>OY787670.1:18297173-18984711 GCA_963678985.1 Spisula subtruncata | reverse complement strand
ATATTGCAGAAAAGACATTATTAAAGTTTTAAAAGGAGAGCCATGCTTTTCGAACCTAAATACCATGCATCACGCGCGCACAATCCACTCATTGAAACTGACTTACATTTATACTCAGGGTGGACATACCACGTGGTGTGTGACGTAATTTTTTGCTAAGACGACAAGAAGAAAACTGTCAACGTAACGAGAAAAACAGCCGTAAGTATTTTATTCGTTCATCAATTTTCACGAGACTAGCCCCACGCTCAAGCCCAGAAAGAATAATATGCATGTCACTGAATGATTTGGCACAAAAACCAACAGTTTTTTCCCGAAAGGTGGCTCAACGGTTAGAAATGGACAAAATCTGAAAAGCAAAGACGACAAGAAAATATTTATTTTATCGTTCATAGCTCTTTTGAGCATAATAATGCAAAATGCGTACTGCCGACATGTATAACAATGTATTAGAAACAACCTGTTAACATAATTAAGCATTATATGGTCCATTTCATGAAATATATTTTGTGAAATACATAATTCGTCAGAAAATGCTAAGACGACAAGATTGGAAAGACGACAAGAAGATTTAAAACTCAAATTTAAACTGATATTAACCTCTTAATCTATAGCATGGATGGCTTACTTCAGTTAACAGTACTGTCAATACATGTATTGAAATAATTAGAACACGCACGGAGGTTAAACCATGCCTACCTGAACATTTTTATTGTTAACTATTTTTGCATTGGCAATCTATATCTTAATCTTTACATAAGAAAACTTTAAATGTCTGCGTGATTTTGCTATTTGTTATAGCATGTACACAGTCTAAAATAGCAACCACTGTATAAAGTTCATTTACAGTTCCGCTGCAGTCAAACGATCCACTGACGTAAAGGATGAAGTATTTGCATACAAAATATATAGTCGACTCAATAAGTGATAAGTTAATGAGGTAACTATCCCATTCGAAAGAATAGCAGTGAATACCGTTAACTCGGGTATATATAGTCAAACCTAGATAAACGAAGTATATATTTCTGGACGATAGTATATTTTCAACTCGTTTATCTTTGAAAATACTGTCCATTTCTTGGTTTCTTTCTGTCGCTTTAAATACAAGTATTGTAGAACCTTTAAATGCAACTTTCGATTTGCGTAATTCGTTATTCAGGTATAGCTAGTTTGCGATAGAAAATCATCGTGTTTTTTGTAACATTTCTGAAAATCTATGCATCAGATTTTGGTAATAAACTACACAGAACTACAATAACTTCCTACCTACTCACATTCCGAATTCCACATGGGCCTAGGCGCCGGGGGGGGCATCTCAATGTCTGGACACGGGGGGGGGGCAATATATCTTTTGGCTCCCCCAATTATTCAGACGAAAAGTATAATTTACGGCCTACTATAATCTCGTAATAGGCAATTTGCCTTCAGTTCTGGTGAAAACGTATACAATTGTTTTGGCTCGCTTCGCTCGCAACGTAACTTCATTCTAGTAAAAAAACGAAACAACCATTGTTTGCAAAAATACGCTCGTGACATAATTGGCCTCTAAACGTCCCCAACCCTCCTACATGCCTTCGAGAGTTTGTCAATTACAATGTATATATAACGGTAAAGCCTTTGAAACAAACGTTTTCACAATAAGCTTCAATCTCAAAATCAGGTGATTTAAATTTTGTGCAAGCACTTAATTTGGTTTAATCTAAGAACTTTCCTGTATTTAGTATAAAACAGGTCCTTCTTTAATAAAAATAAGGTATCTCCTCAGGACTTGAATTTACCAGATTGATCCATTGTTAAGAAAATTTTCCGGGGCAACATACACCCGGATCCCCTATACATGAACTGGTTAACTTTCAGTTACACGTAATTACTCAACCAAACTTCCACAGAACCATAAACTCACAGATAGTATATATAGATATAGTAAGAAGTGGGAACGTTAAGAGTACAATTCATGTAACAGGAGTATTTTTTGCAAGCAACGGTTTTGGACATATGATGATATTTTTATATAATGAAGTTACTTTGCCAGCGAAGCGACCAGAATCAATTTTTTACCTCCTCCCGTTTTAGTCACCTATTAAAAGACATTTATTCTTTATTATATATTGAAATTACATGTACATGGACAGTTTAACGCAGGGAGGTAATATGGTATTCCATTGATGATTTATTATCAATTATTTAACCGTTACACTCCGTGATCGTCGGTATTGACATTACTGTTATGAAGACGATACTTAGGAGGCCCGTATGATTCAGGTTATTTAGGTGTGTCGCTTGTAAACAATGTACAGCAATACATGTTTTTCGTCAGATTCACAGACGGCCTCGCGTGTGTTATATTAAGTAGGTTGCAAATACGTAAATATACCGTTAGGCGTAGCACATGGGCGTAAAATTGGCTGTTGCAAGTATAAAGTCTTCTTACTTGATATTTCATACTAAACTACAAATATGTTACATAGAACTTATGAACACAAATATTTTAACTGTTTTCTTATGTTGCTGAAATTTCAGTGTGTATTAGGTAGATACATTTCATTTATTCGTGCAAAATTTCATACATGTAGTTTCGTTATTACAGAGAAATGTTTAAAAAACACGATTTTTTTTCTATCGCAAACTAGCTATACAAAATCAAAATTTTGAGAAAAACAAGAAAAATGTCTGACAATCACTCTTTACTTATGGCAAAACGAGCTTTTTCAGAATTAGTTTGGTCAAGATGACAAGATCAGATTTCATGGCAAAAGGCTCACAAAAAGCGCCACATAATGTAGATTTGAAATATACATTATTCTTATAAGGTCGTAAGTGCAACTACGACCTTCTGGATATTGCGGTATCGTAATAAAAGCAGCAAATTAAGCAGGTAATGTAACAAGTGATGAATTCTTCTAGACCTAAATGACCATGAACGGGAATCACTTCACTTACTATACTAATCAGAGAATGAATTAGGGAGTTTATACCAGTTTTTAATGTCCATTTATAAATCTTCTTGTCGTCTTTCCATTCTTGTCGTCTTAGCATTTTCAGACGAATTTTTGTATTTCACAAAATATTTCATGAAATGGACCATATAATGCTTATTATGTTAACAGGTGTTTCTAATACATTGTTATACATGTCGGCAGTACGCATTTTGCATTATTATGCTCAAAAGAGCTATGTATGATAAAATAAATATTTTCTTGTCGTCTTTGCTTTTCAGATTTTGTCCATTTCTAACCGTTGAGCCACTTTCGGGAAAAAACTGTTGGTTTTTGTGCCAAATCATTCAGTGACATGCATAATTATTATTCTTTCTGGCTTGAGCGTGGGGCTAGTCTCGTGAAAATTGATGAACGAATAAAATACTTACGGCTGTTTTCTCGTTACGTGACAGTTTTCTTCTTGTCGTCTTAGCAAAAAATACGTCACACACCACGTGGTATGTCCACCCTGATACTAGCGTAAAGAAATTGTGTATTTTAATAATGCATCACACATCATAAAAGTATAGAAATTAGCTATATCAAAAGTACGACTATCCAGCCAGGAAATTAAAACGTTAATTCACACAGGAGGGAATTTCTTTCTAGATATAGTTTGTACTAAAATCCGGGCATGATTTTACATGTCCGCTTGTGCTTACTTGTTAAGTGTTAACACGAGTACATTGATGTGTTGTTTACTGCAATCAAAGAAAGTAAGGATCACCGGAAAAGTTCACACGACGAAACTTAAAATCAGAATCAATTCTATGCAAAATTTTGTTATATGTAGGTAAAACTAAATTGTTTGGCAATACAATGTAGTCTATTCCAAATCTTACTCTTCCATCATGAAACCTTTGTTCATTTGAAATTCATATACAAGTAAATGAGAAAAGTGCTTTATTATTTTAAATGGTGTCTACGTTTAAAAAAATATTACAATAAAATGTATTTGAAACATCAAAATGAGCATTGTAGCACAAGTCATACAGGTGCATGTCCATTAATTTACACTTTTTGTTCGGACACGGAATTAGAGAGACCTCCGTGGTTTGGATAAATATAATTTATACATTTTTAAAAAAGTAACCCAAACGTTGATTTAAAAGTGTCAATCAATGTCAATCATTTAAAGTAAAACACTGATCAATATACTGTACATGTATATTAAGATGACAGATGGTGACAACATAGTACTGATTGGTTATATATTAGTACCCTGCTGTGAAACTAATTTAGAGTATGATCTTGGTGGCTTATCTTGATATTAGGGGATCTATGCTGTTTATTGTAAATCATTATATAATAGTACAGCACAATATTGACCTAGATTTTATTTATGCGTTAGGGTTTTAGCACCTTATCATCTGACAAGATTTTATTTATGCATTAGGGTTTTAGCACCTTAACTTCTGAAGTATCTGCGTCACTTTAATTTGTTATGTTTTTCCCATCACTCGAATTGCAGTTAGGTCACTTTTTGTGAATTAAGATTTATAATTCTTATATTAAAAACAAAATATTGTTAATTGTGATGTTTGAAGAGCAGTTTGAAGAGCAGTTGTATATAAATAATGTATTTTTTAAATTAATTTATAACAATCAACTAATATCATAATCGTCATTTATACAGCTTTTTAAGCCGAATTTGCCCGAAATGGCACGTATGTAACCAGATAGGACATTCCAATAAATCGTTGTGGCTCTAATATACGTGTGGTTTTAATCAAAGGCCTAAATAATTATGTCTTTGTTTTATTACAATCCATAATAAACAACACATAACTTGAATTGTATTGGAAAGAAATGAGGGTTGTATTTAACATTTTTAAAAAATACGGGGTTGTTACCCTGTGCACCACGGTTTATTCCGGTTTGCCCCGGATGTTCACTGTCTCCCCGGTTAGTCACGGTTTGCCCCGGATTGAAAACTGGGATGTTAAACGGGGACAGTTAGACTGAGAATGGGGCTTAAAGATTAGTAAGTGTAATGAATCCCTAATAAATTATATTGGTAATGTTTCTATTTGTAACAAATCAGTCACAAATCAGGAATTATGTAAATTAGAGTCAACCAATCAGCTACAAATAACAACCAGGAAAACACTATTAGTAATGAATCGCGAATAAATCATGATTTGGAAATGAAATTTTATTATGAATTGTAGTATAACTTTTGAAGGCGGTTTAATGGGAAAACCGATTTACGCGCGATTAATTAAATGAATCACTGGCAAATCATAGTAATAAATCGGGAAAAACCTGATTTTGGTGCGATTTATGTGTGTGATTTGTGTATGATTTGTTTAAAAAACATATTTTTGTGTGGCGATAAGCCACACAATGTAATAACTATCTTTCAGCCTTTTTCAGCTTTATATATACTATTAAGTTAACGCCTTTATGCCTACACCAATAAATAGGTCTATGATTTGAACAATATTACAAGCATGCTACACAGGTTACACGTATCATTGAACCCGATTTGTTTACATTACCAACATTTATTAATATTAAGACCAACAATTACATCAGACTTTTATTTTTTGAGGATATTTTAATTTTATAGCAAATCATTCCGCATGGACTATATTCCTACTACCAAAGGCCTGCGAACCGCCAAGGACCGTCAAGAAGGTTGAGAAAGTAATCCCACGGTTTCATGTTTACATATCGGGGCATTCATATGCAAATTGATATACAACGAGCTATTGGTCAGTGACTAGTTTGTATTGTTTATTCAGCCAATAGATTTCTGGTGGAACACGGATGAACTGAAATGTGTCTATTAAAATCACTCCGCCGCTGAACATTTGTAGACGATGACCTAATTATGTTGTTTACAAACATTGATGCTATAAATAGAAACAACATGTTTTCACTGGTGGCGGGAAGCTGAATTAGTTCAAGGACAGTATATACAGTCTATCTAACCGCTAGCAGACGATCGATACACTAACTTGATTAGCTTAGACAGGATCTACTATTTTAATAGATCTCTGGTTTAGAACAGTACTGTCACGCAATATTCAATTAATTGCAGTTCCGTCAATTACTATCGGATTTTGACAAAATAAATTTTGTCAATACCATGAGATATTTCAATTTATTAATATCAAATTAAATTTAAATTATAAAATAATATGAATTCACATTTGCGAGTTAAATAGCGAGTCCCTAGATTTTCTATTCGCGAATTGCGCAAATTTTCGGAACTACGTGAGGTTTTAAATCGTCAGTAACAATTTTGTTTTCTAATTTACATAAACAAATAATACCTCACTGAAAAGAGGAAACTTTCAACTTTAAGAAAATGTGCAACATTTATATCGGTCTCAATTAATAAGCACATGACAGCGAGTTAAACGCGCATCGTGCGAACTAATTGTGCTATTCATAGCGGCTATTTTCAACACGTAACGCTATTGAGGATTTGAATTGAGAAAGAATAATTAAGCAATAAACGAGAAGTCAGTAAAGTATTTTCGGATTAAAAGAAATTGTCAATACTATGACATATTAAAGATCACTTATACCAATTTAATTTGCGGTTATAAAATAAATGAACTAATGCTGACGAGTTAAACAGCGAGCACTTACATTTTCTATTCATGAATTGCGCGATTTTTAGCAACAACCTGGTGTCGTAAATCACCAATTATATTTTTACTTTCCAAGTAACATTAACAACTAAAAGCTATTTTAAAGACGATACGTTCAGTTTCATTAAGATGTGCGACTTTCATATAGATCTCATTTAATAAACACTCTACGGCGAGTTTAAACGCGCAACATGAGAACTAATATGCCTTTTAAAGCGGTAATATATTTTCACAAGGTTTCGAATTGAAAAGTTAACGGTAATTGGATTAATAGGCCGTTAATTATTATATACACGTTGGGCAAACCAAATTCTTAACCAAAGACCTAAATTACAGGTCTTTGGGCAAACATACTTCAATAATTATAGATAATTAATAAGCTCCTCCCACTTAATGTGCAGTTATAAAGCCCATTAATGCATATCTAATTAGCTCCTCCCACAAGCCACGTTGTGCAATATTATCTATGCATTTTTTAATTAGCCCCTCCTTATTATGTAACATTACATAATCCTAGCTAGATCTATATTTTGACAAGAAATTTGTAATCAATTATTGAAGCTGCATGAGGCAGAAAATTGACCATACAATCTGGTAAACTTCAAGGGGTTGTATATTGGTAGGTCGTTAGTAACTTGTTTTGGGACAGTCGGGGGTCTTGTAACACAGGGATCTATGTTTTTACAAGGGATTGAACACACCATGAGACAGGAAATAGACCGTTAAAACTATTTTTAATTGAATGGGTTGTATATCGGGTTCTTGTTAGTTGATTTGGAGACAGCTGCAGAAGTAAGGAATTTAGGGTCATAAAATTTACTGGTATAAAAAAGGGTTTACAACTTTGATACTCAGAATTTAGAAGTTAAATACATTCTTCTTGATATGGATTTAATAAGAAATAATGTATTTGAAAACTATCAGCTATCCACTGCCCATCACCTGGGATGGGACCATGGTCGCACACTGACTGGTGCATAAAAATATGCTAAATACAACATAATATAGCTTAAAAATATCACCCACTGATTAGCGCGAGTTCATATTTCGGAACAGAATACGCAATATTTAAATAATAACCAATACATAAATAATCGTCAGATTTTCAAAAAATAACTTGTAGTATATTCCAAAATATATAATTGATCTGTTTTAAATACGATTTTATTAACATATCGGACAGAATTTTATAGAATTTACGCTGAGTATGGTCCGAAAGTCTGTTCGTAAGTTTAGTTATGTTACTCCGAAAAATATTTCTGCTCTTGATCCGGCGGGAGTACGAACAACCTTCATTATAATCATATCAGTAGTCAATAGCCCTTACCACTGGACCACTTGTCCACCTAAATTCAATTGATCGTATATATGTATATGGCATCTAAGAGAAGTGCTGTGACATGAAACCATAATTCTATCAGGTTCCGTTCTTGAATTATTTCATTCAACCAAAAAAAAAAAAGTCATGATATTACCATTGATATCATTTTCTTATATTTTCCTTCTATTGAAATCTGGTTCTATCTTATTAATTACCTCCCTTTATTTAATTTTCCCAACATATTTCTACCTATTCCTGTTGTCATAGCGGGGGGGGGGGGGCATCTCGTTTGTTGTGTTTTAATTCCCAGTTCATCAGTTGTATGGAGACTACCCAGTCACTCATCTTGACACCGACGCTTGGTGTCTTGAGAGCAGCACAAACATTCGAGTGAGTCTGGGCTTATCAGAACTCTGACACAGCATGTTGGTGCAGCCTTTATTTGAATGGTCAAAATGACATCAGTTCGCCACACATCAGTACTTTCAGTGCTTTGATTGTATTTGGGTTAACTTCTGGCAATAACATAGTATCCACTAAAAGTTTATGGCAAACCTCTGGCAAACTATTTTCAGAATATAAGTTTGCGGTGAACTTCTGGCAATAACGTAGTATCTATTAAAGTTTCCGGTAAACCTCCGGCAAACTTTTTTTCAGAATATAAGTTTGCGGTGAACTTCTGGCAATAACGTAGTATCTATTTAAAGTTTCCGGTAAACCTCCGGCAAACTTTTTTCAGAATATAAGTTTGCGGTGAACTTCTGGCATACTTTTAGCGAACATTCATATAAAATAAAGTTTCTGGCAAACTTTTGGTGAACTGGCATTCATTCTGGCAAATTTGCGGTAACTTCGCCAGAAGTTTGCCGGAAGTTCACCGCTACCGGCGAAGTCCTGCGAACAATGACTCTGACTTTGCGGCGAACTGATCAGTTTGCGGTAAATTTGCCGAAACTTTGCAGGTAAGTTTGCGGTAAACTTTCTATCCCCGTAAGGGGCCCGGCGCCATGTTTTCCGAACACAAAGTTCTATGATATTTTTTTCATTTTTTTACCCATCTTTAACTAGTAATAAGTGCATCAAAACAAAACGGATTTAAATATCTAATAACACATTCTAAAACTATAGAGCGTTAGCTTTAATATGATGTCCATAAATAAAATATCCAATCAGAAACAAAAAAGTTAATAGGGGGCGCCATGTTTTCCCTTCTTTTTGTACTAAAATATATGTTTTATACCTGCCCCTCTATTTTCTTCCCCTGCAAAGACAAAATGTTAGCAAAGTAAAATTCGAAGCATGATGTACTGGTATTTCTATTAATTTGTCAATAAATTACCAAAAATTGTATAATTTAACGCTTAATTCCACTCGGTATAAAAACTTCCGTAATTCTAGACAGCCCTGGCTAGGACTCGCTAGGATTATAATATTAGCTGTGGGTCTAGCCACTGCCGTATAAGTAATGATCTGCCCGCCTTGATTCTTCAGTTCAGGCACGGCTTGGAACAAATGTAGACGTCGTTTATAAGATTTTAAACCAAGTTTTCCAATTCGCATCACTTGACTTATTTTGACCCGCGTTAATAAATAATATTCTTAAATCATCGAGAGGGACCCTGTAAAGAAGGGGAAGTAACTGCTGCGAGTCTGATTAAGGGAGACAACCGGATAATTCAAGGTTCCGAAAATAAACAAACAGACGGTCGGTACAAATAATTACTTTTCTTTCAATAACATTTCATTGCTACACATATTTTGGCATCTAATATGGTAGATTGGTTTGACTTTGTCATGACAAGATGCTGAAATTTGAATGACACGATATTGATTCGAAGATATTGACGGGATATCTCTAATGTCACGTGTTTTCGCGATGTTGATGAATTTAGCAGCTGTCAGAATATAAAATGACTTTCAAATTCAATATCTAAAACGTTACTGAACATCAATAAGAAATTAATTTATTCCAGGGTTCAATTTGAAACAGGTAACCTGGTCACAGATAGCGACAATATTAGTACAACTGTATTGTACAGTGTTTAAGTTTCAACCCCAATCATCACACATGCCATATATTCCTGAAGCCTGTGCAGGAGATTGGTGATGGAAATGCAGGAGATTTTTCTTGCTCAAACTTTAAACTTAATTTAATGAAGTTAATATGCAGATTCCACCTATTATACTTGTAGGACATAACCATGTATGCTTCATAAAGCTATTTTAATTAATATTTGTTATCATTTTCATCATGCAACTAAAAAATATGAAGATTCCAGTATTCCAAGAAATGCAGGAGATTTGATCAATTTGCCTAAAATCATGCAGGAGTCAGTATAGTCACAAATGGGGGAGACTCCTGCATGATGCAGGAGATCTGGCATGTATGAATCATGGCCAATGTCAATGTGCTTACCCTACCTCACCTAAGCTCCACAAACACAATACTCTACCATTGATGCTTTCCATACTTAACACAACACATGGCACTTCTTGCACACTGTTTGTGTGAATGTCTTTAAACTGTGCTAACTGAGAAAATCAATGATTGTACAGATACTGTACCAGGGCCTTATAGATCTCTCTATACACCCTTTCATTTAAGACCGTAATTAAATTGTCTCCCTTTGATGACGTCAAACGAGGGCTCAAAGCGAATACACGAGCCGATTACCGTTAGCGTGTAAAGGAAATAAAAAATGTGTCAACTTTAAACCGCTGTAAATCACGTTTTACTCTGTCGATTTTTAAAAGATGAACACTTACGAAAACAAGATCGTATAGACTTTTTAATAATGTAACTTTCGTTAATGTATTTTCAATAATAAAACATAAAAAGCCATGTTTTCGGAACGAAAATTTCAAGAGCGAGAAAATGTAAAAATAAAGAACTGAATTCAATACTCAACAATTGGCATTTAACTTGCTCAAAATGTTTATTATTTGCAGTTTTAAGAACTGTGTGACTAAGCTTTCCAACAATTATATTATTAAAAGATATTATTAAAGTTTTAAAAGGAGAGCCATGCTTTTCGAACCTAAATACAATGCATCACGCGCGCACAATCCACTCATTGAAACCTGACTTACATTTTATACTAGCATAAAAAAATTGTGTATTTTAATAATTCATCACACATCATAAAAGTATAGAATATTAGCTATATCATTTCAAAAGTACGACTATCCAGCCAGAAATTAAAACGTTAATTTACACAGGAGGAAATTTCTTTCTAGATATAGTTTGTACTAAAATCCGGGCGGCATGATTTTACATGTCCGCATGTGCTTACTTGTTTAGTGTTAACACGAGTACATTGATGTGTTGTTTACTGCAATCAAAGAAAGTAAGGAATCGCCTGAAAAGTTCACACGACGAATAACTTAAAATCAGAATCAATTCTATGTAAAATTTTGTTGTATGTAGGTAAAACTAAACTGTTTGGCAATACAACGTAGTCTGTTTCAAATCTTACTCTTCCATCATGAAACCTTTGTTCATTTGAAATTCATATACAAGTAAATGAGAAAAGTGCTTTTTTTATTTTAAATGGTGTCTACGTGTAAAAATATTGCAATAAAATATATTTGAAACATCAAAATGGGCATTGTAGCACAAGTCATACAGGTGCATGTCCATTAATTTAAACTTTTTGTTCGGACACGGAATTAGAGAGACCTCCGTGGTTTGGATAGACATAATTCATACTTTTTTATAAAAGTAACCCAAACGTTGATTCAAAAGTGTCAATCAAATATTCAATGTCAATCAGTTAAGGTAAAACACTGATCAATATACTGTACATGACAGATGGTGACAACATAGTACTGATTGGTTGTATATTAGTACCTTGCTGTGAAACTAATTGAGACTATGGTCTTGGTGGCTTATCTTGATATTAGGGGATCCATGCTGTTTATTGTAAATCATTATATGATTATACAGCACCTAGAATTTATTTATGCGTTAGGGTTTTAGCACCTTATCATCTGACAAGATTTTATTTATGCATTAGGGTTTTAGCACCTTAACTTCTTAAGTATCTGTCTCACTTTAATTTGTTATGTTTTTCCCATCACTCGAATTGCAGTTCAGGTCACTTTTTGTGAATTAAGATTTACAATTCTTATATTAAAAACAAAATATTGTTAATTGTGATGTTAGTTTGGAGAGCAGTTGTATATAAATAATGTATTTTTTAAATTAATTTATAACAATCAACTGATATCATAATTGTCATTTATACAGCGTTTTAAGCCGAATTTGCCCGAAATGGCGCGTATGTAACCAGATAGGACATTCCAATAAATCGTTGTGGCTCTAATATACGTGTAGTTTTATTCAAAGGCCTAAATAATTATGTCTTTGTTTTATTACAATCCATAATAAACAACACATAACTTGTGAATTGTATTGGTAAAAAGAAATGAGACATAGCAATGATCCAGAGTTAACTAGGTCTAATGGCGGTAATGATGTAGTATTGGAAGAACCAGGTGAAAATACTTGCGCTTTATATTCCCGGCAAAATATACATTTATCAAAGTACAAATATACACTGTATCTTAGCACTAACGCTCAATTTAAAATACGAAATGTGCATGACAATCAACCGAATTACAAAACAACATTAATACAACTACAGATCTTTTTGGAAATTAACGCCCGATAATTGACCATTGTTGATAGAAAAAAATCCGAGAAATCACACGTTTCCTCCACATCCATAACATGTAACATATTATACATACATTGTTAGTACATTATAAACATCTTTATTGAAAAAACAACAGCTACAAAACATGCAATTAACGAAAAAAGCGATTAAATAATCTCTTCGCTACTGCGTTTATAGTGTCGTTAATTTGTAGAGCCCTCGTTTGACGTCACATCCGGTTACGGGAGGTAACTCTGTACATACGATTATCGCTTAATTGAAAGGGTCTATAATATGAAAAAAATTTGCTGCATACTGTACATCGGTAATTCCCTCAATCAGTGCCAATCATGTGGGTAGCAGAAATAACATAAATGATGATGTTACATATTTGGATAAAAAACTTATATATACTGAAAACCCATGGTTGTAATCTAAAAGAAAGTGATGTAAATCAATCGAGACTACTTCACAACGTCGTGCTACGTTACAGACATTGCTTTTTTGGCGTGTAACGTCATGTGACATTATTGGGTATAATGTGAAGTCATTGACGTGACGTCATTATTTATACATAAATTTGGTATGAATTTTAATATCTTGACATTATATTATGGTCCAGGAAAAATTTTGAACATCGTTAAACAATTAAAGATAATTTATGAGCGAAAAATTAAGACATTAAGGCACTGTTTTATCAAAGCATTTATGCTAGCGTAAACCTAAGATTTCCTAAAATATTGCGTACGTCGATAATATTTGCGTAAATGCGTTTTACAAAGATACTTTAGTTCACATTCCGTTGTAAGTTTTGGCTTATTTCTACGCCAAGGCTGGGCAACCCTAAATGGCAAATATGAACGTAAGTGAAGAGTTTTTAACACGCACTGATGATTTTTGGCCGTCGCATGTTATTTTAGACCGTCATTTGTTGTTTTAGACCGTTACTTATTGTTTTAGGCCGTGATTAATCATCAAATTTTGACGTATATTTATTCATTCTGGTACCCGTTATATTTGTTATATTGGTTATATTGTGTCCCGTGTAACGTTCAATCTTCAATATTTTTGCGTAAATGTATGCAAGTACTTGCGATCGTTTAGTAAAACACACTTACGAGTTTGCGTAAGGTACATATATATGCGTAAATTTACGCATTGTTAGTAAAACAGTGCCTAAATGACTATTTGTTTTATTAATAACTATTCTCTGCAATATTCCTACACACAAAATTCAGTCGATTAGGGCTGACCAAATTTCAAGTGGGCTAAAACCTCGCAAGTACCGGATATTGGTATGGCGATTAACATCGGCCCGCTATCAATCCCCTATTAGAACACTTTGACCCTGAGGCAGTTGTAAGGGGAATTTATAATCATGAAGTTTTATATACAGGGTGATCATTAATAAATGGTAACATAAATAACTTTAATAACTTTGCTAGATTTAATGATAGGGATGTGGTTTGACCTTTATTTCAAAGCTAAAGAGCCCAAGTTTTTCATGATGTGGATAATGAATGCATGCTACATAAATATGATGTCAATACTGTCATCGATGAAGCCGTACACTTTCAATGATTTCAGGAAATTTCGCGATCCGGAATCATTTCGCTGAATTCCGCATTTAAAGTTGCCCCCTACACTCACCGGACTTAAACCCTTTGGATTGCTGAGCATGGGAATGCCTGAAGGAAGGAGTGCATAATACAAACCAGTATATTTACTTGATTTGAAAACTACAACACAATTTGATATGGAAGTTTAAATGGGTAAAATGCAACAAATACATTGGTAATTTACGACGTCATTTGCCGCTGATTTTGGCAGTTTTTCAGGATTAAGGAAAACACTTTAAACATCTGCTGAGAAAATAATATGAAACATTTGAAAATCATTTATGTCCTCAATAAAACTTACATGTATATTTTAAATTAAAACTTACATGTATATGTTAAACAATGACACAAAGCAACACATGTTATCTTAAAAACTGACAAAATTATTATAGTTATTTAAGTTACCATATATTAAGGATCACCCTGTAAAAATGTTTATGTACTAGTGATTGTAGGGATATGGCCACTTCCAACAGCCTTGCTGTTGTGTTAACTCTTTAGTATGTGTCCGCTTACAGTGCTAAGGTCCTGGGTTCAATCCTTGGTGAGGACAAGATTTACCTCACTCTCGAATTTACAATATTTCTTTTATTTCAGTAGCAATACAAAGTATGAGATTTCCAACTTTACTTGCCAAAGGTTGTTACAGAGCTAGTTTGTCTCAAATCAGAAAGTATTCAAAGACAGTAAGTGTTCAATTATTCTCCATGTTTGTACATGTATTATGGTCAGCCTTATTTACAAGATTCATAATCCATTTCGTTGTGAGTCAACATTGTATCATTTAAGGGTTAAGTTCATATTGACTTCAATGACACATGCGATGGTCATGCCCACAAAGTTTGTACAATATGACATTTGCTACCAGATATCAGCAAGTGGGATTTGGTTTAAGAACTGATAAAATCTTATTTATGCAAATGAAAACAATATGTAAGTGTGTAAGTTCTTGAATAGGCACATGTATGTAAACCTAATTTCAAACCAAAGTAAAGCTAAAGTACTGTAAATCATTTGAAATGCCAAATAAAATAAAAACAAATATAAAAGATTTTAAAAGGATCACTGAAAATTTTATGGTTGCTTGATGAATCAGAAACTAACTTTTTTATGTTGAAGCAATATTGCTTTTGATTTACAGAGCCTAAAGCGGACATGTTTATATGATTTCCATGTTGAGAATGGAGGGAAAATGGTGCCATTTGCTGGATGGGAAATGCCTGTACAGTACAAAGATTCTATAATAGACTCTCACAATGGTATCCGTAAGAACGCCGGTATATTTGATGTATCACACATGTTACAGACAAAGATTACAGGCAGGGACCGGATAAAGGTACTGGCTAGGATTTATACTCAATGTGTTGGGTTTTATTTTGTTTTAAATGCTGAGCAGAACCTTTATTTGCCAGTAAGCTTGCTGCTGAAATATGGCAGGCTAATGAGTGCCTCCACCCACATTTTAGCCAGGATCACCAGATTAGACAAGCACACTAACCACTGAGCTCCCAAATACCCACTTAATACTTTACATACAGGGACTCAGATGACACCCTGGGACAGATAAGCCCATGGCTTTTAAATGGGAATTTATTGTTAAATAGTTGTTATTATTATCCCCCGCCGAAGGCGAGGGAATATGGTACACTTGTTAAATGTTATAAGTACACCAACATGTAATGCGTATATCTTTTTTATTATACATGATATCATGTTCATTTTTTTAATGTCTTTATGCGAGTAGTATAGCAGCAATATCCGATAATTCGATGATTGTAATTTGCCCGCTGTGAGCAATGAACCATGAATTATTAAATTATGCAAATGCGCGTGCAAAACAAATGATTTCGCACGAAGTCTCAAAATGTTACATACACATTGTCCATCAATACCCACACCAGGAAAACACAAAACCGGAAGAATTACGATAACAGACCGTACAATAGAGGGTTTTTGAAACGAACACGTCTCATGACAGTAAATAGCCTAGTGTAGCTAAGGTCACCACAACCTTGACCTTTGACCTATCGACCTCAAAATTAGTAGGAGCCTACATCTGATGATTAACAACCTCTCTGTAAAGTTTTAGGATCTAAGATCCTGTATTTCTTATGGTGTGGACTAGTGAGTGTTGTGTGTTCAAAGGTCATGGTGAGTTTGTCCTTTGATCCAAATGACCTTGAAATTGAGTCGGGCCGTCTGTGGAGGATGGATAATCTCCACTTAAATTTTAGAATCCTAGGTCCACCTGTTTGGGGTTATTGTTGGAAAACCATTCGGCATGTTGACCGACCGCTTTTCTGCACGTAACGCTATGTACTGTGTTGGTGTACTTATAACATTTAATGAGTGTAATGGTAGGCGTCATTCCGTCCGTCCGTCAGTCCGTCTGTTCAAACTTCTGTGTGCAACTCCTCCCACATTTCTTAAGGGAATTCGAAGAAACTCTCACAGAATAACTGCTATGATGTCCCCCAGCGCATATTGTCAGGATTTTTTTATTCAACCATTTTTGACTGAGTTATTGCCCTTAATTTGTTGTTTTTTACATATAAATTCTTCTGTGTGCAACTCCTCCTACATTTCTTAAGGGAATTCGACTAAACTTTCACAGAATAACTGCTATGATGTCCCCCAGCTCATATTGTCAGGATTTTTTTATTCAACCACTTGTGACAGAGTTATTGCCCTTTGTTGTTTTTTACCTATAAATTCTTCTGTGTGCAACTCCTCCTACATTTCTTAAGGGAATTCGACTAAACTTTCACAGAATAACTGCTATGATGTCCCCAAGCTCATATTGTCAGGATTTTTTTATTCGACCATTTTTGACAGAGTTATTGCCCTTTGCTGTTTTCTACATATAAATTCTTCTGTGTGCAACTCCTCCTACATTTCTTGAAGGAATTCGACCAAACTTTCACAGAATAACTGCTGTGATGTCCCCCAGGGCATATTGTCAGGATTTTTTTATTTGACCATTTTGACAGAGTTATTGCCTTTTGTTAGCTCACCTGTCACATAGTGACAAGGTGAGCTTTTGTGATCACTCTTCAGCCGTCGTTCGTCCGTCGTTCGTCCGTCGTCGTCGTCCGTCAACAATTGGCTTGTGTACACTCTAGAGGTGACAGTTTTGATCCAATATTCATGAAACTTGATCAGAATGTTGTTCTCTATAAAATCTAGGCCAAGTTCGAAATAGGGTCATGCAGGCTTAAAAACTAGGTCACCTGGTCAAATCTTATAAAAACTTTGTGTACACCCTAGAGGTCACTTGCAATTTGATCCAATCTTCATTAAACTTGGTCAGATTGTTGTTCTCTATGAAATCTAGGCCAAGTTTGAAACTGGGTCATGTGGGGTCAAAAACTAGGTCACTAGATCAAATCTTAGAAAAACCTTGGGTTCACTCATGGTTTTGATCCAATCTTCATGTAATTTATTTGGTCAGAATGTAGGTTGTACTGATACCTAGACTAATGTGCAACAGGTGAGCGACCTAGGGCCTTTCAGGCCCTCTTGTTATTTTTTACATATAAATTCTTCTGTGTGCAACTCCTCCTAAGTTTCTTAAGGAAATTGACGAAACTTTCCCAGAATAACTGCTATGATGTCCCCCAGCGCATATTGTCAGGATTTTTTTTTTTTTTTACATATTAATTAACTTCTGTTTGCAACTGCTCCTACATTTCTTAAGGATTTTTGATAGCATTCATGAATGCTACGGCTGGGGATATGGCTGTCAGTGACTGCTTCTCGTTATTATTATGATTTCTCTATTAATGGGATATGACTCGGTTGCAAGATGTGCTTGTTTCAAATCTCTTAGTTGCTGTATCAAATTACATGTTGCAAATAAGTGTTTATAAGTGTCCCTTTATGGTAAAATGCAAGTTAGCAAACCTTGTCCTTGTAGGGTATTCATTGTGCTGGGTAGCATATAGGCATACCTGAAAGATCCATTATTTTGAGGATGTGGATATTATGTTCTGTGTCTATCTCTTACAAGGGTGGCTACTGGCTAGGTCATGCCACAGTTTCTGTATGGTTTCAACTTGTCTGGAGAAGCTTAAAGTCAGTGTCATCTAATTTGTATCGAAAGCAATGTTTTGTTTTAGTCATGGAAGTGTGGTAATACTCTTTATGTTGTTAAAATCAATTACATGACTATTGATTTAACTTATAATAGGTCCTCATTAAAAATGTAGCATGGAAATTTACACATTAGGCAAAATGAAGGATGCATCCACAAGGAATTAGTGCTTCTCCTTTATCAATTAGATCTACATATATGGTTCCTTTTGCTTTGGAAATGGGACATTTCACGAGCTACAGAAAATGCAGGGGAAAATCTTTGATGGATAAAAAAATGTTTGTATATTTCAGTATACGGAGAGTTTTGTTGTAGCGGATGTTGAAAGTTTACAGGAAACTATGTTTGTATATTTCAGTATACGGAGAGTTTGGTTGTAGCGGATGTTGAAAGTTTACAGGAAACTATGTTTGTATATTTCAGTATATGGAGAGTTTTGTTGTAGCAGATGTTGAAAGTTTACAGGAAACTATGTTTGTATATTTCAGTATACGGAGAGTTTTGTTGTAGCGGATGTTGAAAGTTTACAGGAAACTATGTTTGTATATTTCAGTATATGGAGAGTTTTGTTGTAGCGGATGTTGAAAGTTTACAGGAAACTATGTTTGTATATTTCAGTATACGGAGAGTTTTGTTGTAGCGGATGTTGAAAGTTTACAGGAAACTATGTTTGTATATTTCAGTATATGGAGAGTTTAGTTGTAGCGGATGTTGAAAGTTTAGAGAATAATCAGGGAACTTTATCAGTGTTCACAAATACTCAGGGAGGTATAATAGATGATCTTATCATCAACAAGACAGATGAAGACTATCTATATGTCGTCTCTAATGCTGGCTGTGCTGATAAGGACTTTCCACTCATGATGGTACAGTGTAGAATCATTTATTTTCGTGGGGGATTGAATTTCACATTGTTACGGTTCATATATAAGATTGCTTGTCTCTCATAGGGAAATAGTATATAATAAGATAAATAGCTTTGTCTCTCATAGGGAAATAGTATATAATAAGATAAATAGCTTTGACTCTCATAGGGAAATAGTATATAATAAGGTAAATAGCTTTGACTCTTATTCATAACAACATTATGAAAATACAAAATGGTTGTTACTTATATTTATGTAAAAGAAAATGAATTCAAAGTTATTTATTAGGGATGGCAACGAGTACCCGAGTACTCGAGTACTCGTTCAAACGTCCGATTATCGAATAGTAAAATTAGTATTCGAGTACTCGAACAAAAGTTAATCCTGTGTAATACAGGATGTTACCAAATATTATCTTGTCAACTAAAATTACAATTAACAACTTGTCATCTATCCTTAATCGCCGACACGAGGTCGCTAATTGCAAGCGTAATCAAAACACAGACCTGTAAATCATCATCTGTTAGTTAGTTTATGACACGTAGCTAGGGGTTCTTTAGTTGACATCTGCCCGAGTAATTGTCATCAATTTTTAATTGGCAGTTATTGTTTATTGGGGGTGACAATCGATTAAGAAATAAAAAAATATTACTTGAAATTTAAATCGTTCTAACGCGTATATGAACGAACGATTACTCTGTGAATTGGTCACGCTTTGTAAATATTATGGCACCGGTTGATAAGAGTAGTTCCCCTTAGTTTTTATTTGATTTTCTAGCGTTATTGATTAAAAGTTCTATTGATTTAGCAATGTATTGCTTTTTTTCGTTATACGTTTTTATTATTGTTATTGTTTCATTGTCATAGTTCTTCTACCGATCTAGATTTGATCAACAAGTGAACAGAACGAACTGGCAAACGCGCTGTTTTATTTGAAGTTGAATACACCCGTTTGCAGTATACCATTTTTATTTCCCAAATACATTGACATTTATTGTTTTCCGAGTACCCGAGTACTCGATCGGAAGAATGACCGAGTACTCGAGTACCGATTTTAGTACTCGTTGCCATCCCTATTATTTATCTTATTTCATGGTTCACCTTCAACCACAAAATCAAATCCCATCGAACAGTAATTTTGACCCGTGTATTAATTAACTGAAATTCAAAATCCACAAATTAACATCATATTGAAATGGTCTTATTTTCCAAAACCAAAAACGTGTTTTATCATCGAAATGGAGTTAAGTGACCTAAGTCTGAGTTTCCATCTTACAATGTTGGTGAATAAGACCTCTGGAAAAAGGTGATGTACAAGTATTCAGCAGATAATGGTGCCTCAAACAGGTGAATTGCTCTAACTGTTTTAACAGTACATTAGGCTCTTTGAGGCATCAAAATTCTAAATGTGAAGTCTCTGATTGGATTTTGATACTTTGTGTAGTTGATTGGTTCTTAATTTCTTACCATACTTAACATACCTAGACACATTTTTGTTGTGTAGGCCAAGAACAACCAGGGAGATCATACAAAGTTGAAACTGTAGAATCGACAAATATTTGTTATAAAGTACCCATATTATATTACAGAAAAAACTTCCAAGCAAGGTTCTCTTGTGTTCAACATGTGTGGAATTTTTTCCTGAGTATAGTACGTAATTAGCATAATGATGAGGTTAAATGACATAGGAGGTTACAGTATCATCTAATGTTGATGTTAACTTGTTATTTCAGAATCAAGCAGCCAGTATGAGATCTAAAGGTGATGATGTTAACTTGTTATTTTAGAATCAAGCAGCCAGTATGAGATCTAATGTTGATGTTAACTTGTTATTTTAGAATCAAGCAGCCAGTATGAGATCTAAAGGTGATGATGTTAACTTGTTATTTTAGAATCAAGCAGCCAGTATGAGATCTAAAGGTGATGATGTTAACTTGTTATTTTAGAATCAAGCAGCCAGTATGAGATCTAATGTTGATGTTAACTTGTTATTTTAGAATCAAGCAGCCAGTATGAGATCTAATGTTGATGTTAACTTGTTATTTTAGAATCAAGCAGCCAGTATGAGATCTAATGTTGATGTTAACTTGTTATTTTAGAATCAAGCAGCCAGTATGAGATCTAATGTTGATGTTAACTTGTTATTTTAGAATCAAGCAGCCAGTATGAGATCTAAAGGTGATGATGTCAATGTGGAGATCATCTGTAATGCTCTCATTGCTTTACAAGGTACCATGCTTTCTTGTTCATGTCTACACTTTGTACAGTGCTTGAATCTCTCTTAGCTGGCCATGGTTTGATACATGGGTTGGCCATCAGTTATGTACTTCACATGTGGGTGGGGCTTTAGTTATGTATTGCCTGGTGGATGGGGCTACAGTAATGTACTTGGCACATAGTTGGGGCTGTCTGAGAAAAATGTCATTTAATTATGAGTGAATTTTGATGTGAGACTAGTCTAAGCATTTTGTTTCCAAAAAAAAGTAAGTACTGTCCTTATAAAACAAAGAAACCTTGTATATCATCTCATACTGTCATGATGTTGGAGGATGGATACCACCCAGAATGAGATATCCGGAGTGATTTATTAGTCCCCTACCGGTTTTCAACCCAAGGGGACTAAAGGTTTGCCCTCCATCTGTCAGTCCGTCCATCTGTCAAAAAATCTTGATCCTGCCATAACTCTAACAGTTTTAAAGCTAGGTTTATGAAACTTTGTAATTTGGTCATGGAGATTATTCATGGAGATTATGCATGTCTAATTTCACATCTTTTTTATTCTAACAAAAATTGTGGTTGCCATGGTAACAGAAACACTGAAAACCAGTTAGGGGACTTCTGTATTGCTTACAATTCCTAATTACTTGTTTAAATTGTAGAACTTGTTTCACGTTCTACCTGCTATCAATTAGATAAACTTCCAAGTTTCCATAGTCAATTAATGGGATTAGTTAGTTAATTTATGTTTCCTTAATGTTCTGTGTTTCCAGGCCCGGAGATGGTGAATGTCCTACAGCCTGGTATTAACTTTGATTTAAAAGATCTTTCATTTATGACTACAAGGTCAACATCACTATATGGTATAGACAACTGTCGGGTGACCAGATGTGGATATACTGGGGAAGATGGAGTCGAGGTATACATAACATTTATCATACTGTCAGTTCACCAAGGATAATGTGATGTTTACAAACATTGACCGGATTGGTCTACTGTTGCCTAATTTGGTTACTTAAATAAACTCATACGGTTAATTATATAATAAACTCATACGGTTAATTATATAATAAACTCATACGGTTAATTATATAATAAACTCATACGGTTAATTATATAATAAAATAACACGGATAAATCATGTACGCTTGTGGCTTACCACCTATGTGGCCTATTCTAACTAAATGTTCCATCCTTTCTTGTTATCCTGGATACACTAAACCTGTGTTCAAAACATCCTGTGAGCAAGTACCACATCCACAAAACCTGTCTGCAGATATCTAAACACAGAATTTCCAATGATATTTTACCTGGAGCGTGTTGCATAGCCAAGGTTGGCGCTTTACTACGTCTAAGCAACGATATGCTACCAACAAGCAATGTTCGCTGATAACATACATTGGTTCTCGGTACTTTGCTAAGCAAGCGCTACAGAGAGCTTTCTTATGCAATAGACCGCTGCGCTATATAGCATAGAAAATTTGAAAACAAATCTGCTCAAAAGTGTCAGATACGCACAAGTACCCAGTATTAACCTACAAACTGTACCATTTAATACTCAAATAAAAGAGAGTAACACATTCATCCAAGTCCTTCGAAATTAATGCAACAAAAAACAATACAGAAGAAAACAAAAAGCTGATCAAATACTTATGCTTCTTTCAAAACCAGCAAATAAGTTAAAAAACCATCACAATATTTTTAAGACTACTTCATAATGTACATGTGAATACGATATGACACTTAAAAGAACCGCATTGACAATATTTCTAAAAATAGATCAAATCATGTGACACCAACAATACCGAAATAGTACCGCAAAATCTTACTTTGGTCAATTTATTTTCATATATTTGCAATCTGATGAAGACTATTGTATAGTCAAAACATCGGTCATTAATACAATAATTGAAATCTGACCCATTTTGATTGTGTGTTCCACTTATTTACTCTTGTTTATGTTGTTTTACTGTACATTTGTATTTATCTCCACAGATTTCTGTTCCGCCGACTAAAGCTGTGCAGCTGACTCAGGAGTTATTGAATGTTAACAAAGATATTGATGTAAGATTAGCCGGACTTGGTGCACGTGATAGTTTGAGACTCGAAGCCGGACTCTGTCTCTATGGTAACGATATTGATGAGAATACGACACCAATCGAAGCAACACTTGCTTGGACTATAGGTAAAGTAATTTATGTTTGGACTATAGCTGAATACCCCATAAAAGCCCCATCGTCCAGCCACCCACACAAGATTCAGACATAGAAAAAACCAAAAACCCAAAAAATGTTTCAAGTTAGCCCATATACTCGCTTCACAATGAATGACATACTGTAGACTTTGAATGTTGTGCACAGTTAGCCGTAAAGGTAGTTAATTGTGAATGATAATTACACTGAAGTGAAGTACAGGGAGACTTTTACAGCCGTCACACTGCACTTAACACCTGCTGTAAGAGATAAGTAAATACTGTAGTGCACAGACAATACAAAGCCACAAAGTCACTCTTGCTTGCACTGTTGGTAAAGTTGTTTATGTTTGTACTATACATGTAGGTGAAGTCACTCTTAAGGTAATTATGTCAACCCCGTTAAGCGTCAAATGGCACAGGGTGAGAAAATGTACAGCCTGACTTGGGCTTCAACCTCGGATTCTTTGTTAAACAGGGTGAATGCTCTACAGAGTTGTCCTCCTGCTTTGCACACTCAATTACGTATATTGTAAACAAGTTAAGTTACCAATTTTTGAGAGCTGTTTTCAGCTGTTCAGCCACTCAACCACCTTTGACAATTTCTCTCCTGTGGGTGTGGAAGCCAACATTGATCTGCAGCGCCCAGGAATAGACACTGCCCCCACAGGTACCAATATACACCTTGGTGGAGTGGAGCATGTGGGTTATCCTTGCTTAGAAAAATTAGCGAGGGTCCAGATGAGGGTTGAACCCAGGACCTCTTGATCCCGAATGGCATGCCCAACCTCTTGGCCACCGCTCCCCAAGTTCAGACTTTAAAATAGTTGAAGTTATTTCATTATGACTTCCACTGGGAGTTGGGCAGACAAATTGATTTTGTACTGGACATCAAACTGAATGTCACTAAGTTTGTTAGTGCTAGTTTTCCTCATCCATTTCATTGAAACTTCACTTGATTACTTGGTGCAAAAAAGATATGAGGAAATCGGACAGGTAAGGTAGCGCTAGTTGTGCATATTATCAGCAAATTTCAGTTTGGATGATTTTTGCCAGAGTTATATTCCTTTGTAGGAGACAATTGCTTTTGTTTAAAAAAAATGTAGCTTTATCATGTGCTTAAAGAAACTGTTCATTTAACGTGTGTTTATATATACATGTACATGATAGGAAAGAGAAGACGAGCAGAGGGTGGATTTCCTGGTGCTGATGTTATATTGAAACAACTCAAAGATAAACCTAAACAGAGAAGAGTTGGTTTTACATCAACAGGAGCACCTGCTAGAGGTAAATCATTCTTCTCATGTCTTTCTCTAACTTATATATCTTTTCCTTACTAAGGATATCTTTTCCTATCTTTTCCCTACTAAGGATATCTGTTCACTACTAAGGATATCTTTTCCTTACTAAAAGGATAGCTGTTTCCTTCTAAGGGTATATTTTCCCTTCTAAGGATATATTTTCCCTACTAAGGATATATTTTCCCTTCTAAGGATATATTTTTCCTACTAAGGATATCTTTTCCCTTCAAAGAATATCTTCTCCCTTCTAAGGATATCTTTTCCCTTCTAAGGATATCTTTTCCCTTCTAAGGATATCTTTCCCCTACTAAGGATATATTTTCCTTACTAAGGATATCTTTTCCCTTCTAAGGATATCTGTTTACTACTAAGGATATCTTTTCCCTTCAAAGGATATCTTTTCCCTAATAAGGATATATTTTCCCTTCTAAGGATATTTTTTTCCTACTAAGGATATCTTTTCCCTTCAAAGGATATCTTCTCCCTTCTAAGGATATCTTTTCCTTACTAAGGATATCTTTTCCCTACTTAGAATGTCTTTTCCTTAATAAGGATACCTTTCCCTACTAAGGATATCTTTTCCCTACTAAGGATACCTTTTCCCTACTAAGGATATCTTTTCCTTAGTAAGGATATCTTTTCCCTACTAAGGATGTCTTTTCCCTACTAAGGATGTCTTTTCCTTACTAATGAAATATTTTCTCTAGTATGGATATCTTTTCCCTACTAAGGATATCTTTTCCTTACTAAGAATATCTTTTCCCTACTAAGGATATCTTTTCCCTACTAAGGATGTCTTTTTCTTACTAAGGAAATACTTTCCCTAAAAAGGATATCTTTTCCCTACTAAGGATATCTTTTCCTTACTTAGTATATCTTTTCCTTACTAAGAATATCTTTTCCTAATAAGGATATATTTTCCCTACTACGAGTATCTTTCCCCTTTTATGGATACCAAGCCTATTGGCTGATATGCCCCTGAACTGATTCCTGAAAACAGGTATTTCCTGTAAAATTGCTATCGAGAATGGTCAGAAAAAAACTGCATGTTATATATGTGAATAATACTCACAAAAATTCACTAAAACAAGTTTGGTTTTAATATGTGGCATGCTCATTGTATTTTCACCATATTTATCCAAGTTACCAGAATTTGACAAATTGTATTTGCAAATGTTGAAAGTATCAAAGGGAGGTTAGTGATGGTTACACACCTCACCAGGATTGAAAGAATAGTCTCCCTTATTCCAGTGAATTGAGATTTTATTCATAAAATTTTGAGTTGCAGAAGTTCAGTGAATACAACTACGATTTCCTTTAATAATAGGAGTTTTTTGTGTGAGGTTGGTGTTTCTATATGAAAACTGAATTATTTAAAGATAAATTAAGATTATTTTCTTTCTAAGTGAAATATTTCTCGGAGAAAATTTCTTCTGATAATATTTTGATATAAGAAGCTTTGTATTTATTAGAACTGGCAACTTATTAGCCATTTTATATGCTGAAATTCCCTGCAATGGTATTGAAAATCGAGGTATCAAGCCTAATATACAATTTAATTGTTGAGAATTGGTAATTAAAAAATATAAACTAGAAGATTTTCATAGTGTTGTATATTGAAGCATGCATATAAATATTGATATTTCAACACATGTGTAGAGACTGCTGACTCCTTGTGGAAGGCTAATTTAGAACTGGTTAGGATACAGTCCAGGAAAACTGATAAGGGGAACCAACTTCCATTAGTATAAAACTGAAAACATGTTGAGAAATGGCTTAAAACCTGAATAAACAACCAAACAAAAGTAAAGTACCTTAAACTGATCATGCTGTTGGGATATAGAAATTAATGTCTAAACCATAACCAATGTCTTTAAAACTAAGTACAAAGCATATCAAAGTTTTATGGTGTTCTATGGTTCAGCAGTTTTAATTCTGGATGATATTGTGTTTTATAAAGTCACTTCTGGCAAAATCTACCAGATAGCGTGGTGCTCAATGAACTTTTCTTTATAAGAAAATGAAGTGATTTAAATGAAAATTTATGCAGCTCGGCTGTGAAAATACTCAGTTTTGCCAACAGCTTACTCAATGAATTTCTTCACCTTGCCAGAGACATCTCGCCTCATCCTATTCACTAATAGCCTATTACTGTTAAATCACTTACAAAAATCCCATTTGGTAGACCTTAATCAAAATTTGTGGATTTTGCATTTCAGATAATAAATACTAGGGTCATATTTAATATTAGATGGGATTTCATTTCGTGATGAGATGAATTACGAAATCGATTAACTTGAATCCCCCAAGAAAATTAATAATTTGACTGTATACCCTATACAAAGGATATTGGAAGTGATGTCAGATTATATAAACTTGTCACTTGATGCATTAATAAAGTCATTGCATCATCTTCCCATTGTATATCACCATTTGGTAAACTATACTGAAACCATTTGGCCACTTTTAGTAAATTCTCATGTAATTCTGTCACCTTCGTATGTGGAATGTCCCGGATTATATCGTATATGTTTTTATTATAACGTGAAATCAGCTTCTCATCGACGGTGTATGTGAAGGTGTCATAGTTTAGATACTTCATGAATGGAAACTCAACATGATGAGACGACGGGTGGGTGAACAGTACCGGTATACATCCACTCAAAATAGAGTCGTAGATGGACTTTCGTGTCGGTGAATCGCCAGGGGGCTGTAGACAGAACACTGAGCGGCGCATCCACGGTATTGTTGTTGTACGATGATCCTTAGAACATTCCTTGGTGATCAACATAACTTGTTTCATTGTTCCAACCTTATCCTGTAGAAATTTATCTGGATGAAAGCTGGTTTGATTTGTAAATTGATCCAGTAATTTAGCTCTGAATGAATTACTCCGTCGGGTACCAGCTGCCAGGAATAAGGTCACATTTCTCTCTGATAAGGCTGGTACCCTTAATCGAAATTTACTTAGTGTTAAGTTTGTTAAACCCTTACTTGTTTCATATAATGACTTGTCTTGAAGACCGATATTTGTCAGGTGTATATAACTAGGATACGGTGCAACTATAACAGACGTCCCATATAAATGTCGCACTCTTGTCCAGTCCGGGTTAACTTCCTTTTCTATGGTAAAGAAAGTCACATTTTGTGTGGCGGGATGTTTTAATGTCGGGCACGTATCAGAACCTTGCTCCTTCTGTATTTTTGAAAGTGTTGAAAAATGAGGCTTGCCACTTTTATAGTACTTTGTTTCATGTGTTTCTAAATGTTCAAATAAGTCTTTAACAAACTCTCCTGAGTCTCCTTTGAATTGTAAACAATAAAGGCCGGTGTATGCTGGGATGTAGAACATATCGGCTTGCTGCGGGTCCAAAGTGCGGTATGGACTGTGTAAGAGTTTGTAATGAATGATAACTTCCAGGGCAAACTGGTGCGTATTTCTTATACTAAGAGACCCATGGTTTGTGATATTTCCTTCTGACCCATGTTGATCTTCAACTAATGCCTCCCCCATCCCACAGTAATCTAAGTTATAGCAAAATCTATTTGACTTTCCATAAGTGAATTGTCTTTGTATATCAAAGTTAAATTTCGATGGCAAATCATACACATAAAACTTGAATGCAGTTTGTATGCTGGATGGGTCCTCCATCGGGGAACAGATTCTTAAATCCTCCAGGTTATTGTTATAATGGTTGTGAGGAGCTAGCTGTGATATAGTGGCTTGTGTAGTTTTAATTTTATCTGAAGGACTTTCTTTTGAAGATGCTGACATCTGATGTCCGAGTTGTTTTTCTTGGCTCTCTTCTTGGTGTAACCTTGCTGTGCTGGGCTTTTGTTGTAATGCTTTATATGATGCTGTAAACAGTCTGAAAAAGAGGAAAAATTGAAAGTGAAAATTTGTACAATTGAACTTTTATCTGGGGTTTACAATAATAATGTTATTGTTTTAACTTTCATAAGAGGTCCTACATTGCAGGAATAATGCTTTGGATAAAATTAACTTTTCTGTAAAAAATAAGTTATTGATGAAGAATTCCAGTGATAGTTTCAAATCAACAGCAGCATGCCATAGTTTTATGTTATACTAATCCTATTAGTCAAAAGCAGACCATTTTTTGGCCTTGGCGATGTACTTCGGAAAATAAATTAGCTTTTGGGGGGAGCGGGAACAGGGATATCACAGAAGCTTCTTCTTGACCACAAGGCGGGGACTATAGGTTTGCCCTCCATCCGTCAGTCAGTCAGTCCGTCTCCGAGTACATCTCCAAGGCAAAAATGCTCAGTTGGACCGTAGGCATAAAGAAACACAATGCCATGATGGTAGAGTGAATAACACTTTGAACTTTGGATCTTATTCTCATCTAGGACAAGCTCTTGGTCATTTCTGAAATGATTGTGATTGTGTCCTACCTAATAGTAGAAACACACTGGTTGCCATGGTATGTATGGGTGATTTACACTGCAATAGGTCATTGGTTAATATGACTGGGGGAAACAAAATGGCCACTGCACACCTATAAAAAGAAATGAGGAAATTGAACAGGGAAGGCAGCACTCAACTTAACCAGTCGAGCACTGAAAAGAGTAACAACACAACCACACGAAGCAATGCCCACACACAACCCTAGTTCCCGATGCAAAAATCTCTGTCTTAGTGAAAGGTAGACAACAAAGGAATACACAACCAGATATACCTGTTGTTAGTCTCCCCTGTATCCAACCAGATATACCTGTTGTTAGTCTTCCCTTTATCCAACCAGATTTCCTTGACAACAAACAGAACGAGGATCACAACACATCCAATGACTAAAGCTTTTCTCTGTCTATGCCTCATTGTTAGACCCCCAGACTCTTCATCTATCACACATGTTGAGGCATTGTTACATGCTCGTCAAACCGCTACAGCTCTGTCGCTGATTCTGCTAGTGTTTGCCAATCTGAATGCTGAAAAATAATCTAGATGCTGTAAAATAATCTAGATGCTGTAATCTAGATGCTGTAATCTAGATGCTGTACAGTGAGGGAGGAACAGAACAGAACATACCGTTTATTTACCTGAGTTGTACATAGGACACATGAGTATATAGAATATATGAAGGAAACTTTTGTACTGTAAAATATTAATAATCAGACAATCCATGGCACTTTTACAACTGATCTATTTAGGGAGTCTGCCAAATTAGCTCAACTTTTGGTTGTAAAATAGAGCTTGTTTAGTGACAAGATTTCTGCTTCATTGTATTGACAGGCCAAAGTTTTTTGTTGGTTCATTTCTCAGGAACTATGAACGGTGTTAAATTTTAACTAGGAACACTTATTCACAAAAACAATCAATCTATTACAACAATTTAGGTAACCTGGTGTTTTTTGCCCTTTTAGTCTGAAACTTAGAAAAACTTTGAATACTTGTTCATTACCAAAATGACAATTCATTACCCTGTGATATGTATGCCCTGAGTTTTTGTGCAACCTCACTTATTTATAGCAATTAGCATATAACAATGGTCCTGGCCTTCATTCAGTTTGTATGCAAATCTTGTGTGTTGAACTCATCACAAACCGTTGGATGGAATTTCTTCAAACTTTCACCGAATAACAACCTTGATGTGCTTTTGACCGTAAAGGATGGAATTTTTGCTGCGTCAATTTTACCAGAGTTATAACCCTTTGTTATTTTACTATATACCCCAATGGGGGCAGCCATGTCAATGGACACATTTAGTTTGCCCCTAAATTTTTGAGTAACAATGAGAGATATTGTCGTGAAATTTGAGATACTTCGATGGTTCATGATGAATTTCTAAATGTCTTAGAGGTATTCACCTAGTTGCTTAACATACTTGATTCGCCGTGAGTCCAATGCACTTAAACCAACTGGAGGTCTCGTTGCAATACTATGGTAACTACCTGTACATCCAATTATAGAGGCATGTACAATAGTTTTCCTGAGCCCTAGAAATGGTATACAAAAACATTTTAGAACAACTCACTAGAGACAAATTAGACTGAAGAAGAAACATATAATAGATATCTGATGGAGAAACATAGCAGTCACAAAAAATATTTATTGAAATTTTCACACACACATGGCATGTTGAGGGAAGAAATAAACCAGTAATCTTAAATAATTATGTAATGCTAATATGCCCCTTTTAAAACCCAATTCAATTTGGATTAATGAAAATAAAGTAAATACACATGCAATGTACGTGTAAAACAGATTATTGAAATTTAAAATAAAATTGTTAACCTTACTTTGACTTGGCAAATCTGCTGCTTATTCCGCTATGAGCTTTCATTTCCTTATCACGTCTATTTTGTTAAAGGGACTGCCTCACAGATGGAGCGCAATTTTTCAAAATGTATAATTTTCTTACCAAATCAAGTATTTATATAATAGAAAGTTGCTGACTGTTACTTTAAGAAAGATTTACTGCAAATAATTTATTTAAACCACTCTCAAATTTCGAGCACTTAGTGTGTTTTTCCTTTTAAAACACAGTCCATATTTTCCTTTCAGCTGATTAATTTTGTGAGTTATGTTATTTACTTGTTTATGGGATATAAAGGCAACTATACAAAAATTAAGTGAATATTAGACAATTTTATTTTATTTTTGCAATACGCCTAAACTTGAAGCAGTCCCTTTAAGAAACTAACTTCAATAGCCATAGAATGATTGTAACATAAGGTAAAGCCTATATCTACAACACATGTTTAGTTCTCATTAACTTATCTTAAAGAGGGTCCCCATGAATTTAAGCTATTTTCAAACAGGAACAAGCACCTAAATTTAATAATGTTTTTTACAAACAAACAAAAAATGAATGGTGAAAAAACACCTTATTTGATACTTTTTTTATTTTGTAAAAAGCTTTCAACTTGAAAATCAATAGACTTGTAAAATGTGATGATTTACATCTAAAGTCAACAAATCCATCCACTCAGTTATCCTTCTTTCCTATGATTTCATGAATTCCTCTTTATGAGATGTCATTTTGTTTTTATGAGATGTCATTTTGTACAATGATAATGGAATGATAGTTTAGGTATATCACTAGTTTAGGTACACCACTTTCACTACTCAGATTTCAAGAGCACTTTTTTGCTCGAACGAAAAGGCCCGATCACTCAAAAAAGTCAGGGAAAACTGCTGTTTGGTCAGGGAAAAGTCAGAAAATTTTGTCTTCAAATATTTGTGGGAACCATGATAGAGTTGTTTAATTGTACAATGAAGGATCATAGTGAGAAAAAGTGATTTTTTAACATGTTTAAGGTTTTAATATGGGGCTGAGGTATGTCACTTTAAAATTCACCAGTGTCATTCAACCATTTAGGTGTTTAAGTCATAAATATGCATGCACCCAAGCAGGAAATGATATTTCATATGCAATAAATACTAATACTATATTTATCTTTGTGATTGATTTGCATGTATTGTGGTCAACATTTCAGCTGTAAATTAAAAACATACTGTAAAATCATTAATACTTGTGGGGGGTTATTTAGTGGATTTGTTGGAAGACTGTCCTCAACCACGAAATTAAATACTAATGTTTCTATAGTATCTGGCTTAGTGAATAATGAATCCTTGAAATTATGTCCCCACGAAATGGTATTTTTTCACACACAAAAAAAAACACACACACAAAATTTGTCCCATTGAAATTTGTTTTACAGTATTTCATGTTTACTTAGTTTAAAACCATATCTTTTCATTAATCAATAATTTAAATGTTAATTAATTAATATTAGCATATCAATACATTAAACCTAGTTATGTTTGACAAACAGGTATGGATTATGTAATTTGTTATGTTTGACAAACAGGTATGGATTATGTAATTTGTACTTTGAATTAGAATGCAACAGGCAGCTTTATCTATACTCTTGTTGAGGAAACTAATGTTTAAGATAAGCATTGGTCCCACTGAGCCTTTTTTGCCTTGCCTTCCCTGAAGCTTCTTCTTGTCTATGAGGACCCTTTTTTTCGATGCCTTCCTATGCCCATTTATTTAATCGTGAGTAAATCGCCGATGTAAAAATGTTCAGTGTGACCTATCCATTAATGTTAAAGCACAGCTGAATGATGATGTCATGTTTGGACATCATCTACTTAGCTAAATAAGGTAACATTAGGAGGAAAGAATGATACCAGCAGGAGTGTGGTGCCGAGAGTCATTAATATCAGTTGAAAGAACTTGTTTCACAATCATTGAAACTGAAATAATAAAAAAACCTTGAGAATTTAGTTATCCCAAACCAGCAGTTACTTGCATCAATCTATAATAACTATAGATACTTTAAAATATATTTTGTCTCCGCAGCAAATTTAGATACATCAAATGTCACTAGTACTATTATTTGTAATTTTGATGCATTTATAGTTGTGTTATTTCATACAAACTTTGAGGCCACATAATTTTAAGTTTTTGGTTTAAGTAGTTTTTTTTAAATTTTGGCCTCAAATTTCTTCTCACAAATTGACTGTTATTGTGACGTTATCCCTATCTGAAAATTAGGAAAATGATGGTCCAAAAATGATTTCACATGAATCTTTTTTTTACTTAATTTGTAATTTCTGTTTGAAATAAGAAATATTGCTCAAATTTCCCTTTTTCTGAAATTAGAAATATTGCTTAAACTAAGTCTATTTGAAATAAAAAGTATTGCTCATACTTACTTTAATTAATGGGCCTGCCTCACAGATGGAGCGATTTTTTAGAAAATATTATTTTCTTACCAAATCTTGTATTTATACGTGGGTATATCCAAAAGTAATGTCACTGATGCTATAAAATCGTATATTATGTCAGTAAAACCATGAAATTTTTCTCACAGTAACTCCAGTCTTATTTGAATATGATGACCAAATTTCACAACAATGCACATAATAGTTCTGGAAATATGAACATTTTCATGAGACATACTTATGAACATCGCCGCAAGTCCGACGTCAACAACGTCACAATGACGTTACTTGCTGACACCTACTCATCCAGCAGAAGTTCATCCCTGGTGATTTCTAACGACTCATAAAACATGCTGTCATTTCCAAGACCTTAAAAAATGTGTAACACACCCGACACTTACTCTCTGCGAAATCAAATTAGTTTTAAGTGTCCTCTAGATAGTCCAACAGCAAAATATTTAACTTGCCACATAATGATTGCAGTTTTGAACGTCGAATTGAATTGACGACGTTAAAATACTCTTGGTATTCTTTTCGGATCTACTAAAAACTGTTCATATGACTCTCTATCGATAATGATTCGGTGATGCCCCCTTAAGAGCTTATACTACATACACATGAGCCTATGTTGCCGCCTTGTGTAACTAAAGTTTCAGTAGGTGACTTTAAAAACTTTTAGGAAAAATGCATTATTACGCGCAGCGTCATTTTGTCACTTATCTGCCGTGTTTTCCATAAGTATTCAATGCGTAGAAAATATATTACGAGTTTCAAAGTTGAGTGACGTTATTGAATTTTTAGCAGCAGACACAAAACATTTATTTCATCACGTCACGAAAGTATTGTCAGCTTTCGAGAGTTATTTTTTTATAAAAACGCATAAAAGAAAATTGTTATGATAATGAAAAACAATCGTAATTTTCGTGTGCGCCGATATCACGTCATAGGTATATTTTAAATGTTCATATAATTCAGTTATGAAAATCGAATAATGCACCAAGTTGTATATTAATCAGAATAGAATTACTGAACATTTTGATATCATATTTATGCATATCGGCCTATAAACAATTAAACCACGGAAGGAGTGACATTACTTTTGGATATACCCTCATATAATAGAACATTGTTGACTGTTGATTTAAGAAATATTTATTGCAAATAATGGATTTTAACCACTTTCAACATCACGCACACCAGTGTCTTTCCTTTTAAACATAGCTTAATTTTTCCTTTCAGCTTGATTTTTGTGTCGCCTGAAAAGGCGACATATAGGTATTAATTTGGCGGCGGCGGCTGCGGCGGCGGCTGCGGCTGCGGCTGCGGCGGCGTCACAAATTGCTTGTCCGGGCTGTATCTCACTCATGTATTGACACTTTTGAAAATAACTTGGCATAATTGTTAAGCACCATGAGGCGGTGTGCAGTGCGCAAGATCCAGGTCTCTAGCTCAAAGGTCAAGGTCACACTTAGAGGTCAAACATCAAAAATGACCATTATAGACCTTGTCCGGGCTGTATCTCCCTCATGCATTGACACTTTTTTAAATTACTTGGTATAGTTGTTAAGCACCATGAGGCGGTGTGCAGTGCACAAGATCCAGGTCTCTAGCTCAAAGGTCAAGGTCACACTTAGAGGTCAAAGGTAAAAAATGGCCATTATAGACCTTGTCCGGGCTGTATCTCACTCAAGCATTGACACTTTTTTAAATTACTTGGCATAGTTGTTAAACACTATGAGGCGGTGTGCAGTGCGCAAGATCCAGGTATCTAGCTCAAAGGTTAAGGTCACACTTAGAGGTCAAACATCAAAAATGACCATTATAGACCTTGTCCGGGCTGTATCTCACTCATAGATAGACATATTTTTAAATAACTTGGCAAATGTGTTAAACACCATGAGGCAGTGTGCAGTGCGCAAAATACAGGTCTTTAGCTCAAAGGTCAAGGTCACACTCAGTGGTCAAACTTCAAAAATGACCATTATAGACCTTGTCCGGGCTGTATCTCACTCATGCATTGACCAACCTTTCTTATATTTGGCATCAATGTTCACCTTAATGAGACAGAGGTTCATGACAGACCCCGAGGTTCATATCTCAAAGGTCAAGGTCACAGTTGAAGGTCAAATTGAAGCTTGTCCAGACCATAACTTTGTCGTGCATTGACCAATATGTCTTACATTTGGCATGAATGTTCACCTCCATATGCTGGAGTGCCATGCTCAACCCTCAGGTTCCTATATCAAAGGTCAAGGTCACAGTTGCAGATCAAATTTCTAAAGAAGCTTGTCTGGACTATAATTTTGTCATGCATTGACCAATCTTGCTTGAAATTGCCATGAATGTCAACCTCTATTAATCAGAGTGTCATGAGCAACCCCTGGTTCTTTTCTCAAAGGTCAGGTCACAGCTAGAGGTCAAAGGTCAAATTGAAGAGCATAACTTTGTCACCTTATGTTCAAATGACTCAATATTTGTTATGCATGTTTCTTGCAATAAGCCAAAGTTCAGTGCACAAGAACTATAACTCATCCTTGCATCGTTTTTGAATTATGTCCCTTTCACACAAAAGGCACAATACTAGTAACTGTGATCTGCCATGGGAGAACAAGTCGCGGAACGTTGTTCTCCAACGCCTGTAAGAACAAAATTTTAATGTGTGACGTCACCATCCTTTTGGCGCGAAGCAGTAGCGCCAACGACTTAAATTTGTTATTGCTGACGTTGTATTGACCCAGTAACTATGATAATATGATAAAAAGAATGCACCACCCGTTGTCTGACAACTCACGACGGTTCCTACATTATTGCAGTTAAAGTAAGGTTAAGTGACTTACAACATCAATTCTCATATTTCATGTAGTCAGGCGACACATGCGACTCGCGGAGCTTTTATTGAGTAATATTATTCACTAGATCGGTCTTCAGTCTAAACATCTATGAAGTATTTGGTTTGTTTTTAAATTTGTTTTCATCTCATGCGAAAAAATTTCAGGCAATTTAAATGAGATTAGTTTAAAATTCTATTGCGTATTAATATGGTATAGAATTTTGGAGGTAAAACACTTAAATAATTACAAAATCCTGATGTTTCACAAGTTATATTTTATATCACTGGCTTGTTTTAATATGAGATATACAGGCATCTATGCCAAAATGTAGTGAATATTTAACAACTTTATTAGATTTTTGTTATACGCTGAAACGTGACACAGTCCCTTTAAGATGAGAAATATTGCTCAAACTTACTTTATTTAAACTAAGAAATATTGCTTAAACTTACTTTATTTGTGCTAAGAAATTTTGCCTAAACTTACTTTATTTGAAATAAAAGATATTGCTCAACTTACTTAATTTGAAATAAAAAATATATTGCTGAAACTTACTTGAGCAATTAAAGTGTTAATCACGTCCATGTATATTGTTCTATTCACTTCATAATTTCATATTCCTGAGGTTTATTTTATACTCATTAAAGGTTCATTCACATTTTGACTGGTACATCACAAATATTGCATGTTACCATGTAATAAAATTGTCAATCTGAAGCTGTAAGGCCATATCTTATTGTATTCATGGGTTTATGGGAATATTTTTGAAAAAAAATCTGTCAGAAGGGGAAAACTGGAAATATAACCAGAGAACCTTAATGGCCCCATAAAGGGCTTACACGGGTGAGAGACTAAGGCCCTTTAAAGCTATCTTCATATATTGCCCTTCTCAATAAGACAAAAGAAAAAATGCCAAAAAAAATGTAAACCTAAAAATAAAAATGTTTGGCTTTGGCTAACCTATGTATATTTATAAATAAATAATTAGATTGTTTCCTTCTCTGGTCTGTGCAGACAATAATACCTGGTATCTATAGATAATCAATGGTAACAAATCTACAACAATTTGTTGTTAGTGAATTCATCAGGACTGACTGAGATTAAATCAATGCCCAAATAAGATCTTGTAAAATTATTAAATCAATAAATATTTGTGATGAAACAACATCATTTATTGCTTAGATGAAACCTACCTACCTTATCCTCTTCTGGCTGGTTTGTCCCTGAGGCAATCACCACAGAACACCAATGACTTCTATCAGCAGATGGATGTAGATACGAAAATCAAATCCACAATTATTACCATAGTTAACCTTTGAAATATGTAACATCATGTTCAATTTCCAGTGTTTTAAATCCATGAATCATTGCAGATTCAGAACTCCCCTGGCTCCCTCTCTGGAAAGCTATGCCCCCTTAGAACAATTACCGTAATTCATGTCTGAAACTTATGAGTTCACTAATTGCCTTTTTACCAACACCCAAATAATTTAAGTACCCACAACAATGAAAGATTTCACAATTTGTATAAGTTAATGTTTTAAAAATGACAAGTTAACATACTCAATAAAAAACGCACGGTTGTTCAAAACGCTCCAAAATTTAATACTGTGAAAAATGTAATATTTTAGAGTATGTATTGGTAATATAATATCTGTCATGACGCAGCTGCATTAGGTTTCATATTGCATGTTAATTATGCATTAAATTCAGATAAAATATATATTTTATTTACTTTGACATAACCAAACAGGTGTTTTCGTCATGTATGTATATATAGATGAAAGTACAAATTCTGATTCACCTGTATACACGTATATCCACTTTGTATAAAAAGCAGTTACTGGTCCTTCAAAAAAAGTAATTGCGGAAATCCGACAGGGAAGGCAGTACTTAACTTAACCAGCCGAGCACAGAAGACAGTAACATCACAACACAACTACACAGACAAATGCCCACAACCAATTTCACAAGGAAATAACAAAAACAAACTGTGATCCCAAGTGACCGAATGAAAAGCAGCTAAGATGGGATCTAGTTACCAAAGTACCCGCTGCAGGACTACCTGGTTTCACAAATATATGCCAAAAACTGCAACTTGACCTAGTGTGCAAACACCATGACTTTCATTGGCCTCGAGCCCGGACCAGCCCTGACCAGTGTTAGTGTCAAGCCTGGACCAGTGTTAGTGTCAAGCCCGGACCAGTCTTAGTGTCAAGCCCGGACCAGTCTTAGTGTCAAGCCCGGACCAGTCTTAGTGTCAAGCCGGGACCAGTGTTAGTGTCGAGCCCGGACCAGTCTTAGTGTCGAGCCCAGACCAGTGTTAGTGTCGAGCCCAGACCAGTGTTAGTGTCGAGCCCAGACCAGTGTTAGTGTTGAGCCCAGACCAGTGTTAGTGTCGAGCCTAGACCAGTGTTAGTGTCGAGCCCAGACCATTGTTAGTGTCGAGCCCAGACCAGTGTTAGTGTCAAGTCCGGACCAGTGTTTGTGTCCAGTCCGGACCAGTCTTAGTGTCAAGCCCGGACCAGTCTTAGTGTCAACCCGGACCAGTGTTAGTGTCAAGTCCGGACCAGTGTTAGTGTCAACCCGGACCAGTGTTAGTGTCAAGCCCGGACCAGTCTTAGTGTCAACCCGGACCAGTGTTAGTGTCAAGTCCAGACCAGTGTTAGTGTCAACCCGGACCAGTGTTAGTGTCAAGTCCGGACCAGTCTTAGTGTCAACCCGGACCAGTCTTAGTGTCAACCCGGACCAGTCTTAGTGTCAAGTCCGGACCAGTCTTAGTGTCAAGTCCGGACCAGTCTTAGTGTCAAGTCCGGACCAGTCTTAGTGTCAACCCGGACCAGTCTTAGTGTCAAGTCCGGACCAGTGTTAATGTCGAGCTCAGACCAGTGTTAGTGTCAAGTCCGGACCAGTGTTAGTGTCGAGCTCAGACCAGTGTTAGTGTCGAGCCCAGACCAGTGTTAGTGTCGAGCTCAGACCAGTGTTAGTGTCAAGTCCGGACCAGTGTTAGTGTCGAGTCCAGACCAGTGTTAGTGTCGAGCCCAGACCAGTGTTAGTGTCGAGCTCAGACCAGTGTTAGTGTCAAGTCCGGACCAGTGTTAGTGTCGAGCCCAGACCAGTGTTAGTGTCGAGCCCTGGAGACCAGTGTTAGTGTCGAGCCCAGACCAGTGTTAGTGTCGAGCCCAGACCAGTGTTAGTGTCGAGCTGAGACCAGTGTTTATGTCCTGATATGTGGAGAAGTTGTTTGTTAATCTTCTGCTTGTGGATTGTCGAAAACAAAATAGTGCTGTCTGAAAAATTTTAATTCCAAAGGGGTGGGTCTAGTCCACTGACTACTGCATATATAAATTACTTAGTTTATTTGTTCTTTAATTCAATTTATAGTGAAATCTTTCTGACCCACATCCCCAATTGTCAATTTAGTCAATGGGAACCTCTATGTTGAGTTGTGAACTTCACCCCAATGTCAAAGTTTAGGCCTTTCTATTACATGCCTTGGTTGTTGACTCCATATAGAGTGTGAGTTTATCATCATTCATTTACTTAAGCCAATATTATATCAAATTTAATCTGTTACTTGTTCAAATTGTCGACTCTTATATCTTGACCTGACATGATTATCAGTTCGTATTTAAACAATGATTGCCCTAAGTGTGTAGCATTATAGCAGTATAATAATATTGACTTTATTAATTAATTAATAATTAACTCTTTATAACCTCACCTAAAGAAGAAGGGATGTATTGTTATCCCCCCCCCCCCCCAACTTTAATGAGGGGTATTTTGCTTTGCACATGTCTGTCGGTCAGTAGACCAAAATGGTTTCTACTCCATAACTCAACATTAGCTCTTTGCCCTAAAATGTTCAAACTTTATATGGATTTTGAGGTCAAAGGTCAAGGTCATTGTGCAGATTGCTAAAAAACATATGTAGCAAATAGGCATACTACAAGAGCACTTTGCACTTAGGTTAGCGAAAAATGTGACATGCCTCAAGTATGAGATATCAACCATGAGTAGGCAGGTGGAGATATATGCTATTACATTAGGTTATTATACAGCCATATTGACCTGGACTTGTAACAGCTGTCCAAATGCTGGATTATGACTTATATATAATATAACTTGTGTTTTTGCCTCATTTTATGATCAATTATTCACTGATGAATATATGTAAAAGTATTCATTTTCGTGGGGAGAAATTTTTTTTTGAATTTCCTAGATTTCATGGTTCACCTCAACCAAGAAATTTAGTCCCATCAAACAATTATTTTAACCCTTGTATTTATTGTTTGAAATGCAAATATCACGAATTAACATCCCATCAAATGGTCATTTTACCAAAACCACAAAATTTCATCCCATGGAAATTAAATAAGTTTACAGTATAAGAAGGAAGGGTTGATACCTTTAAGTTTCTTTTGATATGAGATTGTTGTAGATGAATTGGTTCTTTATTGATCTGGTGGTAGGTTTATTTCACTAATGTGTTAGTACCATCTGTTTCATCTCCAGTATATGAAAGTTACTTACTGTGTGTGTGTGGTTTAAAGTCCAGGAAAATCAGTTTTAGATTCAGTGGAACATGTAGTCTCTCCTTAGAACATGTATCCCCCCATGTACTCAGTGCAGTCTCCTCGCGCCCCTCTAAAACCCTCGTCGTCATGTAGCCCATTATGCCTGCCTGCCTGCCTGCCTGCCTGCCTGCCTGCCTGCCTGCCTGCCTGCCTGCCTGCCTGCCTGCCTGCCTGCCTGCCTGCCTGCCTGCCTGCCTGCCTGCCTGCCTGCCTGCCTGCCTGCCTGCCTGCCTGCCTGCCTGCCTGCCTGCCTGCCTGCCTGCCTGCCTGCCTGCCTGCCTGCCTGCCTGCCTGCCTGCCTGCCTGCCTGCCTGCCTGCCTGCCTGCCTGCCTGCCTGCCTGCCTGCCTGCCTGCCTGCCTGCCTGCCTGCCTGCCTGCCTGCCTGCCTGCCTGCCTGCCTGCCTGCCTGCCTGCCTGCCTGCCTGCCTGCCTGCCTGCCTGCCTGCCTGCCTGCCTGCCTGCCTGCCTGCCTGCCTGCCTGTCCTATGTTAGTGAGATTAAAATATAAAATGAAGATTGTTGTTAATAAATGGTTGTTTTGTATTGTTGTATGTTACAGGTGGTACAGTGATCTACGATGAGTCTGGTGAGAATGTTATAGGTAAGCTAACCAGTGGATGTCCTTCACCCACTCTTAAACAAAATGTTGCCATGGGATACGTGGAGTCGGCATTCTTCAAACCAGGAACTAAGGTGAAATTTCAAGTCCGCAAGAAAATGATTGATGCAGTCGTCACAAAGATGCCTTTTGTGCCATGTAATTATTACTTTGGGAAATAGTTTAGTTTTGTCAAAGTATTTTTTGTTACCAAAAATGTATTATATTTACGATAATGAACTAGTGTTTTCAAAACCAGTATTATTTGTTACAGACATTTGTTTATGGATTTTTCTGTTATCACGGCATCAAATCATGTACTCTATGAAAAACATAATAATTTATAGTTTCAACATTTAAAATCTACATAGGACAAAGTACCATATTAAAGGGGATTTTTTACCCCATTTCCGATTGTGTTGAAACTGTTCTCAACAACTTTTTTTAATCTCCTTATTATTGATCTGAACTGTATTTATGCCCCGGTATCTACTGATGTGGAGGCATATAGTGAGTCACCTGTCTGTTTGTCTATTTGTCCGTCTGTTTGTTTGTCTGTCCTTTTGTCTCAAAACTTTCAAGTTGATTGACTTAGCTTGTTATTATGGATGGTTATTACCGGGGCATGAGCGTATACTGAATGCTGTCTTGCTATTTCTTGCTTATTTGTTTTTCTTGCCATAACAAAATTTATGCGTCTTGTCACACTGTAACAGTTGACTCTTCAATACTATCTATATTTAATGATTATATACTTATTGTGACACTTGGAGAGTTACTGTTGTTGTGTATGTGTGTGTGTGTAAATTATTTTGTAAATGATTTTATAGAGGTGTTTACTATAGTCCAGCCAGGGTATTCTGACAGTGATGTCATCATTAATGTATACCCAAAAGATTAAAACTATTGCTCAAACAGGTAGAGTTTAGTTTTGTATTGAACTGTTGCTATTAGCTTTTAAACTTGTTTTTACACCTTACTAGTGGATTGTTCCACTGCGTCACTGTATTTTATCCTAACTGGACTGTAGTATGTTTTATTGAGATTGTATTAGTTATAGATTAATTTGTGTGGCTGTTATGTTTGAATTATAGTGCAGAGACTTAAATTCCATGAGCTTGGTGCAAAACTATGGTCACTGCATCAATATATAGAGGCATGTACAGTAGACTCCCTCTAAACCTGACCCCTTTCGGACCGGGTCAAAAGTCCGGTTTTCTGGGAGGTCCGGTTTACTTGGAGCTCTGTATAATGTATACCTCTATAGGTTTTCATAGGTATGTGTAAAGATACATGTACGTATATACAACTCTCCTATGCTTTGCAGGAGATACGCACATTGTTTCAAATTTACAATAATAGTTTATGACAGTGTATTTGTGAAATCAGACTAAGAATGATCTTGATATCAATTCTAACATTCATTAGTATCCAAATTGCTCATTTTTCATTTGTTGTTAGAATCATCCAATGGTATAGACAGTGCAATCCAACTAATTCCGAAATGCAAGTCTTAAATAATTGGAGACTATGATGTCAATTAAAAATGTTTAGTTTGGATTTTAGGGCATTGTTGTCGTAATTACAATTATGTTGATGCCCTAAAGGATCCTTTGCTTGGGTATATGTTTGTAGCTATACTTACCTTAACAACAAAACATCAAACGAAAGGACCGTTTGTAATTGCTTTCGTAATTAAGCAATTATTAAAAATCATCTAGAAAACTTGACAAATTTCACGAAGTATTTTTTACGCCTGTGATAATTGCAAGCGGGACAGGTTTAAGAGTAAACATAAACCAGACAATTTGTTGATGACACCTTTTGTTATGACACAATCTTTAATTAACATTATACAAGGTGACGCATCGGCGAAGACAAATATACGCGTCCGGTATTCCTTAATAAGTTATTGTTTAATATTTTTTCAGCGGACCGCAAGTGCCGTCCGGAATTCTGGGAGCCCGGTATTGCGGAAGCTTTTTAAGTTGACTTTATAAGAAGAAAATACGGGACCTTAGAAATCGTCCGCTTTTGTGGGGATTCCGGTTTTGAGGAAGTTTACTGTACCATAGTTTTGCACTGAGCCATCAATTTGTATGAATATTTGTGTTGAATATATCTATTTCTATGAGAAAATCATGAATTGTTGGCCCTGTATAATAGTGTTTGTAATACACCTGGGTACTGTTTTTAGCTCACCTGTCATATAGTGACAAGGTGAGCTTTTGTGATCACTCTTCGTCCGTTGTCCGTCTGTCTGTCCGTCCGTCAACAATTTGCTTGTGTTCACTCTAGAGGCAACAGTTTTGATCCAATCTTCATGGAATTTGGTCAGAATGTTGTTCTTTATAAAATCTAGACCAAGTTCGAAACTGGGTCATGTGGGGTCAAAAACTAGGTCACTAGGTCAAATCTTAGAAAAACCTTGTGTTCACTTCTGATGAAATTTTGTCAGAATGTTGTTCTCTATGAAATCCAGGCCAAGTTTGAAACTGGGTCATGTGGGGTCAAAAACTAGGTCACTACGTCAACTCTTAGAAAAACCTAGATTTCACACCAGAGGTCACAATTTTGATCCAATCTTCATGAAACTTGGTCACAATGCTGTTCTCTATGAAATCTAGGCCAAGTTCAAAACTGGGTGGTGTGGGGTCAAAAACTAGGTCACTAGGTCAAATCTTAGAAAAACATTGTGATAACTCAAGGGGTCACTGTTTCGATCCAATCTTCATGAAATATGGTCTGATACCTAGACCAATGTGCAACAGGTGAGCGACCTAGGGCCTTTCAGGCCGTCTTGTATCAAAGTATATACGGAAATCGTAAACTTGCGTTCAAATTTAAATTCTGTATAATAATACTCTGACATGCCCACTGACTCCATTGAAAAAGTGTACATAATTTTTGTAAATCACTTTTGTGAGTTGTAAAATTGTTTGTATAAGGCATTTACTCAGAAAATTATTGGCCAATTTGCTTAAAACTATTTCATATTTGCGTAACTACATTGAGCTGTCAAATAAATGTCACAGCCAATTGCTTGCAAACTTAAAATTGTAAAAATACACAACGACCAACTTATATGACTGTGCTACTGTAAACTGATCAAATTTGCAGCGGTAAATTTTAATTAGTGTCTTGTTTAAACTTATAATACTTAAAAAAATGCAGCATTAAATTTAATTTGTGTCTTGGTTGAAATCAATCTGATTCAAATCATATCCTCAAACTCTAGGATCTACGCTAAGATCTGACGACGACCTGTAGAAGGTATTTTGGCCTCTGTTATATAATGAAAAAAGCCCTGATCGAGGTCCTCACAGTGTATATACAAGTCAACTTTCTGTTATTGCAAAACATCATACACATTGAATTGAATAGTCTCCCTAATTATCAGATTCTTTTGCTCGCAATAAGTCATACAAGTTGACTTGTATAGTCACCCAATTAGTCAATTTGTTTGTTATGATCTGAATGAAATCTGATCTGATAAGTTGGTGGAAAAGAATCAGGCCATTAAGAAAACCAGCGGAACTACTTATACCATACCCCCCCCCCCCCCCACAACAAACACCCCAGTGCCATGCAGTTTGCAAAAGGGGAGTTTGTTATTGGGTATTGATGTTTTTAAATTGTAAGAAATGTCAGTTTTTTGATGAAGCTAAATACTAGGGCTGTAACGGTACGCTCACCTCACGATATGATATGTACCGTCAATTTTTCTAACGGTTCGGTATATTGCGGTATGATACAATATTCTCTAACAGCAGCTTAAAAAGTACAATTTTTAAGTGACAATGAACTTGTTGCTTCTATAACAGCAATTATAATGTTACTATCAACTATTTCAAATGAATTTCGACAATATGAGGCATATCTTGATACAATTAAAACAAGTGATGCATGGTAATTTCAGACATTTTTGTTCTCTGAATATTAGTTTGCTCATTAAAAAGCTTATACCGAATCGTACCGAAATTTACAACTCTTTTACCGTGAACCGTGTGGGACTGAAGTCCACGGTCTTTCGTGTACTGCGGTATACCGTTACAGCCCTACGAAATACTAAACACTGATAACCATCATTTAAAGCATCAATAAATGTCTGATTTTTTAAAAATCTCCTAAAAGGAGGGGAGCATTTTTTCAGAGGAATATGGTACTCAGAAATCTGACATCAGAGGAGGTAAGAATATGTGTTGCAAGAGAAATGCAGTTTTCTTGTAGTTACCTCCCTTTGATTATTTATCAAAATTGTGGGTTTCCTTGATTATCTTAGATTCTTATCCATAGTTACATGCATAGAAAGTTGTAGATTGTGATTGTATGAATCTCTGGAGGTTTGTTTAAGGTATTTCTCACAGATCTATGTCCCTTGTTGAATAATTAATTAATGTTTTACAAACCTGTTGTTGCATTTTGTACCCGATTTCACACTTTAAAATTTATTCATGTGAATTGATCATTAGCTGTACAACTTCCCATACATGCCAGATCTCCTGCATTATGCAGGAGTCTCCTGCATTTGAGACTCTACTCCCGCATGATTTTCGGCAAATTGATCAAATCTCCTGCATTTCTTGGAATACTGGAACCTTGGCATTTTTGGTTTGCATGATGAAAATGATAACAAATATTAATATAAATAGCTTTATGAAGCATGCATGGTAATGTCCTACAAGTAAAATAAGTGAAAACTGCATATTAACTTCATTTATTTAAGTTTAAAGTTTGAGCAAGAATAATCTCCTGCATTTCCATCACCAATCTCCTGCATAGGCTTCAGGAAAATATGGCATATATGAATTCCATATAACGGCAAACCCTCTTGCAGGTAAAAAAATATCACAGTTGGTTGCACGCTATACTGTGACAGGTAGATTCAGGTCAGATTCTCAGGGGGAACGCAATGTTGTATTCTTGTCTCATATTGCATGTCATGAAAATAAAGAAGAAATTTTGTGTCAGAATATTTGTAGGAACTCTGCTAGCTGTCACAAAATGTAAGATGCAGTTTTCAGTTAAAATGCTTTGTGAATAACAGCCCAGATTAATAATTTATTGCTGGTAATTTCTGACCATGTATTGAAAAACAGCATAAATTCAAGTAACTATTAGAGATGGGACCGAATACCAAAATCAGTATTCGAATATTCGAAATTCATATTCGAATATATTCGAATATTCGTTGGATTATCGATGTCAAAGTATTCGTTCATCTTTTTCTCTTCCCTATTGAACGAAAATTCCATGTCAGCTCTTATGCAAAGTTACGATTTTCGTTAGTTTGATATTTCTGTTTGAACAATTGATATACAATCAACCTGATTTGGAAGTAATAAACATGTTTAAGATCTATAAATCGTCGTATTTCTTTACCTTTCCGGCTTCAACGACGTGTGAATAAAGTTTTTATTAATAAGTCTGATTGTTTTGTTATTTCTAATGAAGATGGTACAAATTTGTACGACTACGCGGCTTAAAAATCGTTGTCATCATCCAATGGGTGTTCCGCTCAGTAACTGCGGACAATGTGTTGACACTTTTACCAACAACTACAACTTTATTCATGTATGCAAACAGCTAATCATACAGTGTATGAAACACCCCGAATTAAAAAAATCCCACACATTTGTTCGGTAATTAATTTAGCCTGCAAATCCGTGTTATTACGACGCTTGAATACAGACGAAATGCAAGCGTTTCGGGTGTATAAAATGCAATCGTTTTACGGAAGTGTCATACTGTTTATTCAGAGTATACAGTTGTAATATACCGATAAACATGTCATAAAAGTGTCAATTAGGGACTTGATTATACATATCACACATTATGTTTTTATTAAGCATACGAAAATAATTGGAATTTACATGTATCAATTTTTGGTGAAATTGACAATTTTTCTTTATTTTTTACGAATATTCGAATATTGAAATTGGATTCGAGTATTCGTTCCCATCTCTAGTAACTATGCATCCATTGTACTTGCTCAAATTAAGTTAGTCAATATTGTTTAAATGTGCAATAAAAAGCACTAGTTTTCACTTCACTTGAATGCATTTTATAGAATAGTTTGTGTGTGTTTTTGTTGATAATGAATTATATGAATACACACATTGATGCATGATTATGTTGTTTGTTTTATGTCTTGGTCTTTATTCTTTTTATTGTCGAGCCCGCTGGCGGTGAGCTCGATATAGTTGTCACAATGGTTGTTCAGTGTATGTGCGTCTGTCCGATTTTGTCCGGACCATATGTTCTTCATTTGTTGGGTGATTTTGAAATACATTGGCTCAAAAGTTCCCCGTGTTAAGGCGGCGTGTCGCGCCCAAGACCAGTACCCCTAGCTTGAAGGTCAAGGTCACTCTTGGAGGTCAAAGGTCCAAAATGGGCATAATACTGCTTGTCCGGACCATATGTTCTTCATTTGTTGGGTGATTTTGAAATACATGGGCACAAATGTTCCCCATGTTGAGGCGGCGTGTCGCGCCCAAGACCAGTACCCCTAGCTTGAAGGTCAAGGTCACTCTTGGAGGTCAAAGGTCCAAAATATGCATAATACTGCTTGTCCGGACCATATGTTCTTCATTTGTTGGGTGATTTTGAAATACATTTGCACAAATGTTACCCGTGTTGAGGCGGCATGTCGCGTCCATGACCAGTACCTCTAGCTTGAAGGTCAAGGTCACTCTTGGAGGTCAAATGTCCAAAATGAGCATAATACTGCTTGTCTGGACCATATGTTCTTCATTTTTTGGTTGATTTTGAAATACATTGGCACAAATGTTCACCTTGTTGAGGCGGCGTGTCGCGCCCAAGACCACTACCCCTAGCTTGAAGGTCAAGGTCACTCTTGGAGGTCAAAGGTCCAAAATGGGCATAAAACTGCTTGTCTGGACCATAATATTATGTTCTTCATTTGTTGGGTGATTTTTTTAAATAACTTGGCATAATTGTTAAACACCACGAGGGGATGTGCAGTGCGCAAGATGCAGGTCTGTAGCTCAAAGGTCAAGGTCACACTTAGAAGTAAAGCATCAACAATGACCATTATAGACCTTGTCCGGGATGTATCTCACTCATACATTGACACATTTTTAAATAACATGGCAAATTTGTTAAACACCATGAGGCGGTGTGCAGTGCGTAAGATACAGGTCTCTAGCTCAAAGGTCAAGGTCACACTAAGAGGTCAAACTTCAAACATTACCATTATAGGCCTTGTCCGGGCTGTATCTCACTCATGCATTGACCAATCTTTTTTATATTTGGCATAAATGTTCACCTTCATGAGACAGAGGTTCATGACAGACCCCAAGGTTCATATATCAAGGTCAAGGTCACAGTTGACAGTCAAATTGAAGCTTGTCCAGACCATAACTTTGTCGTGCATTGGCCAATTTGTCTTACATTTGCCATGAATATTCACCTCCATAAGCTGGAATGTCATGCTCAACCCTCAGGTTCCTATATCCAAGGTCACAGTTGCAGGTCAAATTTCTAAAGAAGCTTATCTGGACCATAATTGTGTCATGCATTGACCAATCTTGCTTGAAATTGCCATGGATGTCAACCTCTATTAATTGAAGTGTCAGGAGCAACCCCTGGTTCTTTTCTCAAAGGTTAAGGTCAAGTTAGAGGTCAAAGGTCAAATTGAAGTTAGTAGGTATAATTTATTCTTTATGCATGCTGGCATTAGATGTAGCTTAGCACATTTAAGTCAGTGCATTTTTTCAATGTGCGCCGAGGCTCGACATAATTTGCCCAAGGCTCAAATTTCTAGTATTTTACAGCCCTGACATTGTCCTTGACATTCAAGTAGTACTCAGTCAGTACTGGTTAGCACCCTTGTGTCAGTACTGGTTAGCACCCTTGTGTCAGTACTGGTTAGCACCCTTGTGTCAGTACTGGTAAGCATCTAGATATTGCTGATTAGCACACGAGTCAGAACTGGCTAGCACACAGGTCAGTACTGGCGAGCACACTGGTCATTACTGGCTAGCACACAGGTCAGTACTGGTAAGCATCTACACATCAGTACTTGTTAGCATCTACACATCAGTACTTGTAAGCATCTACACATCAGTACTTGTCAGCATCTACAAATCAGTACTTGTCAGCATCTACACATCAGTACTTGTAAGCATCTACACATCAGTACTTGTAAGCATCTACACATCAGTACTTGTAAGCATCTACACATCAGTACAGGTTAGCATCTACACATCAGTACTTGTTAGTATCTACACATCAGTACAGGTTAGCATCTACACATCAGTACTTGTCAGCATCTACACATCAGTACTTGTTAGCATCTAGATGTTAGTACTGGTAAGCATCTACACATCAGTACTTGTCAGCATCTACACATCAGTACAGGTTAGCATCTACACATCAGTACTTGTTAGCATCTACACATCAGTACAGGTTAGCATCTACACATCAGTACTTGTTAGTATCTACACATCAGTACAGGTTAGCATCTACACATCAGTACTTGTCAGTATCTACACATCAGTACTTGTCAGTATCTACACATCAGTACTTGTCAGCATCTACACATCAGTACTTGTTAGCATCTACACATCAGTACTTGTTAGCATCTACACATCAGTACTTGTTAGCATCTACACATCAGTACTTGTCAGCATCTACACATCAGTACTTGTTAGCATCTACACATCAGTACTTGTCAGTATCTACACATCAGTACTTGTCAGCATCTACACATCAGTACTTGTTAGCATCTACACATCAGTACTTGTTAGCATCTACACATCAGTACTTGTCAGCATCTACACATCAGTACAGGTTAGCATCTACACATCAGTACTTGTAAGCATCTTCACATCAGTACAGGTTAGCATCTACACATCAGTACTTGTTAGCATCTTCACATCAGTACAGGTTAGCATCTACACATCAGTACTTGTCAGTATCTACGCATCAGTACTTGTCAGCATCTACACATCAGTACTTGTTAGCATCTACACATCAGTACAGGTTAGCATCTACACATCAGTACAGGTTAGCATCTACACATCAGTACTTGTCAGCATCTACACATCAGTACTTGTTAGTATCTACACATCAGTACTTGTCAGCATCTACACATCAGTACAGGTTAGCATCTACACATCAGTACTTGTTAGCATCTACACATCAGTACAGGTTAGCATCTACACATCAGTACTTGTTAGCATCTACACATCAGTACAGGTTAGCATCTACACATCAGTACAGGTTAGCATCTACACATCAGTACAGGTTAGCATCTACACATCAGTACAGGTTAGCATCTACACATCAGTACAGGTTAGCATCTACACATCAGTACTTGTTAGCATCTTCACATCAGTACAGGTTAGCATCTACACATCAGTACTTGTAAGCATCTACACATCAGTACTTGTTAGCATCTACACATCAGTACTTGTTAGCATCTACACATCAGTACTTGTTAGCATCTACACATCAGTACTTGTTAGCATCTACACATCAGTACTTGTTAGCATCTAGATGTTAGTACTGGTAAGCACAAGGGCACTTCATCGTCAGGAAATAAATCAGCACAAATTAATAACTTGAATTTACTTTTTAATCTTCATAGCTCATAATACAAAACAAAAAAAATCAATAAATAGCAAACAATTTTGTTCATTAATTTACAAAGAACAAAACTAGCAAAGCATACACATGACTTGTGGCACATACATGTTAAAATGCAGATACAAGAGTAACAACACAACATTAACTTGAAAGTAAGCTTTCAAGAATCTTTTTAAAAAAATTGACAACAGTGTTGATTTACCTCCACATGTAGAGAAGTTTCTGGTTCCTTGTGGAAGGCCATTAGGTATGTAAGTACTGGTTAGGATACAGTCCAGGAAAACTAGTTATAATTTAGGTGAATTGACTGGTCACTGTAAGTAATTGAAAATTTGTTTTAGAAAACAAACCACATTTAACCAGAATAAACATAAGCTTTAATCAGGTTGTATTAAATCCAAAATAGGAGTGACCAAGCAAAACATGTCACAATATGCACTCAAATGGTATTTAAAAGGGATTTAGATGCATTAACAAGGAATGTATTCATTGTAGTGGTTATAAATATGGAACAGAATATCATATAAATAATCAAATGTACTTTTGTTCAAAGTAAGGTGAACTTGGAAAACCAGAAATTATTAATGAAAATAGGAGTAACTCCACTTTAATAGGAGTACTTGGCAGGTATGGTAGAACCTTGTTGTGATAAAAACTACATGATAATGTGTATACCTTATAAGGGATTTCTTGACATGTAATATGTTGAATGGAAATAACAACATTGGTACAACAAATGGACACATATAACACATTCATTGTATGAACACACACATATTTTGTAACACATCATTATAGTCCAGTTAGGATATTTTGACAGTGACATCATCGTTTATGTGTACCCAAATGATTAAAACCATTTCTTATGCAGGTAGAGCTTAGTTTAGTATTGAACTGTTGGTATAAGCCTTTATACTTGTTTTTACACCGTACTAGTGGATTGTTCCACTGTGTCACTGTAATCTTACCCTAAATCGACTCTACATCAATTATAAAACACAAATTTTAGCACTTTTGATGACAAGGTACAAGCTACCAAAACATAGGTATAGTTATATAACTAGGCTGTTTAGTTTAATTGTTGCATCAACTAAAATACAAACAGAAATCAAGAATTTAGGACAAATAAATATCTATTTAATGATAAAACAAAGAAATTCATCTAAAGCCATGTTGTCAAAGGGCCACAACTCTGTTAAAATAAAGAACCAGCAAAAACTCAACTCTTGAAACACAAAGACAGGTGTCTGAAACTCTTATTACCAGAGCAAGAATACTGTATAACATATGTGTGCAACCGAAATCTTTAAGCAACCAGCCACCTGCCTAATTCACCAATCTTATAATTGCAATTCAACATTAACTGGGTATCAATTTAGGAATGTATTTGTCCTACTACTTACTTCAAAATTATGCATCTATCAGTAAAAAATAAAAACAATGCAACAAAAGTAAGAAAATACAAAAATGAACCCCTACTCCATAGCTACACCAAATCAAACCCCTTCTTCATATCTATAACCAATTATTTTCCAATTTTATGTATGGAGATATGTAATGAGTGAGTTGGTAAAAGGATATGATGTGTAGGGAGTAATGGGTTAATTTTTTCATACAACACAATATTATTAAAATCAAACCCTCATTACGCTCCACCACTTTACGCTCATAAAAGATCTGACAACACTCCGTATGGGGTGACGTTGATGTGAACTCAATGTCATTCAATCACTTCTTTCACAAGTCTGAAAGTACTGTAAAACTGCTGAGGCTGCTGGCACTTTGATCATTCATGACGCATAAGATTAACTAACTATTTTGTCATTTGAACGTGACCTCTTACAGAGTGTAGTCAAAACTCCCACAGCATAAAGGAATGGAGCAAATGTTAGGATCGGAACTTTTAAATGACATTGCATACAATAATACACTAATTATTTATCCCTTAACAAGAAATATTGCACACTAATCTTCTCAAGTTTTTCATCATAAAATGTCAGGCCTCTTGAATCTCTCAACACACATCTCAAATAGAAATCTTGGCTCAAATTGAGATTTCATTATATTAGACTCTTGAATTTGAGACAAGTCTCAAGATAGAGCTGCTCCAGAAAGTTTGCTGTTTTACACTTTGGACAGTGTTTTAATCCTATGATACCCATTATGAGCCACCAACTCATATCGAAATAATCTCAACCATAAGCGAAAGTTTTCGAGCCAAGATTTAACTCAAACTGAGATTTGTTAAGAAATTGAGAGCCAAGACAAGGGACAATTATACATGTACATAGATTCACAACCGTTAAGTATATAGACATAATATTACAAAACAATAACACAGTAACACACAATTTTGTGTTCCAGTAAAGGGTCAGTCAAGAGACACTATAAAAAATGGTCTCGCTATCAGATGACCCGATGCTTAGATACTCAATGTATAATGGCAAACATGAACATCGTCTTTGCATAGCAATACATATTTGAGAATATTTCTGTGTCTCTAATACAATTTTCAGATCAAGTACCCTGTTAACTCATGCACTCTCGTGTGTCCAATAGATAAACACATTTTTGCAAATCAATAATTTACACAGCGTTTACACACACTTTGACGTGATTTTCTTAAATATGAACTACAATGTTAACAGAGAAAAGGGGCACAATCGAAAATTGTTGGAAGAAAAACTCCTCGGACGTTAACCATTTATCAGAAACAATTTGCAAAATGTGTGGGGAGCCGGGGAGTCCCTAGACCCCACTTGTCAAAAATGCAAGGGAAAATGTTGAATCTTAGTCCAAGTAATATTCTACCACACATACTTTATTACAGACAAATGTTAAAGTGTATAGAGCTATATTTGACTATATTTTTTAACTGAAAAACAATTATGCTTTCATATCTATTAGATCATTTTTTTGCTTCAGCTTTAACAGAAACTCTCTCGGTGATTTATTGCACATGCAAATTGTCCGTTTTTATATGAAATTGTTCTAGAACACCCTATGAAATTATAAGAATTGTCTATTTTTTACGATAAAATCAAAGAACACGGAACCCATCCAAAGTTTTAATTTGCAATTAAGATAGTCTAGTATCAAACTAAAAACGATGGAGGTTATTATTGTGACATTAAATGACCGTCAGATATAGCTCTATACACTTTAAAAAAAATTAACTGTAAAATCAGGGTTTTTCATGGGTGTTAAATTCTGATATTTTTTGGCCGACTGAAGCATCTCATTTCAGTGATAAGTGGACACTGCCTGTAATATTTTTGGACAATTTTTAGAAATTTGAAAAATTGCTGAATAAGAAACAAAGGGTTAAGAAAACAAAAAAAACCATAAAATTCAGAAATCTTTTACCCATGATTTTAATTGACATTTTTTTCTCCAAAAATGATTTTTAAAAAGAAATCTAATACCCACGAAAAAGAATGATTAAACGTATTTCAAAACAAGAAATAATCGTGTGTTTGTTTTCTCTGACTTGTGAAGTCCATGATTCTTTGGTTAGGTAGTCTCTCCTGTTTTAACTTATCAACAATCTTCTGTATAAGTATATCATTACGTTCTATATATAACCTTGCCTCCCCCATCATCTGTTTGATTTTCTCCGGTTTTACTTCACTTAGTTCATAATTCTCACGTAGGTACGGTGACAATCGGAAATAATTCTCTGATGGTAAAGTGTTCTTTAAAATCAAATGCACTCCTGAATGAAGAAAATATAATTATAAAATAACATAAGCATACAAAGCTGATTGTCTCCCTATTATTTGAATTTAGGTTTACAAGTTCTTTCCCTTTGATCCATTTTTAGCTATTTCCCTTGGTCCAAATAATAGCATTATATAATGGGTATGTTGTTTTTTTGCAGAAAAATGCTCTGAATGTTTATTCATAACCGACCCACTGAAATCACCTATTTATCAAGTATGCCTACTTAGGCACAGGTAACTTCATCATTGATAAAAGTATGGAAAAAAATGTAAAATTTATATTTTTCCGTAATTTGTTTTCGTTTGACTACAGTTGCCTGCATAATTAGGCACAAACCTATGTGAGGTAGGTTGGGACATCAGTAGCAAACACTTTTCTATGAGATCTAATTACTGTAAACCAATTCATTTCCACGAATACTATCTTTTGCCGATCGTCAGCATATTCGCTACTACAAATTTTGGCGGTTTTAAGCCTGCCTCCCTATAGGTCCGTATTAGTATTTTGAACACTTTCTTGGCTATTTAATTTGTGAATTTATACAACTCACAAACTCTGCGAAAATAAATCGAGCATATCATTTTAGTTGATAGTAGTAATTAACATTTTTTCTGAAGGAAAAACAAATCAAACATTAGTAGAACAAACCTTCAGTATCTGTGGCACTATCTATAAAACCATCTGCCAGATCCTTCATAGCTTTAGGGATCACGCTGTAACCCCCTTTTAACTTCTCTTCTTTGTCTAGATTAGGATCATATCGACCGTTGCCTAGCGACAGAACACATTGGAAGGATTCATGTGGCCATAGTAACTTACATTCATGTAGTCCGACAGCTGTTGGATTGTTAGCTATACATCCACCATCCTGTCAAACACAATGAAACACATTGATTGGTACCCTATATGTGTGTTATGGTATTACATAAACCATCTCAAAATATTTTAACATCACTGAATTTTAATGGGATGAAATTTCAATGTTATGGTCAAAAATACCATTTTGTTGGGACATTAATTCATGGATTTTGCATTTCAGGTAATAAATACCAGAGTCAAAATTATTGTTTGATGGGATTTGATTTCGTGTTTGAAAATGAACCACGAAATCCAGGAAAATTAATCCCACAAGAAAATTAATGATTTTACAGTAAATAATAATAAATGAGTTGAGCTGCCTTTTGATGTAAGTTTCTAGAGAAGTTTCTAAATCAGTCAATGGCACATGAAATGAAGTTTTACATACAATTGACCAATAGAAATTCTGTTTACTTGATCATTGTTGATGACCAACAGAAATTGTTGTAAGTTATTGAGGGTGGCCAATGAAAACTAGGTTTACAAATGATTGAAAACAAGACAAGTACGAGGGGCATTCAAAAAATATGCAGACAAATCAATTAGCTAGCTTATTTTTTCAGATAAATCAATAATTATTTAGTTTTGTGTACCACCACATTCATTTGTCAAAACCCTATTGTTTCATAGAAATTGGACAAAAAGTTAAGTGAGGATCTTCTTGTATGCATTGCACATATAGTGTCCACGGGGCAAGTCCCGACGTTGTTGTTGACGTCATCGATTTCGGTAACCTCACAATATCTTCTAAATTCTCACAATAATACTCATTGCACAACTCTGTCATCAATCATTCGATATAAAGACCAATTTACAACGGCGGATTAAACTTAAAAAAAGACGAAATAAAATACATTATTTCATTTGTTGTTTCGAGTTTTATACTCACGTACCCAAATCGCACCAATATCAAAGTATTGATGTCCAGAAATGCGAATTTTGGACTGTAGGGGGACATGTTTAAGCTGATTAAATCAAGGGATATACAACACCGGTACTTTATATTGGACACGATGTTCCAGCACTTCCTCTAGGTGAAATCTCCGATTTTCGGCCATGATTCAAGTAAGTATGTGTGTTTATATCAAGCACAACACATAATTTCAGGATTACGCGTGGTCCATGGTTTAACGTGACGTCGCTTTTTGTTTTTGCTATTATTAGTGACTTTGTATGATAATTAATATCTCTATAACGGTGTTAAATATGACATCATAATTTGAAACACGAATCTACACAGTTGTAAACGATACACATGTAAATTCTCGAACGGTTTCGCAACCGTTAAAGGTAAGTGATGGGGCGAAGAAATCAACACCAATTTCTACTGTGTAAATTAATGGGTTGCCCCATGGGTTCAATTTTTCGTTGCTATAACTACCATATTTTCGAATATAACATATATTTTTGTGATAAAGATACGCACTGAATTCATAACCAGAAGAACCTGATTTCTACCAATTTTGAAGAAAATCGGATGATAAATAGTTTCACAATCAAGGTTGTCTACGTATTTTTTGAATGGCCCTCGTATGTTCACACAGTATAAGGTATTCACAACAAATATAGAACACACAGAAGATAGGTCATTATTTCAATATATTTTTATAGTGAAGTAAGAAAAATTAATTTACCCGAAATACATATTCTCCAATCTGGAAAGGGCTGAAGTAAACAGGGGCTGACCCTGAAGCCCTTACAGCCTCCCATACTTTAAGGTTACAGCTTCCTTCATAATCCGCCACAGTACCAGGTGGATGGTTATAGTTACGAAACATAAACGTTTTCCACTTCGGTACATTAGCCAATGTTGACGTTATCGCAAACTGTAAAATTTATATCAAAGTTTTAAGTCATTTCTACACTTGCAAATATTTACTTCAATAGTCAGACAAAAAAGATATGAGGAAATAGTAAGAGAACCTTTTGAAGCTTTGAAAACTTAAGATACACTTATTTGTGAGGGTTATTTGAAAGAGCAATGAGATAGACTTCATTGGAAGATTCCGTCTTACCATCTATATAACATGCCACAACAATCATTATTAATCCAGGTTGGACAATGTTCAGAGATATAACCTTTAAAAGTGTTAGTATATGGCTGCCACTTGTCAGTTACACATGGCAGAGCAAAATGTAAATAATGGATTGCAGGGAAACTGGTTCTGATGTCAGTAAGACTATGATGAAAGCTGAAAGTGATGAATGTAATACAACCATACCTTAGGAATAGACGGATCTCTAGAGGTACTGATTAAAGAATTGGTCCCCATTTCTGTCCTACAAAACATAAACAGATCACATACCAATCAAATTCTGTAAACATGACTACAATAAACCAACAGCAAATAACACATTTGGAATTTCACATAATTATATATACATTGTATGGAAGATTGGGCAAATGCCTTACTATGTTACCTCTATAAATAAAGTCTTTATTGTTATAAATAAGTTAACTGTTTTAATGCATGTATTCAACAACTTCAAGTCTTCAACAGAATTATATGCAAAGCAATTTACACCATTTTCTATAAAGGGGTGTAGGTCAAGATAAAACAACTTACTGTAAAATTTCTTCAAATATTTTAACATCATGAAGTGCCATATTCCTGGTTTTTGTTAGCAAACTTTCTTTGACGAACATTCTAGCACTTCTATCTAGGTACATTTCTGTACATTCAGGAAGAGGTATTTTAAATATGAACACTAATGCGGCCATCAGTGCCCCGGTACTGCTCCCGGTAACAAAATCAAACATCTCACTAATTGGTCGATTACACAATTGTTCTATACGCTGCATCATCTCTATAGCGATAAGTCCTCTGAAATATACCAGGTAAACATGAGATAAAAAAGAGAAAAATAAGAGAAACATAAGATGAAAAGCAACAATTACGAATCAGACCGTCTTGTCAGATATTACAGGAAATTTCTATTCATTAACCTATTTATGCATTTTACAAGTTCCTCCGATAGCATCATATTAAGTATCAAGCATGGGTTTTTGACCATATGTGGCTGGTCTTTCTAAATGGATTTAAGTCTGCAGAGCAGATAAAATCTACCTTTCATACTGTACACTAAGCAAACTGACCAAGATGAATCAGATACATCAAAAGCACAAAACACACACTGACTCATAGACAAATCTAAACTCTCTCATCCACACATTGTAAATCTCTTATAGAATTTGTTCAATTCAAAATTATTGAAGATGGAAGTCCAGTGCAACCTCTCTAGAACAGCCAGTGCAACCTCTCTAGAACATTCTGTGCAACCTCTCTAATCAGCCAGTGCAACTTCTCTAGAACAGCCAGAGCAACCTCTCTAGAACAGCCTGTGCAACTGTCTAGAACAGCCTGTGCAACCTCTCTAGAACAGCCTGTGCAACCTCTCTAGAACATTCTGTGCAACCTCTCTAATCAGCCAGTGCAACCTCTCTAGAACATTCTGTGCAACCTCTCTAATCAGCCAGTGCAACTTCTCTAGAACATTCTGTGCAACCTCTCTAATCAGCCAGTGCAACTTCTCTAGAACAGCCAGAGCAACCTCTCTAGAACAGCCAGTGCAACCTCTCTAGAACATTCTGTGCAACCTCTCTAATCAGCCAGTGCAACCTCTCTAGAACATTCTGTGCAACCTCTCTAATCAGCCAGTGCAACCTCTCTAGAACATTCTGTGCAACCTCTCTAATCAGCCAGTGCAACTTCTCTAGAACAGCCAGAGCAACCTCTCTAGAACAGCCTGTGCAACTGTCTAGAACAGCCTGTGCAACCTCTCTAGAACAGCCTGTGCAACCTCTCTAATCAGCCAGTGCAACCTCTCTAGAACAGCCTGTGCAACCTCTCTAGAACAGCCATTGCAACCTCTCTAGAACAGCCTGTGCAACTGTCTAGAACAGCCAGTGCAACCTCTCTAGAACAGCCTGTGCAACTGTCTAGAACAGCCCGTGCAACCTCTCTAGAACAGCCTGTGCAACCTCTCTAGAACAGCCAGTGCAACCTCTCTAGAACAGCCAGTGCAACCTCTCTAGAACAGCCTGTGCAACTGTCTAGAACAGCCCGTGCAACCTCTCTAGAACAGCCCGTGCAACCTCTCTGGAACAGCCCGCGCAACCTTTCTAGAACAACCTGTGCAACCTCTCTAGAACAGCCAGTGCAACTTCTCTAGAACAACCTGTGCAACCTCTCTAGAACAGCCAGTGCAACCTCTCTAGAACAGCCTCTGCAACATCTCTAGAGCAGCCTGTGCAACCTCTCTAGAACAGCCAGTGCAACCTCTCTAGAACAGCCAGAACAACCTCTCTAGAACACCAAGTGCAACCTCTTTAGAACAGCCAGTGTAACCTCTCTAGAACAGCCTGTGCAACCTCTCTAGAACAGCCAGCGCAACCTCTCTAGAACACCAAGTGCAACCTCTTTAGAACAGCCAGTGTAACCTCATTAGAACAGCCAGTGCAACCTCTCGAGAACAGCCAGTGTAACCTCTCTAGAACAGCCAGTGCAATCTCTCTAGAACAGCCTGTGCAACCTCTCTAGAACAGCCTGTGCAACCTCTCTAGTACAACCAGTGCAACCTCTCTAGAACAGTCAGTGCTACCTCTCTAGAACAGCCTGTGCAACCTCTCTAGAACAGCCTGTGCAACCTCTCTAGAACAGCCCGTGCAACCTCTCTAGAACAGCCTGTGCAACCTCTCTAGAACAGCCAGTGCAACCTCTCTAGCACAGCCAGTGCAACCTCTCTAGAGCAGCCAATGCAACCTCTCTAGAACAGCATGTGTAACCTCTCTAGAACAGCCAGTGTAACCTCTCTAGAACAGCCAATGCAATCTCTCTCGAACAGCCAGTGCAACCTCTCTAGAACAGCTAATGCAATCTCTCTAGAACAGCCAGTGCAACCTCTCTAGAACAGCCTGTGCAACCTCTCTAGAACAGCCAGTGTAACCTCTCTAGAACAGCCTGTGCAACCTTTCTAGAACAGCCAGTTTAACCTCTCTAGAACAGCTAGTGTAACCTCTCTAGAACAGCCTGTGCAACCTCTCTAGAACAGCCTGTGCAACTGTCTAGAACAGCCCGTGCAACCTCTCTAGAACAGCCCGTGCAACCTCTCTGGAACAGCCCGCGCAACCTTTCTAGAACAACCTGTGCAACCTCTCTAGAACAGCCAGTGCAACTTCTCTAGAACAACCTGTGCAACCTCTCTAGAACAGCCAGTGCAACCTCTCTAGAACAGCCTCTGCAACATCTCTAGAACAGCCTGTGCAACCTCTCTAGAACAGCCAGTGCAACCTCTCTAGAACAGCCAGAACAACCTCTCTAGAACACCAAGTGCAACCTCTTTAGAACAGCCAGTGTAACCTCTCTAGAACAGCCTGTGCAACCTCTCTAGAACAGCCAGCGCAACCTCTCTAGAACACCAAGTGCAACCTCTTTAGAACAGCCAGTGTAACCTCATTAGAACAGCCAGTGCAACCTCTCGAGAACAGCCAGTGTAACCTCTCTAGAACAGCCAGTGCAATCTCTCTAGAACAGCCTGTGCAACCTCTCTAGAACAGCCTGTGCAACCTCTCTAGTACAACCAGTGCAACCTCTCTAGAACAGTCAGTGCTACCTCTCTAGAACAGCCTGTGCAACCTCTCTAGAACAGCCTGTGCAACCTCTCTAGAACAGCCCGTGCAACCTCTCTAGAACAGCCTGTGCAACCTCTCTAGAACAGCCAGTGCAACCTCTCTAGCACAGCCAGTGCAACCTCTCTAGAGCAGCCAGTGCAACCTCTCTAGAACAGCATGTGTAACCTCTCTAGAACAGCCAGTGTAACCTCTCTAGAACAGCCAATGCAATCTCTCTCGAACAGCCAGTGCAACCTCTCTAGAACAGCTAATGCAATCTCTCTAGAACAGCCAGTGCAACCTCTCTAGAACAGCCTGTGCAACCTCTCTAGAACAGCCAGTGTAACCTCTCTAGAACAGCCTGTGCAACCTTTCTAGAACAGCCAGTTTAACCTCTCTAGAACAGCTAGTGTAACCTCTCTAGAACAGCCTGTGCAACCTCTCTAGAACAGCCAATGCAACCTCTCTAGAACAGCCAATGCAATCTCACTAGAACAGCCTGTGCAACCTCTCTAGAACAGCCTGTGCAACCTCTCTAGAACAGCCAGTGTAACCTCTCTAGAACAGCCTGTGCAACCTCTCTAGAACAGCCAGTGCAACCTCTCTGGAACAGCCAATGCAATCTCTCTAGAACAGCCAGTGCAACCTCTCTAGTACAACCAGTGCAACCTCTCTAGAACAGTCAGTGCTACCTCTCTAGAACAGCCTGTGCAACCTCTCTAGAACAGCCTGTGCAACCTCTCTAGAACAGCCCGTGCAACCTCTCTAGAACAGCCCGTGTAACCTCTCTAAAACAGCCTGTGCAACCTCTCTAGAACAGCCAGTGCAACCTCTCTAGAACAGCCTGTGTAACCTCTCTAGAACAGCCAGTGTAACCTCTCTAGAACAGCCAGTGTAACCTCTCTAGAACAGCCTGTGCAACCTCTCTAGAACAGCCAGTGCAACCTCTCTAGAACAGCCAATGCAACCTCTCTAGAACAGCCCCTGCAACCTCTCTAGAACAGCCAGTGCAATCTCTCTAGAACAGCCTGTGCAACCTCTCTAGAACAGCCTTTGCAACCTCTCTATAAAAGCCTTTGCAACCTCATTAGAACAGCCCTTCAAAAAGCATTAACCTTTCTTAAATAATTAATTATTTTGGTCCTGATGTATTGATTTACTATACCCATTTTACTTCTCCAGAGGAACAACCTCTGTGCAACATGTTTTTAAATCCCCAATGGTGTTGATGTAGATAGGGGTGCAAAACAGAGCCAGTATGTGGTAAAATCCACTGGCTATTTGATCATGCTTGACAGCAACTGTTTGTACTTTTGTTCTTCCTTACTTTAAGTGAGAGATCAAATCAACCACCTACTTAAGAAGAATAAAGATTAACTGGCTACTTGAAAACATTTCTACACCACAGTCTAGAGATTTTGTACTCAGGGCTTACATTTTACTCTTGAAACTGCATTTGGATTCTTGAATTTGACAAAAATGCCTCTTTTGACTTGTGCAAAATTTGGAGTGAAGAGTCAATTTACTCTACTTATAATAACAAGATGCCAAAATGTCACAAAATACGCCCGTCTTGGTTGTGCTAGTGACAAAAAATATTGATTATGAAATAAAAGCCCATATTATGTCAAAACATTTTCGAACAATCATCTTGAAACTTACCTTGGCCTAGATATTACACCCATGAGCATCGTCAGCAAGTTTGAAGACGATCGGATGAAAATTGTTTGAGCTAGAGTACAGACAAGGCCAATTTCACATTTATTTTGGTAAAAGAAGGACCATAACCCAAGAAGGCCTGCACCTATTTGGCCAATAATCGAACTTGGCCTAGATATAACACCCATAAGCATTGTCAGCAAGTTTAAAGATGATAGGATGAAAACTGTTTGAGTTTGAGTACAGACAAGGCCAATTTCACATTTTTTTGGTAAAAGAAGGACCATAACCCAAGTAGGCCTGCACCGATTTGGCCTATAATCGAACTTGGCCTAGATATTACACCCATAAGCATTGTCAGCAAGTTTGAAGACGATCAGATGAAAACTGTTTGAGCTAGAGTACAGACAAGGCCAATTTCACATTTTTTTGGTAAAAGAAGGACCATAACCCAAGAAAGCCTGCACCGATTTGGCCTATAATCGAACTTGGCCTAGATATTACACCCATAAGCAATGTCAGCAAGTTTGAAGATGATCGGACAAAAACTGTTTGAGATAGAGTATCAGTACAACCTTCATTCTGACCATCTTTAATAAAGATTGGATAAAAACAGTGACCCCTGGAGTGAACACAATGTTTTTCTAAGATTTGACCTAGTGACCTAGTTTTTGACCCCACATGACCCAGTTTTGAACTTGGCCTAGATTTCATAGAGAACAACATTGTGACCACGTTTCATGAAGATTGGATCAAAATTGTGACCTCTGATGTGAACACTAGGTTTTTCTAAGAGTTGACCTAGTGACCTTGTTTGTGACCCCACATGACCCTGTTTCAAACTTGGCCTAGATTTCATAGAGAACAACATTCTGATCAAGTTTCATGATTATTGGATCAAAATCACGACCTCTGGAGTGAATACAAGGTTTTTCTAAGGTTTGACCTTGTGACCTAGTTTTTGACCTCACATGACCCAGTTTTGACCTTGGCCTAGATTCCATTCAGAACAACATTCTGACCAAGTTTCATGAATATTGGATCAAAACAGTGACCACTGGAGTGAACACAAGGTTTTTCTAAGATTTGACCTAGTGACCTAGTTTTTGACCCCACATGACCCAGTTTTGAACTTGGCCTAGAATTCATAGAGAACAACATTGTGACCACGTTTCATGAAGATTGGATCAAAATTGTGACCTCTGATGTGAACAATAGGTTTTTCTAAGAGTTGACCTAGTGGCCTTGTTTTTGACCCCACATGACCCAGTTTCAAACTTGGCCTAGATTTCATAGAGAACAACATTCTGATCAAGTTTCATGATGATTGGATCAATATCACGACCTCTGGAGTGAATACAAGGTTTTTCTAAGGTTTGACCTTGTGACCTAGTTTTTGACCTCACATGACCCAGTTTTGACCTTGGCCTAGATTCCATACAGAACAACATTCTGACCAAGTTTCATGAATATTGGATCAAAACGGTGACCTCTGGAGTGAACACAAGGTTTTTCTAAGATTTGAACGGACGGACGGACGATGGACGAAGAGTGATCACAAAAGCTCACCTTGTCACTATGTGACAGGTGAGCTAAAAAAGGTATGAGAGAGTCAGGGGTCATTTTGACTCTTCAGTTTTGGAGCCTAGTGAAAGCCCTGGTACTACTTAACTGGTAAAATAAAAGTTTAGAATTTCTGTCCTACCTAGTTCCACCTCCATCAATGGAGAGCATTCTGATACCTCTTCCTTTAGGAGGTGATATATGACCAATCAGAGCTAGCGCTTCATTAGCTCGAGCATGTAGTTTGGGGTTACCAGAATCACACATCTGTAGTAAACATGGCAACACTTTACGCTGAAAATAAAAGGATTATCTTAACAACAACATCATTCCACAAATTGAGGGTTGTGCGAAAGACAGCAGTATTGTCTTACCGGTAACTTTCTTTAATTATAATATAAGCAGTTACAACAGCATAAGTGGCAACCCTCAAATGTCTTATCCGATTTTATTGTATTTTGGAATTTTTAATATCAAGATCTAAAGTCATTTTGGAATTTCATCAGGACAAGTAAGTACTTTATCATATTAATGATGAAGACTGGGTTCATTGAATTTGTAGCACAGGTGCTATTTTATCAATGCAGTTACGCTAACTTTAAGTCTCCCAAAAATGGCTGTATGTCAATATTATTTTTTGTTCAAATTTATACATTTTACGTAGAAATTTTTCTCAATTTCTATTGAAAGTATGTGTAAAAATAAGTTATAACCTGCCAAGAGTAGATCAACCAGGTAACCTAAGTATCGGACCAAGTGATGAGAAATATAAATGCATATCTAGAGGGCAAACTGAGGGAATGTTCCGATTATATTTGTATATACTGGTACCCGCTGTACCAGCAGTATTGTTTGATTTAGCTCACTGAAATACCTTCAAACACAAAGAGAATGAAATGATAGAAACTGGCAGCAGTGTATAATTGTGATCAGGGCTTGACCCTAACACTGGTCAGCTTGCCTACGACCTGCCAAAGTTCTGAAGGACCAGTAACTATTTCCTTTATAAATTTTACACTTCTTTTCTGTCGGACCAGTGTCTAAAATAGTAAGTGTTGACCCCTGATAATGTACTAACCTTTAAAGCTATATGTCGGAACTGTGGATGTTTGGTCAGATGTGTGCACAATTCATCAAGCCTCTTTAACTTGGACATATTAGACTCAGCACAAACCAAATTATCAGATAGATTCACAGTCCTTGTAACAAGTCCACTTTCAGAATCTAACTCACTATGTACTATATTCTGAGCCACCTGTGCATTTGGTGTTTGATTCTCTGTAGGAGGCTTTGAACTAGATGATAGAGGTAAGTTTAATAAAATACTTTGTTGTATATTAGTCAGCATACTCCAGTATGACCAATCACCAACAGCCGGAGAACTACCTGAGGCAGCTCCGGTAGGCTGTTTTAAATCTTTATTTGGTGGTACTTCTTCGGTTTGTTCATCTATCCCCTTTTCACTTTCATTGCCATTTGAATTATCTAAGGAGGAATTATTGACATCCTCCTTTTTGGCACTGCTGAAGTTGACAGCATCTCGCAATCGCTCCATGGTTGATGGCCCTTGATGAACTGTTACATTCTGTCCATTCTTTGCTTTTTTCTCTTCCAATATTTTTTTCATGGATTTGGAAGAGCTTTTTGGTTTTGTAAAATAGCTAAAGTTTATTCTTTTAGAAAGGTTTGAAGCAACAGATGCAGTGACTGTAGTCTTTGTTGCAGTTATTTTAGTGTCTATTTGTGCTAAAGGGTCATCAAGTTTTTCCACTGGTATATTTGTATCATTAGCTGTGTTTAAATCACTTATAGAATCCCTATCTTGTTCTGCCTTTACTTTATCACATTCTATGTCAGGATCGTTACTTTTGTCACCATTTATTTCCAATATTTGTTTTACCCATTGTTCATTTAGCACTTTATCAGCATCAAACTTTTGAACAGGGGAACCATCCTCTATGACAGTCTCAGAATCATTTGGAATCACCTTAGCAACGTAAGGAGGTTCTGACAGATTCTCGGAGTCAGAACCTTTATCATTGTTTATATCATCGACAACTGACTGTCTTGTCTCGAGAATTTCTTTTGAGTCCTTAATTGCTTCATTTTCATTTCTCCACGATACAGAAAGATTACTAACTGTGGCCTTAAGTCCGGACACTGTATCCCGCAGTCGAGGCCATTGGCCAGATACCGGATCCTGGACTATTTTATCATTTATTACCGTAGCCCCAGAAGCAGTCATTTTGTCTTCATAACTGGACTTTTTCCTGGTTACATCAAGTGACCTTACCACTCTCTTTCTCCGTTTATTTCTGCTGGTAGTTTGTAAGTTTCTGCTACAAAAGCATTGAAATTTCCCTCCTTCCAGAAATGTTGAAGCAGTTCCAAGACGAATGTTTGTCACAAAAAATGCTGCCATCCTTCATAAGTAAGTTAAGGAATAAAAGCTGAAAGTAAAGAGAACAATTATTGCATTTTCATGTTCAGTATAACCTCTGCAGAGCAACAACCTCCAATGCACAGTAAATAAAAGCCTTATTTGGGAGTGGATGGGTTGGTGTACGATAGTCGAATATAAGTCGATACATCAAGTAATATCAACATAATAGAAGGACAAACAGACTAAATGGTGATCATTGTATAATCAATCAATGAAGGTGTTTTTGTCTCCCCTGGAAAAACTATGATAGTATGAATGAGATTGTTCGAACTGCCCAGGACCACAACATACTACAAGATGACCTCCTTCAACTTCAGAAATGGGCCGACGCATGGGGCATGCACTTTAATTCCAAGAAATGCTACGTACTCAGCATCAGACAATCTTCATCACACTTCTACCAGCTAAACAACACCTTTCTTCAAAAAGTACCATGCAATCCCTACCTGGTGTCACCATATCAGACATGGGGCACACATATCAACAACATATGTAGGAAAGCCAACTCCAACCTACTAAGGCTTACTGCGGCGCAACCTCCAAAACAGTCCGCTAGAGTGCAGGAAGCTGGCCTACATCTCCCTCATACAATCCACTCTTGAATAGGATCAGCCATCTGGGACCCCTACCTCACAAAGGATGTGAACGCCATTCAACGCATACAACGACAAGCGGCACGTTTTATCAAGAAGGACTGCAGATCCCGAGACGAGGGCTGTGTTACCAGGGGAACCAGTCATGGCCAATGTTAAAGTTTTGAAGTCGAAAAAAGGGGCACAAGCCAAAATTTATTAAAGCTAGAGTTGTTGCCCTATGCTACACATGTGCGTATTGTCACTGTCAATATGTAAAGCAAGTTTCATTTGAATATCTGTAACGATTTTGAAGTAATGTAGAAAAAAAGATGAAAAATGAGGAAAATTGTAATTTTACAAAGGGCCATAATTCTTACAATATTGTAGCTGGAGTAACATAACTTGGCATACAATAGTGTATTGTTGCTGTGACCTTATGTTTAAAGTTTGAAGTCGATACCTTTAACGGTTTGCAAGTTATTAAGAAAAAACATTTTGAACTATGGCCAATGTTAAAGTTTTGAAGTCGAAAAAGGGGCACAAGCCAAAATTTATTAAAGCTAGAGTTGTTGCCCTTTGCTACACATGTGTGTATTGTCACTGTCAATATGTACAGCAAGTTTTATTTGAATATCTGTAACGGTTTTGAAGGAATGTAGAAAAAAAGATGAAAAATGAGGAAAATTGTAATTTTACAAAGGGCCATAATTCTTACAATATTGTAGTTGGAGTAACATAACTTGGCATACAATAGTGTATTGTTGCTGTGATCTTATGTTTAAAGTTTGAAGTCGATACCTTTAACGGTTTGCAAGTTATTAAGAAAAAACATGAAAAATGTGGACGGACAGACGGACAGACGGACAGACAGACAGACGGACAGGGTGATTACTATAGGGCACCTGCAAAAAATTTGCAGGGCCCTAATTAGAATAGTTTTAATAATAGTTTTATACTAAAATCATTATATATTATTAAAAATAAAATAATAATAGATATGTCATGAATAAATAAATAAAACTATATGAATAGATAAATAAAAAATATAGACATATTTACACTACAATATATATGTCGTCTATATACAGTAGAATAATATAGATAACCTGTTATGTAAATATATATTATAATGTAACTAGAAAATATATAAGATATGTACAGTAATATATACAGGAAAAATATTATCTTACTGGTAATAAAAAAAATAAAGATAAATAATGAGATTACATAGAAAAAAGATAGGTAAAACTACTTACTAAATAAAAGTATACTTAAATGATATAGATATTAAGAAAAGCTCAATATTTATCTTTTCTTTAAATATTTAGATTCTTTTTAGTAGGAAAAAATGATGATACTAGTGGTAATTTTTAGAAATCTTATCAACTGCCAGTTATAGACTATTATCATGAGTTGAAGATCAGACTCAATTGTCTGCAAGAAATAAGATTAAAATTAACACAATGAAGGGACCATGAACTTAAACTATATATGCATGATACAGGGGTCCTACTCGGGCATAATGGTCAATCCTGAAAATGAGTTGCCCAGCGGTTTCTGGTGCTATTAGCACACATCCTTATAACTTAAGTAGTTTTGAAATAATGTTTTATTGTCCAGATTTAGATTAAGTTCGCATCGTCTGGAAATTGAAAGTGGGAGATATAATAATGTAGACAGAGCGGATAGAATATGTAAAGTTTGTTCACAAAATGTTGTCGAGTCAGAATATCACTTTTTATTATGTTGCTTTCCATATAGAGAATTCCGAATTAAGTACTTCACAAATATGTCATGGGTCTCACTTAAAAAATTCGCAAATATTCTTTCTTCTAAAAACAAGAAGGTACTTGTTAATACGGCCACTTTTATTTTTCGATCCAGGAAATACTGTCAACAATTGCTGCTTCATAAGATCGTTATAATGTTATTTCTATTACATTGATGCTGGTTTTGATATGTTTAAATTGCTGTATATATGTGTCTTTGTTTGCCTAGGCCATATTTTTTTCTATGTAAATGGCTAAGGTATATTTATATGCTAAATGGGCATAATGCGAGTTTAATGCAGACCCCGATTTCTTTCGAAATAGTTTTATTTAGTCGAATTGTTAACAGAATACTTTTAAAAGTGAAAGTGCTTAAATCTTATTAACCACGTTTTTTAACAATTTGTTCAAATATGTAATGAAGTATATTTTGGATTCAATATCCCCTGTGTTTGCGCATCAATTGTACTAGTGTAGACCCTTTAAATTGAGCTCATAAATTATTAATGTACTCAATTAAAAAGTAGTGACAGTTTGTATCAAACACATGTGATTAGGTGGCAATGACAATTTGAAATTATTTTTTTTCAAAATGCATTTATGTATTGTCATATAAATATACAATCATCTGTATGATCAATGTATAAATATGTTTATTTCAGTCATTAAAACTAATTGAAAATAAAGAAATAAGTATGGGTACACCTTGACCAATGTTTGGGTTCACCTTGACCAACATTTGGGTACACCTTCACCAAAAAAAATTGGGTACACCTAAGTTTGGGTACACCTTGACTGGTATCCGTTACCAGGATGCTCCAAGAGCTCAAGCTTCCAACCTTACAACAACGGCGAGAGTACAACAGACTCACGATGATGTTCAAGATAGTGGAGGGTAGGGTGCCGGCAATAAACACTTGTGAATTTTTAGTCAGAAAAAGGCCCCGTCGTAAAATTAAACCTGTTCAATTTTCTGATTGTGTGACAACTAACATTTTAGATAGTCAGGTTACAAACAATTTCAAGTGTTTTGAAATAGATGATAGCGAGAGTAGTGACCAATATAAAAACTCATTCTTTGTCAGAACAGTAGAGAACTGGAACCATCTGGACGAGAGCACTGTATGTGCCACATCTGTTGAGGCATTCAAGAGTGCCATACAGGCTCGAGATTAGAGCGCACCCATCCCGGAAGTTACACGCCAGAATTGGCATCTTCTTCGTAACTAGTCAAACAATCTCGACTTAGAGTATCCACATCTATGCACTGGAGATAAAGGTCAGAAATTAAAAAATCTCCTAGCAGATTGCCCCACAACTACTTCGTAACCTACAGATACAGACAGATTGTGTTCGGGTTGGTTGGGGGGTTGATTATCTCCTACAATCGATGAGTAAGTCAACGGTCTTCAGCTTCAAATTATAGTATTTTTCATTATAAATTATAAATGTGGCAACAGTTATTCACTGTAAGTGTCACTGAAACATTGATGACCGAAATGTGTTCCTAACATTATCATTGACGAAAATTCCCAACTCGGAAAATGGGTCATTTTCTAATTTTCTAACCCTAATTATTTTGTCTAAATAGGACTTTTTGCGATCGTTCTCTCCTTTGAAACAGTTAAATTGTACATAATGAACAGTAAAATGATAAATTTTAATATAATACTTACCTTATTTCAACAGAAAACATCAATATGAAACTATTTCGTCAACAACGTCTGTCAGTTATTTGTATACATCATTCGACCTCTACCTTCGCACGATTTTGTAACGCGCAATTTGATTGGTCGAAAAGTAAGTGAGCCGATAATGGTTCGGTCACCGTGCCACGGTTGTAAACAAAACGCGCCAGGTCATACACGGTTAAAATCGAGGTCATTATATCGCGTCACAACATCAGAAGAATTTCAAAACATATCTAAATCTAGTTCTAAAATTATATTCATGAGTGTTCGCTTAGATTGATCACAGATATATATTTAGAACGGTTTACTGTAATACGTGTGATGACTGCCACACCCCTTCTTTCATCCAATCAGAGATCTATTAATATAGTAGATCCATCGCTAATTTATACATTATATCGCCGGTGCACCTTGCATGGCAGTGGCGTATATAGCTAGTCATATATTCCAATGCTTTAGGTATAATTAATATACAGGTCAGGGGCATAGTCAGGCTTTAATAGTCCTACTCCGGATCTCCACTAACCTGTAGGTACAAATAGATTTTTACCGATATGATCCTTGTTTCACTCAGGGATTCTATTAGGCTAGGAAGAAAATATCTGTAGCGGCCTTAAAAAGAAGTTTAATCAACCAGCAAGATTACAGAATGGGACCGGTATATTTTTAATCTGCAAGGGTTAGGCTTTCATATTCTGCTGTCCGAGAAACTCTAAACATGTCTCGTTGCCATGGTAACGAAGGTTACATTGGGTCTCTGCGTAAAACAAATTATTCGTCGAAGTCAGCGCCGTAACTACACTGAGGCAAGTTGCCTCGCCTAAAATTTGCGGACCAAACATTTTTTGTTATTAATATATACATGTAATGAAATATCCCTGAATATATTTAAAACATAATGTCTCAAATTGTCGCATGTAATAAACAATGAGGCAATTTATTCTGAGGCACTAGGTTAGCAGCTGTCTCGCCTAAAATTTGCACACCTAACCTTTTGGTGGAAACTTCGTCTTCAACTTATATGTAAAATAAAATGCCTGAATAATAAAAAATATTACGAGCTGTCGCAAGTTATAAACAAAGAGTAACTTGAGGCACTAGATTTGCACCTTAATGGTAGTATACATTGTGCAACTTGAGGCACTAGATTTGCACCTTAATGGTAGTATACATTGTGCAACTTGAGGCACTAGATTTGTACCTTAATGGTAGTATACATTGTGCAACTTGAGGCACTAGATTTGCACCTTAATGGTAGTATACATTGTGCAACTTGAGGCACTAGATTTGCACCTTAATGGTAGTATACATTGTGCAACTTGAGGCACTAGATTTGCACCTTAATGGTAGTATACCGGACACTTTCCCTTTATTATATATAGAAAGCAAGTGGCACCGGCACGCCATCCCCTTAATATCGCCGCAATCCAGGTCAATGTTCTGTGAGTAAAAATAGTCAATATGCCGATTTTTGGCTCGCTACGCTCGCATGGTACTGTTTACAATCAATTTAATATTGAGGTGGGCTACACATTTAAGAGTATAAGCATGTGCATATAAGTATTTTCTCCTTTGAGCTCTTGTTTAAAAATTGCTATGAATTTTCTTGATGTTCCGTTTCAATACCAAAACAAGGGACCAAAGAGTGTAGCAGATGAATTTGTTTTAAAATTCCCATGGAGCATGACATTGATCCCTTAATTTACTTGCAATCAAATCGCTCAAGCTTCCCTTAACACAAATGTGCAGCCTTCGAGTTCGTAGGATATGCTGATGAAAGGTGTCTCGAATAGAAAAACGATTCTGTCGCCAATGGTGCTCTTCAGAAAATAATGCTTTTTCTAGCTGGCTTCGCCTTCACAACAGCTGTATCAGTGACTATTATCAATTAGAAGGCTTCATAGATAAATCTAAGTGAATACTATCAAATACAGAATATGTTTTGGCATGGTGTTCAAATAATATAAATAAGGTTTATCTAGCTCGCTTTGCTATTCTACTTTTCTGATTTTGTTAATGTTGAAAGTGTATTCGGTGGTTTAATTGCGTGCTTTCAGAAACGTTCTAGGTTGACAAATACACCGGACCACTACATGGTCATAACTAAGGATTGCATCGGGCGCAAACGTACTCCTTTTACACCAATTTAAGTGTTCCTTGTTAGAAGTGCAATGTTTTTCATTTGAAAATAAATTCGGCTCGCTTCGCTCGCCAAATGAATTGAACATATATTTAAGAATGTCATGTAGAGAGTAGTTTGTGCTACCTGAACCTCAGAGAAATCATGAGCTTTTCGCTTGCCAAATAACTACTCGTTTAAAATATCATGTAGATAACTGGTTTGCATGACATGCAACTTGGAGAAAAGGTGCATTTTCTTTGGCTCGCATTGCTTGTCACATAACATCAATGCTTCATAAGTTCGTGTAGAGAACGAATTCATGTGGCATGCAGCTCGGGTAAATAATGTGAGGATTTATCATACCATTTAGAGAACGAGTTTGTGTGAGCTAGGGCAAATCATGCATCTTTAAGGATTAATCACACCACGCGAGTTTGTGCTGACAAATATTGCATTTTTTCTGCCTCGCTTCGCTCGCCAAATAACTAATGCCCATTAATAATATCATGTAGACAAAGTATTTCGTGGTGGCTCGTACAAATAGTTTTTTTTCTAGCTCGCTTCGCTTGCCAAATAATTTATCACTATTCAAGTTCATGTAGAGAACGAAATGTGTGGGCTGATACAAATAGTGCATTTTTGTGGCTCGCTTCGCTCGCAATATAATTTATGAGCATTAATAATATCATGTGGAAAAAATGTGTGTGGGCTCGGACAAATAGTGCATATTTGCCATAAATTAAATTTGTGTCAGCTTCAACAAATAGTCCCTTTGTCTGGCTCGCTTCGCTCGCAAAATACATTGTAAATATTTAAAATAGCATGTACAGAACGAATTTGGACGACCCCTCCTGTAAATAGCCCGTCACCCAATCAAGACCCAATTTCGCACCACTTTGGAAAATTCCTAGTTACGGTCATGTCCAGCCCCAAGGCTGCCTCGGCTAAAATTCGTGTCTGGGTACGGCACTATGCATGGTAAAGCTCAGTACTAATGCCCTGATGAAAAGGTGGAATGACCTTTTGGCAACTGCAGTATATTACTGTCTGGGCAATGTTCAATGCTCTTCGTTCTACTAGAGTAGAACATTTGGTTTCGTCAAAATGTACTTTGTTAAAAGATTCTTTGCTCAGCAGCCACACCATAGCACGTTTTAGTAGTGGTGGTACATATTCATTAGCAAAGGATAGACTAGTATCTACTACAGAGTATTACTCCTTTGTTTGTGGCATTTCTTCAACTTCCATCCTCAAAATTCCAATTGCTTCATGAATTATACTTTCTTGTGAGCGTGTGCTTTTGTAATTTATGGGTTCATTAGTTCTATTTAATAAGTCATCTGAAACGAAACTGGAATCAATTTCTGAGCATGCCTTTAAAGCATCAGACAATGAAAGTGCACTACTCATTACAATGTTAGATTTACCCTGGCCATGTTGAGTATGTATAAATACCTTATCTCCGAAGTATCGAGACAACTTTCTTTGTAGCTTTTGGGTAGTGTATGAAAAGTCAGGTGATTCTTTCTCGTGAATTTGCATTTTATTCAGCAGTTCTTTCATTGTGAAGGCCACTCCTGTGTGTAATGGTTCTGTAATTTCATCAACTAATCTACTAAAAGCTATTTCGATAGTGTCGGAAATTTCAGACATACTAGAAGCTTCACTGCCAGTGGTTTTAAGATTGGTTTCAGTGGTTATTGGCTTAGTAGGTATATTTGGATTGCGCAATTTGTAGCCCGTAAAACACGTACCATGATACAAGGCTCTTCTGGCATACAAATTTTCTGTTTCAAGTAAAGCAATCATTTTGAAATCAGCCCATGTCTTAGCTTGAGCTAGAATGCCACCTTGTATCGAATCGCTGGAAGTTCTCCGATACGTTTCACGCTTGACCTTCTGACAAAAGAAGCATCTGGCCCAGTCAATTTCCACACCTGCGTTGCTTCTTGTAAGCACTTTGCTCACATGTGTATTATCTGCAGATAGAATACATAAACCATTTGCTACCTGTGCATTTGGCTTGAGAGTGTTGTACGTATTGTAACACGACCTATGATAGAATACAGAGGGAAGTTTATCTATATCTGTCAGGACACGATAATCGTGTTGAAGTTTAGCTCTTCTTTTAAGTGTCTCTTTACCTTGCTCACCAGCTTGGCTAAGTGATTCAGATTTTGTGTGTGGACAAAGCAAACATTTTCTACTAAGCTTTTGTCGCTTTGGTGGGACAGTATCTTCCAGACATTCTAAATCTAGTGATTGCTGTTTTGTCGGGCATGACATGTTTTATTGCTTGGTTCTGGTCAATCAAGAATGATTTCTACACATTTAACGGAAGAAGATGAGAACATGTGCTGGTTCTATAACAAAAGAAGGACCAATAAACTACAAACTATCAAGGAGTTCTGTCCCTGTAACGAAAGAAGAAGAGAAACATTCTGGTTCTATGACAAAAGAAAAACCAATACACGAAAAATATGAAGGCTTTCTTCGCTTGTAACGGAAGAAGATAAGAAAATGTTCTAGTTCTATAACAAAACCAAAAAGAACACACGAACAATATCAAAGATTTCTGCCCTTGTAACGATAGCAAAAAAAGAGATATTCTGGGTCTTTAACAAAACCAAAAAGAATGCACGAAAAATATCAGGGATTTCTTCCCTTGTAATGAAAGGAAAAGAGAAAATGTGTTGGTTTTATAACAAAAGAAAAACCAAAACACGAATAATATAAAGGATTTCTTCCCTTGTAAGGGAAGAAGATGAGAGATGTTCTGGTTCTTTACAACCCCAAAAAGAATACACGAACAATATCAAGGATTTCGTCCCTTGGAATGGAAGAAGAAGAAGAGAATTGAGCTGGTTCCGTAATAAAAGATAAAAGCAAAACACAAAATTATCAGGGATTTCTTCCCTCGTTACGAAGAAAAAGAGAAAATGTGCTGATTTTATAACAAAAGAAAAACCAATACACGAACAATATCAAGGATGTACGTCCATGTAATAAAGAAGACAATAAAATGTTCTAGTTCTATAACAAATCCAAAAAGAATACACGAACAATATCAATTGTATTCAGACATGTAAGGGTCAAGCCCGCAGCTTATCGTTTTGCTCACTAGATACGAACTGAACATTTATATGCAGTTATTGTGAGTATGTGAAACCGTTACGCTTCGTTTCCGTGAACACGGCTTATTATCTAATGGTATTATAATACATTCCCCGTGCTTCTTGGAGGAAATCAATGATGCATGGCTATATCAGTCAGTGAGTACGGTATACATATAGTGACACCAAGAAGGATTTGTTGGTGTATTATTTATTATTTGTATAATATCATAAATTTACACACATCCTATGCGATAATAGAATGTCAGCTTTGTTCGGAAACGCGTGGGAGCAATCATCATTCAGCAGCTGCTACTACTGCATATACCTATAATGGTAGAAATTCTAGACTAAGTTAAGTATGCATTCGTGGGCAATAAAATGGAAACACAAACATCAAAATATAGTTTTATAGATATATATGTAAACATGTTTTAAAGATATTAATTTGTGTATTTAGCCGCTTTAGCGCTATAAAAGAAAGACAACATTCATACAATTACGATAATTAATAAAAAAATACCGAATTTTCCCCGGCTTGGTCATTTTCATAGTTTATTAACTCAAACAATATGAGAAATATGTTTATTTTCACACTTTTATATGATGGAATTATAGCTACATTTTATTAAAATGTATAGTTAGTTTGGTAATTATTGATTTTGCGATGATTGTGCTCATTTTAGGTAGAATACACGTGCATTGCGTTTTCGTGCAAATACATATGGTAGGAAAATAAAAATAGTTTACAAATATTTCTACAGCCAAATAAATTAAATTTACAAAGTTTCAGATAAATATCTCTCTCTATTCGCGAGATATGACGTTTTATAGTTTTCCAGACTTCGACTTGGCACCCGTTTCCATGGCAACGTAACACATTTGGAAGTCCTCGGACAGAAGTTTTGGAATACGCTTACTGATGCCTTTCATAATATATAACTTTCTATCTGTAATCTTGCTGGTTGATTAAATTTTTTTGAGAACTTTTTTTTACCTGCCTATATATAGAAGATCCTGTTTCACATGAATATTCATATCTATATAAGTCTTTAGTGAGATCTCATTTGGACTACGGGAACCTAGTATACCACCAAGTCACCAAGAAAAATAAGCAAGTCATCGAAAATGTTCAAAGACGGTCAACAAAGATTATTCCTGAACTTGGGAGTCTTTCATATGTTGAACGTTTACAGTTATTAAATTTGCCATAATTAGAATATCGTCGTCAAATGTTTGACATGATACAAGTGTTCAAAATAGTACATAAAACTGATTGTGTGCCAGTGGACATGAGTACGTTCTTCAGTTTCTCAGAAACTGATCTCTAGGGTGGCAACCTACCGTAAACGACATTGTTTGGCTGTATCCAGTGGTTGTAAATATTCGTAGGACATAGTGTGACTTGAGTTTGATGTGTTAAGTACCAAAATGGGATATGCTATGTATGTATTAAGTGGTTTTGTGAGTACTTGTTTCAAATAATAGGGTGTATTTACTTGAGTTCCGTGGTGGTGAGTATCCGTATACGTCAGGGATTGCTGTATTTGGTTCTGATGAGTACCTATGACTACAATGAATAGGTACTTGTCCGGTGGGAGTAGATACACGATAGGACAGAGTATGATTTAAGTATTTTTCCATCTTAACCCCGACCGTGTTCCGATTTGCCCCGTCAATTTGGATGCTCATATTTTGATAACCAATCGTCAAGTCTATGAAGTGCCTCTATATAATGTGAGTAGAGTCCATGCTTGATAAAAAATACGTATTTAATTTGCACAATTGCAGAATTTGTGAGAAGCCCTCGTTAAAAACAAATGACCGTTCTGACTTGCCCCGGTGTCCCCTACCCGTATTGGCACACTGTCTGCAAAACGCTGTATCGAATCAAATTACGTAAAATACCTACGTTCGGTTTTGTTGTGGCACCGGCATCCTCTCTGTGTGGTTCGGCTGATTGGCACGGGAATCCTCGCTGTGCTCACAATAACTATAGCACAGATAGGGTGCCGGTGCCAGAGCAGAGAGGGTTTCGGTGCTACAATGAAACGGAAAGTAGGCTCTTTTTAATGTTATTTCGTGAAAGTTGCAATATTTAAAGCATTTAGAGGCCTGATTGGTTCAAGGACTTTCTGTATCTTTGGCAAAATCGTCGGTTTTCGTACCTCTCCTGTCGAGAAGGTGCCAATACGGGTAGACACCATGAACTGTTCTCACACACAAGCATGTACATGCTATTATCAAAACAAAGTGTATTTTAAGGGTTTTATTTGATATTTCTCATGTTAGTATAGAATTTCACACTTTCTATCGAACTCCATCATCCATGTCATTGTCAACTGTTTAATCGTTGAAATGCTTGGTCCTATCATTGAATCCACTGTTGTAGGTATGTGTACTTTGTCAGGTCTTAGCAGGCAGCATCAACTACATCACGTGATCAGTCTACGGGCTGTTCTGCAAATAGAAAACACTCTTAGAATGACCACAAACATTGTGAATATATAATTTAATATTTGAACACAGTGGCAGATTAAAAGTGTATGACAAGTAGATATATGTGTATAGCTGGAAAATATATTCCTGTTTCGGCATTATATAAACTTATCTAGTATTCACAATGTACATTTTTTATCATTTGCGCGTAATATTCAGGTAATGATCAAGTCGAATGTTGTTTTTATTATACCACATTTCTTACGTGTCAGGGGTGTTTGCCCCAAACGGCATTAATCAGGGGTATCAAAGCGGATCTTTCGTGTGTTTTGCCTCAATATATTATGGAATCGCAATTTTTCTGCACATGCATACTTATAATCATGTAAATAATGAAACTAGGCCCATAAGTGATAAAAATATTCACAAATTAGGGTATCTGTAACCAAAACGGCACTTTGCGCGAGTGTTCTGCTTAATTAAAGGTGCTTGGAGGGAAAACAACCATGGGTCGCAAACTAGAAACCTGGCCGGGTACTTTGGTGAGCTTGTTTTTATTTCAAACGCCTTACTAAGCAACGAAAAGTCAAGATTTACTTACCGAATCGACGTAAATCGGCCATTAAAATAGTCGGTGTATTCACTTCCGCCTCAATACGTTTCCCCCATTGATATATATAGTTTACACTTATATATCAAGAAGTACTAAAAGGGGGAGACAACCTGATAAGAGGCCAACAAGTTCCACAGAAGACAAAAGGTAGTATAACTGGACAATAGAGTTTGGGTCAGTTGTGTTTGCATATGAATACAAAACCTGTTTAACTAAGCCAGACTTGTTTGTACCTACATGTAAATTAAGAGGAAAACCACCGTGCACGGAGTTCCGGATATGAACTATAGCGGTGATGCACACTTAAGCCTTGAAGTTTGGTGTACCATTATGGTCACCGTTGGGTGTCCTGCATCATGGGTGTAGGAGCCGGTGGACTGGCCAATATCCCTCCACCCAAAGCCAGAACAAGTGGGCCAATATATCGTTCAAGACCACCGCCAACAATTCAGATCAAACTCTATATCGGTTTGAAATAGTCTCTTTTTGTAATTCGCCTTATAATATAAGATCTTGGTAAAAAAAGTACATGAAGTATAGAAAGTGGAATTTTCGAGCTCCCTCCGCTCGCAAAATGATTATATAATATACTCTAACATATTGCTTTGAGACTCACTTTCATGTTAAAGTGTATAGATCGAGCTATATCGGAAGATATTTTTTTTTAAAGTTTCAAAAACTGAAAACAATTATACTTTCATATCCGTCAGATCAGTTTTCGCTTCAGTTTTAACAGAAACTTTCTCTGTGATTTATTTGACATGCAAACTGTCAATTTCATAGGAAAGTGTTCTAGAACACCTTATGAAACTATAAGAATCGTCTATTTTTGGACGATTGAATCAAAGTACACGGAACCCATCCAAAGTTTTAATTTGCAATTAAGGTAGTCTAGTATTATACTAAAAACGATGCAAGTAAATATTTTGACATTGAACGACTGTTTAAATATAGCTCTATACACTTTAAAATAGGCATTACTATTTAATTAAACCCCTTCCCATAAAGGTTAAATCTCAGTACGCTGGCACTTGTGCAAATATTAGTAAAATGATTTACTTACAAAATAATGACTTGGTTTTGCATGGTTCGGTAGAAAAACATGTCCTGCTTAATAGCAACAGGAACCGTCTATTTAAAAAAAATAGACGGTTCCTGATAGTAAATAAGGTATTTCAGAGCACCCAAAATGCAATATGTGACTCAGATTGTTTAATTATTTCGAAATTTTGCCGTATATCTTTATATATTTGCCTCGGTGCTTTTTTCCTCTGGATACGGTACTGCATGTGGTTTTCGTCGGATTCTACACACCTGTACACTGTTTTATCAAAGCATTTACGGTAATCGTAAACTTACGTTCAAATATATATGTAACTGCTTCAAACTCTGGTTAAGCGATATGTAAAATCATTAGTTAATTAATTCAGTTAATGATTTTAAACAATATATTTCCCTCATTTGCAGATGTAAACACATTAAAAGGATTTTAAATTGGAGCGTAAGTTTAAAATGTTCGTAAGTCCTTTGATAAAACAGTGACCTGAAGTTTGAACTTTTCTGTAAGCTTCTCAGATAAGTATCCACCAAATGTCCATGAAATAACGATAACAATTCAGTTCAATTAGTGCATGCTTAAAAGCCCATTTTTCCACATTTAGCCTAGCTGGGTTAGAAAACGAAGTTTACTTTTGAAAGATTTCCCTATCATTACCCCAATTGGGTAATGTCAGAAATAATGAAGCCAAGAATGACATGGAGTGAAAATTTTCAAAATGAAATGAGTCAATAATTTTTTGTTTCAAGCAAATGGATAGTATTTGTAGTTTATGTACGATAATATGGTTTTGTTATAAACCCGTACGTTTTTAATAATTTACAATTTACTTTAAACTAATTCATAAAAAATTGCGAAATATCCTGAAACAATGTAATGAAGTTAATTACTTGGTCAAAGCCAGTTATTATGTATTTATGGTGTATTTTAACTAAAATAGTATCAAGGTTGCTAAAAAAAATTTTTTTACATCGATTTAAGTTATTGTTTGAGGGAAAAAATGGAATTTCGTGTCTTTTATGACCCTGATATTTTGTTTATACTCCCAAACTTTTTCTCTGAAGACACATTTTTCATACAAAATTATTAAAAACTTGTAACAACCTTTATTGATGATAACTGAACAGGTTTTGAAATTTTCTAAATACTGCTAGTTTTCAAACGAAAATGACAGCGAGTCAAAATTAATCTTAAGGTTTAAAAGAAATGTTACACTCATGACACAATAAAGTTGAACTTAAGATTTTTCGAAAACTTATATAAACTACTGTCATTGACCATCGTTTTGTTGTAAAACATCATCACAAATATCAAATAAGTATAATAATTGATTAACGTAGCCAAATTGTCATTTTATAACAAATAAGAAACATAAAATTGTGCACTTCGTTATTTCAAATTACCAGGGTAACAATTAAATATATGATATGAATAAATAATTGGATATAACCTTATCGTTCTTTCCTACATCCTACATGTATTTACAGCTTTTAAACTGATGTTTAATATACAACGTTAAAAATAATTTAACTACATGTATTTATAAACTTTTTAACTTAATAAGCATGTAACTGTCACACTCATGACACTCCAAATATGAAATACTATGCAAAAATTGTATTTTTGGAATTATTTGCAAACCAAACATGTAAAATACATCATTTACTGTAATCAAAGATTTTAATTTGATTTCCGAAATTTTGTACTGGAATCTTTACATGCATAATTTGTTAAAATATAATATATGCCCAATCTAAATATTGTTGGCATTTAATCATATTTTGATAAACACGAAGTATTAATGCATACATGTTTTAATGCAAAGCTCATAAGAACACTAAACATTGTAGGATGTGTTCATATGCTTAGCGTGAATAAAAATGTCTAGCAAAAAACTGTATGTAATTTTGATTGTTTCATTCTAACTTTTTAACTTGAGTTTATGATATACTGTTATGTTTACTGTTCTTACCGAAGTTCTAGTTTATTGCATTTAGACCATAAGTTGTGTTTTGTCAACACCAATTCATTTTGTGGAGTCATAAATTGCCTACCAGATAGGTCATAAATTGCAGATGTGATGTCATCAATGACACAATGTCATCAATGACATGATGTCATCAACACTTTAAAAACACTTGTGTGTCCGTTGAGTTCTGGGTCAAAATATGTTGGTAGATGCTGTAACTTTTATGGCTTGGTTTTTATTAGCTCACCTGATCACAAAGTGGTCATGGTGAGGTTTTGTCATACCGAGATGTCCGTCGTCCATCGTGCGTCCGTCAACAATTTCTTCAAACGACTTCACCTCCTAAACCGCTTGGCCAAATTTGATAAAACTTAATAGGAATGTTCCTTGGGTGGACTTCTACCAAAGTTGTTAAAAAATTTCCGATCCGTAGCATAACTAGGTCACACAGGCTAAAAATAGATTTTCAAAAAGGAAACTTCAAAAATCTTCTTCTCTAAAACCGTAAAGCATAGAGCTTTCATATTTGGTATGTAGCATCACCTTGGGGTCCTCTACAAAGATTGTTCAAATTATGTCCCTGGGTTCAAAATTGGCCCCGCCCCGGGGCCCTTAGTTTTACATAGAGTTATATACGGAAAACCTTAAAAAATCTTCTCCTCCGAAATCGCTTGGCCCAGGGCTTTCATATTTGGTATGCAGACTCAGCTAGAGGTCTTCTACAAAGATTGTTCAAATTATTCCCCTCTGATCAAAATTGGCCCCGCCCTGGGGTCACCATTTTACTTAGACTTATATAGGGAAAACATATAAAAATCTTCTTGTCTAAAACTACACTGCCTAGAGTGTTGTTAATTGGTATGTAGCATCATCTTGTGGTTTTCTACCAAGATTATGCAGATTATGCCCCTGGGGTCAAAATTGGCCCAGCCCCGGGGGTCACCGTTTTACATAGACTTATATAGGGAAAACATATAAAAATCTTCTTGTCTAAAACTACAATGCCTAGAGCTTTGATATTTGGTATGTAGCATCATCTAGTGGTCCCCTACCAAGATTGTGCAAATTATGCCCCTGGGGTCAAAATTGGCCCAGCCCCGGGGGGTCACCGTTTTACATAGACTTATATAGGGAAAACATATAAAAATCTTCTTGTCTAAAAGTACACTGCATAGAGCTTTGATATTTGGTATGTAGCATCATCTAGTGGTCCTCTACCAAGATTTTTCAAATTATGCCCCTGGGGTCAAAATTGGCCCCACCCGGGGGTCACCATTTTACATAGACTAATATAGGGAAAACATATTAAAATCTTCTTGCCTAAAACTACACTGCCTAGCGTGTTGATAATTGGTATGTAGCATCATCTTGTGGTTTTCTACCAAGATTATGCAAATTATGCCCCTGGGGTCAAAATTGGCCCAGCCCCGGGGGTCACCGTTTTACATAGACTTATATAGGGAAAACATATAAAAATCTTCTTGTCTAAAAGTACACTGCATAGAGCTTCGATATTTGGTATGTAGCATCATCTAGTGGTCCTCTACCAAGATTTTTCAAATTATGCCCCTGGGGTCAAAATTGGCCCCACCCGGGGGGTCACCGTTTTACATAGACTTATATAGGGAAAACATATTAATATCTTCTTGCCTAAAACTACACTGCCTAGAGTTTTGATAATTGGTATGTAGCATCATCTTGTGGTTTTCTACCAAGATGTTCAAATAATTAATTATTCCTTTGGGTGAAAATTTTGCAGGGTTTCATGTATAACCAGCCTCAGGTGAGCGATATTGGGCCATCATGGCCCTCTTGTTATAAATGCAGTTATGGTTTTGTATGTAAAGTTCCTTTATGGTATTTCAAAGAAAGTGCCACTCTTAATTAACGTGGTTAAAATGATACTGATAGGTTATTTAGATGTCTATTTTGGGCTAGTGTATTAGAAAGTGTGATTTGTTTGGTAAATGTCGCCGATTTTATAGTCATCCAGGCATGCATTCAACAATTTGGCTATTGGTGATCCACCTGCTGATAAAATTAAAATGAATATTTAGTTGTTGGTTCTGGTACATTATCAGGGTTGCCACTTTCTCGGAAAAAAATCCACAAGTGTGATTACTATTTTATGCCCACATAAATGTACTGCTTTGCTCATGTCTGACGGTCTGTCTGTCTGTTTCTAACTGTATGTCAATAAATGGTTTCCGTTCAATATCTCAAGACTGATTTGCCCTAGGATATTCAAACTTTACATGGAGGTTGGCTAGCAACACTAGATGACCGCTATTTATTTTTAGGCTAGTAGGTCAAAGGTCAAGGTCTATTAGACCTATACCATATTTAGACCAATTGTTTTTTATCAATAACTCAAGAACGCTTTGTCCTAGAATCATTAAACTTTACAGAGAGTGTGGTCAGCAAGAGGATGATCCCTATGTATTTTGAGGTCAGTAGATCAAAGGTCAAGGTCATTGTGACATTTACTATTTTAGACTAATTGGGCTGCCATGGGGCATACTTGTATGAGTTTCATAAAACTCTCTGCCATTGGAAAATCTGGTCAACAAATTCCATTCAGGAAAACATTGTACAATTTCAAAATTGGGCAAAAATCAGGGAATTGTCAGGGAATTTTATAAAAATTCAAAGAACATGATTATGTGTCTACTGGTAGCTTCTTTTCAAGCATTTATAGAATAGATATTTCTTCAAATTACTATGAGCAACATGTATGAATGGTTAGATACATACCAATAACCCAATAATGAGTTTTGCAATGAAGGTACGGTCGTAAGGCGAGGTCGAATGTCATATTTTCAGGTGTATCTAAGTTACGAACACCTTGACTAGTCCGGAGAAATTCCCTTTCAGTGGGAGAAAAATCACGGAATCATCGGTGAATTTCATTTTCTGTTATCTTTAGATTAAATATTTGATTTGTTATTTGCGGTTGTGTTAAATATAGAGGTTCAATTGTTAGTGAATATTTAATAAGTAATTAGATGTGGTTGATGGGAGCAGTGTTACACTTTCATATCAGTCTATAGAAGTTTGGCTATTGGTGATATTTTGACTTTAAATTAGCGGAAAGAGTATATCTTACTTCAACCGTCCTGTTGTAGTCTTAAATGTTAAAATTTGCAGCCTTAAACAAGTTTAAATTTGAGCAAACACAGAAATTATAAAACAATGTCATGAGTGTAACACTTCTGGATAAACTAAGAAATGACATCATGACTGCAAAAAAGAGTAACACTTTCAGTTTCCATGTGCGTTTTTATGTACACTGAACATCATTTTAACAATCCAGTTACAACAATTGGAAATCTTTTTGAAAATTTCTCATTTTTTCTCTGTTTTTTGTTGAGATAATGGACCTTTTTATTTAACAGTGCCAATTAAAATAATAATATATCACTAAAGCGTGTTTTTATCATGAATTAATTAAATTCCCATATCTCTCCTGATAGAAGATGCAGAAAATCAAATGCTGATCAAAAAAGTATAAACGGTAGACAGGAATAAAGAAACAACACAAAACTTCAAATTCAGCGTTTCACTCATGACATAACATAAGTCCATGTTAGAAAAATATATACTGGGTAAAAGCATGAATAATTGTTACTGATAGCATCTCTGTGATACAAACTACTATGTCAGAAAGCTAAAAGTTGTATAAAGAGTTGTCTGATTTCAACATAGTCTGTTAAACTCAAAATGTTACACTCATGACACATTCATGTACAGTTTTGTTATAAGTCCCCTACTCTACAACGATAGTCCAACATAAAAACTATTAGCGTTTTTATACAGAAGATACATCAAAGAAATGGTTTGAAACATGCAAAGCGTTAACTTGTACGTATATTAGAAGAAATTGCGATAGTAGTAAAAATGCAAAGTAAAATTTAGGTGTTTTTCCTGAAGCAGCAACTTTATAATCATGTCGGTTAAATCTCATTTATCACTATCTGAACACGGAAATGGATATCTAGTAAAAGCCAACATATTCCACAATGCAAAACAATTGCAATTTTTATGAGTGCAGACCTTGAATTTTCTTAGTTAGGAATACAAAACAAGGTTTTTAAAAAATGTCACGAAAATTTGTTACATTCATGACATTTTTTACCTCCTTTTTTGTCATAACTTTTTTTGTTCTGATTCAAATTTCATAAAACTTGGCAATTTTCTTCACATTTACTAAATGAATCTTGTGGACACATTTATCAGGAAATTTAAGAGTATATATTGAACGGGGAATGGTTGAAAGGTAAAGCTTCATTATTTCTGACATTACCTAATTACATTGGCGTATATAGTCTACCTTCATTTAAGCTTTACCCAATTTTAGCGTTATCATACTCCGTGTGTACGTAAAAAGGTGTTCCACTTGAACAGAACAGTTTCTCACTGAATGTATTGAACCATTTCGTATTCGCTGCTATATATAGTATGTGTGTTATCGGTTATGTCAGATGTGTGTGTTTACCTTCTCCATACGTAGAGACATTGGTTGTACAGTATATAAATCTTATAGATACAAGTTATTTTGCAATATATAGTTGTTCATTCATAGTATCTTGGATACCGTTTAAATTTACATTTGTATCATTTTTATACATTCTAATACTATTAAACATATATAGACAATGTTAGTTATTTCAACATTCCGTAAGCGGTGATCAGGATTAATTTAATAAAAGCAGTAAAATGTCGTCGTATACTAGCTATCAAACTTCATATGATAGGAAAACGGATTTCGTAGATAACAACTCACCCCGTCATCCAGGCTATCCACCCGGATATATGCATCATATGACACATCAAGTTACAGGTAAGTGTAATAACTGAGACTAAACATGTATACACACTACTTGTCTTCTAAAATTAACCAATACTTCGTGTATGTAGCCTAGTTGATAAGGTATTGCACAAAGACCTAAATTGCTTTGGTATTACTATATTGAATTTTGTTTTATTAGTGGGATGAAGTAGAAGCGGTACGTCTCGAGCATTCGATAACTCAAATAACAACGAAACCGATTTCTAAATTAGAGCATCTTTGTGATACAAACACTTATAATATTACTCAACTTGTTATAATATCATTAGCATTATATCACTGCGGTATAACGTACACCGGATATGCTAGCAAGATGAGTAATATTATCAATTTTCGCGACATTCTAGTGTTGACAAGGGTAAGTTCAGAGATGATTGTTAGTTTATCTGAGTGTTTTAATGTACATTTTATACAAAACTATCTTTTCCATAAATTTTCCTAGCCTGTGCAACCAGTTAATTGCCAGGAATTTCTTTAAAGGGTGATTAAAAGACCAAACTCGTATCGTTACTCACGCAGAAAGTAAGCTCGATCTGTCGAAATAAGATGTTTTTGTTTATATTTTTCGTTAAAATACTCAACTTGAATCGAGCGAATTGTCATTTTTGTTACAAAGATTATATTGCAAATGTAGTATCCGAAACTAATCGAAAATGACGGTGCATTGTGAGAATAAATGCAGGTGTTAGTGTACGGAGTATTGCTATATAGTTGCTCTCTGGTGTACGGAGTATTGCTGTTTGGTGTACAGAGTATTGCTTTTACTTGCAGTGACTATTTGTCACTCAAATCGAATAAATACAAGGTATAAGCAGCTTTATTTTATAAAAAATAACTTATATTATATATAAATGTACCTATTAGATTGGATTGTATGGACTGCATGAAGCAATTAATGTAACAAGCTAATCCTAGCTCCAAGTCCTCCCTGAATTTTAACGGAAACTTCTATTAGTAACCTGTATTTCACTTACAGTAAAGAGTCGTAGCTGAGCAATTGCATTTGACAAACACAAAACTACTACAATGTACAATACTTTGAATTAGCAACGTTGAACGTAAATCATAGCAAAGGAACCTCATTACAGTATCTGAAATAGTTGAGAAATTAAAAAATAAACCTTGGTGTGTACATTTTGTATATATGGATATGAATCCCCTTATTTGCCATTTGACCATAAGTATGACTCTCAAAGAATTGCATATATCTAAGCTAAATATCACATTTGTACAACTCACAAGAACACTTTATGCATAAAATTCAGCATTCTATATTGTTAATCGCATTCATCTGCCTGACGGTTGAAATATTTTAACATAATCATTTAAGAATATTCTTATTGTATCGTATAACCCATAAAACATGACCATATTTGTGAGCAGACGTAATAATACGATAAAACTGTCCATTTACATACTTTATTTACTCATTTTATTATGCCATACTCTCCGTATACTAACGTTGAACTTATGTGCAATACTCCGTACACTAAACAGCAATACTCCGTACACGCACACGTATCTGTTTTGGGGTGTATCTTAGTTGTTTTTCGAACAATATTTATGAAATTTGGTCACAACATTTTGGAGTTCAATATAAACAAAATGGCTAGTTCAAAAAATCTACAATTTGGTATTACAGCCGTTCCAGAAGCTTGTAAAGTCCTGCTGTCAATATTTGCGAGTGAGTAACGGCATAATGCTGGTTCATTTTAACCTTTCTGTGAATATCTGATATACGATAGTGAGCTATAAAGTTATCAAAATGCCCGAAGAAGTTAAAACTCAAATGGGATGTGCATAAGAAGTCAGTAATTTGAAAAATTTCGTCTCTAAACTCACCCTGGTCTCCATTTCATGTCCTTAAAATTGATAATATTACTCACTTTACGAGCAATATCCGGTGTACGCTATACCGCAGTGTATATGAATCCTCACGCAGATTCACTGTGGTATAACGTACACCGGATATTGCTAGTAAAGTGAGTAATATTATCAAATTTAAGGACATGAAATGGAGACCAGGGTGAGTTTAGACGCGATATTTTCCTAATTACTGACTTCTTATGCATATCCCAATTGAGGTTTAACTTCTTCGGGCATTTTGGTAACTTTATAGAACACTATCGTATATCAAACGGTCATAGAAAGGTAAAAATGATCAAGTAGTATGCCGTTACTCACTCGCAAATATTGACAGCAGTACTGTACAAGCTTCTGGAAAGGCTGTATTACCAAATTGTAGATTTTTGAACTGGCCATTTAGTTAATATTGAACTCCAAAATGTTGTGACCAAATTTCATAAATATTGTTCGAAAAACAACTAAGATACACCCCAAAACAGATACACGGGTGTGTACAGAGTATTGTTGTTTGGTGTACAGAGTATTGCTTAATAAAATGAGTAAATAAAGTATGTAAATGGACAGTTTTATCGTATTATTACGTCTCAAACCATTAAGGTCATGTCTTATGAGTTATATGATATACTAAGAATATTCTTAAATGGTTAAGTTAAAATAGTTCAATCCGTCAGGCAGTTGAATGCGATTAGAATGCTGAATTTTATGCATAAAGTGTTCTTGTGAGTAGTGCAAATGTGATATTTAGCTTGGATATATGCAATTCTTTGAGAGTCATGCTTATGGTCAAATGGCAAATAAGGGCTTTCACATCCATATATACATACCAAGGTTTATTTTTAATCTCTCAACTATTTCTGATGCTGCAATGAGGTTCCTTTGCTATGACTTACATTCAACGTTGCTAATTCAAACTATTGGACATTGTAGTTGTTTTGTGTTTGTCTAATGCGATTGTCCAGTTATTACCCTTTACTGTATGTGAAACACAGTTACTAATAGAAGTTTCCCATAACATTCGCGGAGGAGGGGCTTGGAGCTAGGATAAGCTTGTTACATTAATTGCTTCATGTAGTCCATGTAATCCAGGTATAGATCTATTCAGTATAAATTATTTTTACAAACTAACACTATTACACCTTGTATTTATTCAATTTGTGTGACAAATAGTCACTGCACGTATAAGCAATATTCCGTACACGATACAGCAATACTCCGTACACCAGGGAGCAACCATATAGCAATACTCTGTACACTAACACTTGTATTTATTCTCGCAATGCACCCTCATTTTCGATTAGTTTCGGATACTACATTTGCAATATAATCTTTGTAACAGGGAATACAATTCGCTCGATTCAAGTTGAGTATTTTAACGAAAAATATAAACAAAAACATCTAATTTCGACAGATCGAGCTTACTTTCTGCATGAGTAACGATGCGAGTTTGGTCTTTTAATCACCCTTTTAATAAATTCCAGGCAATTTACCGGTTGCACATGCTAGGAAAATTTATGGAGGAGATAGTTTTGTATAAAATGTACATTAAACACACTCAGAAAAACTAAAAATTGTCTCTCAACTTACCCTTGTCAACATTAGAATGTCGCGAAAATTGATAATATTACTCATCTTGCTAGCAATATCCAGTGTACGTTATACCGCAGTGAGATTTATATCATATCGATTTATGTACAAGTAACATTAGGTACGCAGAGTAACTTTAGAGTATCACAGCCTGTCTATGCTGAGTAACCACATTCTTACTATCAACAGACTTGATGATCGGTTTCCATTTGTATGATGTCGGAAATGTTCACAAGCAAATGAAATGCTACCGATTACTTGGAAACATGTCATCAATTTTGTGATTGTGGACGATTTACATACACGTGTAGTAATAAATTGTATACTTTTTTTCAGATCCAAATGTCGCCAAACCAGCCATTCAGAAACTGCGAAAGTTTTGCCTTGTATCAATCATACTATCGGTGTTGGCATTTATATCAGGTGTGCTTACTCTTGGGTTGGCTGGAGCAAACATAGGATTTCCTATCTTCAATTTTGGGCCAATATTGGTTGGCATTATAGTAAGTAACTTATATTTCTAAATTCTATTCAATTAATTAAGTAATATCACAGGCCTATGAAATTGATTCACAAACTACAGTTTTTACTTCCCAAATGTTTCACCAATTCAATATATACTAGTAGTATAAGTTGGCCTTTTCTCTTATGAATGTGTGAAATTTGGGACTGTGAAACTCTGTTTTTTTTGTGATAACTTATAATATCTTAGGTCTGTGAAAATGTAGACCGACATATTAATAATTGTTTCTGCGAGATGGACACGACACATGTATACTAGTACATGTAGTTCGTACAAGATACGAATATATGTAGAGTTTCTAAGTGCATTTTCAGACGAATCCCTCATTAGTTTATAACCCCTTTGTATTGCTTTAACAAACGTAAGTTATACAAATTTAATTATTGGTATTAATATTACTACTGTTAGTTTGATATTTAAATGCAATCGATATATCGTTGGCTTAGAATGAGAAGGTCGTAACTACAAAATCAATTTATTGAGAAAACAAGAAAAAACAGTACGAAATTTATTCTTTACTTTGGACACACAAGCTTTTACATCTTCATTTTGGTCAACATGACAAGTTTCGATTTTCATAAGAAGCGACTTATGATGCAGATTTCAAACATGTAACAGTCTTATAAGGTCGTAAGTAGTAGTTACGACCTTCTCATTCTAAGCCAGCGATATGTTTAGCCCAAAATATTGATAAAAAAAACAAAAAATGACAGAAAAGTCAGCACTGCAAACGAAGTTGGGTGAATATCACGTACGTAGATGTCTTCGCGTATGTCTGTTTACCTGCATTTTCGGATGATCTTGATGTTGATTATTTTTCAGTATTTTTCTGGAAACATGTTTGGATATATGAGCTTTCGTAAATTGGAAGGACGGGATCTGACGCCTCAAATGTTGGCGTCTGCAAAATGTCCTGTAAGCTGTTTTTATTATTTTTTCTGGTTTTATAAAATGACATATAATATATGTTTTACTCGAAGAATTATTGCACGTGTGTGTTAATGTCTCAATGATTATTAAAGTTTCAAAAAGGAATTACAACTTGCCAAGTTCTTAATATCAAGGGAACTGTCTCTGCTGCAGTTTGACGCATTTCGACCTTGTTCATTAAACTCCAGTGGACAGCTCTGGTATCCCTGCCAAGTACACACACTTCTCAGCAGATAATTTAGAACATTGCGACTAACATTCTCTTGCAATACTTTCAATATTATACTTACTCTTTGCATTCAAATATATGACATTCTCATGGTAACTTCGTGGACGTTGGATATAGTGTCTGGAGTGTGATGTTGAAAGTGTATCCTTTATTGGCATCGTCAGTAAAAACCCACAATAATTTACAAATGGTAGAACATACTTCCAAAATCAACCCGAATAAATAAGTACGCGAACAAGGGAACATTTGGCATCTATCTTTCATTTTTACATATCTGGCAACTTTGGTATACTAGTATTTATTTTTCTATATTTTTATAACTTCATTGTTTCTCCATAGGGAATAAAATACCAACTCTTACATTTAAAATACTTCAAGATGTGTTTATGTTTTTGCAGATTTCATTTCATTGTTTTACATTTCAGGCAGTCACAGTATTTGTGGTTAGCGTTCTGTGTATAACACTGTCCGTATTATCAGCAGTGTTTGGTATTCTGTCTGGTGCAGTTTGTGCCGGTGCTGATATAGACTTCTATCGTCGTGAAGGAAACCTTAGATGGAAAATTGATGTCAAACAATATTGTTACCCTAATGATACAGCAAACACTATTATGGGATTCTTTGATGGCGGTGTGTGCATCTTGCTCGCTCTTTGGTGCATTGTTGGTTGTGTATTCTTTTGTTGCTATGGTCGCTTTTTTGGGTTTAGAAGTAGAAATAACTGTTGATTACAACCGATTCTCTGACAGGTTATAAGTACAAACTCGATTTGAGAAAACAAGAAAAAACTGCCTGAAAACTACTACACGTGTACGAGGGGTGTTTCATAAATAATGCAACTTTAGTTGTAAAATTTATTTGCGGTCTATTATTGTAGTTTTGTAAATTGATATATGTTCAGCAAACTTTCTAGTGCTTGTATGCAAATTTTCAAGATTTTCGATCAAATATTAAGGTAGTTATGGTGCATTTTATAGACCCCAGTTAAGGTCACTGTACATGTCTAAATAGACTTATCATTAATTGTAGCATAAAACTATATTTTTGGGCTTCATGCGATATGTTAAACTTAAAGTATCTAATACAAAATATGCTTTATCAGTATGAACAAATTTAAACTATTGATGTAGTCAAGGAAAACTTATTTGCTTTATTAAAGATTCTCAGTGGGACAAATAATTGTTAAAATTAAGCTATGAAAATTATCGTCTAGCTTTTCATAGTTGACATCTTGTGGATACATGTGCAAAAAATGCATGTAGCAATTAAGAATGATGTTGAAAATATTTCCGGCTTTCTAAATATGTATAAAATAAAAAAAATAATCCTACGTGCTAATATTTATTTAGTCTTTTTGAAATTTTTTTTTTAAAAATTGGTTGTTATTTGGTTCATTTTGTTTTTCTTAGAAAATGCAGTTTATTCTGGATATCCCGTTCGATTTTGCATGTACAAACAGTGCATAGTATGTATCAGACACTACCCAAGACATATGGCTAGTTTCAATAAAGTCGTACGATGCAAACACCATTTAAAGGTCATTCAAAACTGGACAACGTCATGATTTATCTATCTATATGGACAAACAAGATGATTCAACTTCCGTTTGGTGAACGTAAAACGTTGCGATTTTCATGAAAATATGCTCATAAGAAGCGCCTTGTAATGCAGTTTTCAAATCTGTATGGGTCTTATAAGGTTATGACCTTCTCATTCTTAGCCAACGAATTATTTATTATACACATTGCTCTTAAACATTCACGAGCATGTTTGTTAAGAAAAGAATACACAAGAATCAAATAGTCGTCGAATTTACTGCTGTCAGTTTAAATACTAGTCTAAGACTACTACAAGTTAAATAGTTCCTGCGGCCAATTGTTTTACAGACCAGTATTGTGAGAGCCATTTTTTTTATATAATTTTACCAACTAGAACTTTTTAAAGTGTTAATAAGGCTTAATAAAAAGGTATGAGGAAATCGGACTGGGGAGGCAGCACACTTTACCAGCTGAGCAAAGACTCGCATCAGTAACATCACAATTGTTTTACCGACCAGTATTGTGAGAGACATTTTTTAATATAATTTTAGCAACTAGAACTTGTTAAAGTGTGAATAAGGCTTGATAAAAAGGTATGAGGAAATCGGACTGGGGAGGCAGCACACTTTACCAGCTGAGCGAAGACTCGCATCAGTAACATCACAACACATGTACAATGAGCAATGCCTTCACGTAAGTCAAAGAAACAATTGAAAAGTCCAAGTCTCCGCCGAAAAATGCGGAATTTTACAAACCTCTCTGATTTAGTGGGCTTATGTGTGTTTGGGTATATTTATTTAGTATAATTTACCTAAAAATGGTGTTATTTTCATTATTAGTAATTCAAATGTGTAATATAGTTTATTTACGACAAATAGTTTATTAAATACAAGTATTTGCGTAAAAAACGTTCATACTTGTGTACATTTGGGTATGCGTGCACGCAGAGCGTCAGAATGTAAAATTAAGCGATTCTCACGACGTGCAAATATTATGGCACGCCGGTTCGAAATGATACTGGGCCGAGTCTTGCCGAAAAGCTTGCTAGTTTACGTTTATTTAGTCATCACTGGTCATTAAAATGCGTAATATAGTTAATCAACCCCATATTGTTAGTTAAATATAAGTATTTGGGTAAAAACGTTACTATTTGGGTAAGATTTGGGTATATTTGGGTGTTTCATGCAGCCGTGCCTGCCTGACCTACTTAACGTAGTGACCTAGGGGAGGTAATTCAGACTACAGGTGCACGTCAAAACACATATCGAAACACTTTTTTTCTTATTTTTAATTTCTTAAAGGGGTAAAGAAATAATTATGGTTATTAACGTACATTTCTTTATTTTAAAATATACAAATAGAAATAAATAGAAAAAAAATGGTGTTAGTCTGGTTCACAAAATTCTCAAAAAGTGCTTATTTTTTCGTATTTTTTTTTTTAAATGGTAAACCATCCAGAACAGGTCACGTGCCCCTCCTTAGTCTGGTTCACGACATTCTTAAAAACTGCTGATTTTTTTGGATTTTTTTTTTGAAATGTTAAACCATCCAGAACAGGTCACGTGCCCCTACATGGAAATTTTTCTTGTTGAATACAAATATAACCTGCGGCTCAAGGCCGCAGGTTAATTATACTGTACATACATGTGTACCTGCCAAGTACTCCTATTAAAGTGGAATTGTTCCTTTTTCGTTATTAATTTCTGGTTTCCAAGTTCACATACCTTTGAACGAAAGTACATTTGATTCATTTTATGATCTTCTGTTCCATATTTATAACCACTAGAATTAATACATTCCTTGTTTATGCATCTAAATATTGTGACATGGTTTGCTTTATCACTCCTATTTTGGATTTCACTAACTTGGCAGGTATATATGAGTATGTGTATCTTTGATACAGTCCGCGTGACCGCGTCGTCATTTTGTTTTCTTAATATGACAAGTTTTGTTCATGTACACCTACTGTATACACCGACATGCACGTGCCACAGACAATATTCAATCTAACAATAAAAACATTCATCTTCTCCCTTTCACCCATGTCACATACTTAGCATAATACAATTTACATTCACATACCCAAACATTTTGGCTTCATTGCACTCATTTATGTAATATTGTTTTATCATACTTTAGTATGAAAAATTATTGTAGCTTGGCTATATTGACCTGAGCCTGACCTTCATGCAAGAATATATTACAAGGTTCTTGCTTTGAAAATATCAATTTCCGCAAGCAAATCGTGTAATATCGGCATTTAAGATTTGTGTTTGTAATTACATCCCGAGCGTCTTTGTGATACTCCCCGATTATGAAAACATACCAGGCCCGGATCCAGAAATTTCTGAGTGGGGGGCACGAGGTATGTACGGGATTCCGGGGGGGGGGGATTGCTTAATATGTGTGTGAAATGCACAGGAAGGGGTACATTTGTAGATGTGGGGGAATCTATAGTACTTTTTATGTTATAAGCGCGAACATGTACATTGTGTATGTTCGTGCATATTAGTAAGTGTTCACATACAGTATTTGTATATACCAGCTTTCATCCATTGTCCATTGGAATATTATAACATAAGTAGGGGGGTCCGGGGGCATACTCACCCGGGAAAATTTTCAAAGCAATGGATGAATCTAGTGCATTTTAAGCCTATCTGGGAGCCCTGAAATACCTTTTTTCTTTATTCTGAGAGTTAACCTTAATGGTTTATGATTATTTACCAGTCAAAAGGTAATATAATGAGCTAGGGCAAAAATTCTCTTGTAATTGATTTATGTGATGCAACAGCTACGTATAAATATATACATGTATATTAAAAATATTATGCGAGCGAAGCGAGCACGAAAAAATCCCATCTTACAAATACTTTTTCATCTAGAACATAAGAAAAAATACCCATATTATTTAGAGATGTCTGTTCAATACCTGTTTTACTATTTATTCAAAGTTTTTAAAACAAAATCTCAGCCAACTGGGGGGGGGGAACGGGCCCTCGTGCCCACTGCCTGGATCCGTGCCTGCATACAATCGGTGTTATAAACGTAAACAATACATCGACTGTTAAATTATGGTAATCAATAGGTCAGGCGCATGTCAATGTGGCCAAGCTGTAATGTTTTATCATGCTTTAGTACATATCTGTGTATGAAGTTACGGTACATGTATCTTGCTTATTCGTTGCCTTGTTGTGTAATTAAATTATCAAATATTTTCTTCATTCGTACCTTAGTGTGACGTAGAGATTGTTGCGTTTTCTTGTTCATGTTGTCCATGTTTGTGCTTGCTTGTAAGATCTGTGATTTTTCTAATTTAACATAACCAACAAAACCAAGGTAGGTGGTTGGTGGAACACAGGTAACAGTATCATTGAAAAAGAAATTTAAAAAATGAAATTGAAAATTATGGCGTGTCAGACGTTGCAAAATTCAATAACTATATATTTATGTGGTATATTTGCATATATATGTTCTATAAACTCATATATGTATTGTAACATATCATATGTATATGGTATTTTATCATATTTATGTTGTATAAAGTCATATATGTATTGTAAAATATCATATTTGTATGGTATTTTCCATATGTATGTTCTATAAAGTCATATATGTATTTATAAAAACATATATATATAGTATTTTTGTATATATATTTTCAAAAAAGTTATACATATTGCCTAATAGAATATATATATGATATTTTTGCGTATATATGTTCAATAATTCATATAGAAAGCCCGGTATAGGCTCGACGCTTCAGCGCCATCCATTTTCAGGGCTAGTTGATTCGGCAGGTGAGTTGTTACACACTCCTTAGCGGATTCCGACTTCCATGGCCACCGTCCTGCTGTCTATATCAACCAACACCTTTTATGGTATCTGATGAGCGTCAACATCGGGCGCCTTAACCGTGCGTTTGGTTCATCCCACAGCGCCAGTTCTGCTTACCAAAAGTGGCCCACTTGGCACTAGGCATTCGAGGCGCGGCTCCAATTGAGCGAGTCGCGCTTCTTACCCATTTAAAGTTTGAGAATAGGTTGAGGTCATTTAGTCCCCAATGCCTCTAATCATTCGCTTTACCGGATAAAACTGCAGCGAATCAGTGCCAGCTATCCTGAGGGAAACTTCGGAGGGAACCAGCTACTAGATGGTTCGATTAGTCTTTCGCCACTATATCCAAGTTTGACGATCGATTTGCACGTCAGAATCGCTGCGGACCTCCATCAGAGTTTCCTCTGACTTCATTACAATTGGCCTTTGGATTACGTTTTCCGTCGGCAATTTTACGGATCGACTATTTGTGACTAATTTTAATTTTCGTCAGTCGTACTGCATGGATCAACGCGCATGAGCATAATAAAGGGTAATTAACGGATTAAAACGTGAAATACGAGGGTTGTACCAGAATTACGTAGACTTTTGTTATTCGTTTCATACCATTCATCATACAAACAAATAATTTTGTGTGGAGTGCAAATAATATTGACTGCGTAAGAATGTGAAATTTCAAAGCCGTATCTTATTTGGATCAAATTCTGCAGCTTCCGGGCATATATAGGAGTACGGTATGCGGGGCACGTCAACGGAACGTAACGACGTCGGTGGAACTTCAAGGATTAGAGAAGCTCCTAACTGTGTAAATTGTAGCTATAAACATGGGCACAACCGTACACAAAACTTACGAATGTTTATTTACTACCTTAAATGTGATTGAAGTTCCTATATTACCAGTAATGTCACATATAACCCTTATAATAGAGCGTCGATCCAGGTCTATGTGGTCATAGAAAACGCTTGGTGACGCCGCATCCGCCGTTGGTTTTCGCCGTCGGTCCATGTCGTTTTGTTCGATTTCGACCACGATTGATTCGTTTGTGTCATTTGAAAACCAGGTAACTCGATACAACATATTCATAGTTAGCAGGTTCGAACATTCAAAGCGTTTGTTCTGGCATCTTCCCGAGGTTCACACAAAACTTCATGTTGATGCGATTTCCAGCGTATTTCGCTAACGTCATATTTACACTGGTGACGCGCAGCAGCTGTTGCTTTTTTGTACCATATATCAAAAACGGTTACCTTTATAAAGTCGAAATTTACGGCGTAAGAAGTCGCGTTAAAATTAGACTTGATATCAGTGAGGTATAATCAGTTGAATAATGCCAAAAATGTTTTTAAAATTCGCTGCCCCGCCTACCCAACTATTTGTTACTATGGCGACAAATTAAATGGCTGTCTAACATTCTGTTAGAAAATATTTTTAGCGATACTCTTGAAAAGGGTTTGATGTTTTTCTACGGCAAATTTGGTGATAATACATGCCTAAATAAAAAAGTTATGACAAAAGTCTACGTAATTCTGGTACACCCTCGTAGATGTAAAGCGTTGTTTTTGTCAATGTTCCATCAGAAATATTGCAACGAGTGATGATGTACAAATGTAGTAGGAAAGATGTACATGTATAACAAAATAAGTTGATATTTTTATTTTCTGCAACCCAATACTGAAATGCAATTGCCCAGTTATACAGTATCTCAGCAATAAAAATATAATAGGTGGAACACACGGAAAAACGGGTCTGGTTTCAATAACCAAAGACGTTCTACACTGGATAAGTTGCATGTGTTGCTATTCCACACATATTTCCATGGTTCCTTGCTATATTGATGAAACCTTGCATTCCCCAGTTGACACCTGAAATATAAATATGATCATTAGTACAACCATGTGAAAAGGCCATCTAATCGATATACTGGATTCGTCAAATAGATAATTGTAAGACCAACAGACATGCATGTACATGTAAGTATATCGCACATGTGATTCTCTAATCCTGCATTTACAGCACTAAGCTATATACACTTGCTTCATTTGGAGAACATGTAATTTAAATTTATACAAATGAAGTTTGCACCTAGAGTGGGATTCGAACCTATACGCTTAGCAATGCCTAGCACAAACGCATTAGACGCATTGGCCATCGTAATAATCAAACGAACAAACGTTAAATGTCAATAGTTTTACCAATGTCCTTTCCCAATGGTTTATATGTACATTTTGTATGATATTTTGTAAGTACAATGTACATGTAATATATAATCACCCCAGCTGTTTTTACATATCCAGTAGTCCGTGCCATTCATGCTACCATAACCTACCACCTGTACGCTATGGTCTAACTTTTCACTCGAACAGTTTGGATCACTGTATATACCAGATTTGTACACCTGGAAGGATAGATGAGAAGCATCTATCAGTACCATGACTGGCGTTGTATATACTGCATCCATCAACGCCTTCTCATCTCCACTAGCAACCAACTGTCCACCATTCACCTGAATTACAGGATACATTCAAACAGTTAGAGGGCTTAGATTAAATGTATAAAAAGTTAAAAACAATAACGTGTAGATACCATGGACTCTTAGTAGTGTGGTAATTGAAGCAGAACAACGGTCCCTTCTGCACCTGGGCACTGTTTTATCAAAGCATTTACGGTAGTCGTAATCTTACGTTCAAATTTGAATCCTTTATAATTATGTAACTGCTTTAATTTCTGGTAAAGCGATAGGTAAAATCATCAGTTAATTATGCCGAGCATAGCCTTTATTTGCTTTATTTCTACTGAAACATTGCAGGCATATATATGTACCTCCGCCAGTTAATTAATTCATTTAATGATTTTAAACAATATATTTCCCTCATTTGCAGATGTAAACGCATTATAAGGAATTTAAATTTCAGCGTAAGTTTAAAATGTTCGTAAGTCCTTTGATAAAATAGTGCCCTGGTGCCGATCTCCCGAAGCATCTCAGTCTGAGAAAGATCTCCTCTCAAATATTGGCATGGGACTTTATAGTAAATTCAATGCAATGCTTGGCTGGAAATTGGCACCACTATGACGTCGCGCACGATGTTGCGTCGCGGTAGCGTCACACGGAAAACGTCAAAATTAACGTCAAAATATTCGAGTAACGGTTAGTCATTTTCATCGTGATGTTTTGAAAAAACTACTGCAGCCATTCGATTTAAAATCGGTACATTGTTTCAGTATATATCCATAATCATTTTACTTAAAACATACAAATATTATATTATATTTTTATAACATATTTTTTAAAAAGAACGTTGGAAAATTAGTTTGCATTTAGAAACAAACAAGTTTAATAACGTTTTACAGTTTTTTCTTCAACTGCAAAAATAAAAATTTTCTAGTGATATTGATCTTCGATGTATTAATCTTTTGTAAGGAGGATTTCTGGAAGGTATTAACAATTTTAACAAAGCTACACGTATTCCAAAACGCTTACTTTTGGTGTAATGATTGCGCGAATTGTGACGTCAAATAATTTTATTCATAACATTACTTGAGACAATGAACTTGTCGTACAAGTGCACAATTATATTGTTAAGATCATTACCATGTGATTATAATATAATGACAATTCAAAGTACCATTACGTACATGTTTAATGTAATCTGCAATAATATGTATGCTTAATTAATACACAAGTGTTTTTATAATGATAAAACGACCATCTAGTTTAAAATATACGATTCCTTAAGTCATTTAACCCAGCACAAGTTCGTTCATGCTCAGAATGTATTACAGTAACATTTCAAAAGCTGGAACTTCAAATTTCTCTTTAACACAGCCTCTGATTTGGGCAAAATCTCTATTGGGAGACTTCGGGAGACCAGGGCCTGAATTATAGTCTGCAAGTCAAATGTGAACCAATGTACACGTGACAACTATAAGAAAAAGTAATATATACCGTATTGCACCGAATGTGCTGTAATTTAATATGTCGTTTACCTGTACTACAGCTGAACAGGTACTGTTCATACACGCTCCTCTTGGCTTTGGGTAATTTGCTGCCGAACATAGCCCACCAATATCATGAATGCAAGTAAAGGCATCATCCACGGAGAGATGTGACTTCACACAACAATCTGCCACTTCACTAATACTGCATGACGTCAGCTGACCTTTCTTTATCGCCCCATAACTTTCTATACATTCTGTTTACAAATACATGTACAATGTAAATTTCGTTTTATTAGCCAAACAATAATGACCGAGAATACACTTAAAATGAATACTTCAAAACACCGGGTATTAAATGTAATAACAAACTTGACTGAGTTAGAATGCAATACAGTGCAAATGTACGCGTGTAAAATTTCACGATATAAAACATAAAATAACCTCAATTCACCACGGTGGGGAATCACGTGGTTTCAATGGTAGGAGCCACCACAAAAATGGCGGCCAAATAGCGTCGACTTAACCCATATTTTGAGGTAAATATATAACATTGAGACTCGTTTATTTATGGACACCCCGGCCAGCACGCAATGGCTTCTCCACTGAATTTTTTGGTACCCTACTTTCCACGATTGATCCCGTAGTTTCCTCAAACACTTCGATATTGTTCCGTAAATAACAAAACACTAGCGGGGTAGACCTCACGATAATGACGATTTTGACCATATTATGACCATATCTCCTTTATAGCATCCGTATTTCAAGCGATTCCAATGTGCGAACATTTCGCCAACATGTTCCAGCACAATAACCACCAGAATATCATGAATTTTGGTTTACTGAAAAATTTAACAGTCAATTTGCATGAAAGATAGGATCCACGCTATGGGTAGGACGCACGATTGAACCTGAGCAGAGCGTATCCATCATTGCGGTCGGTAGTTTTCTACGGTTCTATCGATCGGAATATGCGGAACGGACACATAATGTTCATTTATATAAGTATGCTATTAGTCGACAGCTTTCTACACTTCTATCGATCGCATTGAACGCTTACCGATCAGTTCACTTAGTTGACTGTAACCGTGAGATGACGGCCTACTCTATCTCTACTAATTCATCTACAAACAAGTCAGATTATAATTAATAATATCTAATTAGGTATTCCACGAAGAATTTGATAACGATGCGGACTAGACAAATAGCATGAACATTCATATATGTGGAATTGAACAGCTAGTCCAAACGTAATTTATCGTTTGAGATATATCAATGTTCGCTGTGAGATATTTGGTAATATTTTATTATAATTGAAATATTATATTATATATTTATGGTATCATTATTTTAACCAAATTGTCTTTGCATTGCCGCTGGACGGCATTGTCGCTGGACGGCTAAAAGTGGGAATGTGGGAAGTTATAATTCTGTAATGGTGGAATGTTGTGGAAAGCTGCTGCTAGCTGTGCGATGTAGTTTGCTATAACTGACGCCTTGAATTCAGTCTTTTCTCTTTTAGCAACTTTTACCACTCTGAATCCAGGATTTAAAGAGTCTACTTTTCAACCCATTAGAACTAATTAATAGTTACAAAGGGCGACACAATTTTACATCTCTTAAAGCCAACGCTTCTTTCCGACAGTTTTTAAACAATATTGGCAGAAATAAAATATAGATAAAATATTTATATATTTATAAGACCTGACGTCCACTTGGACCCCGATGGGTTCTCGAAGCAGAAATTCACCAGATCGAGATTGTTCGGCATGCTATCGCGATGTTATGGAATCCTTCCGTATAATTCCACAACGCCTCTGGTACCCTTCGGGACAGAAAATCTTCGTTTTAAATTTAAAAAAAATGGACACCAAAGGTCTTGCTTGGAAGTTCTTCGGGAGAGTTTCAGTAAACCATCAGCATTCACTCCGCATCATCGGGACGCCTTCTGTGAGGTTCCGTATTCATTAGCCATCCCGAATGGTTCTAGATGGAAAGCCGAATCGATGCCGAACGCTCACCTAAAACGGCGAAGTGATGAGTTTAACACACGGAAACTATGCCGATCATGTTATGAACTTGACTGTGTGGTGCAGTGGTACAATGGTTATCGCTTTCAACCGACTATCTTTTATTTCCAGTGTAAGTTCGAACCCACTAACGAACAGTCTCTTTTTATTTAATAAACTTATTCTTATGTTATATGTATTCATTGTTTTATATGATTACGATATAACCACATATCATCATTATTTAATCTAGTCATTTTTTCTATATTCTCATTTCATTTTTAGTTTTTGCATAATTATACAATGTATCAGATTCAGTGTAAGTATCCATTGAGTTACAAGTTACAACTATGAGATAATCTTATATGCATTCTATTTGCTAGCTCATGTCAGTCCGACAACCATCCCTCACGCACTGACAAGCAAAAACTTCAATTCTATTCCCTTCTCCTCCATACAAATCCTTTATACGTTTCCGATGAGATTTCTTGCGTCGTCTCTATATATGTGCTCCAGCTTAGATATATTTCTAATGTGCTTTTTACACGCCATAACGTTTATGTACATCTCTGTGTGATTAAACAAACACGAAAAATGCTTGCTGAGCGGAAAAATACCAGAATGGGAATCGAACTCATTCGTAAAGTTCTGAAAAACTCGTATTCATAGTAGCTTAGCCAACTGCGCTATGCGCACTACATCATAAAACATTCTCCAATGTAAAAAGTATATTTACGCCCGAGTGATTGCGGTTTATCTATAGTAAAACTAACTAGGTAGATATATATGCGTAAATTTACGCGACATTATCCTAGTTGTATATCCCGAATGACAGCAGAAGCGATGCCGTCAGTTTGCCTCTAGGTCGAGCTAGTAGTTCGGCATCGCCTTTACATCGACAACATTTCGGCAACCTATCGGCATCGATTCGTAAACTTTCCGCATATCACGCGGTCGGGGGAACATTCGGGACTAACTCCTGAACTGATGGCATTTAGTCGCGGTACGTTCGGCTACTTTGGATAGGCTTCGGCATTTATACTGCGTGTACATGTATACAGCAACCATTCTTACCCCGAACTGCGAATATCGTACTTCCCGAACAAGCACGATGTCACGGCTCCGCATATTTTTATTGATACATGATCCCGAAGGGTTCCCGAAACGAGCATATTCTAACCGGCATCCCCTCCGCGTAGCATCGAGTATAGTGGACGGCAGGTCTAACCGCAACCCGGCTTTCCTCACGATCGGATCTACCATTCGGCTATTTCGGATAGGCTTCGGCATGCATACTGCGTGTATACCACAACAATTCAATTTGTATACCGATCCGCGAATACTTGCCGAACAACCACGATGACAAAGCTCCGCCCATTTTCATTAATAAATGATCCCGAAGGTTTTCCGAAACGAGCAGTCTGTAATCAGCATCCCTTCCGCATAGCATCGGGGTCTAAGTGGACGGCAGGTCTAAAGCATTATTACATCTACACTTTAATTCTGTCTCAATGTATTCATACTGTACATATATTATAACCTAATGGAAACAACTTAGCCTTCAATTCCCCGTGAAATAGTATACAGTAGAAACTCCCTAATCCTAACTCCCTCCGGACTGCCAAAAAATTTCGGACTAGAGAGGATTTCGGATTCGGGAATCATACAATATTGTGCATTAGGATACCGGCGATTTTCGGTACAGGAGGATACCGGTATTTAGCTTTTAGTTACACGTATATACTCGCATAAATTGGTCATCAATATATGCGTCCTCGATTTATAATGGAACTTTACGAACTGTTCTCGGAACGACCCGTCGATTTCAGATTGTAAACAACGGGATATTTTGTTCACCACACAAACTACTAAATTGGCGACTTGCGGAGATGATTAATCTAAGGATGAAAGTAAAAATAGATCAAATATGTATGCTGATTCTATGCCATTTATGGAGATCTATAATCTATCAATTTTCATGGTCTTATTAGGTTGTAAAATATTGCTGTTTCTGAAACTTTGTGGGACTTTAAGCTAAGGTGCGACTTTTTCAACGCATTGCTCTGGAAGAAGTGAAAGAAAAAAATCAACGTGATGACCTATTACATAGAATATTAGACAATATGTGTTAAAATATATAACCGATTTATATACGATTAACTGGAGAGTCAAGATATTTCACACGGGCTTATTAACACCAAACAGTACTATCATTAGAAACATATTTCTGCAACACATTGGTCGACACACATACACGAATTACGTGTATTGTTTATGCATCAACATTATTTGTTTAAAAAATAGCTGTCAGACTATCATACCCCGTCGACAAAGAACCACATTACATTTGTATTTGCAAAATCAATCCATCACTTATTATTTCTAAATGTCAAGGTCGTTCATAAGTTTTAGGAAACTCCAGCAACTACAGTTACTGTAGGTCGAGTTGTGTCCACTAGAATTCGTCTTTCGAACAGACTGACTGAAGGACAGACAGTATACACCCTACAACTGTGTTGTGTGAGCTTATAAAATTCAATATTAACAAAATATGCCAGTAAGCATATTAATTGCATACATGCTCTTGTACATGGACCGTATATACAGAACTTTTAGCTTCCTGACTTGTATAAATGAACACTGTGTGCCTATTCCGCATATTTCGATCGATAGAACCATTGAAACTGCCGACCGCACTGATGAATGTGCACTGCCCAGCTTCAATCGTGCATCCTACCCTTAGCGTGGATCCTATCTTTCATGCAAATTGACTGTTTTATTTTTTAGAAAAACCAAAATATATGATATTCTGGTTGTAATTTTGTTGGAAAATCTTGGCGAAATGTTCGCAAATTGTAATCGCATGAAATACGGATGATATAAAGGAGATAATAAAAATTATGGTCATAATTTGGTCAAAATCGTCATTATCGTGAGGTCTACCCCGCTAGTGTTTTGTTATTTACGGAACAATATCGAAGTGTTTGAGGAAACTACGGATCAATCGGGGAAAGTAGGGTACCAAAAGATTCAGTGGAGAAGCCATTGCGTGCTGGCCGGGGCGTCTAAAATAAACGAGTCTCGATGTTATATATTTACCTCAAAATATGGGTTAAGTCGACGCTATTTGGCCGCCATTTTTGTGGTGGCTCCTACCATCGAAACCACGTGATTCCCCACCGTGTTCACGCAATACTAGTATATGGGTCATATGCATTTTATAAATAAATACAAAAATGTAATTTTACTAAATATGATTAAATTGTTCAAACCAAAGACGTAAATACAATGTACATGCATTTTAGGTCTTTGTTCAAACAAATCGCTGGCTTATATTAAGACTCATACATATTTGAAACGTACATTACAGTGTGCTTCTCATGAGCCTTAAGTCCTAAAAGTTTAATTCCACAAGTAAAGAGTAATTTTCAGACAGTTGTTTCTCAAAATACCGATTTTGCACTTACGCCCTTCTCATTCTAAGCCAACGAAATATTGAGATTAACAAACGTGTGGAATTACATGTATGAGCATAAAGGAAATATTACCGGTGACAGCGATTGCTTGTACATATCCCATTTGACCCTGGCTTCTCACTGGACCAATAGCGCCTTTCGGTCGCCAGTCCCAACTATCTGGTGGTGACTGTTCGCGTTTGGTCAATATCTGCCCGCTAGTCTTTCTGTATTCAATATGTGTTCTGGACATACTCTGTAGATGAACAAGACATTTCAATCACTACGATTTCAATTATTGTTTGTTAAGTTAAGAAATATTTTGACAAGACCATCAAACATACTAGATATGCAATATTATGTAGGCCCTATTAAAATGCCAATCATTTAAATTGTATTACCATGGGCTAAATATGTTTCAGAAACATCACTTTTTTGTATTTTTGTCGTGATATATCAGTTTTGGTAATATGGTTACGTTATACCGGTATATAAATTATAAAAGCAGTAGTGCTTGGCGGTACTAATGACATGCCTGAACATAAACTGGTCAACGTAGTTGGATACGGAATCGAAACATGGCTCGTAGATTGTATAAATGTGAGAGCTTACCTGATCAGCCTGGAAGTTGAGTTCTACTGTAAAACCAGCTTCAGTTTTATTATGTTCCTGTACATATTGATAATTGTTCATCCAAATTTTCCAATGATCATACTCCTCTGTTTCACTCATATAGGTTTTATCAAATTTCTGTTTCCATTCCCGCCATGCAGAGTCTGGGGTTCGATTCGGCATACAGGAAACAACTCCACAAACAATCAGTTGAAATACAATAAGAAAACTATACAACTCCATCGTTCTGATTCTGTATTTTATTTTACTTAAACACGGCGATATAAATAAAAAAGTAACAACTCAAAAATCGGTATACAAAACGACTCGTCTAGTTACACACTATAATATTTAGATATAAGTATCTCGTTTCGCCAATACTTAGGCTGTACATAAACGTTTATGTACGTATATTCAAACATGTGACACGGAAGTTTAATCACATGAATTAATTGTTTGTCAGTGAAATAATTTTGTCACGAGACATGTGGGCTTACATGTACCCGTACCAACCTTGTACATACAGTGTGTAGTCATATACATACATAATGTACCCGTATCAACCTTGTACATACAGTGTGTAGTCATATACATACATAATGTACCCGTACCAACCTTGTACATACAGTGTGTAGTCATATACATACATAATGTACCCGTACCAACCTTGTACATACAGTGTGTAGACATATAAATACATATATACTCAAATATATCGAACAAAGATATGTGACCATTTGATATGTTGTCGTACATGTACTTGTATACTGAAAAGATAAAGAAACAGTCGTTCACGTGTATTAAACTTTTTGTTAAGACTATCAACACATTGTACGAGATACAGATATAAACAGAAAACCGCATTGTGCAAATTGTATATAGCATTTCGTTTTTTTTTTCGTTTTTTTTCGTTATCAATGATTTAGTTACCTGTGATTAATTAAGTCAAAGAGGTCAATAGATGATCCTAAAATACCAGGGCACTGTTTTATCAAAGGACTTACGATCATTTTAAACTTACGCTCAAATTTAAAATCCTTTTAATGTGTTTACATCTGCAAATGAGGGAAATATATTGTTTAAAATCATTAACTGAATTAATTAACTAATGATTTTACATATCGCTTAACCAGAGTTTGAAGCAGTTACATATATATATAGAGAGGATTCATATTTGAACGTAAGTTTACGATTACCGTAAATGCTTTGATAAAACAGTGTACTAGGGTACCAAGGTGCGTAAACATTATAACCGTTAACCTGAAAAACATGCACATGTAGTTGAAATACTATAAGAAAACAAGAGGGCCATGATGGCCCTATATCGCTCACCTGATTATAAACCCTGCACAATTTTCACCCAAAGGAATAATTTGAACATCTTGGTAGAAAACCACAAGATGATGCTACATACCAATAATCAAAATTCTAGGCAGTGTAGTTTTAGGCAAGAAGATATTAATATGTTTTCCCTATATATAAGTCTATGTAAAACGGTGACCCCCGAGTAGGGCCAATTTTGACCCCAGGGGCATAATTTGAACAAGGATTTTCTAAGATTTGACCGGATGACCTAGTTTTTGACCCCACGTGACCTATATTCGAACTTGACCTAGATATCACTGAGACAAACATTCTGACCAAGTTTCATGAAGATCAAGCTTCAAATGTGCCCTCTAGAGTGTAAACAAGGATTTTCTAAGATTTGACCCTGTGACCTAGTGTTTGACCCCACGTGACCCATATTCAAACTTGACCTATATATCACTAAGACAAACATTCTGACCAAGTTTCATGAAGATCAAGCTTCAAATGTGACCTCTAGAGTGTAAACAAGGATTTTCTAAGATTTGACCCTGTGACCTAGTGTTTGACCCCACATGACCCATATTCAAACTTGACCTATATATCACTGAGACAAACATTCTGACCAAGTTTCATGAAGATCAAGCTTCAAATGTGCCCTCTAGAGTGTTAACAAGGATTTTCTAAGATTTGACCCTGTGACCTAGTGTTTGACCCCACGTGACCCATATTCAAACTTGACCTATATATCACTGAGACAAACATTCTGACCAAGTTTCATGAAGATCAAGCTTCAAATGTGCCCCCTGGAGTGTAAACAAGGATTTTCTAAGATTTGACCGGATGACCTAGTTTTTGACCCCACGTGACCTATATTCGAACTTGACCTAGATATCATTGATACAAACATTCTGACCAAGTTTCATGAATATCAAGCTTCAAATGTGACCTCTAGAGTGTTAACAAGGATTTTCTAAGATTTGACCCGGTGACCTAGTTTTTGACCTCACGTGACCCATATTCAAACTTGACCTATATATGACTGAGACAAACATTCTGACCAAGTTTCATGAAGATCAAGCTTCAAATGTGCCCCCTGGAGTGTAAACAAGGATTTTCTAAGATATGACCGGATGACCTAGTTTTTGACCCCACGTGACCTATATTCGAACTTGACCTAGATATCATTGATACAAACATTCTGACCAAGTTTCATGAAGATCAAGCTTCAAATGTGACCTCTAGAGTGTAAACAAGAATTTTCTAAGATTTGACCTGGTGACCTAGTTTTTGACCCCACATGACCCATATACGAACTTGACCTAGATATCATTGAGACAAACATTCTGACCAAGTTTCATGAAGATCAAGCTTCAAATGTGACCTCTAGAGTGTAACCAAGGATTTTCTAAGATTTGACCCGGTGACCTAGTTTTTGACCTCACGTGACCCACATTCAAACTTGACCTATATATCACTGAGACAAACATTCTGACCAAGTTTCATGAAGATCAAGCTTCAAATGTGCCCCCTGGAGTGTAAACAAGGATTTTCTAAGATTTGACCGGATGACCTAGTTTTTGACCCCACGTGACCTATATTCGAACTTGACCTAGATATCATTGATACAAACATTCTGACCAAGTTTCATGAAGATCAAGCTTCAAATGTGACCTCTAGAGTGTAAACAAGAATTTTCTAAGATTTGACCTGGTGACCTAGTTTTTGACCCCACATGACCCATATACGAACTTGACCTAGATATCATTGAGACAAACATTCTGACCAAGTTTCATGAAGATTGAGTCCAAAATGTGACCTCTAGAGTGTAAACAAACTAATTGTGAACGGACGACGGACGACGGACGACGGACGACGTACGACGGACATCCATCGATCCTAATAGCTCACCATGACCACTTCGTGGTCAGGTGAGCTAAAAAGCGTATACAATCTTAACTTGGTTGCTACTGTTATTTACTAAGACTATAATTATATGCATGAGTCCATCTAATTTCATGTAAACAAAAACAAAATTAGAGCCAGATACCACGCGAAAACTCACTTGGAGGTATCATGTATTTTCTAAATTTTCTAGATATTTGGTTTAATTCAATATTCACTTTCCGTTTCAATAATTCGTGTTACAGGGTTTTAGTATCTATGACTACAATGAGTATATCGTTGTCATCTGGGTATGTTTAAAACGCGGACAATGGAGGAGTTTCCAAATAATCCAGCAGAGTTATCTCTGCACCGCCCCTTGTCAAATAAGAGGTATACAATGTATGCTGGCTATATCTCTGTGTAGCAGGTTTATGTTGAATTATAGAAGGAGAATGTGGAGTATTCAATCAGCTGACCTTATCTAATTAATGAATTAAGGTTTTTTTTGAAGAATAAACTAATTAGTACTTCAGTCTAAGAAAATTTAATATACATTAAACTTACTATCATATTCACCATTGCAATATAAGTGCTTTATGTTGGTATATTACACTTTACAGGTAAGGTAATCTGACATACTAGATGGAATGTCCGGTTATATCTGAATCCTTAGTACAATAATCAGTCTGAGATGATAGTTAACACAACACAAATTATGTTTAAGATAGTAAACTATGACATTATAAACATATTAGATGTTCATCATCATTTACCTTAAACTTACATGTGTATTTTCCTTTGATTCATAAAAAGTATGATACATTTGTATTGTATACAGTATAGTTGTACTATGGACATATATTCTGACACGCTATGTTACATGTAACTTTATATATACAACAATTGAATAATAGAAGAGTACAATTGGTTACACATGGCCCCATATTTATTAGTGACCACTAATATTATAAAAGGGAACTTAGTAGGAAGTAACTTGAATTGAGATTTGAGCTCTTGCGTTTGTTTCTTTTGTTAATATTTCTATTGCTGTGCGTGTTATATTCATATAAACTTGAAATTGATCCTGGAAGATATTCTTACAGGAGTGCCAGAATCATAGTCTGGGAATCTACACGAAGAAAAGAAAGTAATATGTTTGTAATTGCTTGAAATTACTGCTGGTAATTATATTATATGTGATTGATTCAATTGGACCCAAAACCTTACAAATAAACTGTACATACATTGTATAGAAAACTGATCATTGACCAGCCATTATATTGTAAAACCCTCTTAAACTCTATGTTAATCTCTACTGTGAGCGAAGTGTAGTATAGCTTGTATACCTCTTATTTTCTACTTTCGCTTATCAGCAGCCTGTCTGAAACTCCTCCATTGCGGCCAACTTTAACGGTTATTATATTAGTAGTTTGGCAGTTATTGTAATATATTGTGTTCATTTAGTTCGTATACACGTATTAAAAAATAAAATTCGCAATATAGTTTATATTTTGTACACCATATCCCTGATGGTGGTCATGCACAAGTGTGCATGCTTATATAGATTCTAGTTATCTAATTCTGTGTGTTGGCCAGTGCAATGAGGGTGTCATGAGGGTGTCAGAGCGCCCTTTCAGAGAGCAGCCAGAATTCCCATAAAATTATGTGCTTAACCTGTACCAAACTTGTATACAATGTACTATATTGACTCACTTTTCACACACATTCACAGACACTTGGGGTATTGATCACACCCCTCCCGCTACGCCCATGTGTGTATTTTTAAAATTATTTATATCAACATTCGTTAAATGTAGCTGATATGAATAAAAAATCAACGTATTTGAAAGTTTCGCCTGTAGCAAAGCAGGAACTATCTGAACGCGGATTAGATAGTTCCTGGGCAAAGGCAAGCGAGTACAAAACTAGGTCTAGAACAACTTATAAAAACTCCAACTAGAGTTTCTAACCGGAGTTTCTCAATAATTGACCACATATATACAAACTGCCCTGAGTGTGTAAGCGAAGTATTTACATCCCATTTATCTATCAGTGATCATTATCCAGTTTGCTTAACACGTACTATGAAGTTTAAAGATATGAAGAAAAGTGTGCATAATGTCATTAAATACAGATCTTTAAAGAAATTCAATGAACTCAGTTTTCAAACAGATCTTATGCATTCGAGCATAGGACAAGTCGAGACAGTTGTAGACCCTAACGAAGCACTTGCTATGCTTTATGATATATTAAATGCAACACTAACAATTCATGCACCTATTAAAGAAAAACGAGTAAAGTATGAGCGACAACCCGGGTGGTTTACAGAAGAAATAAAACTGATTTTACGCGAAAGAGATCAATGCAAGAGAAATGGCAACATTGACAAATATAAAATAAATAGGAATAAAACATCATCTCTCATTAAAAAGAGCAAACGTGATTTCTTTAATAAAGCTGTCTACGATAAAAGAGATCCAAAATATCTGTGGAATAGCTTAAATATATCTCACCTAAATAAGGGAAACCGTTGATTTTTCCACAAAGACTGATAAAATCTGGTGTGGAAATTGAGGGGAATTTAGAAATAATCGATGAATTAAACAAACATTTTGTAAATATATCAAACAAACTAACCAAAACTACATTTGTGAAGGAAAATTTTGACACGTTAAAAGATACTTTGGCTAAAAGTTTACACCAACATACATTTGATATAGCTTACATAACCCCGTTTGAAGTCCGCAAAATAATTGATAAGCTTGGAGTTAATAAATCCATAGGGTTGGACGGTATAGGTCCAAATATACTAGAGTACTGTGGTGATATTATTGTAACCAGCATTACGTCAATAATTAATAATAGTATATACTCTGGAATATTTCCAGATAAATTAAAACAAGCCCGTGTAATTCCTATTTTCAAATCCGGAACTAGAGAAGAAGCGGCTAACTATAGACCTATTTCAATATTACCAACACTATCTAAAATATATGAACGTTATATTGCTACTCAGATCCAATCTTATTCTGAGAAAACCAACATTTTACTTCAAATACAATCTGGTTTTAGGAAACACCATTCGTGCAACACTGCATTAACAAGACTAATAGAATCGTGGATTAATGATACCGATTGCGGTAAGATTATTGGAACCGTCTTTCTAGATCTGAGAAAGGCTTTCGATTTGGTTGATCGTCAAATATTATTATATAAATTGAAATTATATTTTTCAGAGAAATCCATCAAATTATTTAAATCTTATTTGTCAAACAGGCGCAAAATTGTTCAGGTAAAAAATCTACAATCAGAAATGTTAACCGTTAAATCTGGTGTTCCACAAGGATCCATACTTGGTCCGTTGTTGTTTCTTCTTTATATTAATGACATTTCGTCAATGTGTAATGATAGCCTCAATGTAGACATGTATGCTGATGATACAACTTTGTATGAATCTGGTTTCAATATTTCGAATATTGAAACTAAATTACAAGATAACATGAACGGCATTAATGATTGGTGCGGAATAAACATGTCTTTGCATCCTATTAAGACTAAATGCATGATTAATGGGTCCAGGAACAAATTTAAAAAAACACAGGTCTCTTGCATTTATATATTAACGAAACCTCATTAGAAAACGTTAACATCCATAAAGTACTGGGTGTATACATCGACAATACATTGAGTTGGCATAGCCATATTGACTATGTCTGTAAAAATCTAAATAATAAAGTTGCTCTTCTAAAGAATATTATATATTTTCTCACCGATGAGGCGAAAGTGTTGTTTTACAATGCTTACTTGTTGCCCATTTTTAAATACTGTTGTTCAATTTGGGGGAAAGACAATAAACGCTATGTACATAAAATAAGTATAATCCAAAAACGAATAGCAAAAATAATACTCAACAAGCCTATTAAATCGCCAACAGCAGGATTATTTAAAGATTTACGTTGGCTTTCATTTAATGAAAGATGTAAATATCACACTGCAGTTTTGGTGTATAAAATATTAAATGATATGGCACCTGAATAAATGTCAGACCAAAGACCTACTTAGATTTTCGAACAACTCAAATCATAATCTTAGATCATCTGAACATAAAGATCTCGTTTTACAAAAGACACCTCGTACGAACTATCTTAAAGATTCTTTTGCATATTTCAGCTTAAAAACATGGAACGATATTCCTATAACTATAAGAACATCTTTAACATTGTATTCATTTAAAATCACGTATAAAAACTACCTATTAAATTGATTGGAATTTATTTGAAATAAGTTTAACTTTGATATAAATTTTATACATGTGTGTCAGTTTTCATTTAACACATACTTTTAATGAGTATTTCTTCTTAGTGTCTGTCGACATATGTGTTTATTTATTGGTGTGTTATATTGAGTTGTAGTTTTACTTTATTTATTCTAATTGTGTGTTTGATGTAAATACTGGTTATGTCAATATGTGACAACATAGATTTCTTTTTGTTATTGCTTTATTATCATCATTACCATTATACCAGAAGGCCATATGAAAATAAGATGTATATTGTTTAAAACTCTGTATATTTTATATGTAACCTTCGTTAAATAAAGATGTTATTATTATGAATAAAGATGTTATTATTAATATTATTATTATTATAGTACCATTAGTACGTTTTTAGATCGGGCATAACGGCATTTAGCAATATCTAATAAAGGCGGAAGATAACCAAATGTAATAATGGCGGGAAATCTCAGATGAGTATTGAAATTTATAATTAAATGCCACAATTTATGTAAAATGCTTGGTAGTAGAATGGCTGAATCATTACGAAATATCAACTACAACAGTGAAGCAGAACTGCTGAAGGTTTGTATGCGATTTTATGAGACAAAATGAGTTAAACTTGGTAATGTTTACATCTTCAGATCGTAACGTACCATGACCAAATCGTAACCTTGTTTTCGGGACAAATTTTTAATATCCCCGTGGTATGGGAAATGGCGCACTTAACAGCTTACATGGTCATTTTGTTTAATAAATTAAACATACATTATAATAGTCTTAACCTACTGATAGGGCTATTCATTGGGGACATTTTGATACTAAATAGTATGTGTTTACTGCTTCATCACATGTTTTACGTCCATAACAATGAATGACATACTCAGCATATTTCGTAGCGTCCGCGGTATATGAAATGGCGCACCTACTGTCTAGGTCCCAAACGGCACAAAAACTAAAAGAAATCATGGTGAAAATGTTTTCAATTTTATTGTACGTCCACACATGTCAATTTTACTGAACAGTTGGCTAACTTTTTTCACATGTTGTTGGATTATAAATCAATAACAAATAGCATGACAAAATAACACTGGTTGTAAATAGCCGTGGCGTAATTGACTAAACAAGTCAACTTGAATGTGTCCTAACAAGATGTAATTATCTTTAACAACAATGTAAGCATTAGTCACGGCATCTGCATAGTCAGATCTGTAAACAACAGGATTTTGGAAAGTCAAAAATGTCAATAGCAGTAATTATTTCCAATACTTATCAAACCAATTATTTCCGATTTTGACCAATTTTGTTAGTTTTTGAAGATAAGAAAATCACATCCTTCTGGACACCATACCATGAGTTTGACAGGTGTGTAGGACATTTTAATCATGTGACCTTATGCTAACATGGATGCTAATGGTCTCTATCAAAACAAAATAAGACACATATTCCATTTCTTAAAATTGTGGAATTATAATGTTGGAGGAAAAAGGTGATATAAGAAAATAACAACAAATATTGGTAGGGCATACATTTTGAGCTCTTAAACACTGATCTTTCATCTTAGGTCTAATTTATTTACACCATAGACAGAAAACATACTGCCTTTCAAAAATATACTGGTTATCCAAGTCATTTAGGGTGCTAAACTTGTGAAAAGAGCATTTATCTGAGGTGCGCCATTTCTGATACCGCGCCACAACCCATACCACGACGATATGTTTAATACAAACATGCTAAGTAACAATGCACAAAGAAACATATTTTCCTGTTGTTTTGGATCGAAACAAAAGCTTTGCACTCACACAGCAAAGCAGAACATTGGAAATGCTAAAGTATAAATAGATAACTCGTTTATGCATTCAACACGGTTCGACATAGTTATACTCAAAAATAAAGAAATATGCAAACATACACTGAGCTGGCTGTATAGCTGTTATCAACAATGTAGATATGTGGCTTCTAGAAGCAGGCTCTCAACAGACAGACCAATCCAACAACGGTACTGTATCTATGTACGATTCTACAAAAAAAGGGGACAACTTATACACATGAATATACATTAATATCGATATATACGTATGAGGTACAAATGCTATACATGCACTATTTTGAAGAAAATGCACATGTTTAGACTTTTGTAACCAAGAAAAAGCAAATTGGCACTGTGTGTGGTACCTTGTCATCAGTTTACATACTAAAAACTACCCTTTATTGATTCCTCATTATATTTTATATCAAAGACTATTGGAAAGATATAAAAAAAGTATCATTGGGTAGTCAATATCATTTTACTATCATATAGGAACAAAAATGTGACGAACATATGTTGAAAGTACGTTTTTTTATAAATTAAACATGTAACGTCTTCACGAATTACAAAACCGTATATTTACGGACCGACCGCCGTAAGATAAACACTAAGTAAAGCGTCCAGCATCACGTGGATTTAAGCTGTTGTGTACCAGTCTAGCGGTGAACAAAATGGCGGACAGAGACAGGAAATCGTAATTTCAAGGTAATATTTTATAAACAATGCTGCTTTATGATATTAAAACATAATAAATAAGTAATAAATATAAACAGCCATACCTTTAGTATTCGTGAAGGTGTTAAAAATGGTCTGCGCGAGTAATTGGTCATACAAATCGCTCCAAACTCGGCTGGTGTTCACCTCCGTGTCAAATTGTTCGAATGGCGTATATGTGATTTTGCGGATTTTCCTCGTTTCAGTTTTAACACGTCATATAAATGATATGCATGCATAATTCCGTGTTTTAACTGACTTTGTAAGTCAGTAAAAACACGGACATTGTGTTTATTTACTGATTATCCATAAAAACAGCATAATTCAAGACAAATTGTGGCATCACAGGCAGTTCAATAACGGGAAATACTGGTCAATTGAATGATCAATTGAGAATTTTTTGTGTTCTGGTTTTTTTAAATGACTATGATTATGAAGCATTTAAACTTACAGGGTTTCACATATTGTTCATTATTCAGTTCTAAAGCATTTAATAGAGCTTCAATTTATTTGAGAGTATGAGATCTACAAGTGGTCAAATGAACTGGTCAATTCATTTTCAAAGTGGTCAATTGGACTGGTCGATTCAATTTCAATGCGGGAAATACTGGTTGATTCACTCGATTGAATGATCAATAGAGAATTTCCTGTGTACTGGCTAATTTAAATGCCTATTAAGGATTTTAGGTTTTCACATGCAGATCTCGATTATTCAGTTCTATATATCATTCAATAGAACCTCAATTAATTTGAGAGTATGATCTACTCTACAATAAGTGGTCAAATGAACTGGTCCATTCATTTTTATTTTAAAGTGGTCGATTGGATTGGTTGATTCAATTTCAATGTGAAAAAATATATATATAGAAAACGCAATTTTTTTTAAATCACTAAGTTTTAATTTAAGATATATAGTATTATAGATCAAATAACGTATAGCAAGCTCAATTAAAAAATTTAGTAATATACTCATTTCAATAATAAAAGTTAATTCTAGAAAGTGCATGGCAGTTACAAATATTGATGATCATTTAGACTTGTATAAATTTGCAAATTTAAATAAAGCAATATTATCAGATCATGTCAACTAAGTGTGAAACTGACAACTAACAGATTATGCAATATTATGTCATTTTCCTGCAATTAACACAGGATTAGCCTGACAAAGGATTAGCCTGGGGGAGTGTTTACACCACTGGAGATAACCTACAATACAAAATAAAGATGTTGATTTTCTATACTAAGTTACTTAGTATAGAAAATCAACATCTTTATTTTGTATTGTACATGCGTTTCAAGCGTTCCATTAAAGACCTGAGAACTAAATTATCTGAACTTGTATGAAGAAATAAGAGATTAAAACCAATAAAAACAGAAAATGTATTAAGTATGTTATCAGCGATAAGTTTACAAATGTATGTACATATATTATGGTGTGTTAAATGGAAGCATAATTTCATATGACCAATTCAATCGACCACTTGTATTGTCCAATTGACCAGTATTTCCCGCCGTCCTGTTCGTTACTCAATCGACCGTCCGTTACGCCAACACTGATCACAGGAGATATGACTTATCTGAAGTGTACTGAGAGAGTTAAACACACATCACAAAAAAATAATAAAATGTGACTTCTAGTTTATTCATTGACCGGAAGTGAACTGAAAGTAGAAGACGTCTAAAGGAAGTTTTTAGCCTTCGGGGCTAATCAAAGATCCCTAGAAGACAACAGGTTGACAAGAGGTATGTTCCACACGAATGCCTCCTCATCAACTCAAGCACTATGGGATAATGGTGTACATGGACCAATCCTAAGCTAGATTTGTAGCTTCCAGTTTACAGAGCTCCAGATAATAAGGTGCGTAAAAGCATGATTACGCATTGAAATTAACGAATAACACATTAAAAATTATTTCTGTGCGTCGTAAAACACATTGAAAAAGATGATCACGCATTTCTAATCGATTCCGATGCGTCGAAGGGAAGTAACTTCCGTAACGGGTGTGGAAATCCTCAAATTTTTCACTTGCCCACAGGCAAGTTGGACTGAAAATTTCACTTGCCAGAAGACTGAATCTACTTGCCCAGGAGAACGCAAAAAGTTACAAAATTTTAGTTTCAACAATTATTCTGGACAAGCTTGGGTGTAGCCTACTGTGTTCCTGATACTGAATCATCTGTGACAGCTGGCAGATGGCTGGTTTCGCACATATTGACAATATCTCCTAGAAGCCACATGTCGACACAATGACTAAGAAGGCAAATTTATAAAAGCCTTACGTTTCTCCGAAGACGCCGCATACAAAACCACTGTTCGCCCTTTCCTGGAGTATGCCTCAACAATCTTGGGCCCGCTGCAAAGAGAGGAAAAACAAGTCAACCAGGTGAAAGCCATCCAGAGAATATCCATCGTGCCAAAGTTCAAGCTGCAACTGGATGAGTCTGGGAAATAGTACTATTCCTACTTTTCCCTACTATATATTGTTGCTTTGAGTTGTTATTTCTGTAAGCTTTGGTATATGATATATATTGTCAGATAACTAAATGTTAATGGTATATGATATATATTGTCACATAACTTAATGTTCATGGTATATGATATATATTGTCACATAACTAAATGTTCATGGTATATGATATATATTGTCACATAACTAAATGTTCATGGTATATGATATATATTGTCACATAACTAAATGTTCATGGTATATGATATATATTGTCACATAACTAAATGTTCATGGTATATGATATATATTGTCACATAACTAAATGTTCATGGTATATGATATATATTGTCACATAACTAAATGTTCATGGTATATGATATATATTGTCACATAACTAAATGTTCATGGTATATGATATATATTGTCACATAACTAAATGTTCAACAATCTGTTGTTCACCCAAGTTTCTGGAATTTATATATTTTGGGCCATTCTAACACTTGAATTGCTGTATCTTGCCCTAATAAATATTCAACTAAAACGGTAAAATTCCTACTTTAGCCCTACCTTTTAGTGTCAGAAATTCCTACTTAGTCCTACTTCTTCAAAAAGTACAAAAGTTAACAAATGTCAGACATATTAATTTCAGCTGAAGAAGCACTTGTCATCATTGAGAGTATCAGGACCATCAGTTGTTGAGACACCAGCACCATGTAACACTGAAGGTGCATCTAAAGTGGACATCAAGATATTGAGAGAGAAGTGCAAGTTAATGCAAGCTCAGTTAAACCATATTGAGAAGAAATCATTCATGAGTAAGTTATAATTTATAAGATGTAATAATTATGTTAGTATTAAATTGCTTCCGTAACAAGTAATTTGGAATAACAACAGGGGTGGTACTGAGACATAATGCACAATCCTGAAAACAAGTCTTAAATGGACTTCCTGTGCCATAATCACACATCTCTCTACCTTTACTACATTTCAAATATTGTTTTATTGTTAAAAATCAGATGAGGAATGTTTAAATGGCCCTAACTTTGTCAATTATTAGAATTTGTTCATCAAATAACTTTTACTTTGTACAGAAAATGCAACCAATCTAGAATTGTAGAACCTCTGTTAGTCTTACAAACAATACAGAAGTCACCAACCTTGTTTTGAAGTTGTCAATGCTTCAAGATTTTAACTTTAAGGAAAGTTAGGTTAAATATATAACTGTAAGATAATTATTTTTTGTGGCAGATTAAATTTCGTCGTTCAGGTTCAACCATGAAATCAAAGCCCATTGAACAATAATTTAACCCTTCTATTTATTACTAGTATCTGGAAAAAAAATCCACAAATTATTAATGTTCCTTCGAAATGGTCTTCTACCAAAACCACAAAATTTTGTCCCATCGAAAGTATAATTTTACATTACCGGTATCATGTTTAATCCTTACTGTTTAATTCAGCGTTACCTGACGATATTGATGTACAATATTTTGCCTTGAAAGACGATTTGTTGAAGAGAATACAACAGAACAAAGAGTGTTCATCATTCTTGACTGTCCAGAAAAAAGAAACACAGGAATTACTGGAAAGGTAACAAATGATGGTCAATGTATAACCTTCGTGCATCTGTAATGTAGTGAAAATTGTAAAATATTTGAGTCCTCCAAACAGGTACTGTATAGCGGGTATATTTCGCGGGGGTTTAATTTTCGCTATATTCGCGGTCAACATCGATTGCGCGAAATCTAAACCCCGCGAAATAATCACCAACAATATACACATTTTACAAAGAGAGACAATGCACCAAGGAGCTTTAAGAACTAATCCAACATTACTTCGTAAGACGTACAAAACGACACATTGTGTCGCTTCAGTAAAATACGGAAATAATAAATAGACTACGACATGTATAACATATGATTAGAAATTGGATATTTGTAAAGAACGTGTTTAAATCTCTATGCATGCATATCAATATTGTTTGAAGGTTTGAAGTGTTAGCCGTTTCATCACACTTGTTCAATTTTAATAATAGTTTTGTTTGCGGAACGTGTAAATGTTTGCCGCAATAATAATATTTGTTTGCAAATGGTCTACATATTTTTTCCTATAGTGTTAGCAGTTAATGATCAGTATGTTTGGTTTATTGCGTTTCTTTATATTCGCCATCGGATATCCTTATGGGCGAGGCCTCCAGCAGACTTTTAGTATTTTGGGGATAGTGCATGATACAAAAGATGCTCTAATTCCAGAAGCATCACTTGTTCTTTTTGCATGCCATATACTTATACATACCCGGTTTAAAATCTCATCCGAAAGACTATCAGTAATTTTAGTTGGCAAGCCGTGAATTCGGACCCACAATCGCGAGATCAGTAGTGACTATTATACTGTTAACGTTTACCTTCCCTTCCATGTTTACCAACAAGGTTTTAATTTCGCGGTCAAGGCCGTTAGCGCGAAATCAAGACACCGTGAATTCAAAAGGATCCTATTAACGCGAAAATTGGACACCGTGAAATATACCCGCTATACAGTATTCTTCACAGCAGTTGGCAGTAGCTAACTAAAACAAGGAAGCATTTTGTTGCCCACGTCCATGCAGTTTAAAACCAGAAAAATGCTCTGAAAAATGTTATCGCAAGTAAATATAAGATTAGACAATAAATTAAAGCATATGTACTAGGGATGGTAACGAGTACTAAAATCGGTACTCGAGTACTCGGTCATTCTTCCGATTGAGTACTCGGGTACTCGGAAAAAAATTAATGTCCATGATATTTGGGAAATAGAAATGTTGTACTGCAAACGTGCATGTTCAACTTCAAATAATACAGCGCGTTTGCCTGTCCGTTCTGTTCAGTTGTTGATCAAATCTAGGTTGGTAGAAGAACTATGAAACAATAACAATAATAAAAACGTCTGACAAAAAACCCAATACAGTGTAAAATCAAGAGAACTTTTAATCAATAACCCAAGAAAATCAAATAAACAACAAAGGGGAAGTACTCTTATCGCCCGGTGCCATAATATTTACAAAGCGTGACCAATTCACAGAGTAATGGTTCGTTCATATACGCCTAGAACGATTTAAATTTAAAGTAAATTTTTTTTTTTCTTAGTCGATTGTCACCCCTTATACACAACAACTGCCAATTAAAAATTGATGACAATTACTGGGGATGGTGTCAACGAAAGAACCCCTAGCTACGTGTCATAAACTAACTAACAGACGGTGATTGACAGGTCTGCGTTTTGATTACGCTTACAATTAGCGACCTCGCGGCGGCGATTAAGGATTGATGACACGTTGTTTATTGTTATTTAAGTTGACCAGATAACACTTGGAAACCGTCTGTATTACACAGGATTAAAAGAATTTTTCGAGTACTCGAGGTAAAGAACCACTAAATGCCTCCGCGGACCAAGTGGTGATACACTCAAGTAGTCCTTAAAAAAACTTTGGTTTGCCTGTAAATGGAGATATTTCTTGACAAATGTGGAGTTGAATGATGAAATTGAGTTTAAATGGTTGGTAAATATGCATGTGGTGTAGTAAAACTGTAATATTTGTATTATTCCACTATTTTGTTCTTGATACCAAAGTGAAAGTAGACTAGGGTAAAACCCAGAACTCATAAATCCGGACATGCGTAAAAACGGATAGACCGTGTTTGAAGGACAAAAACTTTCTTAGAAGATACATGACCCCCCTTTTTTATTTTATTATTTTGAAGCTTAAATGCCCCTCTTTACAATGATATATGTGGTCCAGGTGGCCATAGACTAAAAAAAGTTGAAAATTGGGGCCTACTATGGCCAATTTCCATTGAGCTATAGAGCAAATCTATTTGGTGGTTTCTAACCTCGAATACTGATTTTACTATTCGATAATCGGACGTTTGAACGAGTACTCGAGTACTCAGGTACTCGTTGCCATCCCTAATATGTACATGTATTACAGTAAATATAGGCTATAATTAAAGGATATATGTATGTTTATTTCAGGGAAGAGTCAGTGAATAGAGAACTACAAGCTGTAATAGAAGCTATACACATCAAGTTACAGGAAACAACACACGAGAAACATTCCAAGTCTGAGTAAGTTTTTACTGTCATATCATGTAAAGTAATGTTGAATAAATCATTAATTTTCCTGGGGTTTAAATTTTGTGATTCACCTTCATCCTTCACCACAAAATCAAATCCCATCCAACAATAATATTTGACCCTTGTGTTTATTACTATTTACTACCTTACAAAACTGATACATATTTAAAACCAGCATCATAAAGCGCTTCTTGTCGGCCTATTTTCATGAAAATCGGAACTTGTCGTGTTGACCAAATTGAAGTTGAAAAAGCTTGTTTTACCATTTATAAGTAAAGAGTAATTTTCGGACAGTTTTTAGGCTAGCTCATCTGATTTTTGAGAAAAAAAAGATGAGTTATTGTCATCACTTGATCCGCGTCGGTGTTTTGTGTTAAAGTGTAAAGAGCTATATCGGACGATAATTTTTGAAAAAGTGTCAAAAACTGAAAAAGAATTATTCTTCAATATCCATACGATCATTTTCGCTTCAGTTTTACCAGAAACTCTCTGTGTGATTTATTGGACATGCAAACTGTCCATTTCCATACGAAAGTGTTCAAGAACACCCTATATAATACTGGTAATAAGAATCGTCTATTTTTCGACGATGAAATCAAAGTACACAGAACCCATTGAGCCTGCAAAGCAAGACCCATAACTCTGATCTGCCTTTTGTAAGAATCATTGCCCCTTTTTGGACTTAGTATACTGGCCATCTGTTGTTTCGCGGTACTAACAGTAAAACAGTTAAGCAAATGCAAAAATTGACATACATCTAACAGTATTTGGTATAATCTTTCTTTTCCATCCTATTAACGATAAATACACTGCAAATATGGCACTAAGCGGAAAAATTAAAGAGTATTGCTGCTTTGTTTACGATAGGTATCGGTCATTTAAGTTAAATGACGTCATCATTTGTTTTTGGGTAAGACTAAATTCCAAACAGTTATTTGTAGACTGAAAGGTTAAACACCGCTAAATGTAACCCACGCTGCATTCACATCTATTTGTGGTTGATCAATAATTTTAAGAGTTAAATTTTAAGGTTACTGAAGTTAACGAATTGCCAACACTTATAAAACTTCAAGTAGCCAAACAAATAGTGTTCAATGCAGTGCTAACAATAATTGGACTGTCCCTCGTAAGCACTTCCACTTTGGCAAATTCTTTGAAATTGACAGATTGTATGAATCTTAAAATCAGTTTTAGTGGTGTGTGACCTATTTCTACAACAACCATAGGAAGTAAAACTTTAGTAAACACTCGAGGATAGAGTTTTATAAATACCGCAAGTTCAAGGATGATGCGAAACCAGTGATATTGAGTATAAATTCCTTGGTTAAGTTTTGTGTTTAGGTCCACTTTTCTCATACACTATGTGGGCTATTGCACTTGTTCACCATCAACACCTGACCATGTCAAGCAAGAACCATAACACTGATCTGTATTTTGCAATAGTTATTGCCCCTTTCTGGGCTTAGAAAATTTCTTGGTTAAGTTTTGTGTTTAGGTCCACTTTTCTCATACACTATGTCGGCTATTGCTTTGAAACTTGCAACACTTGTTCACCATCAACACCTGACCATGTCGAGCAAGAACCATAACTCTGATCTGCATTTTGTGTAAGTTATTGCCCCTTTTGGACTTAGAAAATTTCTTGGTTAAGTTTTGTGTTTAGGTCCACTTTTCTCATTCACTATGTCACTATGTGGAATATTGCTTTGAAAATTGTAACTCTTGTTCACCATCAACACCTGTCCATGTCAAGCAAGACCCATTACTCTGATCTACATTTTGCAAGATAACTTATTACAGTGACAGATATCAGATGAGCGTCTGCACCCGCATAGTTGTCTCAAAATATTGATTTTGTACTTACGACCTATGATTTATTCTAAGTCAGCGATTTATCGGAGCAAGTTTATTAAATTTGGGTCCAGGTTTTAAACTTTTACTATCATGATCATTGATGTCATTCTGAGGCCCCTATCGGCTAAAGGTTTGCCGTCCCTCAGTCAGTCCATCCGTCAAGAAAATCTGGATCCTGCCATAACTCAAAACAGTTTTCAAGCTAGATTTATGAAACTTGGTATGTGGATAGGGTCCAATGAAGGGATTATGCACGTCTATTTTTTTTATTCGGACAAAACTTGTCGTTACCATGGCAACAGAAACATTGACATCCTGGAAACCAGGAAGGGGACTTCTGTATTGCTTGCAATTCCTAATAATAATTACTTGTTATTTCTGTCACTTTTAGATTCTTTGTTGTCAACCTTACCTGGCTAACCATGATAGTTGTTGAAGAGATTGTACAACTGTATATATATTTGTTTTCTAGGGTGCTGAAAAGACTGGAAGCAAAATGTGCAACTGTTGACAAGATAAACAGTCAGAAATGGAGAGATATGGTGAGATGAATCCTGAAATCTGGTTTCTGTTCAATATACTGTAAAATCATAAATATTTGTGGGGATTTAATTTTGTGGATTTTGTTAATGATCTCGGCCACTAAATTAAATCCCCCTCAAATTTCAATGAGTGGTTAGTATATGCCTAAGTGGATAATGTATCCTTGAAATAATGTCCCTACAAAATGATCTTTTTCGCACAAAAAAATATGAAATTTTGTCCCGTTTAATTAAATGATTTTACAGTAAGTTATTTGATGAAAAGGGGAGTTTGGGTACATTTCATGCTGAATTTCAATGAAAGAAGGTTTGAAGTAAACATTTGATGTAGTGATGTGTGCTAATGGAAGACTTTGATCTAGTTTTCCATATTAGTCAAATGCCTCAGTGAGACCTTTGTGATCAGGGAAAAGAAATGTAATGCCAAAGTCGCCGTTTTAAGTAATAAATTTTCATTGAAGAAAAGTATGTAAATATTTTCTTATCCAATCGTTGAGGGAGTATAATTATAATAATTTATGTTATAATTTGTTTTACAGTCTGCATTCCTTGATCAGCAGTACCCATTACCTGATGAAGAAGCTTTCAGAAAAGTGAAGAAAAAGGTTTTTTATGTTATCTTTGTGTTATAGATGCTTAACGTACTGTAAAATCATTTAATTTCGATGGGACAAAATTTTGTGGTTTTGGTAAAAAAGACCATTTCGATGGGACGTTTATTTGTGGATTTTGCATATCAGTTAATAAATACAAGGGTCAAAATTATTGTTGATGGGAATCATTTTTGTGGTAGAAGATGAACCATGAATTCCACAAAATTTAATCCCCCACGAAAATGAATGATTTTACAGTATGTTATGAGTATTACAATATGGATGGACATGTCTTTATAAGTCGCATTCGAGGAATAAACCTTAATCAGCTGTTGAAAGCATGTCATGTACTCAGTGAAAAACTATGGTACATGCCTCTATAAATGGAAGTAGTTGCCATAGTTTTGCACCGAGCCGTTGATATGTCTATTCTTTACAGTTGTATTTAATATGAAGTCTGTTTGTATACTAGTACATGTCTTTGATATGCCATCTGTTGTCACACGACTTCGTTGTCACACGACTTTGTTGTATCACGACTTTGTTGTCACACGACTTTGTTGTCTCACGACTTCGTTGTCACACGACTTTGTTGTATCACGACTTCGTTGTCACACGACTTTGTTGTCACACGACTTCGTTGTCACACGACTTTGTTGTATCACGACTTTGTTGTCACACGACTTTGTTGTCTCACGACTTCGTTGTCACACGACTTTGTTGTATCACCACTTTGTTGTCACACGACTTTGTTGTCGCATGACTTTGTTGTCGCACGACTTTGTTGTCTCACGACTTTGTTGTCGCACGACTTTGTTGTCGCACAACTTCGTTGTCTCACGACTTTGTTGTCGCACGCCTTCGTTGTCGCACGACTTCGTTGTCGCACCACTTTGTTGTCACACCACTTTGTTGTCACACCACTTAGTGTCACACGACTTCGTTGTCACTCAACTTTTTTGTCCCACGACTTAGTGTCACATGACTTTGTTGTCACATGACTTTGTTGTCACATGACTTTGTTGTAACATAACTTTGTTGTAACATGACTTTGTTGACCTGAAGGTTGAGGATGAGCTGTTGCAGTGGTTAGTACACTGGACTCATAACTTGGCAATACGAGTCAAGTTCTCGGACAAGACGAGGCATGCCCTTCCATTACAATTATACTACTGGATAGAGTGAGTTTACTCTACATGTGTGGGGAGTTGCTGATTGCTTGTGGATTGGTAAATAAATGCTGATTCTGATAAAGTCCAGGAAAACTGGTTAGATTGATAAGCCGTCAAATTTAACTGACAAATTATTGAAAAACCATGTTATACCTGAACTACTTCATCTATGTTGTAGGTATGTGATGGAGAACATACACAGTTAACCAACTTGGCAGATTTACTTCCCTTGAAAACTATAGTGAAGGTAATGTTAGTTAAATCCAAAATAGGAGTGATACAGTGAAACATGTCACTAGATGCACTTAAATGTGATTTAAGGGATTTAGATGCATAAACAAGGAACATGTTAATTCGATTGGTTATAAATATGGGACAGAAGATCATAAAATGAACCAATTGTACTCTTGTGCAAGGTAGGGGAACTTGGAAATCAGAAATTAATTTATCAACGAAAATAGGAGTTACTCCACTTTAATAGAAGTACTTGGTAGGTATGCGCTGTGTAATGAGAAGATTGTTGAAAATAACTACAGTATTAGAACTATTATCATTGTTCTACATACAGCTTAAACTTGTGCAATCTTCACACAACTTTACAGGGTTTGTCTCTATGCTGCAAAATACGGTGCAAGACTTTTCAGGAGGCACTGTAAAATCATTTATATTTGTGAAGGAGTTAATTGTGTGCATTTCGTAAAACACCGCAAACACAAAATTAAACCAGAAATGCCAAGTATACAAATTAACGTCCCATGCTCGAAATGGTCTTTTCTCATTATAGCGATTTTGTACTTACATCCTTCTCGTTCTAAGCCAGGCCGCCAGCAGTATGTACTTACATCCTTCTCATTCTAAGCCAGGCCGCCAGCATTATGTACTTAAGTCCTTTTCATTCTAAGCCAGCAATATGTACTTGCATCCTTCTCATTCTAAGCCAGTAGTATGTACTTACATCTTCTCATTCTGAGCCAGGCCGCCAGCAATATGTACTTACGTCCTTCTCATTCTAAGCCAGCAGTATGTACTTACGTCCTTCTCATTCTAAGCCAGCAGTATGTACTTACATCCTTCTCATTCTAAGCCAGCAATATGTACTTACGTCCTTCTCATTCTAAGCCAGCAGTATGTACTTGCATCCTTCTCATTCTAAGCCAGCAATATGTACTTACGTCCTTCTCATTCTAAGCCAGCAATATGTACTTACGTCCTTCTCATTCTAAGCCAGCAATATGTACTTACGTCCTTCTCATTCTAAGCCAGGCCGCCAGCAGTATGTACTTACGTCCTTCTCATTCTAAGCCAGCAATATGTACTTACGTCCTTCTCATTCTAAGCCAGCAATATGTACTTACGTCCTTCTCATTCTAAGCCAGCAATATGTACTTGCATCCTTCTCATTCTAAGCCAGCAATATGTACTTGCATCCTTCTCATTCTAAGCCAGCAATATGTACTTACGTCCTTCTCATTCTAAGCCAGCAATATGTACTTACGTCCTTCTCATTCTAAGCCAGGCCGCCAGCAGTATGTACTTGCATCCTTCTCATTCTAAGCCAGCAATATGTACTTACGTCCTTCTCATTCTAAGCCAGCAATATGTACTTACGTCCTTCTCATTCTAAGCCAGGCCGCCAGCAGTATGTACTTGCATCCTTCTCATTCTAAGCCAGCAATATGTACTTACATCCTTCTCATTCAAAGCCAGCAATATGTACTTGCATCCTTCTCATTCTAAGCCAGCAATATGTACTTGCATCCTTCTCATTCTAAGCCAGCAATATGTACTTACGTCCTTCTCATTCTAAGCCAGCAATATGTACTTACGTCCTTCTCATTCTAAGCCAGGCCGCCAGCAGTATGTACTTACGTCCTTCTCATTCTAAGCCAGCAGTATGTACTTACATCCTTCTCATTCTAAGCCAGCAGTATGTACTTGCACCCTTCTCATTCTAAGCCAGCAATATGTACTTACGTCCTTCTCATTCTAAGCCAGCAATATGTACTTACGTCCTTCTCATTCTAAGCCAGGCCGCCAGCAGTATGTACTTACGTCCTTCTCATTCTAAGCCAGCAGTATGTACTTACACCCTTCTCATTCTAAGCCAGCAATATGTACTTACATCCTTCTCATTCTAAGCCAGGCCGCCAGCAGTATGTACTTACGTCCTTCTCATTCTAAGCCAGCAATATGTACTTACGTCCTTCTCATTCTAAGCCAGGCCGCCAGCAGTATGTACTAACGTCCTTCTCATTCTAAGCCAGGCCGCCAGCAGTATGTACTTACGTCCTTCTCATTCTAAGCCAGCAATATGTACTTACGTCCTTCTCATTCTAAGCCAGCAGTATGTACTTGCACCCTTCTCATTCTAAGCCAGCAATATGTACTTACGTCCTTCTCATTCTAAGCCAGCAGTATGTACTTGAATCCTTCTCATTCTAAGCCAGCAATATGTACTTACGTTCTTCTCATTCTAAGCCAGCAGTATGTACTTACGTCCTTCTCATTCTAAGCCAGGCCGCAAGCAGTATGTACTTACGTCCTTCTCATTCTAAGCCAGCAATATGTACTTACGTCCTTCTCATTCTAAGCCAGCAGTATGTACTTACATCCTTCTCATTCAAAGCCAGCAATATGTACTTGCATCCTTCTCATTCTAAGCCAGCAATATGTACTTACGTCCTTCTCATTCTAAGCCAGCAATATGTACTTACGTCCTTCTCATTCTAAGCCAGCAATATGTACTTACGTCCTTCTCATTCTAAGCCAGGCCGCCAGCAGTATGTACTTACGTCCTTCTCATTCTAAGCCAGCAGTATGTACTTACGTCCTTCTCATTCTAAGCCAGCAGTATGTACTTACGTCCTTCTCATTCTAAGCCAGCAATATGTACTTACGTCCTTTTTATTCTAAGCCAGCAATAATGAATATGTACTAATGTGATGTGGTCTGTTTCACATTTCAGGAATTGTTGAAAGCGTGTGTTGACAAGCCTAATGAACCGTATATAGAAATAGATTATCGTTACTGGCCTCCTTATGTGGACCTTCTTCTACAGTGTGACATTGCTTTAAGGCATCCCGCTCATTCTGGCAGAATCAAACTCATGCCCTTTCATTTGTGATAAAAAATCGTTGGAAATAACAGATGTGTAAATATATGTAAATACATGTAATTAATATAACTTTGTCTTGGATGATTAAAAAATGACAGATTTGCACAGAAATTAAATGATTTTACTGCATCTGTTACCAATAGTCGTTGACCAAGTTAATCAGAAAATCTCTTTTTTGGGGAATTGATATTTTTAAGATCAGGTCCCAGTCTCCCGAAGCATCTCAATCAGAAATCTCATCTTAAATTTAGATTTTGTCAAAGTCAGGGTCTGAATTTCTGATTAATAGAACTCATTTAACATTACTAGAATAAACAGAGAATAGCATTTTTAGCTGTTTTTGATGCAAATGGCAATATTGAAGATGAGATTAATCTCAAATTGAGATGTTTCAGGAAAACAGGGCCAGCTCAGTCGCTGTCTTTTTGCTTTTTGTGATTTGTTTGTTTCTGTTATGAGAAAAATGCAAAACTTATAATTTATTGAATTACAAGAATAAGATTGTTATTCTATTATTATTGCTTTGTTCGTGTCTGACCAAACTGGTTTCCGTTCAATAATGCCTTGCCCTAGGATCTTCCAACTTTACATGGAAGTTGGTCAGCAACAGTAGTTCATTTTGAGGTCAGTAGGTAAAGGTCACAGTGACCTTTACCATTTCCGACTATTAGGCTGCCATGGGGGCTTATATGTTTAACAAGCATCTCTTGTTTATCATTGATATGCTATTTCTTCAGAATTACTTGTATGAAGTATTGCTGCCTAATGTAAAAATATAAACTACTTAGTGACATTTTAGTTTTGTTATCATCGAGATGTTGCTGTTTTTCATACAGTTTAAACAAAAGATAAACCGGTCGTCTTGAAGAGATAAACCTGAACTCACATAAATGATAATTAAGGATGGCAACGGATACCAAAATAGGTATCCGGATATTTGTATTGCAATCCGAACGGATATTCAAAAATTGAATGTGGTTAGAATTAAGGAGTTGACTATAATTCGATAGTAACCTAATTAGCTGCGGATGATAAAAGAATGCTTAGTAACATAAGGCGTAAGACAAATACTAAATTTGTAACCCCCTCAATCGTCATTAGCACCTTTTGTGGACCGGCGCAATCAAATCAATTAATTGAACTGGGTCTTATTTAATTTCTGACTAAGACAACTTTAAAAATCAGAGATAGTTAACAGTTTAACTAACTTATATCTACAGTCTGAAAATTGTCTGTCATAACAAACTTTAAAACACACCACACGTGATTATCAGGCAATAGCCAATGCCAAATGTATCCTATTGTTCTAGGTGTCATTGGATGTTTTACCTATCTATCTATATCTTTCTGCAACACTCCCTTGAGTGTTTCCGCCATAGAGTTTTGACAATTTTTTTATAACAGGCAAATTGCTATTCGGATACTATTTTCCGTATATTCGTTGCCATCCTTAATAATAATTAATCAGTCCAGCACTCGACCAACAATATGTATCCACTTTATGTTGATAAAACTACACTATCCAAGGCATCCAGTACATATGAGGAACACACAAAGAACATAACTTTACTTTTGAATTTTGGAAGTTTTATTTCTGGTTGATCTATGAGAATATATATATATTAAACATGAATAGAAACAAAAAGTGTTATCATAGACCTGTACCCAAGTCCACTTCCTGTGTGATTTAATGCTACTGATGACCACCCAGCTGATTCTGTGTTGTGTTAAAACCTGATATATTAAACAAGATTTGGACAAAATGGCTTCAAAAAGGCAATTTCCAAAGTAACTATTTTTTCCAATTATAAAACATATATCTTAGACTGGTCATTTATCAAACCAAAAGCCATTACAACTTCAGTAAAGGACTACAACAGGACCAGAAATCTAAACTGGATAGTGGGTTAGGTGATATTATTTAAAGGAAATGTTGGGCATTTTATAATCTGAATACAAATGTATGTTTGTGAATGTTAGATGATTCATGTAGTGTATAAATACTAAAGTTACAAAAACACAATATGACACATTTACAACATGCAAAATCTGCTTCCATATATTTCTGAACACACAAATAACATGCAGACATTTATCTCTTATGCAAATTTGTCCTTGATATAAATAGTTTCTGGAGGAATGATTTGTCCTGTGACGTCTTCCTCGACCCCCTGCAGGGCCCATTGATGATTGCAGATTTCCAGGGCCTCCCATTCAGCTTTAAATGCTTTCTGTGGATCCTGAGGCCCGGCCATACCTTGACCAGAAAACTGCTCCTGCATTGCTTTAGTTTGATCAGCAGCTTAAAAAGAAAAACACACATTTTAAAATTATCAAGATGTATGTAAAACATGTATGCCCCCATGGCAGTCTAAATTTTTGAAAAGGGTAAAGGTCACAGTGACTTAAACTTCCTGACCTCAAAATCAATAGGGATTGGGTCATCAACTGTTGCTGGCCAACATCCATGATGGCAGGGTTCTCAATAAGTTGTTCCCTTTAACCTAGCAGGCCGAAATGTTTAACCAACGGGACTGATAAGGACCAGAGTGCAACTAAATTCTTAAAATTGTGTATAAATTTTTCATTTTCAGCCGGCTCAAAATGGTTTTTTAGCAATCAATTTGACCTGAAGCCTGCTGTTATTAAAAACCCTGGTCCATGTGAAGTTTGAGATCCTAGGGCAAAGGGTTCCTAGGGGGTAATTCAAAGGAAACCATTTTGGTCAATTGACAAACAGACTTAAGTTGTGCAAAGAAACATACCCCCATCAAAGATGGGGGGGGGGGGCATAATTGGACGTGGAAATATTGGTAATTTACTAATAATTCATCTAGTGTAATATTTCTAAACAAAGAATAGTACCCAGTAATAAATTTTCAACACGGCTAATATCTACAGTCTGAATTTCAGAATCTGCTATTTTTTATGCACACAACTGTAAAATCATTTAATTTCGTTGGGACGAAATTTCGTGGTTTTGGTAAAAAATACAATTTCGCTGTGACTTGAATTCATGAATTTTGAATTTCTGGTAATAAAACAGGGGTCAAAATTAATGTTCGTTGGGATTAAAGTTCGTGGTTGAGGTGAACCACAAAATCCACGAAATTTAATGCCACACAAAAATTAATGATTTTACATTAAGTTGAACTAACCACATATACAATAGATTAAATGAGTAAAGGATTGAACATACCATTATCCTGTCCAAGTATCAATGTGTACATACTCCTCAAACCAAACACATTCAGGAAATACCAGGAGGCGGAACTTACCCTGTAATAAAACAAATAGTGAAAACAGGGTTGTCAATGGAGCCAAATTTAAAACAGGAAAATCGTAAGTGGTCAACCATTTTTGACAAAGAAGAGGCCTTCAACCTCATTGTTTCCATATGTGAACCAGTTTTCATTAACAAATTCCTTCAAAACAGATTAAAATGACCAAAACCATTTCTCAAGTTATTTTGAGCAAATAACTTTTATTTTGGTCAGAAATCATGGATTGCATCCATAGTGGGATACAACCCTTTACTGTTCAACATTATCACATAGCAATAGAACATAAAGCACTGTTAGCACAATCATGAGTGCATGCATGCTTTTATCTTCTTACATGTCAAGCTCAATTTTGGAGCAATAATTTTGAGGATAAAAATATTTTATACATGAACAGCATGTTATGTTGAAAAAGTTTATTTGTTAACTTCTTCAATCAAACGTCAGTGTTATAGGAGCAAATTTATTACAAGTGCCACATCTTGAATGGATGAGAATCATCTACAAATCTATGAAAATTAATTTCCCATTATGGCATACAGTATAACCTCCGCAGAGCAACATCTGGCGGAAACCGGAAAAAGTGTTGCTCTGCAGAGGTGTTGCTCTGCAGAGGTTCTTGATTTTTCGGACATGAGTTAAGTCCCTTGTCGTTGTGTTTGCAAGGTACATAGTTATGTACATGTGATTTGTTTTACATTGTATGTGACTATACTGTAGTATATTCATATTGAGTTGTTTGCATATATTTGTACATAATAAATTTAATATTATGATAATAATATGTTTATAGGAAATATCTTTGCAACTGCATTGATGTAGTTTGCTGGCTGATCTAAGACCAATTATTTAAAGGTCTTATTTCATCCAACAGATTAATTGCTATAAATATATCATTATAATAAATCGTACGCTCCTAGTTAAGTGTATAGGTGCTTTTGTCAGTATAATATATAATAAATTCAACTAGCATAGAGACAAAGACAGACGTGTTGTAATAAAGCTTTCTAAAACAGAAGTGACTAGAAACTGGTACATTTTCTTGCAAATTCAACATTTTTCACGAGTAAACGCAATTAACCTTAGACAATTAGCTACCAGCATAAAGAGACGGCGAGATGAATACGCAAACGTCCCAATTATACAATTATGAAATAATTGAGAAAGACAACGTTTTAATCTTCAAACACCGTTACACAATAATAAAGCTGCCTTTATGCAACAAACATGCATAGATCTGCATCGTACACGAGTTGACACAATTAATCCAAAATCAATAGCTATAGTAATTTACCTGATAATTATAACACCTATTTAACCTCTCCATTGTAATCTCCGTAAATTTAGCGCTAATTGTACACATTGTACAATGCACATCCGATTTACAAACAATCCTAACGTGTTAACTTTTGAAGATCTTACACACGCGTTTACGCCGTGTTCTAAAAATAGATCGCACCTGTTGACAACTGTCGTTGCTCAGAGGTTAAAGTCAAGGGAGGGAACGCATTTTGACTGCCGTTTGCCGCTCTACGGAGTTGTCGCTCTTTAGAGGTTGAAATAAGAGTAAAAACGATTGGGGGGAAATAAAAGTGTCGCTTCTCGGAGGTTGTCGCTTCTCAGAGGTGCCGTTTCGGGAGGTTATACTGTACTGTCAAATCATTTAATTTCAATGGGACAAAATTTCGTGGTTTAGGTAAAAAATACCATTTCGAATTTTCGATGGGACATTGATTTGCAGATTTTGCATTTCAGGTAATAAATACAAAGGGTCAAAATGATTGTTTGATGGGATTTGACTTGTTGAAAGTGAACAATGAAATCCACAAAATTTAAACCCCCACAAAAATTAATAATTTTACAGTAAATAACAATAATTGTACAGTAATATGTTACCATGAAGCATCTAGAGAGATTAGTTCTACGCCTCTCTGTAACATGGGCTTGAAGCGAAATGTCAATGGGAATGGTACCTTGGCTGAAAATACAAACAAAATATCTGAATACCATCGGAAAATAGTGATGGGACATTGGTTACAAATCATATTCGTTCATAGGTTAGGAGCAGTTAGCATTTATGATGCTATTTACTGATAAATAATCAGTAGGACGACATTGACTGAATCAAGATGGGCTTATTAGGGTTCCCACAAATATTCTAAAAAGGCTAAGATAAAATTCCCTGATTTTTCCCTGACCAGATAGCAGCTTTCCCTGACTTTATCGATTGATCGGGCCTTTTTGTTAGAGCAAAATATAGCAATAGAAACAGTGAAAAGGAGGATATGTTTGCATTATACAGAACCAAAATGTTTCAGGTAGCAGTTTTAGGGCTGTTGATTCACATAAGGTAATCATAGTTTAGAATTATCCAGAGCGAGCATTGCGAGAATTTTTTCATTATTTTTGTAGGAAAATGAAACTTATCAACATCTCTAATGAAGACTTTTGCTCAATTTCCAAATTTCCCTTACTCATTTCAAAATTCCCTGACTTCCCTGACCTTGAAAATATGTTTTTCCCTGACCGTGGGAACCCTACTTATGACTGTTTTCCTGCTTACAAAGTGCACATTTTGCCCGTATTACAACATCTTTTTGCAATAGTTATTTTGATTAGAAACAAAATGTTTACAAAAAATACAGCAGACACAATTTTACGGTCTGTTCCAGCAAGTGGACAATCTGAACTCAATTGAACATTCAATTTCCAAATGTTTGAGCTAGTTGGCTTTTTAGAGTAATTGTCTCACAGCATTAAGGTGAAATCTAATCTCTTTAAATCATTAGCAAGCCGAAGATGCGATGCATCCAAATTAACAACTGAATCTATCGTAAGGTTTGCTCTGATATCTGAAGAAATCTGTCATTTGGATTGGTTCTAATAGGCGATAAAACAACTTACTTGTCAAAAATCCAGAAAATGCCCAATTGATCCAACCACCAATAACGATCATAGGTAACATATTGGTAACATTTCCCTTCAACATATCAGTCATCATACTGGGATCTGTAATATAATAACAATGTTATATAACGATCATAGGTAACATATTGGTAACATTTCCCTTCAACATATCAGTCATCATACTGGGATCTGTAATATAATAACAATGTTATATAACGATCATAGGTAACATATTGGTAACATTTCCCTTCAACATATCAGTCATCATACTGGGATCTGTAATATAATAACAATGTTATATAACGATCATAGGTAACATATTGGTAACATTTCCCTTCAACATATCAGTCATCATACTGGGGTCTGTAATATAATAACAATGTTATTTGTATGGTCCGATATCAGAAAAGTATTTAGTTGAAATTCTAAATTAGCAAACTTTTAGATCTTCTGATTTAGAATTTTATCTAATACATATACCGGTAGTAAGAAAAAAAGCTACTTGGTTTGGTTTTTTTGGGGAAAAAAAGCTACTTGTTCAAAAAATTTACAAGTGGTCAAAAACATTTAATTTAGCAGCAAATATAAGCCATTAATGATATAGAGGTTATTGCCCTACCAGGGTTGACATAACGGACGGTCGATTGAGTTAACAGACAGGACGGCGGGAAATACTCCCCAAGTTGTTAACTGCAAGACTATGACATAATATTGCATAATCTGTTAGTTGTCAGTTTCACACTTCACACTTAGTTTACCTGATCTAACAATTTTTCTTCAGTTTAAGCCAATTTATACAAGTCAAAATGATTATCAATATTAATTATTTATAACAGTCTCTCTCATGCACTTTCTAGTATGCCATTATAACTTTCATTTATAATATTGAAAGGAGTATATTTATTATTATTAAATGTTTTAACTTGGCTTGTAACAGGTGCATTTGATCTATATGTTTAAATCAAAACTTAATGATTAGAGAATTATTGTGTTTTAGATTTTTTTTTTACATTGAAATTGAATAGACCAATCCAATAGACCTCTTTGAAAATGAATTGAACAGTTCATTTGACCACTAATATCTAGATCTATTGAGGATCTATTGAATGTTATACAACTGAATAAAGAACAACAAGTGAAAACCTAAGAGTTTAAATGCTCAATAGGCATTTAAATAAACCAGTACATAAAAAATTCCCAATCAACCATTCAATTGACCAGTATTTCCCGGTATTGGACACTCTGGGGGTATTGGACAGGACAGTATTTCCCGGTATTTACCGCGCAACACTGTGCTCTACAGTAGTTTCATAAAGTGAGATATTTCAGCTTATTAAATTTTGAAGGTGTTGTTATATACGTCAAGAAAAGCATTATTTAGTTTTTCCAAACGTCAAATTTAATATAAACCATTTCAAAGTATAAGTTTTATGAGATTCAATATCTGCTATAAATGTAAGATAACTAACCAGTCATTGGATTTTTTACAGGTGCTTCTCTTTCTGTCTTTGCCTTTGTAAGGTAACCATTCTGTTCATGGTTGAAAAATGATTTTCTTGTAACAAATGACTGAAAAAAATAAGAACATCTATAATTTAGTTAACTCATGAATCGACAAATCCACTTCACTACCCTTACTATCCATTACCCGATTATATTGTGTATGCTTAAACTACATAATTTTCTAATATGGTCACATCAATATCTAACAAGAGGGCCTGAAAGGCCCTAGGTCGCTCACCTGTTGCACATTGGTTTAGGTATCAGAACAACCTACATTCTGACCATATTTCATGACGATTGGATCAAAACAGTCACCCCTGGCCTGGAGTGAACACAATGTTTTTCTAAGATTTAACGTAGAGACCTATTTTTTGACCACACATGACCCAGATTCAAACTAGGTTTAGATATCATATGGAACAACATTCTGACCAGAAGATTGGATCAAAATGGTGACATCTGGAGTGAACACTAGGGCTTTCTAAGATTTGACCTAGTGACCTAGTTTTTGACCCCACATGACCCAGTTTTAAATTTGGCCTAGATTTCATAGAGAACAACATTGTGACCAAGTTTCATGAAGATTGGATCAAAATGGTGACCTCTGGAGTGAACACTAGGTTTTTCTAAGATTTGACATAGTGACCTAGTTTTTGACCCCACATGAACCAGTTTCAAACTTGGCCTAGATTTCATAGAGAAGAACATTTTGATTAAGTTTCATGATGATTGGATCAAAACCACGACCTCTAGGGTGAATACAAGTTTTTTCTAAGATTTTACCTAGTGACCTAGTTTTTGACCCCACATGTAAAACTTGGCCTAGATTTTATCGAGAACAACATTTTGACCAAGTTTACTGAAGATTGTATCATAATAGTGACCTCTGAGGTGAACACAAGGTTTTTCTATGATTTGACCTATTGACCTATTTTTTGACTCCGCATGACCCAGTTTCGAACTTGGCCTATATTTTATAGAGAACACATTCTGACAAAGTTTCATGAAGATTGGATCAAAACTGTTGCCTCTGGAGTGAACACAAGGTTTTTCTAAGATTTGACCTAGTTTTTGACCCCACATGACCCAGTTTCAGCCTTGGTCTAGATTTTATAGAGAACATTATTCTGACCAAGTTGTTGTTGTAGTTCTATTACGCTATTGACGTAGCGAAATGGTCTCTTTGTGCTTCAGTAATACTCTCTTGTGCTCTCTCTATGTGCTTCAGCTCTTGATACTTCGGTTTTGCTTTACAGTCTTTTGGTTCTGGTTAAGTACTGACTCATGGCACCTATGAGTTTGCTTCTTCCTTCGTCTCCAATACCGTCGATTTCTCCAACCAATACGGATAGGGATAAATCCCCACACATTATCTGCAGTCCAAGTTTCATGAAGATTGGATCAAAACTGTTGCCTCTAGAGTGAACACAAGCAAATTGTTGACGGACGGACGATGGACAGAGAGTGATCACAAAAGCTGACTATGTGACAGGTGAGCTAAAAATTGTGAGGTATTTATTTGTTAGTGCTTGATTTGACAATTTGACAGCTGGTATTCAGAGTACTACAATGATAAGTCTCATAATATCTGACAAACCATACTAAGTCATACTTACATGTTTTGGGATAAATTTTCCATTTTCTCTGAGTATTCGACTTCTAATTAATGCATGACTGAAAAAATCAAAATCATAATGTTGGCTTTTTCTAATACACGTCTCATATCAAACGAAAAATCAATTCATATAGATCTATATATTGCTGGCTTAGAATGAGAATGTCATCAGTACAAAATCGAAAATTTTGATAAAACACGAAAAAGCTGTCCTAAATTTACCTTTACTAATAAATGGTAAATTAAGTTGTTTCAACTTCAGTTTGGTCAACATGACAAGTTCAGATTTTCATGAATTAGGCTCATAACAAGCAATTGTGATGCTGATTATGAATATATGTACCAGTCTCCTCATTATAAGCCAGCAATATGATGCTTCAACTATTGTGTTCTTTAACTTCAGATGTACATTTTCATCAAGAGGTGGACCTCATTTTCCTAATGTTGAGTCTGTTTGCCCAAAATGTTACTTTTCTGCACAGTACAAAATTACAAATGGAGTCTACTTTCACGTTACGTTGAACCTTAATACATCACTTTCAGAGTAAGACTAAGATACCTGTAATAGCACCACCGCACGGCCCTCAATCTGCTGTTTTTGTTTCCATATATATGCCCCAGACCCAAAAGCATCTTTTTCCCCTATTTTGAAAAATATCCACTCCAAAAAATTTTCTTTTTTAATTTCTTCTAGATTTCTCTTTTTAATGTTTTAAATGTAAATGTGCCATTCAATTGTTATAGAGACCCAGCCCCACCAACCCTGGGGACGGGAAGGGATTTCAACTTTTACTTTTTCGCATCCCCGGTAAAATCCCTGCCCCTAAGGGCCACGCATAAGTTAAAACCACCACCCTAAACCAGTGAAATAATCAAATATAGTCCTGGCTGTATTCCCCAGGTATTTTAGCCCTGAACAAAAGCCTCTAACTCATCCAGCATAGTCAAACAATCTCGACTTCGTGAGTAGCTCACTTTTTGTGGAGATAAAAGTCAGAAATTAAAAAAATCTCCTAGCAGATTGCCCCACATCTATCATCCAGCAGTGCGACAACATCAGAAGGGTAAACCCCGGGAATATTCCACTATATCCTTCGGGTTTGGATGCCGGGTAGATTGAGCCACTGACTCAGTGCATAACATTGTAATGCCTTAAGAATAATATGAAAGGAAATAGCAGATATTACACAAATCAAAGCAATTAATAGACCTACTCCGGGTCTCTAATCTGTAGTACAAATTAAGTTTTACCGTTATAATCCTTTTGAGGCTTGATTTTAATGAATATTCATGTCTGGACAATAGAGTGGGGGTCAGTTGTGTTTGCATATGAATACAAAGCCAGTCTAACTAGGCCAGATTTGTTTGTACCAACATGTAAGTTAATGGGGAAACCATCTTGCACAGAGTTCCGGATATCAACTATCCCCGTGGTATGGGAAATGGCGCACTTAACAATTAACATGGTCATTTTGTTTTAGAAATTTAACATCCATAATAAAGTCTTTATCTATTCATAGGGCCATTCATTGGGGACATTTTGACACTAAAAATTACTTGCTGACTGCTTTATCGCATATTTTATGTCCATTACAAGGAATGACATTCTCGGTCTATTTCGCCACATACGCGGTATATGAAATGGCGCACCTACCGTCTAGGTCCTAAACGGTCCAAAAACTATAATAAATCATGATGAAAATGTTTTCAATTTTATTTTACGCCTTTATAGGTCAATTTTACATAACAGTAGGCTAACATCTTTTACCTGTTCTTGGATTATAAATTGATAACAAAGAGCATACCAGAATAACACTGGTTGTAAATGGCCATGGCTTAATTGACTAAACAAGTCAACTTGAATGTGTCCTAACAAGATGCAATTATCTTTTACAACATTGTAAGCATTAGTAATGGCATCTGCATAGTCAGATCTGTAAACCACGAGATTTGGGAAAGCCAAAAATGTCAATAACAGATAATTATTTCCAATACTTATCAAACCAATTATTTCCTATTTTGACAGATTTTGTTAGTTTTTGAAGATAAGAAAATGACATCCTTCTGGACACCATATTGTGAGTTTGACAGGTGTGTACGACATTTTAACCATGTGACCTTATGCTAACATGGATGCTAGTCATCTCTATCAAAACAAACAAAGATAAATATTCCATTTCTCAAAATTGTGGAATTATAATGTTGGAGGAAAAAAGTGACATAAGAAAATAACCACAAATATGGGTAGGGTATACATTTTGAGTTCTTAAAGCATGGTCTTTCATTCTAGATCTTGTTTATTAACATCATAGACAGAAAACGCACTACCTTTCAACACGGAGGTATATAACTATATGTATTTAAATCCTTGCTTTCAAAAATATACTGGTAATGTAAGTCATTTAGGGTGCTAGAGACTGAGTCATTAAAAGAGCATTTATCTGAGGTGCGCCATTTCTGATACCGCGCCACAACCCATACCACCACAGACATAAATAAATAAGGCAGTGGCTAGGATTACGGTACCGTAATCCTAGACCCACAGGCTAGGATTACGGAAGTTTTTATACCGAGTGCACTTAAGCGTTAAACTATACAAATATTGGTATATTTATATACAAATTAATAGAAATATCAGAATATCATGCTTCGAATTTTACTTCGCTAATATTTTGTCTTTGCAGGGGAAGAACAAATGGAGGCGGTCCGAATGTTTATAAATTACTTAATGTATGTATGTGGTCGAATACACAAATGTAGTTCCATTGAAAGTGATTGTCATGATCGAAACCAATTGTGTTGCTAATTTTGGTAGTAGATCTGATATGTTTGTTCGTCATTCGGTCCTCGAAATAAACATTAAGTAGCTAAATCGTTTGTTCATTCACAATTTACATAGCCTACTACTGGATCTACGTTGTGACGGTGCGTAGTGATACGAATTCCAAATATGGTCATATTTAGTTTCTTAATTATTCATTTAAATTTGTAACTGATTACGCTTTGCATGTCATCAGGAATATTATAAAATTAGAATTATGTAAACAATCGATCTTGTATGCGTTTTTAAAATATAATTTAAAGGTCATGCAAGGTTATATTTGCTCAACTAACGTATATGCCTTCGTGTATATACATTCATGCCTGCTCTGATCACACGAGCGGCATTCGTAAGTATTCTTTTTCAACCCTGCTATTATCTGTTATCTCAATATATTTTTCGTATTTTAATAACTTTATAAATTTATACGTAGATAAAAGTACATGCTTTATAATACAGTATCAAACGTATTTGCAATTTAGATATTTTCCGCCGTTTAATATCTTTACTATACTTTATGTCTTTACCATAACCAAAACTGATTACTCGATGGTCAATATACCAATACTTGTATAAATTCATCAAATATAAATGTCAACATGCAATATAAGGCGACCTGCACGCTTAATTGCACTCGATATAAAAACTTCCGTAATTCTAGACAACCCTAGCTAGGACTCGCTAGGATTACGGAACTTCCGTAATCCTAGCCTGTGGGTCTAGGATTACGGAACCGTAATCCTAGCCACTGCCAATAAATAATTCATCTCTTTGATACCACGACGATATTGCAAATTATCATAAAAAATAACGAGCTATACTCCATTTTTAAATCGTAAGGTTTCAATATCATTGCCTGTCTACCGTACCATTAATGTAAAACAGGTAAAAAAGTATGTTAGGCCTAGTGTTAAAAATAAATATTGGGTACGAATAATTTAGGGACGAATCCAAGCTGAAAATACCAACATTACCTGTCCTTTACTTGATCAAGGTCTGTCTTCTTATCTGATGAAAGCAAAATGGTAACATAATGTCTGATGATTCCAACAAGAAATGTAATGATTACAATGGGCAAAAATACCCAAAGCCGAATATCTGAATCCAACAATAATTCGGCCATGTTGCCAAATTATTTTCTGTGAAGAGTTATCTTTCGTTGAGCATAGGCAAGACGACACTAAATTTTGATAGTATTTTGGGCAATAAACAGTAATATTCCATGTGAAATTGTTTGGAATCAATCAAAATCATCTTTGTAATGCAGAATGATATGTTTATGCAGAGACATATGCTTTTAGAAACAATACAAAGAGGTTGTACAATAATTTAGAAGTGTGATACCGATGTTCGGTGTCAGTGTAATTTTTACCTCCAAGTGAAAAACACTCAGCTCTTCATTGCGGAGAAAATCAGCTGTCACCAATTTTGACATGATTGTATTTTTCCATGGAAAAGTGTGTCTTGTCTGGTAAATCATAAGTTTATTGCACTGCAAGATCATTCGATTTCTGAAACCAAAACGAAGGTATGTTTTGATTTTCTTTGAATTGTTTTATAAAAGTTATTTGTTATATAATTTGCATTGATGCAGGGGTGTAGCTAAGCATGTGCCAATGTTGTGGGGTGCCTGTTTATTGTCAGTGTTATTGTCTGCATGCACAGCTCCAGAGGCTGGATGTCCGAACCCTTGAAAACACAGCTTAAGATAAATGCAATATTTTATGCATGTAGACTTGTTATTAATGAGTACACAATTTACTTTTACATAGTTTACGCTGTGCAAGGGCGGATCCAGACACAGGTGTTGGATGCAGAGCTCCAGCTAGGATTTAATAGCAGGGCGCATCGCCCGTTCCTAAAATATCCGCCCTTTTGACCGCTCTGCCCTTTTAAATCCTGATATAAGTGTTCTCTCGTAACTTGCCGTAACTTGCTGTCTCGCGTAATTAGCCTTTATAAGAACCCCTCTTCCGGACCTAATTATGTCATTGATAGCCATCAATAAACAGATCCATTGATTGTCCTGGATTATAGACAGTTTATTGCCCCATTCACACCTATGGATACATGTCATAGTGTATACCTACTCAGCTGGAGACATAATTAGCAGACGAACTTTTGTTTTTTTTGATTGTCAATTTGTGAACGGTGTTGCGTGTAATTTTTACAAGCTCTGTTAAACGTGTTTGCAACACTACGTAACGGCCTCCGTTGCTTTAGATGTTTAATTATTTAAGTCAATAATGTTTAAACTTTTGTTTGCAACGTCAATTACTGATGACAGGACTTGCCAATGTGTGCTCGGGTGGTCCAAGATGGCATGAAAACGAAAAGAAGAAAAGAATGGGGGGGGGGGAGAAAAATTAATTGAAAAACTTTCAAAAAATTTTAACACTTCCGAATCATTCACAAAATCTAAGAAATATGTAGGAGAAATCTGACCATAGCCTTGAAGGTTAAGCAACACAACCCCTAAATTTCAAAAGAAATACCTCACATAAGAGAGAAGATTTCTGTGATTAATGACTCCCTAGAGTAAATGCCAGCATTTTATAGCTTTTGTAACTGATATTTAAAAGGTTAGTCTTCAAGTAGATACTCAGATAATGTACTAAAAGGCCACCTTTGAACTTGTTAAATGTTAATTGACTCATCAATATAAATTAATAAACAACACACAGTCACTGTATAGATTTGTTCTGTTTTGCCCCTCCAAATAATTGGGGGGGGGGGTTAAATTTAAATGAATTTTACTACACATATTGTCTTACAACTACACCAAATTTAGTAAGAAAACAAGAGGAGCCATCTTAATGATCTACAAATATAGCAGTGAGCGTATAAACAGAAAATCTATTGATCTGGGCTGGTATTCACCAAGCCATAGCTAGAGATAGATACCTAGTAAAAAATGAAGCATTCTAATTAGTAATGGAAAACTTACTCAAATTAATTATAACTAAATAAAAACACCATCATAATCAGTCTCACAAAATTTACTTTTATTTAAGAAGAAAACACAGGAGAAGCGATCTTGAAGGTCTACAAATCCAAAATTTTCTAGGGGGATGTCCCCCAAACCCCCCTGGCGGGAGGGGGACACCCCCTCCGCAACCTCCCCCACTCGTCGCTGTGCGACTTGCTAGTGCCCTTTTTGGGCCCAGCACCCTGCCCTTCTTCAATCCTAGCTGGAGCTCTGGGATGGCAATAAAAGTGACATCCTATTTCCAGGAAAAATGACTGATCGAAGCGAGCTTGAAAAAATGTTTAATGGAGCTGTATGTTTTACAAGAAGTAGTCTAAGTTTAGTTTTTTTTCTGTTAGTTAAGCGTCCATAAAAATGTCCTTAATTTATAGGGTTGGACTGGAGTGGTGAAAAGTTACCAATGTATTCAGTATGTATTGGCTGGTACCTTGGTGATTTGACCATGTTCACATTAAAATACATTGGATTACTCTGCAAAAATCATGTGTCAAACTCATATAAATGCATAACATTTTCTCACAAATGTTTCGAAAAATTATTTCTTAAATAGTTATAGATCAGACCAAAGATCTAAATTACACAGATTGGACACTCCTCTGAAAATTTAGATAAAACGCAAAATAACAGACAGCAGATTAAGTTATATCATGCATAAAACTTTTTTAGTCATCCACTTTTAATGGACAATGTGTCATGATGAAGAGCTAAGTTTCTTCTACTAAATGAAGTAACCCATTTTTGTCTACCTCTTATAAAATACAGACAATTAGGAGTTGAATGAAGCAAATCAGGCATTTTCGGATAAACTTGGAATTTACATTAATTTGATGAAAATGAGAATAGGTCTGGCTCTTTGTGGTCTACTGTTTTAATCCTTGACTGATTTCAATACATGAGACCTGTGTCATTGTAAAGCTGCATAATAAATCTATTGCGTAGCCTAATTAGATTTTTCGTAAGTATATAATTATTTTAACAGGAGGTGTAATGTTTTAAAAACAGACTGGATTTCTGTGAACCTGCCACAAGATATTGAGAGACTTGGTAAATATTTCCAATCTGTGTAATTTAGGTCTTTGATCAGACTACTGTGACTTTTAACATTAGTGACATTGTAATACAGGCCTATATGATACTGCATGGGTAGTATTATCATTCATTTTGCCTCCCAGTGCTCAGTAAAAGTATTTAGATGTCTTCAATAATGTTTTAAATGTTTTGTGTCTGTTATAAATGGCATACCAGTATGTTAATTCATGTGCAAAATGATAAACTTTACAGAGCTTTACAGTACTTGGACCTGACTTGGACAATAAATAAAATACAAAGAGTTAAAACAGAAATAAAATTTTCAGCTACTTTGAATTAATGTCAACATTAAACTTAATTTTAAGCTTATTTCCTAAAAATATTAAGGAACACATATAGACCTACAATGTACATACATGTGTGTGTTTATTGCATGTGTTTCACAGTTTGGTTTCTACCATAGGATTATACCAACATGTTTGCACCTAGTGCATTAAACGCCCTAAATATACTTAGCTTAATCATATTCTAGTCTCATGCATCTCCTGTCATGAATGCACATGCATATACAGTCTACAGAGTTCATTTCTGGTAGCTTAATCCTCTTAATTCAAAGTAAATTTATTTTGTCAAACACGCTTAAAACCAAGTTAATGTGCATGTTTTGTACATTTAACATCTTAACAACTGTATAAATTCATAATATGTGGTTGTTAAATGGTTGTAGTTTTGAGAAGTATATCATATTTATTGCTTTGCCTTATTTTTGGCCTAATTGCCAAAACACATGATTGTCATTCTAATTACATGTCTAGTCTGTTATATAACGTCATAACCTGGAGAACTACACGACATGTGAACTCATTTATATCTCATGATATTATGTAAACTCAGCTGTATTAGTTGGGAGCTGTTTTTCCATTAATAAAAATAATTTTTAGTCTACTTAAGATGTCTTTTAATACTTAACAAGTGTGAAACCCACATATATTTGGAACGTTTTATTTACTCAAATTCGTCAATGTTCTATTTATAAATATGTAAGCAGTATTTTGCTTACACAAGCAGTTATTGAAATACATTTAAAACTGTTTTTGTAATTTTACAAGATAAATGATTATATTTGTTAACGGATGAGTGTTTAAGAATAGTTTTACTGTATAATGAAGCCATTAATATTATTAATTATTTGTTCATAAGTTAAATGAGAATAATTGTGTGCATTATTTGGTGGGAGTCTGGGAGATCCAAGCCAAAATGTCAGTAAAATAAAAACATTAATTAATTACCCGGTGATTTAAAATAATTCCTTATTTGTATTAAAATTTGTTTAATTCAAGTTAAAGCTTGTTGGATTTTCTCTTTGCTATAAAAATGCTCTGTTCAGTTATGGACCTTTTTATGCCCCCGGAACCGATGGTTCGGGGGCATATTAAAATCGCACCGTCCGTACGTCAGTCCGTCCGTCCGTCCGGATTCATTTCTGCTCAATAATTCAAGCAGTGTTTATCCGATCTTCACCAAACTTCATGAAAATGTGTAAGGCCATGAGATCTAGGTCAAGTTCGATAAACAGTCAAATTGACCTAGCCGCTTCAGAGTTACGGCCCTTGACACATAGAAAAATGGCGTTTTTTTTGGTTTCCGCTCAATAACTCAAGCATTTGTCATTGGATCTTCACCAAACCTCATGAAAATGTGAAAGGCTACGAGATCTAGGTCAGGTTTGATAACCAGTCAAATTGACGTAGCCACTTTAGAGTTACGGCCCTTGACACATAGAAAAATGGCGTTTTTTTTGGTTTCCGCTCAATAACTCAAGCATTTGTCATCGGATCTTCACCAAGGTCATGTTAGATAACAAGATTTCAAATTGACCTACACGCTTAAGAGTTATGGCCCTTTACACAAAGAAAAATATGTCAATATCACATTTGCCCAATATATTATGACACATCTGTGACGGTGCTGATATCTTAACGTTACGTTACTATCAAAGCATGCACGGGGGCATGTGTCGTCCTATGGAGACAGCTCTTGTTGAAAATTTATTTTTGTGGAATTTTATCTTTTACTTGAAATTATCATTTGAACATACAGTGCTACAGCTAGGCCCTTTTAGAAGGGCGGGGCGCCCCGCTAAAATCCGACCAATCACCGAGCGCCCTTCTGAAATTAGGGGCGCCCTTCTGTGCCCCTCATCCAAGAAATTATATTGCTTTTACTGTTTTGACCCCTGATTACGTAATTAAGGTCTCAATAAAGATCGGAGGTGTCATAAATCTTAACTAACAAGCTTATAACTAGGTGATTAACACCTATCGTCTGTAGACAGTGCTGACAGCGGTCATAAATCAATAATTGCCCAAAGCTACAAACCTAGAAGATAAAGTTAAACAGACCTTTAATCCAAAGTAATTTAAAGGAAACGAGTAAACTATATAAAAGCACATTGAATCATTATCATAATGAAAATAAAAAGGAAAATATTGTAAAACTTCGAAAATTACAAAATAAAGACCCTAGACAGTATTGGAGAATTCTGAATCCAAAACAAACTGGAAAACCAGAAGCTAATCTAAATGACTTGTATACGTTCTTCAAAAATATAAAGTTTAAAGATAAAGTTGATGATTCCGAAAATCTAGTCGACGAACAGCCTAACAATATCAACCATAATAATGACGTGCCAAATGATTATATTAACAATACAATAACACAAAACGAGATAGAAAAGGCAATTAAATTACTAAAAAATAATAAAGCAAGTGGATATGATAAAATTGTCAATGAGCAAATCAAAAGTTCCTACCCACTGATGAAAAATATTTATCAAAAACTATTTAATCTAGTATTTGACCACGGGATTATCCCAGAATCTTGGACAATAGGTATCATAAATCCTATCTACAAAAATAAAGGTGACATAACAAAACCCGAAAACTACAGGCCTATAACATTGCTCAGTTGCCTAGGAAAATTATTTACATGTATAATAAACACTAGAATTACTAACTACTTGGAATCCAACGATATGATTAATAATTGCCAAGCTGGCTTTAAAAAAGGATTTTCGACTGCAGATAATATGTTTGTTCTCCACCAAATTATACAATATTTGAATAACAGCAAAAAGAAATTATTTTGCGCCTTCATTGATTTAAAACAAGCTTTCGATACAGTATGGAGAACTGGACTATGGAGCAAAATAACATCAATGCGAATAACTGGAAAATGCCTCACACTCATTAAAAACATGTATAGAATTATTAAATCATGTGTTTCAGTTATAATTCCGAATTATCTAATTTTTTCTCTTGCAACATTGGCGTTCGCCAAGGTGAAAATTTGTCCCCTCTATTATTCTCAATATTTCTAAACGATTTGAATGGTATTTTTGTAAATAATGCAGGTGTAAATGGTATTCATATTCCCAATGCTCAGGACATAAACCAGATGTTCAACCTTCTAAAAATATTCATTCTATTATATGCTGACGACACAGTAATCTTAGCCGAGTCAGCAAAAGAGTTACAAAATGCATTAAATATATATGACAAGTACTGTAATGATTGGAAATTAACAGTAAACGCATCAAAATCGAAGGTACTGGTATTTTCTAAAGGGAGACACCCGGTGTATAATTTTAACCTTAATAACCAAACATTAGATGTAGTAAACGAGTATAAATATTTAGGAATATATTTTAGTAAGACCGGATCCTTTAACAAATGCAAGAGTCATATAGCAACACAGACAACACGCGCTATGTACGTATAGCTTATTAAGAAATTCCAACCGCTTACAACTACCAATTGACTTACAAATAGATCTTTTTAATAAAACAATTAAACCAATATTACTACAGGCGCCGCAGAAATATGGGGATTCGGAAATATAGATGTCTTAGAACGTGTACAACTAAAATACCTCACATACATTTTGAAAGTCAAGCGTTCAACTCCTAGTTACATGGTATACGGTGAAACCGGATGTACACCTCTTAAACTTCAAATAGATGAAAAATGTATAACATTTTGGTCTAGAATCTGTTCAATAGATGAAAATGTCTTACCAAATAAATTGTCATCCTTAGTCTATAGAAACATACTGTCATTGACATTAAATTTAAATGATGCAACGTTAAAACGTAATTACCCATGGATGTACAACGTGAAAACCGTTCTAACAAATTGCGGACTTAATAACATATGGATTGAACATAATTTCCCCAAAAATGATTGGCTAAAACTAAACGTCCGACGAAAACTAAAAGACACATATTACTTACTTAAACGTTTTAATTACTTTGTTATGTGTCCATACACTTAAGGTGTATCGTGGCTCACCATTATATAAATTGTATAAATGTTCTATTCTTTTTGTAGCTATAGCCTCGTTCTTCGTTCTTATAATTTTTGACCATTTAGTCCTCTTATTTTCATGTTGTGCATGAATTGAGCGAATAAAAGGTTGTTGTTGTTGTTAATTCCAAGCTAATTATTCAACACGTGTTAAAAACATCTTAATTGTACCAATAAATATCGTTGTTTTAATAACAAAATCTCGACACGGCCGTAGAATACCATTGCCTATCGCAAATCAGATTTTTTTAATTCACTGATAAAAAGATTGTCATTAGACACTTTTTTGGCTTAAATCAGTTGAATTTCTTGTTTAAAATGGATAAAACTCACAAGAATATGTTACAAGTCGTAATTTAATTAAATTTAGGGAAATAAATATTGGCGGGAACCTGTCATTTTTTGCCAACGAACGAAGATTGTCTGGTGAAAAATCGTCTTTAAAAAGCAATTGATCAACTCTTGAATGATTTTTCTTTAATACTTAATTATATCAATTAACACCAAAATTTAGCTTCACTGTGATTAATATATGATGATATGGCATAAATTGCTAGAATTAAAATCACCACCCCCACCCACCATGGTTATAGGCAGGGGAGTAGTATTGATATTTTTTTTTTGCAATATTGCATCAACTTTTTGAGAGTCTCAATCATATTTATGCTACTTTCATAACATTTATATTAACAATGATTAAGATCCTCACTTGGTGGCAAATTTCACTGAACCTTATTAATAAGTTTCAGGTGGATGCATGTGGAGACTGACTTGCAGCAGGCAAAGACCTAAATTACAATTATTTAGGTCTTTGCAGCAGGCTTCACTTATAAGTTTACTATGTTGCCGTAAATGGTCTGAAAATGATGCCTTGGGGCTCGTTAAGGGTTTCAATAGTGGCTTGACATAAGGTCCCATCCAATAAATAAAGGGGGAAGAATTGTAGTGACTGACTCCCAGCCCAGCAACCAGCTAGTTAAGTTGGCTGAGCTTCAGTAGTATAGGGACAAATAACACCGAAGTCCTGGTTTTTTGGCTCAATGTTGGGTGCATAACTGCATTTAATTGTTCTCCTTGTTGTACATACTTAAATATGGAGGTAAAACTCCAAAATTTAATAGTAAGATCTATTAGATTTCAAGTAGACTACAGCAAGTCATGGAACTGAAAACAGTTATCAGGGGAAAAGTGAAATGCCTATCATTCTGAGACATTTGTTGTATGTCTACCCATCATCTCACATGCTGAAAACTTGTTCATGTTATATCTATTTCTGAATAGTCAATTTCAAGTTAGCATTGATCATGTGACACCAGTATATTGTGGCCTGAATGGACAGGTGTTTTTAATTTGCAAGGATATTCCATTAATTTATATATGGTGCACCACAGGTACAGTATACAAAGCCTAAATCGATTAAACTGAAATGCTTGCAAAAAAGAACCTGTGTGGGAGGAAACACACGCGCACACAAAAATGCCCCTGTAAGAAGCGACCGCGCGCAAAAAGTGCCCTTTTCAGTAGGAGCTCCCCTCTATTTTTGAACATATTTTTTGCATTTCAGACCTCTATTTTGCTGTGTTGATACGAATGTTAGATATTTTTACACAATGTTGACTGAAGAACAATGTAAGTCTATATGGTGTAATGCTGATATTGTCTGTTTTGATGTCGATTCTACGGTGATCAAAGACGAGGGATTAGATGAACTGGCAGAATTCTGTGGTGTTGGAAAACAAGTCAAAGAATGGTATACATATTGTATAATAATAATACTCTATATTAAAGTATGAGGATAATTGTCGATTTTTTAACCTGTCACAGGAATTTTGAAATTGAATATTCATTGAATGGATAAAGCATTCCTGTATATTCGTCCCATCAAATACTTTATAGACTTTTCTAATTACAAACTGTCATATGACAGGTCAGAAAATTCAGACTATATACATGTAATATGATATTCATGGTAATTAACAATAATGAATGTGTCACACAATATAACCCGATGCGTCCTCGGCCGAGTGATGCATCAACAGCCGAGGTAAATACTGATAACGGGCAAGAAGTGGGGTTATATTTCTTACCAGAACTTATTAATTTTGATATTTCATTTGAATCTAGCGATTTGTGAAAGACCAGGAAAGTTTAAATATACTATTCACACAGCCCTGCATGCTATCTTGCAAAGTAAAGCTGATTTTATACCCGGCACGCAGAAAATAATGCTCATTTCTCTCATACATTGTCCGAAATTAAACAGTTTTCGCTAGTATTGAACTGTTTAACCTCAAAGGTCTAACGAAAATTCATGTATGAAAATTCTGTAAAGTTACATCTTTGTCCGTGCTCTTAAGCCAAAGATTGACCTTTTCAAAGAGACCCTAGTATGCGCCAAAATGATGACGTTTACAGCCGAGGAGATTTTATGATGATGATGATCATGGCCGAGGACGAAACATTTGGATGATGTTTACAGGCGAGGAAATATTTACTAAAAACTGCCATTTTTCGCAGTTTCAATGGTTTTCTCACCGGTAAAGTTCTGGTAAGAAATAAAACCCCGATACTTACCTGTCATCAGTATTTACCTCGACCGTGGACGCGTCACTCAACCGAGGGAGCAACGGATTATACCGTTAGTGTATGCTTCTGTCAAGTCTGTCAGCATCCAATGAGAGCTGCTTGGAAAAGTCAAGATATATCATGTCCAAAATTGTGAGAGTTTGCTGCTTCATAGGATCTTGGTAAATTAGAAGTGTTTTGTCTCCTGTTAAACAACATTTTGACTTTATTTCCTCTACTGTAACATGTATATGGTTATGGCCTACTGACCTAGTGGAAATAGCATCTGATCAATGGGTACTGAAGTAGTGTATACTTTAACAGTGAGGTATATACCAATTTTAAATTTAGTAATTATTATTAAATTTGTGGGTTAAATACAAATTAACACTGTAGAGCATCCTGAAGAAAGTCACTGGTGTTGAAAAGAAATCACAAATAAAATCTAGTCTAAACCAATCCCATTCTTAGTCAGATGTGTTGCCCCCCATTTACAACATATACTGTAAGCACTTGTTCATTTAATTTAATGAAAGTTCAGTATTCAGACTAAGAAATGTAATAATTAATATTCTAGGACAAATAAAGCAATGGGTGGAGGTATGAGATTTCGTACAGCATTAGAGAAAAGATTAGAGATTATACAACCTAGATGGGACCAGATCTCACAGTTCAGGGAAACACAACCAATTAGATTCTCCGATGGACTTGAGTAAGTAATCATTTACTCCATACAGGTTACACCTTGTACATGCATTACTCTTGCATGGGAGAACTTACTCATGGCAGTAGTTGAATACTCCATTCCAGCATCTTCAAGGGGTATAACCTAAAGCATGGAGAATTGTAGCACAAGTCATACAGGTGCATGTCCATTAATTTACACTTTTTGTTCGGACACGGAATTAGAGAGACCTCTGTGGTTTGGATAAACATAATTTATACTTTCTTATAAAAGTAACCCAAATGTTGATTTAAAAGTGTCAATCAATGTCAATCATTTAAAGTAAAACACTGATCAATATACTGTACATGTATATTAAGATGACAGATGGTGACAACATAGTACTGTTTGGTTGTATATTAGTACCCTGCTGTGAAACTAATTTAGAGTATGGTCTTGGTGGCTTATCTTGATACTAGGGGATCTATGCTGTTTATTGTAAATCATTATATAATTATACAGCACCTACATTGCGTTAGGGTTTTAGCACCTTATCATCTGACAAGATTTTATTTATGCATTAGGGTTTTAGCACCTTAACTTCTTAAGTATCTGTCTCACTTTAATTTGTTATGTTTTTCCCATCACTCGAATTGCAGTTCAGGTCACTTTTTGTGAATTAAGATTTACAATTCTTATATTAAAAACAAAATATTGTTAATTGTGATGTTAGTTTGAAGAGCAATTGTATAGAAATAATGTATAACACAAGCTTTTGATTTACAAAATATTTATATTGCCTTAAATTTCAATATCTAATTAACATCTGGGTCGATGGTTAGGGTAACTCATAATGACATTAGTACACATTCAAGATTAGCAGTAAATTTTTGTTCTTTTATATATAGCTATGTTTCTTTTTCTTTATTGTCATTTTTTTTTGTTTATTTTCTTCATCTTCCATGTAATGTTCGAGTTCTTTTTACTCTTTAGTCTGTTCATATCTTCTGTTTCCTGCAATCTCAACATGTGGTTAGAATTAAAAATAACATATATATCAATGACATTTTCCTACCCATTCTAACCCATAGTTCATTTCAAAATCAACAATCAAATAAACGTCCACTTTATGTTAACAAAACATTATTTGGAGAGGGCCGATATCTAATGTTGAAATAACTTGTGGCCCGATCATTTTGTAATGAATATAAAATTGTTAAAGTTTCTATGGTTTACATTTATGATATGATTCTATTTCTGGTAATTAATTGTATATATGCAAACCCTTTGTAATTGTTGTAAAAATTCATGCAATAAAATATGATTAAACTAAATAATGTATTTTTTAAATTAATTTATAACAATCAACTGATATCATAATCGTCATTTATACAGCTTTTTAAGCCGAATTTGCCCGAAATGGCACGTATGTAACCAGATAGGACATTCCAATAAATCGTTATGGCTCTAATATACGTGTAGTTTTATTCAAAGGCCTAAATAATTATGTCTTTGTTTTATTACAATCCATAATAAACAACACATAACTTGTGAATTGTATTGGTAAAAAGAAATGAAACATAACAATGATCCAGAGTTAACTAGGTCTAATGGCGGTAATGATGTAGTAGTACTTATTGAAAGAACCAGGTGAAAATACTTGCGCTTTATATTCCCAGCAAAATATACATTTATCAAAGTACAAATATACACTGTATCTTAGCACTAACGCTCAATTTAATGTAGGAAATCATGAGCATGACAATCAACCGAATTACAAAACAACATTAATACAACTACAGATCTTTTTGGAAATTAACGCCCGATAATTGACCATTGTTGATAGAAAAAAATCCGAGAAATCACACGTTTCCTCCACATCCATAACATGTTACATATTATACATACATTGTTAGTACATTATAAACATCTTTATTGAAAAAAACAACAGCTACAAAACATGCAATTAACGAAAAAGCAATTAAATAATCTCTTCGCTACTGCGTTTATAGTGTCGTTAATTTGTAGAGCCCTCGCTTTACGTCACATCCGGTTTACGGGAGGTAACTCTGTAAATACGTTTATCGCTTAATTGAAAGGGTCTATATTCCAAGTTTCAAGTCAATATGTTAAAAAAATTTTGAAGATATACTCAGAGCAAAATTTGACTATAAAAAAAGCACTAAAGGGGAGATAATTCAAAATTTAAGACAGACAGAGTTATGGTTCTTTGTCAATGCACTTCTCCAAGTTGCCATCTATTTATATTTCAAGTTTCAAGTCAATATGTTAAAAAGTTTTGAAGATACGCTCCAGACAAAATTTTATTGTAAAAATACTAAAGGGGAGATAAGTCTAAGTCCAAAATTAGGTCAAGGTGAAGGTCAAAATGGAGTCAGGTGATACAGGCGTGTGGAGAGTGGTCATATACAACATCCATGCAAGTATATGAAAGGTTTGTAGCAAGCCATTTTAATGCTAGAAGAAACGGTCAATTTGGGTTAACCAAGAATTTTACCTTTCAATAAGTCTAAGTCCAAAATTAGGTCAAGGTGAAGGTCAAAATGGAGTCAGGTGATACAGGCGCGTGGAGGGTGGTCATATACAACATCCATGCAAATTTGAAAACTTTGTAGCAAGCCATTTTAATGCTAGAAGAAACGGTCAATTTGGGTTAACCAGGCCGGACGGACGGATGGACAGGTGAATTACTATATGCCTCCCGATCTATCGATACGCATAAAAATAATTAAAATCTTTAGCAGTTATTAGACCCTCCTCAAATGTACTGTAAAATAATTTAATTTCGATGGTACAAAAATTTGTTGTTCACTTTTGGTAAAAAAGAGCATTTTGATGGGACGAAAGTTTGTGGATTTAGCATTTCAGGTAATTAATAAAAGGGTCAAAATTACTGTTCGATGGGATTTGATTTCGTGGATTATGTGGGTCACAACGTGGGTTGCAACCACGAAATCAATTCCCCCATGCAAATTATTTTACAGTACAGTAAGTTGTTAGAGCAACACACATTTTGGTTTCTTGATTCAAAACTAGGGCTTGATTCCCCAATGTTGTAACACAGACTTATTATTTTTTATTATACCATATTTATATAGCCCTTTTTTCATGTATACACACGTTCAAAGGTGCTGTACAATCATGACTAATACATGGTTAAACAGTATATAATGTACATAAAATATAAAAGTAGGACCTACTAAACCCAGTAGGCGGGGGCTCTACTTAACCCAGTAGACTGTCTTGGTCTTTCTGAAGTTCTTCTGAATCTGCTTGGGTTTTCACAGTTCGGTATAGGAGGCTGTCATCGGCGAAAAGTCTTGCCTTGGAGGTGACCTTGCCTGGTAGATCGTTAATGTATGCAAAGAAGAGCAAGGGGCCCAAGACGCTACCCTGGGGTACCCCAGATGTAACTGGCGCAGTTGATGATCTCGAACCGTCTAGGACGACCTGCTGGGTGCGGGAGGAGAGGAAATCTCTAACCCAAGAAAGAGTAGTGCCGCGGACTCCGTAGTGTTCAAGCTTTTGTAGAAGACGGTTGTGTGGTACCTTGTCAAATGCTTTTGAGAAGTCGAGGGTAACTGCATCAACTTGTTCAACTTTACCCAGTAGACGGGGCCCTACTAAACCTAGTAGTAGGGATCTATTGAAGACAGTTGAGGGAGCTCTACTTAACCCAGTAGGCGGGGCTCTACTTAACCCAGTAGACGGGGCCCTACTAAACTTAATAGTAGGGATCTACCAAAAGGTGGATGGGGCTTATAGTCCTGGGAACATGTGGGTCGTAGACTTAACAGTGTCGAGTGTTCTATTCGTAATGATCTAAATGGGTATACATGTTCAGTGGATAACAGCAAATATTCAGATAAAATTTCGTGAAATGTAGTTGCAAACAAATGGCAGTGATTATAATTTTTTTAATTTTCAGTTTCATTTCAGAGTCTTAAAATGATGGTGAATAAGGCCCATAAACATTTATCCTTGATATAAATCTTGTTTATGATTTCAGGGAACTTGTAGAAACTCTTCAGAATAAAGGTACAGAAGTTTATCTTGTATCTGGAGGATTCAGAAGTCTAATAGAACCAGCAGCCAAACTTCTAGGAATACCATTTACAAATATATACGCTAATCGTCTCAAGTTCTTTTATGATGGTAATATTTGTTATTCAGTACACATAAGGTTGACATAACATTTTAAGAAGTAACTGCCAAAATAGTTATAATGAAAATAATTGTTTTGCTGCCATAAATTGTTTTAAGAAATGAATTTAGCATATGTTCAGTTAAGCAGGTAGGAAAATACTTTTGATTAATATATTTCTACGAAAGTGATATTAAACAACAGTTGCCAATGCTTCTTTATGATTTCTCAGCAAGTTTGGTTAGTACTATGATTTTGACTGGTTGGTAGTGGGTGGGATCATTCAATGTTTTATTTCAAACCTTATGATATTTCTAATAAATGCATATGGGTTTTTTTTGGTACAGGTGAATATGCTGGATTTGATACCAGAGAACCAACTAGTGATTCTGGTGGAAAGAAAATTGTAGCAGAAAAGTTAAAGGAGACAAATAAAAGTGTTGTATTTATCGGTGATGGTGCTACAGATCTAGAAGCTTGGCCCCCAGCAGTAAGTTGGTTATATCAAATTATATTGAAACTGATTACAACATAGGTTTTGACACCTTGGACTTTGCCAGTTTATTTTCTCATTTTATTATGTGCCTCGTATTTGTGGTTTTTGATGTCTGTTTTTTTTTGTGCTCAGATGTTTAAGTTGAGTACTGCCTTTCCTGTCTGATTTTCTTTTATCTTTTTTTTCAAATGTGGGCATCTCGCCAGCAACCAGAGCAGTATAAGTAGCCAGTTAGAGTCTATTTTCTTAGAATATGTCTATTTGGCTGACTTTACATCTACCCCCTGATAATTTAGTCACAAACTGTTGCACTCAATGTCAATGGCAGCCACAACACTTTCACTTCTCACCATCTTAGGAACCCATTTATACACCTGAAGCATGTGAGTTATTAATGCTGGGAGAACATGTCCACTTCCAAGTGTGCTGCAATATCATCAACGCATGCGATGACAGATGTTAAATATACCAATGATAATACACTAGACTAGTGTTACAGTAATGAGATTATGACACTTTGACATTTACTCGTTATAAACTAGACGAGGCATTTGTCTGAGTGAAGAGGTTATGATATTTTACTTCAAGGAGCAATTTTGATGAATAGATCATGAAAAAAGCTTTCATGTGACAGAAATAATTTTCATTCAATTTTTCCCTGCCAGATTATCCAAAGGCCACAAGGACAGCAAATTTTTCATATAATTATTATAACTGTAAAATCATTAATTTTTGTGGGGGTTAAATTTTGTGAATTTTGTGGATTTCGTGGTTCACCTTCAACCACGAAATCAAGTCTCATCACACAATAATTTTGACCCTTGTATTTATTACCTGAAATGCTTAATCTACGAATAAACATCCCATAACAATGGTATTTTTTACCAAAACCAAGAAATTTTGTCTCATTGAAATTAAATGATTTTACAGTACTCTTTTCTCATGTAATATCCTCTATAAAGTGTAATATTGGTATATTTTCAGGATTGTTTTATAGGTTACGGAGGTAATGTAGTACGAGACAGTGTAAAACAGAAAGCACCGTGGTTTATAACAAACTTTCAAGATCTCACTCAACTTCTACAATAATCTATATCATGTTCTAGTGATTGTTTCTATATGTTTATATTCAAACTGTGTTGGCAGTCTGCAGAGTTACACATATACCTGAAGATCTCAAGTAACCAACTTTATCATCGAATCTGAAAATGATTGTCAGAGGGATTGAATACTTTCAAACCTCAATAGTTCTAGGGACCCTTGAAACCAGATCTAGTATTGACTTGTTGTAAGTATGAAAAAGGGACAAAAAGTAAAAATTATTATTGAGGTGATCTACGTATAGGAAGACTCCTTGCCACCTGACAATAAGAGAAGGGGGTACTGTATACGCAAATAATATTGTATGTGAATCATAGGGCAAAATTGACTAGCCCATTCAGGGGTGACACTTTAATCAGTTAACCCCTATTAGCTGTTACAGTGTTGCTGAAGAATTCAAGTGACCAAGAACATAGATTTGATCGTATAGAACATCACCACATGTTCATAAGGCTATCAATGATCACCACCATAATGTACATTACGTTTGTTTTTATTTCCAAAGAAGTACAATCTTAAATGTTTTGTTTGAATTTTTACCATATTTTTATAATGATCAAATATTTTCATATACATTTAGTAGTTATAGTAGGCAGAAGCTGGAAACAGGTTAGCACTAATGGTTCCCCTTGTAGCCTCCTTGGCATTCTAGCTTACATTTCTAATATATTACACAAGTTTTAATGATGAAATAAATCATGTTTTAGTTGTGATTAATAAGTTTTTAAATGCCTTTAAGTATTATTTATGTTTGTTTTTCTATGTTTGAAAATAGCTTGCTTATATGTCGACTGTCTGTATTATTTGTACCGGTAGTGTAAGCACTGTCAGTATTCGTTGATCAGATAGATTGTTTATATAAACCCTGTACATGTCTTTTGTTCGAACTTGAAAGTTTTCAGTTTAATGCAGCTTTTTGCAAACATTTTCATGTCTCAATTTTGCATGTTCTTTTATCATGAGGATTAGCAGGTGTTTTGTAATTTAATCTCATCGTTTAAGCCACCTACAGTCAGTTGTCTATGACTGAAGGCAAACTAGTGACAGTTTGTGATTTGATCTATGACCCACTTTTATATTATGTTTCTGCTTATTGGTTGCTATCGCATAGCATTACTCATTGTTTCAAAAATTGCATTTCTTTGTATGATATTAAAGATTTTAGGCCTGTTTCTATTTTAAACAAGAGCTGTCTCCATAGGACGACACATGCCCCCGTGCATGCTTTGATAGTAACGTAACGTTAAGATATCAGCACCGTCATGTGATATTGACATATTTTTCTTTGTGTAAAGGGCCATAACTCTTAAGCGTGTAGGTAAATTTGAAATCTTGTTATCTAACATGACCTAGATCTTATGGCCGTACACCTTTTCATGTTTCAAAAGGTTTGACGAAGATCCGATGACAAATGCTTGAGTTATTGAGCGGAAACCAAAAAAAAAACGCCATTTTCCTACGTGTCAAGGGCCGTAACTCTAAAGTGGCTACGTCAATTTGACTGGTTATCAAACCTGACCTAGATCTCATAGCCTTTCACATTTTCATGAGGTTTGGTGAAGATCCAATGACAAATGCTTAAGGTATAAGACTGGTGACAAAATAGGAGGTGTTCCGAATGATACTATGTGAAAAACGTCCGCGATGTTGCAAATAACAAAAAAAGTAAAAAATACACATCTTTCACCCTTGATGCGATAACGATCATTTCAAATCGTAAATTTGTAGGAAATTATCGTAATCTTTTCGCCCTTTACTATACTTTTCGTGATTAAAAGTTTACGACATTACGCAGTTACTTCCCTTAGCGCATGACCGATTTCTGGTAATAAACAAAACCAGACAATTTCAATCATTTTTTGCGCGCAATTTTGACAATTTTGTAAGAATCTGGTGTCGTAAGAATGTTTGTCGTATGTTAAGGGGTGGATCGAAAGTGGGAGAAAACTAACCGGGTCAGTTCCAGCGGTGGCGTGCGACAGAAGATCATAACAAAGTAATTATTTTATTTTTCAATTTTCATTTTTCCAAAACAACTGCAAAATACGAGAATAATAATTTTACTTCTCCAAATATGTTGCATGTTGGATGCAAAATGTGAGAGTTATGATTACTGTGGACTATCCATTATGAGTGTGCACTGCCTGGCCAGTAAATTGAAACCAATGCCCCCCCCCCCCCAGTTGAACAATTTTTTTATACAACACTATACTGTACGGTCACAGTGAACAAAGTACATATTGGTAGAAGACCACAGAGAACAGCAAACATATCTTGATCCCCAGCCTTCTTTCAAATTTCTGCGGTTCTGGACTATTCCCGACTAATGCCAGTAATGGTTCACTCCAACAAGTGACTACAGTCCCCTGTTAGTGTAGTACCCAGTCGAGTTGTTTGACTACGGGGGTAAAGCAAATTAGGGGAGCGATAAAAATCGGGTCTCCACCAACGACCTCTAGCGTTGTAGGCGGACACTCAACCTCATCACTAAAGAGTTAACTCAACAGCAAGGCTGTTGGAAGTGGCCATATACCTACAATCACTACAGGGGGTATAGACTATAGTCGGGACAATCATTTGTTTTGGCACAATCTCACTATGCCGGGACAATGTTCCCGCACTTACACTGTAGATCTAAATGATGCACTTTCAACCATGCCCCCACCCTCGGACTTGGTCTGGGATTATGCCGGGACAATGTTCACTCACTTACACTGTACATCTAAATGATGCACTTTCAACCATGCCCCACCCTCAGACTGGGTCTTGGATTTTGTCTATTCGCTCTGCAAGACCCACTGCCAGAACTCATACAAGGCTGGGATCGCAATCATATCTTTATTAACTTAAGTAATATTGCCCTTGGGGCTTTTGCGTGAGGACAAATCTCCAGCAGTTCCCTCGGCCCTGGCAGTGGGGGGAAATCTGGACCTTGGAATGTAAAAGCATGGCTCTCTCAGCACAATACAATAAGAATACAGGCCAACTGTGTACATCTCTCTGTCTGCGAATTTGCAAGAAACTTTCAAACTAAAGCATTTATTTATGTCAAATGATTTCTCTTGTCTGTATACTGATACATGTTTATAATAAATGTTTTCAGGTGTCATGGTTATAGACCTATATGTCCACTGATGAAATCACCAGACAACACCTGACCTGCTGTCTGGATTTCTAGTGAAGTGATAAATGTATGATCCGACCAACAAATCATTGACTGATGATTGACGACATTGAGAGGAACACGGATAAACAAAAAGAGAAATGATTATGACGCACATTGAACTTAATGAAGGCATGTTGAAAATGTGGATTAACTGACCAAAACTTGTGGCTCAGTATATCTAGGTTGGTTCTGGTTTATTTACTGTACTGCATGACTATTGCCATAATTTGGGTTGTGCTGGGTTCCTTTATGGGCAAATTTTAGAGCCAGATATTAGAAGGGTTGACCATTGGGGTAAATTTTGACTTTGGCAATATTTTTTGCTATTGCGATACGATACTATTGCTATATTGCAGGTAACTGTGTTATTCTAAGCAATGGTTATTGCTATGTTTTGACTGCCACAGTTTATCTAAGTATAATAAAAAGACTAATTATTCAACAAGAGGGTCCAAAGGGCCCTGGGTCGCTCACCTGTTTGGCCTAGTGACCTAGATTTTGGCCCAAATGACACAGTATCTAACTTGACCTAGATTTTATAGAGATAAACATTGTGACCAAGTTTCATAAAGATAGAGTCAAAATTGTGACCTCTAGTGTGTTCACAAGATTTTTCAATGATTTGGCCTCGTGACCTAGTTTTTGACCCCATATGACCCAATATCGAACTTGACCTAAATTTTATAATGATGATCATTGTGATCAAGTTTCATAAAGATAAGGTCAAAATTGTGACCTCTAGTGTGTTCACAAGCTTTTTCAATGATTTGGCCTTCAAAGACTTGTGACCTAGTTTTTGACCCCGGATGACCCAATATCGAACTTGACGTAGATTTTATAGAGATGATCATTGTGATCAATTTTCATAAAGATTAGTCTCAAATTGTGACCTCTAGTGTGTTCACAAGCTTTTTCAATGATTTGGCCTTGTGACCTAGTTTTTGACCCCAGATGACCCAATATCGAACTTGACCTAGATTTTATAATGATGATCATTGTGATCAATTTTCATAAAGATTAGTCACAAATTGTGACCTCTGATGTGTTCACAAGGTTTTTCAATGATTTGGCCTCATGACCTAGTTTTTGACCCCAGATGACCCAATATCGAACTTGACCTAGATTTTACAGAGATGATCATTGTGATCAAGTTTCATAAAGATTAGGCTCAAATTGTGACCTCTAATGTGTTCACAAGGTTTTCCTTTGATTTGACCTAGTGACCTAGTTTTTGACCCCAGATGACCCAATATCGAACTTGACCTAGATTTTATAAAGATGATCATTGTGATCAATTTTCATAAAGATTAGGCTCAAATTGTGACCTCTAATGTGTTCACAAGGTTTTCCTTTGATTTGACCTAGTGACCTAGTTTTTGACCCCAGATGACCCAATATCGAACTTGACCTAGATTTTACAGAGATGATCATTGTGATCAAGTTTCATAAAGATTAGGCTCAAATTGTGACCTCTAATGTGTTCACAAGGTTTTCCTTTGATTTGACCTAGTGACCTAGTTTTTGACCCCAGATGACCCAATATCGAACTTGACCTAGATTTTATGGAGATGATCATTGTGATCAAGTTTCATAAAGATCAGGCTAAATTTGTGACCTCTAGTGAGTTCACAAGGTCTTCCTTTGATTTGGCCTAGTGACCTAGTTTTTGACCCCAGATGACCCAATATCGAACTTGACCTAGATTTTATAGAGATGATCATTGTGATCAATTTTCATAAAGATTAGGCTCAAATTGTGACCTCTAATGTGTTCACAAGGTTTTCCTTTGATTTGACCTAGTGACCTAGTTTTTGACCCCAGATGACCCAATATCGAACTTGACCTAGATTTTACAGAGATGATCATTGTGATCAAGTTTCATAAAGATTAGGCTCAAATTGTGACCTCTAATGTGTTCACAAGGTTTTCCTTTGATTTGACCTAGTGACCTAGTTTTTGACCCCAGATGACCCAATATCGAACTTGACCTAGATTTTATGGAGATGATCATTGTGATCAAGTTTCATAAAGATCAGGCTAAATTTGTGACCTCTAGTGAGTTCACAAGGTTTTCCTTTGATTTGGCCTAGTGACCTAGTTTTTGACCCCAGATGACCCAATATCGAACTTGACCTAGATTTTATAGAGATGATCATTGTGATCAATTTTCATAAAGATTAGGCTCAAATTGTGACCTCTAATGTGTTCACAAGGTTTTCCTTTGATTTGACCTAGTGACCTAGTTTTTGACCCCAGATGACCCAATATCGAACTTGACCTAGATTTTACAGAGATGATCATTGTGATCAAGTTTCATAAAGATTAGGCTCAAATTGTGACCTCTAATGTGTTCACATGGTTTTTCTTTGATTTGACCTAGTGACCTAGTTTTTGACCCCAGATGACCCAATATCAAACTTGGCCTAGATTTTATGGAGATGATCATTGTGATCAAGTTTCATAATGATCAGGCTAAATTTGTGACCTCTAGTGTGTTCACAAGCAATTGTGAACGGACGACGGACGACGGACGGACGGACGACGGACGACGGACGAAGAGCGATCACAAAAGCTCACCTTGTCACTTTGTGACAGGTGAGCTAATAAAAAATGAAACATTTGGTAATACTGCACATTTATAGTGATATACTATTGATTGTTGACAGTTATATAGGTAAATAATGAGGTACTGTAATACTTTCAATGCTTGATATACTAATTTTACAGGCAGCCTATTGCTGCTTGAAAATATTTCCTGTTGGGCTGGGTTTTATGCTAAAAACCCAATTTTTTGTCAACCCTGCCATAAATTATTAAAGTTTGATATTTATCTTGCACAAAGGGTCTTAATTCAATTGTAAATTTTCCTTGGTCAAGTATTTGAAAAAGGCCTTGAATATTCACATTCTACCTTGAAAATGTCTTTATTAATAAATTTAATTGTGAGATTGGTGTAAGAACCATGGGCAGCAAAACTATTTGCTAATATATTGTACTTGTTTCAAATTTGTTATATATGTGGCCAACCCTCTAAGGTCAATTCCCGGTAAATCAGAGCACCTTTGTACAACGTCGCACAATTAATTTCATGATTTTGTCTCATGATGTTGATAGAATATATGTCCAAGAGCAAACTTAGGATTTTCTTTAATTCAGATATGCATGCTAATAGTAATACATTTTCAATAATTTTTTCTCTTATGCTTGCAGTACATTGTTTTGGCGCTTGGAAATGCCATCATGAAATAATTAATGGAGAGCTGTTTACATGCGGCAAAATGCTCTCTACTCTATGAGATGTGAATCATAGATACAAAGTGTAATCAAGACTCCCTGCTGCAGAAAGAAGTCAAAGAACAACTTCCATTGGTAATTTGCAATTTTACTTATGATATGATTTTGATTTACTTGTACACAAGTTGTATCACCAATAAATCTTGATTCCTTGCTTGAAATGGGTACATACTATAATTCCTTACAGAGTCACAGCAGATGCAGTGACCAAGAACCGTTACTCTATGTAGTACACTAGTATGGTTCATACTCATATTTAATAACGTTATTAAATATGAGTATGAACCATACTAGTGTGTTATATAACTATTCCCTATGGAATTAAATCAGCGATCTATGTAGTACAGTTTTTAGCTCATCAGATTTTTGCAAAAAAAAAGAGTTATTGTCATCACTTGATCGTCATCGGTGTTGGCGTTGCATGGTTAAGTTTTGTGTTTAGGTTAACTTTTTTCATAAACTATCAAAGCTATTGCTTCGAAACTTGCAACACTTGTTCACCATCAATACCTGCGCCGGTAAAGCAAGACCCATAACTCTGATTTGCATTTTGTAAGAATTATTGCCCCTTTTGGGACTTAGAAAATAAAATGCCTTGGTTAAGTTTTGTGTATAGGTGCATTTTTCTCCTAAACTATCAGAGTTATTGCTTTGGAACTTTCAACACTTGTTCACCATCAACACGTGACCATGTCAAGCAAGAACCATAACTATGATCTGCATTTTGCGCGAGTTATTGCCCCTTTTTGGACTTAGAAAATTTCTTGGTTAAGTTTTGTGTTTAGGTAAAGCAGGACACATAACTCTGTCATACTTCATGCTAAGGTTGTCTGCCTTTTGACAGTGACATATATCAGATGAGTCTGCACCCGCAAGGCGGTGCTCTTGTTAACTTATCTCCCCTTATTGAATTTTATTATATTCTTTGTTCAGAATATAACTCTGAAACTTTTTGAGGTATTGATTTGAAATTTAATATGTGAATAAGTGCAACTAACAGAAGTGGTTCAAGAACTATCACTCTAGTCATGAAATTATCTCCCTTTATTTGATTGAAAATAGCTTTTGTCTGGAGCGCAAGTTAAAAAGTATTGAGTTGATTGAAGTGAATGATAATCTACTGTAATTATATCATGACCTGTTTTGAGAAAACACTTACCATAATACAAGCAAACATCTGTTACTGAGCAACATAAAGCGGGGATGGTCATGTGATCATTGCTCCTGTTATCTTGTTTTTATTGCCTTTTATTATATTATAATGGATTTGATATGTTTGCATATAATTATATCATTGCAGATTAGATGATCATGTCAAACAAGTGTGACCTGCCTATTGAAGTGGAGAAATGAACCAGTTGATCACAAACGCGCATTTAGATCATTCATAGTTACAAGTGTACAAACAATCAGTGTAGAAAATATTATTTTCTAAAGTCACAGATAGTTTACAGACATCTGAAAATCACTTCATATTTTTGTGATTATTATTTCCCAAATTTCAGTAGCAGATGAATGAATTCACAATGGAAGGTTCCACTGTGTTTTCCAGTTTTGAAAGTATATATAAATGGACTTTCGGATTCCCTAGAAACTATGAAAAAATAAAAACATAACAAATATTAACTAACATACTGTACTTACTTTTGTTGGTATTGTTATAATCTATTGCTACATGTATTCTTACCCTCAGCATGCATTGTAAATCTATTGAATACTATCATTTGTTTGAAAATAAATATTGATGAATTTATAATTATTTTTACAACTTTTAAAGGTTCCCATTTTTTTCTTCCCGATATATTTGATGAAGGGGTAAGGTATATTGCTTTGCATGTGTCAGTCGATAGGTTAGTCGGTAAACCATGTGGTTTCTGTTCAACAACGCTTTCTAAGTTTCTTACCTGATACAGATTTAGGGGCTTATGATCAACTCTGGCTCCTACAGGTATCAAACCTGTATCCTGGTGTACCAAATTCTTAGAAATTGTTTTGTTATTTCCAATATGTAAATACAACAGATCAACTTGTCAAAACAAAAGAAGTAACTATTGGCTTTGCTTAAAAGAGCATTGACTCCCCCCCCCCCCCCAATTTGTTGATTAGGAGGTATATTGCATTGCTCTTGTCTGTCAGTCGATAATAGACCAAATAGTTTCCATTCAATATCTCAAGAACTGTTTTCCTATGATCGTCAGACTTTCCGTGGAGGTTGGGCGGCACCAGTAGATAACCCCTATTGATTTTGAGGTCAAAGGTCAAGGTCACTGTGACCTTAACCGTTTCGACTATTGAACTGCCATGAGGACATATAAGTTTTACAAACATCTTGTTTTTATAGTGTCTTTGAATGACAGAAACAAGTATCAATGAGGATAAAATTGTTAAATTCATTCAGATATTTGACCTTTGACCTTTTTTATATGACCTTGACCTTAGAGTGAAGAACTTAGTTCATATAACTATCATATCCTCTTATCATAGTTTATCATTTACCCAATGTAATATGAAATCCATTGAACAATAAAAAGTAAATGGCATGATTATTGAAGAATAATGTTAAAATAAGTGGGTGGGGTACTGATTAATCCCTGTTTTTTCATTATTTTTGTATTTAGATAGAAAATTTGTGTCTTATTTTGTTACATTGTCATTAAAATGTAACATTACTATTGTATTTGAAACTTCAATGCAAAAAACTGGTAAAATTATTTGAAAAAAGCAGAAAATCTGATTTTCTTTGAAATTGGGGTTATGTTAGCATTTTAATTTGCTATTTTGAAAAAAATCCCGCATAGAGGTCTGATTTTTTTAGGATTTTGTTATCACCATTGGTGACTCTAAATAATATAAAAAAAGCAAAAAAAGTTATTGAGCCAATTTTTTTAAAATTTGCTATTACCTTTATAAAAATGAGTCATTTTTGTGGATTTTTTATTTCGGCTATCATTACATGCTAAAATGGGGGGAAAAATCTGATTTTTTATTATTTTCTCTTTCAAATATTGTTTTCAGTAGCCTGAATTAGTATGTTAAATAACTTGGCAGTTATTGTGGTAATATATGTAATATTTTCAAAGAAATTTATTGAATTAAAGCCCCATATACCCTTAAAAAAATATAAAAAAATTGTCGAAACATTTTATAGTATACCGCTTCAAACAGAAATTATGAAAAAAAAACCGCATAGGGTTCCAATTTTTTTTCTTCAATCAATGTCAGACATGTTTAACTTACAAAAAAACATATTTAAAAAAAAAGTTACTGAGCAGAAAAAAATGGCATGTGACCAGTCTTATACCTTAAGTTATTGAGCGGAAACCAAAAAAAAACGCCATTTTCCTACGTGTCAAGGGCCGTAACTCTAAAGTGGCTACGTCAATTTGACTGGTTATCAAACCTGACCTAGATCTCATAGCCTTTGACATTTTCATGAGGTTTGGTGAAGATCCAATGACAAATGCTTAAGTTATTGAGCGGAAACCAAAAAAAACGCCATTTTTCTATGTGTCAAGGGCCGTAACTCTAAAACGGCTAGGTCAATTTGACTGGTTATCGAACTTGACCTAGATCTCGTAGCCTTACACATTTTCATGAGGTTTGGTGAAGATCCGATGACAAATGCTTGAGTTATTGAGCGGAAACCAAAAAAAACGCCATTTTTCTATGTGTCAAGGGCCGTAACTCTAAAGTGGCTACGTCAATTTGACTGGTTATCAAACCTGACCTAGATCTCGCAGCCTTTCACATTTTCATGAGGTTTGGTGAAGATCCAATGACAAATGCTTGAGTTATTGAGCGGAAACCAAAAAAAACGCCATTTTTCTGTGTCAAGGGCCGTAACTCTGAAGCGGCTACGTCAATTTGACTGTTTATCGAACTTGACCTAGATCTCATGGCCTTACACATTTTCATGAAGTTTGGTGAAGATCCAATGACAAATGCTTGAGTTATTGAGCGGAAACCAAAAAAAACGCCATTTTTCTATGTGTCAAGGGCCGTAACTCTGAAGCGGCTAGGTCAATTTGACTGTTTATCGAACTTGACCTAGATCTCATGGCCTTACACATTTTCATGAAGTTTGGTGAAGATCGGATAAACACTGCTTGAATTATTGAGCGGAAACGAATCCGGACGGACGGACGGACTGACGGACGGACTGACGGACGGTGCGATTTTAATATGCCCCCGAACCATCGGTTCCGGGGGCATAAAAAGATCTGGTATACATTTTCAGGCATATATGAAACTTAAGGCAGGTCACTACCCCCATTTGGTGGGGAGCGGTGGCCTAGAGGTAGGGCGCGCGCTTCGGGATCGAGAGGTCCCGGGTTCGATCCTCCTCTGGACCACTGGTCAATTTCTCTGAGCAAGACCCACAGCTCCACTCCACCATGGTGTAAAATGGTACCTGTGAGGGCAGAGTCTATTCCTGGGCGCCGCAGATCGATGTTGGCTGCCACACCACAGGAGAGAAATAGTCTCCCCAGGGAGACACGAGTGTAGGTTTCCATAGGTAGCCCAATGAACAGGGAAAGTTTAAATGTCAAAGGGTGCTTGAGCGGCCTAACAGCTGAAAAGAGCCCTAGAAAATTGGTAACTTAACTTTTTTTTTTATTTCTAATAATAGAGCCAGTTTCTGTTCAATTTATTTGTCTAGGAATAAGAATTTGTGGCGAAACTTGCTATATATGTATATATATATATATTTGCCTTCCTGAAGATGGTGTTTCAGTGGGGGGGGGGGTAAAGTCACTTGAAATCATACCTGCCAAGTTCGTCAAATCCAACATAGGAGTGATCAAGCAAAACATGTCACAAGATGCACGTACATGTGATTTAATAGGGATTTAGATGCATAAACAAGGAAGGGATTTATTGTAGTGGTTAAAAATATGGGACAGAAAATCATAAAATGAATCAAATGTACCTTTGTTCAAAATTAGGTGAACTTGGAAAACCAGAAACTATCAACGACAATAGGAGTACCGGTAACTCCACTTCAATAGGAGTACTTGGCAAGTATGCTTGAAATAGAAAATCTGTTTCTTACAAAGTGCCATACCGTAGCTGTGTGGTGTCTGTCATGAGGCACTCTCATTTTGCATGACATTGACTCTCATTATCTCATAAAGTCATGTGATCTATGTATGTGTTGATTTAACACTGTGAAAGATTTTATTGTACATGATATTTATGTATGTTAACATTTGATTTTCAAGTCGTAGTATGACAATCATGGTTATTGTATGATGTTCAGTGAAATACGTTTTGATTAATAAGAGTGCAAGACTTTACTGTGATTTAATTGATTTCAGTGGAAGACATAGTGGACTTTTAAGTTTTGAATTTCAGACATTTGACGTATTTAGCTTATTTGTCCAATATTTCCACGTTACCACCCTTATTTATTATACTGTAGTTCACGGTTTAAAAAATAATATACTGTAAAATCATTTAATTTTTATGGGACTAAATTTCGTGGCTTGGTAAAAAAGACCATTTCGATGGGACGTTAATTGTAGATTTGGCATTCCAGGTAATAAATTCAAGGGTCAAAACCATTGTTTGATGGGCTTAATGGCTTTCATGGTAGAAGGTGAACCACAAAATTTAATCCTCCACGAAAATTAATGATTTTACAGAAGTTTGTATTTGTTAGCTTTAAAACAAAAGTGTGAATAGTGTTTTATAAGAGATAATCTAGTAGTCTATAGTGCATTCAGTGCAGTCTGTTCAAAGTAAAATGATAATGGTTGTAAACATAAGCTTGTCTGTCACTCGGGTAAACTATGCTTTTTTAGGTTTAACTGGATGTTACTGAGTTCACGTAAACCCTGCCTCCTTTCCAATGGGATAGTTCCCTCATTAGTATTTCTTATGATTTATTGAATCGACAGTAGATTACAAAGTATATAAACAATCTTTATTTATAAACAAGGCTAGTGACACAAGTTTATTAAGTCGAGTTGGAAAATAGTTTACACCCTTTTTATAAATTATGTTATAAATTGAGCTAATTAAGTGAATGTATACATGTACATTGCTTGCTTTACAAATGAACTTTATCCGTTTATTAGCCATAAGCTGAACAAGAATGCTGTGACTGCTTCAATATGTTGTTGTCCAAATAGAACTACTCCGCATTAATGTACAATTATACAATGGTTGTATTGTAAACAGAGTGAAAAAAATGTGCTGTGTGACCAGGGCTCGTATCTCTTGACCTTAAACTTACAGGGATAATGCTCTATAATTCGAACGCGGTATTGGGACCTGTGCCACTTAAAATAAACAGGCAGATCAGGTGTTAGAACATATAAGGATATTGGAAAAGGGATTATCTTTTTCAATGTGTATAGCTTGGCTGTTGTGACCTGAGCCTGACCTTTATGCAAGAATATATTACAAGATTTTTGCTTTGACTATATCAATTTCCGCAAGCAAATCGTGCAATATCGGTATTTTAGATTTGTGTTTGTATTACATCTTGAGCGTCTTCGTGATACTCGCCGATTATGAAAACATACACTCGGTGTTGTTAACGTAGACAATATATCGACTGTTAAATTATGCTAATCAATAGGTCAAGCTCATGTCAATGTGCCCAAGCTTTACCGTTATTATAATTTACTTGGTGAGTAGAAGTGAGCAGGTAAAATACACTTCTGCTCTCCCTAAATCGATGTAATGGTCAGTGATTTCTGTTTATATTGACATTGCAGAATATCGCGTTAGACTTATACCAACTGTGCTAAGTTTCTCTTGATTAGTAACTTTATTACAGCATTATTTATCAGTATTGCTTGTTTTTGTTGCCATAGTTACATTTTGTATTAGCATTTAATGTTTTTTTTGCCATGTTTACATTTTGTAAATTTTTATTGGTTTGGTTGCAATGTTTATATTAGGTGTCCACATTGGTTAGTTTGTTGTCGTCAGTTATTTTAATATTGCTGTACATTTATTAAATAAAATGTTTGAACCTTTATACTGTAAAATCATTTGTGGAGAATTTAATTTTTTGGATTTCATTGAGGCCACAAAATTAAATCCTCAACAAATATTAATGATTCTATAGTATCTGACTTGGTGAAAACTGTATCCTTAAATTACATCTCCTCGAAATGGTATTTTTCACATAAACCACAACATTTTCTCCCTTTGAAATTAAATGAATTTACAGTCAGGGGTGTCAACTGAGCCAAATTTAAAATCAGATGCAGTCAACCATTTTTTACTAACAAGGGGCCTTCAAAAACATTTATTTCATATCAAAATAAGTTGTTATTATTGGAATCCTTCAAAGCAGATAAATTGACCATAACTTTGCCATTTCTAAAGATATTTTCATCAATAACTTATATTTTGGTAACAAATCATGGCTCTTTCAGAATATATAAATTGGGAATTCCAGATTTTTCTGGAAAATTGACACCCCTGTACAGTACTCTGAATTGCCTGTGGTATTAATGATTCTGATATCGATCGTGTTCTAGTGTCTACACTCTCGGCAACAACTTTCAGAAAATAGCTTTTACACCACACTCTGAATTGCAGATGCATGCAATGTATCTTAATATCTACTTTCATCAAACTATGTAGCTATGGAGTAATGGTTTAATTAAAAAAAAAGTATTTAAGTAAAAGTGCACTGTAATGTTCAATAACTGATATAAAACAAAACTTGATTTGAAGTTGTAAATTGAATTATTACAACTATTGTATGTGTATACAATAGTCCAGTAATTTTGAAGCTTGTATTGAAATTGGCAGAGAAAATATATTTTACCATCATGGGCATATGTTGTTTGTTTTATTGTATTGTACAGTTAAGCCTAGGATAGTGGTACGGTGGAAAATATTCTGGACTACTGATCATGAGGTCCCTGGGTTGAGTTGAGGCCAGGGTACATAATGGGTCATTACTGAAACGTTTTCGGTGTTTCCCTCGGAACTAGAGATAAACTGGTTGAAAATTCAAGAGTAAGAAACGGATGTATTCTTGAGATACATGGGGCATGTTAAAGAATCCAGGCCTGGTGATTATAAACATGTTCTCATTCTCAAACTCCATACTCCAAATGATGTAATTTAAACAATTAACCTCATATGATATGTTTCCATTCATTTATAAAAAATACAGCGGTTTTTAGCTCGGCTTTTCGAAGAAACAAATTTAGTTGTGCTATTGTCGTGACGCGATCATCAGTGTGTGCGTTGGTTAAGTTTATTGTCAGATTCATTTTCTCAAAGACAATTACACTCGAAACTTGGCATAGTTATTTACCATCACAAGAGAAATCAATACTGACAATAGTTATAAGAAATAGTGGCAATTTTACACATAAACAGACTCTACTCAATCACTATCAAAGATTTCAACTTGAAAGTCAACACACTTGTGAAATGTGATGATGTTCATCTACTGTCAAGAGCAAATAATTCTATCCATCATTTGATAAGAGTTATTCCCCTTTTCTGACTTGTATATAATACACAAACATGACAATTTCTCTAAGACTATCAAAGGTATTCACTAGAAAATCAACTTAGTATGGACCCCTGGTGGTGAATAACTAACAAGGCTGGTAACCCCGTGAACTGTACATATTTGCAGTGATCTGCCATTGTTATTCTTATAGTTTTCACTCACTGAGTGTACTATCAATTAAGAGAAAGTCGAGCATTCAGTACTCATAGGCGGTGCTCTTGTTGTAACTAAGAACATGATCCAATTGGAGTACAGGGTTTGAGCATGGAGTATGTTTTCCAATGTTTATAATCATGGGACCAGGGCCCGAAATTACAACCAATACTTACACTCTGCACTCAGCACTCAAATATTGAAATTCCTTCTTTTGTTCAAACTGACATTTTTTGAAAACTAGAAGTTTAAGTTATGTTAAATGGGTGCTAAAGATTATCATTTGCTTGTTTCCTATTGAAATTTAGTGTATTTGTAAGCTATAAGTGTAATTTATCAGCCCGAGTGCAGAGTGTGGTACTTGGATTCAACAATTACATTTTTATCTCATAAATAGCATGTTATTGCATTGATAATGTATCAAATGCTATTTTTATCATTCAAATAATAATTCTATACCTTTTCATTATTTATATTTGCAATCACACTTCCTTCTGTTAAAGTCTGAGGTCTTGGTCGATTTTGCAATGTTAAAACACAATGACTAGGGACAAACGTATAGCTTCAACAATAGAAACAACATTTGTATTCCCAGTAAATATGGTAGATTCTCAACCTGCCTATTGTTCTCACTTGTGCTTTGGCTAGGGGCAATATCACTTAATGTCTTCCACACACAGAGATATTCACATGAGTTCCAGTTGGTATATGGATAATTCCAGGAAGACACGTATGCCCCAATGAAAGCCCAATGGTCGATAGTCAGTGTCTTTGACCTTATGACCTCAAAGATGGGCGAGGCATAATAAACAGAAAAGGTTGCAATAGAGTTTAAAATCTGGCAATGTCATTATTCAAATACTACAAACATCATACAAGAGGGCCTGAAAGGCCCTAGGTCGCTCACCTGTTGCACAATGGTCTAGGTATCAGTACAACCTACATTCTGACCATATTTCATGAAGATTGGATCAAAATGGTGACCCCTGGAGTGAGCACAATGTTTTTCTAAGCATTTGACCTAGTGACCTAGTTTTTGACCCCACATGCGCCAGTTTCAAACTTGGCCTAGATTTCATCGAGAACAACATTCTGACCAAGTTTCATGAAGATTGGATCAAAATGGTGACCTTGGGAGTGAACATTAGGTTTTTCTAAGATTTGACATAGTGACCTAGTTTTTGACCTCACATGACCCAGTTTGAAACTTGGCCTAGATTTCTTAGAGAACAACATTCTGATCAAGTTTCATGATGATTGGATCAAAACCACGACCTCTGGAGTGAACACAAGGTTTTTCTAAAAATTGACCTAGTGACCTAGTTTTTGACCCCACACAACCCAGTTTTAAACTTGGCCTAGATTCAATAGAGAACAACATTCTGACCAAGTTCCATGAAGATACAATCAAAATTGTGACCTCTGGTGTGAACACTAGGTTTTTTGTAAGATTTGACCTTGTGACCTAGTTTTTGACCCCCATGACCCAGTTTCGAACTTGGCCTAGATTTCATGGAGAACAACATTCTGACCAAGTTTCATGAAGATTGGACCAAAACGGTGACCTCTAGAGTGTACACAAGGTTTTTCTAAGATTTGACCTAGTTTTTGACCCGACATCACCCAGTTTTTAACTTGGCCTAGCTTTCATAGAGAACAACATTCTGACTAAGTTTCATAAAGATTGATCAAATTGGTGACCCCTAGGGTGTACACAAGGTTTTAATAAGATTTGACCTAGTCACCTAGTTTTTGACCCCGCATGACCCAGTTTCGAACTAGTCCTTGATTTCATGGAGAACAACATTCTGATTAAGTTTCATGAAGATTAGAACAAACTGGTGACATCTAGAGAGTACACAAGATTTTTCTAAGATTTGACCTAGTGACCTAGTTTTTGACCCCACATGACCCAGTTTCGAACTTGTCCTAGATTTCATAGAGCACAACATTTTAATCAAGTTTCATGAAGATTGGATAACAAGAGGGCCTGAAAGGCCCTAGGGCGCTCACCTGTTGCACATTGGTCTAGGTATCAGTACAACCTACATTCTGACCATATATATTTCATGAAGATTGGATCAAAACGGTGACCCCTGGAGTGAACACAATATTTTTCTAAGATTTGACCTAGTGACCAAGTTTTTGACCCCACATGACCCAGTTTCAAACTTGGCCTAGATTTCATAGAGAACAACATTCTGACCAAGTTTCATGAAGATTGGATCAAATTGATGACATCTAGAGTGTAAACAAGGTTTTTCTAAGATTTGACCTAGTGACCTGGTTTTTGACCCCACATGACCCAGTTTTGAACTTGGCCTAGAGTCCATAGAGAAATACATTCTGACCAAGTTTCATGAAGATACAACCACAATTGTGACCTCTGGTGTGAACACTAGCTTTTCTAAGATTTGACCTAGTGACCTAGTTTTTGACCCCACATGACCCAGTTTCAAACTTGGCCTAGATTTCATGGAGAACAACATTCAGACCAAGTTTCATGAAGATTTGATAAAATTGATGACATCTAGAGTGTACAAAAGTTTTTTTTTAAGATTTGACCTATTGACCTAGTTTTTGACCCCACATGACCCAGTTTCAAACTTGGTCTAGATTTCATGAAGAACAACATTCTGACCAAGTGTTTTTGAAGATTGGATCAAAACGGTGACCTCTAGGGTGTACACAAGGTTTTTATCAGATTTGACCTAGTGACCTAGTTTTTGACCCGCATGACCCAGTTTCGAACTTGGCCTAGATTTCATGGAGAACAACATTCTGACCAAGTTTCATGAAGATTGGAACAAATTGGTGACATCTGGAGTGTACACAAGATTTTTCTAAGATTTGACCTAGTGACCTAGTTTTTGACCCCACATGACCCAGTTTCGAACTTGGCCTAGATTTCAAAGAGAAGAACATTCTGACCAAGTTTCATGAATATTGGATCAAAACTGTTGCCTCTAGAGTGTACACAAGCCAATTGTTGACGGACGACGGACGACGAAGGACGACGACGGACGGACGACGGACGAAGAGTGATCACAAAAGCTCACCTTGTCACTATGTGACAGGTGAGCTAAAAACTGTTGCCTCTAGAGTGTACACGAGCCAATTGTTGAGGGACGGACAGACGAAGAGTGATCACAAAAGCTCACCTTGTCACTATCTGACAGGTGAGCTAAAAACACAGACAGCTACATATCTGTACATATTGTCTGTTTGTTATTCAGATTCCAAGTCTTGTTCTGATTTTTTTAAATTTAAAAATTCTATAGGGTCAGGATCTATCGGTTCATTTCCCCAGATTGGTGGATATTCTGTGATAGGATCTGGCAGAGAATCTGGTCCTAGAGGATAAACTGTCCCTTGTACTTTCACTGCTATTATATCATTTATCTGAAAAACAACATAACAAGATAGTGATACAATCATTAAAGAGATTATATTGTCTACAACATGCAATTCCCAAAGAACTTCATCAAGGTATAATGTGCTAACTTAAAATGAGAAGGTTGCAAGTACTACTTACAACCTTATAAGACTGATAAATATTTACAATCAGCATCACAAGGCACTTCTTTATGAGCCTATTTTCATGAAATTGGAACTTGTCATGTTGACGAAACTGAAGTTGAAACAGCTTGTTTTACCATAAGTAAAGAATAATTTTCAGACAGTTTTTGTTTGTTTCATCAAAATGTCAATTTTGTAGTTACAACCTTCTCATTCTGAGCGAGCGAATTAGTGATTTCACTTATAATATTCATCCCACAAATTTACAACTTCTTGGGTGTAGGGAACGCATTAGATTTTTTTTTATATGAGGATGCAATGTTTCAATCCATTTGAAGTATACACATGATACTGAGAAGAAATTGACAAGTAATAAAATCATGGGACCAGGTTAATTTTTCAAATATCTGGTCAAAAGGATTAGGTAAATGGGAACAAAGTGTTTGTAAAACACATATGCCCCCATAGTAGCCCAATAGTTAAAAATGGTAAAGGTCACAGTAATCTTGACCTTTCACCCACCAACCTCAACATCAATAGGGACCGTCTTCTGTTGGCTGACCAACCTACATACAAAGTTTGCAGATACTAGGACAAAATGTTCATGAGTTATTGAATGGAAACCATTTGGTCTATCGACCGACAGACATGTGCAAAGCAATAAACCTTCTCATCAAAGATGGGGGGCATAAAAAGTACAAAGACAACACTAACCTGAACTTTGAACACAAATTCTCCCATACTCGTCACAGCTTCCTCTGGCAATATTATATTGTCCTCTTTCAACATTATACCCTGTGATATATACAAAATGTCTTGTTGTTATAGCCTTCATCACTTTGTAAGATGGGCATGCCGTGATATAATAATGACTGCTGTTCCTCAGCTCCATACATTCAAATCACAATCAATACAAAATTAGCATAACTACTATTTTGACGTTATGAACAATACATGTTATGATAATGATCTAAATTAACTGTGGAACAATTTTTTCATGAATATAAGACAATAAGTCTGTTTTATGTGCCATTAACATTTCTACACAAACTCTTGTGTAAATCACTGATCATTAAAATTTCTAATGACCAAACTTCGAATCAAATACTTCGTGGATTTGGTAAAAAAGACAATTTCTTTGGCACTTGAATTCGTGGATTTTGTATTTCAGGTAACAAAACAAGGGTCAAAATCAATGTTCGTTGGGATAAAAGTTTGTGGATGAAGCGAACCACCAAATCCACAAAATTTAACCCCCCACGAAAATTAATGATTTTACAGTAACTTGAAATTCCATGTAGAAATATTCTCTTCTAATAAATGCAGCAAATGAGGACGTGTAGTACCCACGAACCAGTAAGAAATGCTCACTTTTGTGATGTGCTCTTTTTTTATCACTGGCTTAGACTGAGAAGGTCTTAAGTACCACCTTATAAGACTCTTGCACATTTGAAATCTGCATCACAAGGTGCTACTTATGAGCCTATTTTCATGAAAATCGGCAAAAAAACCATGTTGACCAAACTGAAGATGAAACAGCTTATTTTTCCAGTAAAGAGTTAGTTTTCAGAAAGTATTTTCTTGTTTTCTCAAAACTGCCTTTTGGTTCTTTTCCTAAGCCAGCGATAAAGCAAGATGACATACTTATAGCCTAAGAGCTGAAGGCGATTTATTTAAAAAATTTGTCAAAATATGAAACTTCAACCAAAGTTAGTCATATGACCGAAAATCTAATTCATACAAAATTCTGCTTACACAATGCTTCAGAATCAAAGATGGCGTCCAATATGGTCGTCATTTTCCAGCTAATTGATATTTAACGCGTATTATCCTTACCATTTTTCTAAATGCAATCTTTAAATGTTGATCAGTTATAGTCCAACCTTCAGCAGGATTCATGAAAATTCTAAGATGACATTTAGCAAGTGATTTCATCAGCTGTAAAACACAGACGATAGTATACGTCAGGTACAAGACACACAACATAACAATTCAAAATGTCAGAAAATATGAACTTTAAAACGTTTCATTTGTAACACATGTACTGCCCCCTACTGGCAGCCATGGAAATTCTAGGTCACATGAACAAGGCTAACATACAGCCATTTACAGGGGTTACTGAGTCGGGACTAGGGGTTTCAGCACTTTAAATCTCCAAAATGACTTGTTTCGACCATCAAAAGATTTAGGTTCAAAGGGTCATTTTCTCTTAGAATCATATGTGGTATTTTGCTAATAACATGGTTAAATTTAGTCTAAGATAACAAAATGGCCGTTCACATACAGAAGCTAGTGGAATCAAAGGCTGAGGTGAAATGGTTAAGTGACTGTGTAGGGGTGTCAATCTTCCTGATAACTCCGGATTTACACATTCAGAAAGTGTCATGATTCCTGACCAAAATAAAAGTTATTTGAAGAAAATATCTTAGGAAATGGCAAAGTTATCGTCAATTTAGTCTGCTTTGATTAAATTTCTTCATAAAAACTGAGCTAAATATGAAAACAATGTGGTTGAACTTGAAGGCCTCTTATTTAGCAAAAAATGGTTGACTTCATATGATTTTTCTGACTTTTAATTTGGCTCTGTTGAAACCCCAGCTGTGTAACAATGTAACGTACAAACCTGTTTGATCTCATAGTCAATACCCTCTTCCTCACTGTCCTGTAATATACAAACAGCTGATATATAACCTAGTAGTTCACCTTACCTGTAGTATAGCTTGGTGATTTTGACATGATCCTTACGTTTTAATTAGCATAATTTACTGGCTGATTTCTTGTTCATATTTATAGCATCAGTTGTATGTTTTCATAAGCAGGGATTATCACGCTCAAGTTGTAGTACAAACACAAAACCAAATTCCGATATAGCACGATTTGCTTATGGAAAGTAATGTATTCAAAGCAAGAACCTTGTAATGTATTCTTGCAGAAAGGTCAGGATCAGGTCAATTCGTCAAGCTGTAACAGTATTTGACTTAACATTATTTAATTCTACAAGCATCACAAAGTGAATCTATATTTTATCTACTTAGGGTAAACTTTTTTTGCTGTTATGTTATATGTAGGACCGGGACGCTTACTTGTTTAATCAGATACGATATGATTACAAAGTGTAACTGGTTTCAATCTTGTAAAACCGCTAATCCTTCTATATATATATTATAATAATGCTAATATTTGCAGCAGCTCCCACAGGGTGTTGCTCCACAAAGGTTGAACTGTATATGAAGGGTTTTAAAACTCTACCAGTGTAGAAACATTTACAAGCTCTTTCTTTGATTTGACCTACTTCATGATAATTTATTTTCTAAAATTTTCTGTGATACAATCCTTCTGATTATGCATCATGACAGTCTGCGAAATCAGCACTTGTCCAGCTGTCTGGGACAAGTAATTGTAGATTTGGGCAAGTAACTTTTGCAGTCGGGCAAGTAACTTTTGCAGTATTCATGCATAGAGCCTATAGGAAAAGTATTCAATTTAGGTTATCCGGGCAAGTAGAAATGTTGCCAATACACAAAAACAACTATTTCCTGGTCCTTTACTGAACAATATTATCATGAAAACATTCACAAGCAATACATCTACATGAAAATATAAGCATACCAGTCCTGTCAAGCTAATTAAATCTAAAATAGGAGCGATCAAGCAAAACATGTCACAAGATGCACTTAAATGACATTTAAAAGGGATTTAGATGCACAAACAAGGAATGTTTTAATTCTATTGGTTATAAATATGAGACAGAATATCTTTAAATGAATCAATGTGCCTTTGTTCAAAGTTAGGTGAACTTTGAAAGCCAGAAATTAACAACGAAAATAGGAGTAACTCCTTTTTAATATAAGTACTTGTCAGGTATGATATAAGCTATGGGAATATACCTGTCTGTATCTTTCGTACAATGCCATATTTTCTGGTGAAGCATACACAGCGTCCCCACGTGGATAGAGTACATTACGGAACAATCTCTTAGGTACCTCAACCAATGTACCTTTCAAACCAATATCTGAAACAACAAGACTCCAATAAATGGCCTGGTGGAAGCCATAACAACTAGCTAAGTCAATCAGGGCCTGATTGACTTAGCTAGTTGTGAGGGGCCATAATTCTATTGACATGTTGGATAGTGTTACATAGTTTTAACAATGTAAAGTATTTATGATGTTAAACAAGTATGCCAGGTTTATAAACAATGCCTTGATGTACTTGAATATTTGAGTTTCAACAACGTCTTGAAAGTTTTGGTTAACATTTTCAGACAAATGGATTCATGAACATATGGATGGACAATTACTACATGCCTTGGCATCAAACGTTAAAATGTCAAAGGGTGACTTGACAGCTGAAAACAGTCCTAAACAATTGGTAACTATAATTTATGTTTCACTCACCTTCGACTTCTGTTGTAAGTATACATAACATTGTTTTTTGGTATGCTGCAAGGTCATTTTCTAGTTTGTTGTATACATAATTACGTTTCTTCACCAATGGATATTTATCCTTGCCACAGTTCTGTATGGGGTGTTTGCGTTCAAATACATTAGTGTTTGGATTCTCATACTGTTAAAATAAACACAAGGTATAAGTTAATTAATCTTTTCTGTTGGGATTTTAAATGACACATGATTTAAATAAAAACAATCAAAACATGGAAAGGCGATTATCTTTCAATCAAATAAAAATCCACAAAAATTGGTGTCTTGAACCAGTCCCTTCTATAGAGACTTTGTAAAGCTAAAATGTTAGTCTGTGATGATTTTGATGAATTTAACTTCTTCAAAGATTTCGTTCATGATCTCAACCATAAAATTAAATCCATACGATTTTTAATAACTTTGTGGATAAGATATCCTTGAACTGACGTCCCCACGAAATGGTAATTTTCATTAAAACCATGAAATTTTGTCCTATTGAAATGACATGATTTTACAGTACCTTGCGTATAGATGTGATTGCTCCACCAGGTTGAACCTTTGACATGAGACATCGACACACACAAACACATGGTTGTCTCACGCTGGCAAGCATTTCTCAGATATTCCCTGTAAGTATGTAAATCATGGAAATATAATGGGCAGTAACAAACAAGCAAATGATTTAAAACGTACATTTACCATACAACAATACATCCCTTCTAAGAATAGGCATGATTTTATGCCTAGATATCAATTCATTTAAAAACTATTTGATTTCAAAACATGCCAATTTGCCATATTTTAAAAAACAAATTTATTACTTCTCTATAAATATAGTTATGTTGTAGCTTTAGGATCTCGAAATTTTTAAAAGCAAATGATATGAAACTTATGTTTACTAAACAATAGTACATCCCTGCTAGGAATAGGCTTGGTTTTATGCATATTTATTAATTCGTTTCTTAATTATTTGATTTCAAAATACGCCTCATAATACCATATTTTCAAAAAATTCTGGACGACTTCTCTATAACTATAGTAATAGTACATCTTAAGGATATCAAAATTTACAAATAGGAAATGATCTAAACAGAACGTTTCCCATACGGCAATACACACCTGCGAGGAATAGGCATAATTTAAGACACGATTATTTTTTAAATTTGTAAGTATATCATTTTAAAACGAGTGTAGGATAAAAGCCCCTACGGACATTAGCCCCTACGCTCATTTTTATACATGGGGACATAAGCCCCTACGCATTTTTTTACACTAGGAAATAAGCCCCTACATACTTTTTTACATTAGGACATAAGCCCCTATGCATGTTTGTTTGCAACCTGAACAACTCAGCCATGTACCAGTGTCTACAAGTTCAATTTTTTAAGTTGTAATTAATTATGAAATGAGACACAATATAATAATAAATAATTATTACATTTATAACAAGTATCTATGAACAAATGAGTGTTTTGGGGCATGCTACAAACAGATAGTCAATACAATACATGATAATTGATCTTATTAAGCATTTTGCAGACTAATTTTCTCTCAACTTACTAATTTTATACCTGAAATTAATGCATATTTGTAGCAAATAAACAGTAGATACAATAGAACAGTTTGTACAATAATTATTTCTTAATTAACCATTTGATAATAGAAGAAAACATAGAACGGGGCAAACAAAACAAGCATAGGGGCTTATGTCCTAGTGTAAAAATATGCGTAGGGGCTTATGTCCTAGTGTAAAAAAATGCAGAGGGGCTTATGTCCTCATGTATAAAAATGAGCGTAGGGGCTTATGGTTGTAGGGGCTTATGTCCGTCCCCCTTTTAAAACACGTCCATTTTTCGTGTTTTCTGTACACTTTCTTATTCCATCGCATTAGTTAAAATTACAGTAAGTTTCCAGCTTCATGATTTCAAAATGAACGATAGAAAATTGTCGAATACTAATTTGTACCGTTACATAAAACTATAGCATGAGCGTGAAACGCACACTTTTTTCATATTTTTTTAAATTATTTTAATAAGAAAAAAACTGACATTTTCCATTTTTCGTATGTGCTTTTTTATCTTATTTTTTTTAAGCAATTTCGGTTATGTTTGTCCACTATAAACAATTAAAATGGGGATATAATTTACACATTGATGAAACAATACATTCAGATTAATTCATCCACGGTGACTGTCTATTTTTACATAATTAACAGGAAACTCCCCGCTGAGAAGACAATATGAGATTTCTATCCAGATAATGTACCGATCAGAAGTTCAATATAAATATACAGCCCTCCCGTCGTGTAATCTACATGTGTTTTGTGATAGTTATATAATAAAATCATTGCAGTTGTTACACTCAGATTACAGGAATTTAATTAATACAAGATATTAGATAACCATGGTGACAGACAGGTTGTATATACTGACTAGAGTCATAAAGATCGTTGTCAATTTGACCCCCGTTTGTTGATTACTTGAGATTCCTTTGAGGCAGTTGCAATTATACATAATCATAAACATCATAAGATATAAATCACGGAAGAAATAACCCAATATGTTAACGTATAATCAAAGACCTAAATTAGATCTTTGGTATAATTGACCGTTGTAACTGCTGAAATTGTCGATTCCGGATTAATTCTGGACCGTACAGAAATAAAAATTATACCGGACCGTATAAGCGGCTGTTATACACCCCGCTTATCAGCTTATATTCACCGACAGGATAGATATTGATATCGCTCTATGATGTAGTGGAGTTTCATGTTCCGGATTTAGAGTTCCTGCTTAAACTGACTGACACTACATATGTTATTGATATCCTCAATCCAGGGCTATTGTGCTACACAGCTCTGAAGTTGATGTAACACTTTGCATGGGCTGGACAAAGGTTGACATTGGTTTTAATATACCAAATGTTTTACACAATAAACTCACTTTTCCACACGAAAATAAGTTATAGAATGGCTTAATTTACTAATCTTTGTAAATTGCATTGATAATTAGTCGTGATTGGTGACAATCCTTCTCAAATTATGTCTTTAAAAAATGTTTCACCAAAGCTACATTTAACCCTCCTGTTTGATGAGGTGCTACAAATAAAACCACAATTAGTTCATTATAAACGAAATCTTAATAAAGCTTATTGTAATTTAAGTAAATGGTTGGCGTTCTGAACTATAAGGTGCTTTTAATCACGAATAGTGTGAAGTGTATAATTGAAGGTAATTAAACTGGATTAAACACCCCTGTATACCCCTTAGGCACTCTGTAACCTGTATAATGATGGGTGATCAATGACACGCTCCTGTCACACTTGACTTCCTTTGTGTAGTGCATTTAACAATATCGGTAATAAAATTAGACATAGGAAGGGATTTAGACTTCATTTGAGCTGACATATATAATCTATTGAGGATATTTTTATGCTAAAAAAATGGTTAGCCAATCAAATTTTTTTGTCACTTTATCTATTTTTTCGCCAAATAAGAAATAGGCAAATACCAGCCGAAACCCTGGGTATCCAGACTCTGTAGCGCCTGGCTACGCAATAGGCTTCTGATCTGCAAACATGTCCTTGAAAAATTAATAGTTGGTTTTGCAATACAAATCTGATGTGTAATACTCTAATCTAGGTAGATTAATTGATAATCAAACAATCGTTCAACAGAAACCATACTGACTTGATAACTAGGATGACATTAACAACGACTTCATAGTGTCACAATCAGTAAATTGTCCGAAACACGGACTTATACGAACGGCTTGACACTTTTCATTATTTAAAACGTTGACTTAGAATTATGACACCTATGAACTAAAAATATCATTGAAATGTTATCTGTACATTGTTTACACCATGTTTATATCACTGACATGGCTATGGCGTCTTAATTCGATTCTAAATAGTCAGAAAACCAAAATTCTCACCGCACCTCGTATCCGGTGTAGCGTAATATTTATACAGCGTGATAAATGGTTTCAACGCATGAAGGTATTTTCTGAACGAATGAAACTTCTCCACAACTTTCTTATTTTGGCATATATTTTTATTTAAAAGCCTTATATTAATATTCAACTGTATTGAATACTTTCTTACACACTACTTATTTCACCATTCGGTTTGAAATCATATTCAAAATCGTGAGATTCATGGTCTAAGGGGAGTAACCTCACTGACTCAAATTTAAGAATTTGTATCAGTTGTTTCCCTTTAAAATCTTCAGTAGCTTTTGAGATTTTTTATTTGTGTGTTACTCTGGAGATGTTGTTGTTTATGGGATGGCCACTGTGTAGAGGTTTTACTCAAGGGGTCACTCTTGGGGAGGTTTTTAGCTCAAGGGGTCACTCTGGGGGAGGTTTTGCTCAAGGGGTCACTCTGGAGAGGTTTTGCTCAAGGGATCACATTTGGGAGGTTTTACTCAAGGGGTCACACTTATTTTAAGGCGGTAGGAGTTCGCTCTCTTTGATTTCCAAAGGGAGGCAACTCTGACCTGACTAAAGGAGCAGGGACAATATGGGGCGTTTATCCTGTTACTACATTTTCCATGCTGTTACCAAATTTGTCCATCCTGTTACCGTTTTTTCCGTCCTGTTACCATCAGATTTCTAAAGTTTTCAGCTTGTTCACCAAGTTTGTATATGCAACAGTATTTCACAGGAAATTTTGTTTTAATATTAAATTGCTAACATTAAGCAGTTAAATAGTGATGCTTTCATTTAATTATTACATACATGCGCAATTAGTGAAGGTGTATTCTCATGTAAAATGATGTTTTTGTTTAAAATGACTTAATTATTACTGCATATATACAACAAATATATCACATTTGATGATTTGCAACAATCAAATCATATTTATTTTTATTATATCAAAATTAATGTAGAAATATTGATGTGGTAACAGGATGGACAAATAATATTTTTTGTACAATTCAAGCAATTATATTTACATTTTTAGCGAAGCGCGAGGTCAACCCTTACTTGGAATGTGTTTCTTTATAATAACTCTTTCTTATCATGAAAAAAAAAATTTGATTAAGCATAATTTTTTTCAAGAAATATTTTGTTTCAAAATTTGCACTTTTTTTGAAAAACACCCATACATTAAAGTGGAATAGTTTGGGGATAGAATAACAAAATATCAAATAAAAGCATATACAATGTAGTATGAATAATTAATGAAAATTGAATGTAAATCATATATTTTGCATATTTATTAATTTGAGTAAATGGTTGCTATGGCAATAGAAGCACGGAAAATGGTAATAACAGTACAAATGTATCACTCACAAATGTTATATGTCATAAACAGTATAAAACTCACTTACAGCGAACTCGGTTACAGTGAAACGATTTTTTTGGCCGGGCTGAGGCCTTCTTTATTCTATATAAAAATGTATGGTTACAGTGAGCTCGGTTACAGTGAAATGATTTTTTTTGCCCCAGAATCATGTTTTAGAGGAAATATGCTCGGTTACAATGAAACTAAATTTTTTCGAACATCAAAGCAAAAACTTTTATTGACCATGATAATTACGTATTGGATATTATTTTGACCCGTAGCTTTCCATTGTTATGAAATTCAATAGCGTTTTCACGGGTGATAAATACCGATTACCAGAGTGTATCAATTTAAATTATTTTGTTTGAGTAAGTTCTCAATGTTTTTGCGGTCAATTATTTCATATTTATTGAGTGAAAAGGATTTACAAAATAAAATTGCATACATTTTAAAAGTCTCATTTTGTTTGCCTTAGTCAGTCAGGTAATATCTATGTTAAAATATGGAAGGGTCGCCATCTCGAAAACGAAAGCAACTGACATTAAATACCAAATATGAGATTATTAAGGCGTGTGAAACTGAATCTAAACTAGTTGCAGTCTCTGGAAAACATTGTGCTTCATACTAGCGATATTAAACAGAAGACAATAAAGGATTTCTTTGTGCGTAGTGAAACAAGAGATTAGAAATACATTTAAATACAAAACATAATAAAACTGAATACTTGACTCACAGTTGTTTATTTATTTCTCACAATATCAAATGTAATGCACGAATAAAATACATATGCATCAAGGTTTTCTATTCATTTATTGCATGACATATATTTACATAGATCTAGAAGAATTATACCTCCAATACAGGTTATAACGAAGTTCGTTATATGAGAGCGACTTACAGTACAATTTCACTATAAGCGTGTGCTTGGTTAAAATGAAAACTCGGTTACAGTGAAATAATTTTTTTACCCCTGGCATTTCGTTATAAGCGAGTTTTACTGTATTGAGAAATACTTCCGAAAAAATGGATGGAAATTCAGATTATTGCATATTTAGTAAAAGTAAAAAATGGTTGCCATGGAAACAAAAACTAACTTTTTTTTTAATTAAAATGTAGAAATCGTAATACTATACTGTTAATTTTTTATACAAATGAGTACTTTTTAGTACTCAACTATCTCAAGCCAATGCATCAGTATCTTGCCTTCTATCGAATATTACCTTTACCTCTGATTTATCGTTCATCGTTGCAGTACTCTTAATATTGATTATTGTACATGTAATTTGCAATACATTTAAAAAATATTTATATATATATCACATGATTTTCCTTGTATCCAGGTTAGTATAGCTAGTACCTATAAAGTTATACATACCATGTGTAGTATAAACTATTTTATTTTTCCAATAAATCAATGCATATTTTGCGTTTTTGGTGTCATATGATATAAAGAATCAATCACTCGTTGTCAATTGATATATTTATATTAAACTCGTTCAGGAAATATTATTAAGCTCGCCAGAGGCTTGCTTAATAAAGTTTCCAAAACTTGTTTAATATAAATTTATATCAATTGACGATTCGTGATAGATCCTCTATATATCACATGAAATTATGCTCAACTACATCATTATTGATTAATAAAATTAATGTTCTTATTCGGAATTTAAATACTCTCCTATGCTATGGTGACTTAAGGTAATTCGCTACCATTGCGTGACGTCATGACTTTTTTTCGACATCGCATCGATGTATAAGAAATTTTCAAGGCTAAATCTATAAAATCAGTAGTTTCTGAAGATATATTTTTTTCAAAAATCAATACACGCAATATTATACTTATTAAACGTCCCACAAGTACACGGTGATGTTAGTGCGTTTCAAACGTTTTTAGCTCGACTATTCGAAGAATATGAGAGCTATTACAGTCACTTGTTCGTCGGCGTCGGCGTTGCATATGGTTAAACTTTGTAGAGATGGGACCGAATATTCGAATATTCGAAAATTGAACGAATATTCGAATCCAATTTCAATATTCGAATATTCGTAAAAAATAAAGAAAAATTGTCAATTTCACCAAAAATAGATACATGTAAATTCCAATTATTTCGTATGCTTAATAAAAACATAATGTGTGATATGTATAATCAAGTCCCTAATTGACACTTTTATGACATGTTTATCGGTATATTACAACTGTATACTCTGAATAAACAGTATGACACTTCCGTTTTATACACCCGAAACGCTTGCATTTCGTCTGTATTAAAGCGTCGTAATAACACGGATTTGCAGGCTAACTTATTACCGAACAAATATGTGGGATTATTTTAATTCGGGTGTTTCATACACTGTATGGTTAGCTGTTTGCATACATGAATAAAGTTGTAGTTGTTGGTAAAAGTGTCAACACATTGTCCGCAGTTATCATTGGATGATGACAACGATTTTTAAGCCGCGTAGTCGTACAAATTTGTACCATCTTCATTAGAAATAACAAAACAATCAGACTTATTAATAAAAACTTTATTCACACGTCGTTGAAGCCGGAAAGGTAAAGAAATACGACGATTTATAGATCTTAAACATGTTTATTACTTCCAAATCAGGTTGAATGTATATCAATTGTTCAAACAGAAATATTAAACTAACGAATATCGTAACTTTACATAAGCGCGGACATGGAACTTTCGTTCGATAGGGAAGAGAAAAAGATGAACGAATACTTTGACATCGATAATCCAACGAATATTCGAATATATTCGAATATGAATTTCGAATATTCGAATACTGATTTTGGTATTCGGTCCCATCTCTAGGTTAAAGTTTTACATGCAAAACTTTAACCTTGGTTATATTTCAATAACCAGTGCATATATTGGATTGAAACTTTGCACTGGCTTTCCCTGTCATGTAATCAACCATGTTAGATAACTCTTGCATGAATTTAATGCAAATTATGGCCCTTTTTTACTTAGAAAATTTGGTTAAAGTTTTGCATGCAAGTTACTAATAAGGCCATATCTCAAATAGTATCTGTGCTATGGCATTGAAACTAACAACACTTACTAACCATCATAAGGTTATGGTACCGGTCTTGGGTCATAGCTCTATTATAATTATTATTTGAGTTATGCCCCTTTTTAACATAGAATTTTCTTGGTTAAAGTTTTGCATGCAAGTTTCATTCAGACCATATCTCAGCTACTATCCATGATACTGCATTGAAACTTACAACACTTGTTTACCATCATCAGTCAATGGTATCAGTCAAGGGCAATAACTCTATTATTTTTTTATTTCAGTTATGCCCCTTTTTAACATAGGAGTTTATTGGTTCAAGTTTTACATGCAAGTTCTATTCACGCCATATCTTAGTTACTATTTATGATATTGCATTGAAACTTATAACACTTGTTTATCATCATTAGTCAATGGTACTGGTCAATTGTAATAACTCCATTTTTAGTTTAATTCGAGTTATGCCCCTTTTAACTTAGACTTTCCTTGGTTAAAGTGGATGTATACAATTCCCTTTAAACATACACATTTCTTGAATAGAGTACAGTGCCGCTTGAAGTCTTAAAATCATTTTCACTGACAAATATTTGTTAATAGTCCAGTGTTGAGATAATTGCCATGCCTCAACAACCATTGTACATTAGCTTTCATTGCCATGTAGTCAACTAAGTAACTCACGTTTCAATATAATACAAATTTTAAATGGCCTGTTTTGAACTTATATTTTTTATGACAAATGGCTGCGAATAGTCGAGCGCGCTGTCTAGTGACAGCTCTTGTTTAAGCGTCGGATGTATATGCTATTTGATTATTGTATAAAATAATCACTGGAAAGCCCCGCTCACGGCCTTTCACATGAATGTTAATTGAATAAAATATATGAAACGGAGCGAGAACACTGTCCATTTTTGTTGCGGCGGAGCGCCGTATCACGCTACTTTTATAACGCCAGTGGCCTGACGTTATAACAATGTTATGCAACATTTTCGAGGTGAACCTATAATTGCATTATATTATAACACTGCTGAAAAAAATCTCTATCGTTCAACGTAAACAAATCACGGGGTTTGACTGCAAAATATTGACCAAAAATCGATGTGAAATTAAAATTTACCCTACATTTTAGTCCTATTTTGCGCGACGTCGTTAATAATGTTCTTATCAATATCCCATCGGGGCATTTCTTACTTGTTTTCCTTTTTACTTAATTCGAGTATTAACTTGTCAACCAAAGGTAATTTTAACTGTATCATTGATAATGAGTAAATCAAATGGACATTGAAAGAAAACTATATTGTTTTACAAAAAAGTTGTTTAGCATTTTATCACTGATACAGCTATAGTCCTCTTTGCATAATTCATAAAGTCCGGAGATAACGGTATATAATAAGGTAACATACAATTCAAATACAACCGAGCACAGCCGGACAAGTTTTACAGAGTTTTATGAGTGTCAGTTTAATCTGGTCAAGCTATACCTTTGAATAATTACATTGAATAAGTTTTATGTTTCAGACAAGTCTCGCTTTTTACATTACATCTTACGGAGATTTAAAATGCACACAAGTCCGCATATTCGTGTCGTCAAATGATTTTACAGAAAACAACATTCATCGGGAAAAATAACAACAAAGTACTAGACGCTTTTTTCCCGCGTATGTTTATGAATTAAAGTGCAGGTTATCAATATTATTGCAATGGGACACATGTATATCATTTTGATAGGAACACATGGGGTGAATAGCCGGTTGATGTGACAATAAAATTTCATTTCTATTATAGCCGTGTTGACTAAATATTGATTTTATCGAACTTGCATAAATCTGGAGTAAAATATGGGGTCGTTCGTATGTTAAAATATGAAGAAATTTTGCCCAGAACTTTAAGTCACGAGTTATGCGTTAGTACGCACTGGCAGACAGACGGATGGACACCACCGATGCTGTATGCCTCCATTGATAAATAAGTGGGAAAATGAACGTTACTTACATAAACACTGAAGACACCATTTTGGACAGTTTTTCCCGGCGATTCAATTGGTGTTATAATACAATCATATTTATCTTTATTTGTCTGCTTCCTTTGTAACCGGTTTTCGCGACGTTTTGTTTTAAAGCATGGTGTAACATAGAGACTAGAGAGATCAGTACATTCTAACCTATTTATTTTTGTCTATTTTATTAAACAAATAATTACTACACATTTAAATGCATGTGCAGACATGAAAATACGCATTCGCACTTCCTTTCGATACATTCGTTTTAAAATCTGCCACCATTGAGCGACATTTTCATTTATTTTCACAGCATAATAACATTTTTAATTAGTGGATAAAATGATTCACAAATGAAAAAAATTGGGACTCAGTGCCATATACGTAGCTATATGAAGTGTGATACTTACTGAATGAGAAACTTAGTGGAATACGCGTATGTCTCGGATGGAGGCCTAGCCAACGTTGTTATGAAATTCAATGCTATTTCAATGATCGTTAACTATTTGCACGATCATAACAAATTGCGCCCCACAAAATGTAACTGATCAAACAAAGTATCAATGTTAGATTTCAATCTATGTCAAATATTTCCAAGTCCGTTATGCTATCCATAACTAAACAGACATAATCCATTAGGCCATGAAGCGGATTTGAAAAAAGACAACTTGACAGGAATAAGCCTTTTAATACTCACGCTGTTTTCAAAGTCGGAACTATATAGTTCAACAACATCTCTTTGATATTATCATATTGAAGCTTCCAAAGAATTTTGGGTGTTAGCCAGATACCGACATGAAAAGACTACTACTAGCCTACCGTGCAGGCCATAGTATATAAGGGGTTAGGCAGTTCGATCTGGGGGGGTAGTGCATGAAGCTGAAAATGACCGATTTCAAGATACACGGGTATACTTTGTTTTACTGAGACTGTTTGTGAAGTCAGTTGTAAGTAGAGAAATACTTAAATGAAGTTTTATTTTTATCAGGCTTGATATGGGATCAAAGTAAGACTGGTTACATGTACATGTGTATCTGGATTGGGCAGGCCAGTATTAGAAATACACGTATATAACGGAATACCGGTATGTATCACAAAATTGATCCGATACAGGGGGAGGATATCACATGGCTATATTAGTTTTTTAAAAATAACTAAACTACCAATGACAGACTTTTTCAGTGTATAGGGAACATGATTGAAGTTCACTGGCGTACCTATTTTGATTTTTTACAACTATCTGGTATGGCAGAAGAAATGCTTGTTTTCCTCATATGCCGAACATCTAGCTAGCAAGGGAATTTCTGGTACCATTTTTATTTCGTCTTTAGTGTGACATGGCCTGGGATCGAACCAGGGACTTCCCGCCCTCGAAGCGAACGCTCAACCACTAGGCTATTGAAAAGACTGTTAAACCACCATATTTATAAGCTCAATATATTGCGTAATCATTATAAAATTATGTTGTAGTTACATGCGGATGTCAATTAACATAACTCACCAGTAATGTTCTCGTATACTTTTCATAGCGGATATGACAAGTGTTATATAATAATTTATTATAACAAAATGAGAACGATGGTCCGGAATGTTTTGAGTAACATTTGTATTTCACGACTACAACGTCATATGTAACGTCGCACAAATAGGACTTCAATATATAGCGTAAATTTTAATTTCACATCGATTTTTGGTCAACATTTTGCGGTCAAACACCTTGAGTTTTTTATGCTGATCGGTAGAGAAATTTTTCTGCAGTGTTTTAATATAATGCAATAACAGGGTCACTGTGCAAAAAAATGCATAAATTTGTTATAACGTCAGGCCAGTGGCGTTATAACAGTAGCGTAAAACGGCGCTCCGCCGCAACAAAAATAGACAGCATTCTCGCTTTGAATTATACATTTTATTAAATTTATATGCATGTGAAAGGCCGCGAGTGGGGCTTTCAATTGACTATTTTTATACAATAATCGAACAGCGTATACATCCGACGCTTCACAAAACGTTTAAACACGCTTACGTCACAGTGCGCTTGTGAGACGTTAAATAAGTATAATATTGCATGTATTAATTTTAAAAAAAAAATCTTCAGAAACTAGAGATTTTATAGATTTAGCCTTGAAAATTTCAGATAAATTTAAGCGATGTCGAAAAAAAATCATGAAGTCGCGCAATGGTAGCGAGTTACTTTATTGGGCCTGGTGCCTCTTTATTTATGTATTGTAATTATGTTTGTTTGTAAATATACATGCACAAGTCTTCTTCCTCTTCTTCTTCCATGTAATTTGCAGGGCCCACTCTGGGACATTATCGCAAATGTTAGAGACAGAGGTGACATACAAGGAATCCGGTTGTGATACCTTAGCTTGTTCCGAATAGATTCCTTGGTTCTTTAACGTGCCCGGTGTAAAGCACCGATGCACGCGAGACTACCCCTGGGTTACCAACCACGATCATCTCTAGTTATGTTAATAAACAATTTACTTACATACTTACTTATTCAAGTGCATGACTTCCAATGATCGTTTTTTCATTCAAATTAGAATACAATGCTTATAACAAATATGTACAAATATGAGATGAAAAACTTGAGTCTTCAGCAGACAAAATAATAATATGAAATATGCATCACCACATATGATATAACATTTTGAATACACAATCAGACACATAATATTGGATGGTGTAAGATAGCAGACATTCTACACAATAATATAACATAGTATAAGTGCTATCATCATTTTAAAAAATTAAGAGATACACATTTTATTAGCAATGTATATATATTATGCAAGCGTCCAAATAGTAAAAAACAAAGATTATTGCATATTTGAGAAATTAAGAAAAATGCTTGCTATGGCCACATACAGTACATTGAACTGAAATTATTTAAAATACCAAAATTGTTTACAGGAGGGGAGACAACTCTGTACATACTAAATTAAAACTTGCAGGAGTTTGCTCCCTTAGATTTTTGTAGGAAGCAACGCCATACCAACTTATTTTAAGTCGGTAGGAGTTCGCTCCCTATGATTTCCAAAGGTAGGCAACTCCGTACTAACTAATTATAAGTTGGCAGGAGTTCCCTTCCTTAGATTTTGTAAGGGAGGTAACTCCCTCCCTCTAGTTTAAAGTCGGCACAAGTTCACTCACTTAGATTTTTGAAGGGAGGTAACTCCCTCCCTCTAGTTTAAAGTCGGCACAAGTTCACTCACTTAGATTTTTGAAGGGAGGTAACTCCCTCCCTCTAGTTTAAAGTCGGCACAAGTTCACTCACTTAGATTTTGTGAAGGGAGGTAACTCCCTCCCTCTAGTTTAAAGTCGGCACAAGTTCACTCACTTAGATTTTTGAAGGGAGGTAACTCCCTCCCTCTAGTTTAAAGCCGGCACAAGTTCGCTTACTTAGATTTTTGAAGGGAGGTAACTCCCTCCCTCTAGTTTAAAACTGGCACAAGTTCACTCACTTAGATTTTGTGAAGGGAGGTATCTGCAGAAGTTCTTCTCGTGAGAATCAAGGACGTAAAAGTTGGGGTTATTCAACCCAAGTGGAAGAGTTTCTTCCCCTTTTGAAAATTCGGTAAGTGATTATATACGCCTGGTCTAAATAACTAGAGAGGGCTTTCTAATGATGCGCATATCTCTGCTAGTAGATTATTTTCATGTGCAATAAATCTGACAAAGAATTAAATGCTACCAGATTCCTTTGAAAACAGAACTATGAATTATTGCAGATAATGTTTTTAATGAGTTGTGTAAAATAACCATAAATTGAAAGAGATATCATTAAAACAGTTTATCTGTTGTCAACATTGTGAACCCCTCCCCCAAAAATTATATTTTGTTTTAGTATACATATACAATACCACTGTGTATAGTTGATTTCTGACAATTGCAACAAGGTATACACATTGAATTACATAGTATGGCAATAAGTCATACAGTGATCAGCTTTACATGGGCTTTCAATACAAGATAAATATGATAGTAATTTGACTAGTTTAAGCCGAACATTATACATCTGATCTGAATTCTTGAGGAAGCAAAACTATCATAGTCTATGGCCTCTTGTTCTGACATGTGGGACATGGCTCCTGGTCATATAATGTGTGCCTATTCAATAACTGTTTTATTCTTTATTCAAAGTTTTCAAAGAAATCTCAGCCAACTGGGGGGGGGGGGGCACGAGCCCTCATGCCAAGTGCCTAGATACATGTCTGATGCTATGGAGAGTTGGTTCAGGAGAGGGCCAGATTGAAGTGTTTTCTGCTAAGTGCTTAAGGGTAAGGGACCTTCTTGAGAGGTTGTTGCAATTGAGAGTGCCACTCTATTAAAGGTGGGGGCTGCTCTTGAGAGGTTGTTGCAATTGAGAGCGCTACTCTATTAAAGGTGGGGGCTGCTCTTGAGAGGTTGTTGCAATTGAGAGTGCCACTCTATTAAAGGTGGGGGCTGCTCTTGAGAGGTTGTTGCAATTGAGAGTGCCACTCTATTAAAGGTGGGGGCTGCTCTTGAGAGGTTGTTGCAATTGAGAGTGCCACTCTATTAAAGGTGGGGGCTGCTCTTGAGAGGTTGTTGCAATTGAGAGTGCCACTCTATTGAAGGTGGGGGCTGCTCTTGAGAGGTTGTTGCAATTGAGAGTGCCACTCTATTGAAGGTGGGGGCTGCTCTTGAGAGGTTGTTGCAATTGAGAGTGCCACTCTATTAAAGGTGGGGGCTGCTCTTGAGAGGTTGTTGCAATTGAGAGCGCCACTCTATTAAAGGTGGGGGCTGCTCTTGAGAGGTTGTTGCAATTGAGAGCGCCACTCTATTAAAGGTGGGGGCTGCTCTTGAGAGGTTGTTGCAATTGAGAGCGCCACTCTATTAAAGGTGGGGGCTGCTCTTGAGAGGTTGTTGCAATTGAGAGCGCCACTCTATTAAAGGTGGGGGCTGCTCTTGAGAGGTTGTTGCAATTGAGAGCGCCACTCTATTAAAGGTGGGGGCTGCTCTTGAGAGGTTGTTGCAATTGAGAGCGCCACTCTATTAAAGATGGGGGCTGCTCTTGAGAGGTTGTTGCAATTGAGAGCGCCAGTCTATTAAAGGTGGGGGCTGCTCTTGAGAGGTTGTTGCAATTGAGAGCGCCAGTCTATTAAAGGTGGGGGCTGCTCTTGAGAGGTTGTTGCAATTGAGAGCGCCACTCTATTAAAGATGGGGGCTGCTCTTGAGAGGTTGTTGCAATTGAGAGCGCCACTCTATTAAAGGTGGGGGCTGCTCTTGAGAGGTTGTTGCAATTGAGAGCGCCACTCTATTAAAGGTGGGGGCTGCTCTTGAGAGGTTGTTGCAATTGAGAGCGCCACTCTATTAAAGATGGGGGCTGCTCTTGAGAGGTTGTTGCAATTGAGAGCGCCACTCTATTAAAGATGGGGGCTGCTCTTGAGAGGTTGTTGTTCAAGTGGGTCTGCTCATAAAGTTAAATGGGAGAAGGCAGCTGTTAGTATTTTGGCCAAGTAGACTATTCCTTAAGAAATAATGAACAACTATGAAAAAATGGCCATCCATTTGAATTTGCTGGGATGTTTGCTGACATGGCAAAAAAAGGTTTGCATGGGTTTATTATTTCCCATAATTGAAATTTTAAATCTTTAAACAAAAAATCTGTTTTTTTATTATGATAGCAGGGTTGTAAATTTGTAAATTACATGAAAATTTGTCTGCCTTGACAAAAAATTCATATTAGACTGGATCCATAATTCTTTCCTTAGGCATACTAAAATGTGATTGGTTTCTAATAGTCCAATTTTTAATCTAACCAGGTAACCTAAACATTCACCATGATAACCAGGAATTTCTTTGGCTTGCTTAACACTGTCTTTGTTTTCTAGACTTGTTTAAGAAATGTTGGATCTCCGAAGACAACTCATGAAAGATCTCATAATCTATCACTCGAAGACCTAAATTACATGTGATTTAGGTCTTTGATCACTATAAAAATTATTTCCGAATTATAAATGATCAACAATAAATTTCATATTTTTTCATTGTAACAAATCCCTACCTTACAGTAGAACTAGGCCTTTCCTATTGTTTCTGGTTTTTTTACTGGAAACAAACAATTTGTTCTGCCTTATTTGTCTGTCTTGTTGCTGAGTTGATAGATTAAGGGTTGAAAACAGTTGAATTTTGCTCCATATGTCATCATCACTCAGTCTCTACAGAATAGGTTCCGGTACTTCATAGATTCCCTCTGTGCTATAGTTATTATTAATTTGATTTGCATATTTATTTGTAGATTTTTACACAAGCTGGTTTGTTCAGCACTTTGTCATTGTGCCAGAAATGCATCATATTTGATCAATATCCCAGTCAGTGGCGTAGCTGCCTTTAGGCTCGCAGACTTTGCTTAATGATTTTTAAAAAAAAAGTCATTATAACTAGAGGGGTGGGTTGGTGATTATAGGTCAAACATTTTATAGCAAGTATGTTAAACGTCCCTACTTTAATCAGCATAGCACCAAGGCAGTTTTGGGGTAGTCTTTTTAATGTGTTTGAGATAGCTTCTGTTTCGCTGCCAAGGTAGCATCACATATACTTAGTAGATGGTTTTAAAGGGACTCAACTCCAGTCTTAAAATCACATCTTTTTGGCTTGACCTACCTAGTACATTTTTATACGAGTCTGGACTTATTCATCTAGAAGAAAAATAATCGAATAATGTCGGTTTATTGAATTGAAAACCAAAATAATCTATTGTGTAACTAACACATTAAAATATATCTTTAACATTGTGTAGCGTAGGGTGGTTTTTACCTAATTGAAGGACAGTAAAACATGTTTGGTAGTTTTCATGAATAGCGCCTTTGATTGTAATGTAAATTGTAAGACTACTTTATATATGTGTTAAACATAGTTTTGAAATGGAGTTTTTAGTCCCTTTAAAGGAGAATGAAGCATTTGTCACAAGATCAGTGAATACCACAATGGGACAGTAATTTATTCAACATTATTCCCAGGAATAGACTTCTTAATACTCTAAAGTTATTGATTTTTGTGGGGGATTTCATTGATTTTGTGGTTCACCTTCAGCTACAAAATCAAATCCTATTGAACAATCATTTTGACTCTTGTATTTGTTTCCTGAATTGCAAAATCCATTAATTAACGTCCCATCAAAATGGTCATTTTTACCAAAACCATGAAATGAAATTTCGTCCCATCGAAATTAAATGATTTTACAGTACAACATTGCTATTGTGTACAGCTCTCTACAATCACTTGACTGATCATTTTTGTCGAGCCCGCTGGCGGTGAGCTCGATAAAGTCGTCACAATGGCTGTTCAGTGTGCGTGCATGTGTCCGATTTTGTCCGGGCTGTTTCTTCATCATTCAATGGGTGATTTTTAAATACATTGGCACAAATGTTCCCCGTGTTGAGGCGACTGTCGCACCCAAGACCAGTACCCCTAGCTTGAAGGTCAAGGTCACTCTTGGAGGTCAAAGGTCCAAAATGGGCATAATACTGCTTGTCCGGACCATATGTTCTTCATTTGTTGGGTGATGTTGAAATACATTGGCACAAATGTTCCCCGTGTTGAGGCGGCGTGTCTCTCCCAAGACCAGTACCCCTAGCTTGAAAGTCAAGGTCGCTCTTGGAGGTCAAAGGTTCAAAATGGGCATAATACTGCTTGTCCGGACAATATGTTCTTCATTTGTTGGGTGATTTGAAATACATTGGCACAAATGTTCCCTGTGGTGAGGCGGCGTGTACCAGTATCCCTAGCTTAAAGGTCAAGGTCACTCTTGGAGGTCAAAGGTCTAAAATGGGCATAATACTGCTTGTCCGGACCATATGTTCTTCATTTGTTGGGTGATGTTGAAATACATTGGCACAAATGTTCCCCGTGTTGAGGCGGCGTGTCTCTCCCAAGACCAGTACCCCTAGCTTGAAAGTCAAGGTCGCTCTTGGAGGTCAAAGGTTCAAAATGGGCATAATACTGCTTGTCCGGACAATATGTTCTTCATTTGTTGGGTGATTTGAAATACATTGGCACAAATGTTCCCTGTGGTGAGGCGGCGTGTACCAGTATCCCTAGCTTAAAGGTCAAGGTCACTCTTGGAGGTCAAAGGTCTAAAATGGGCATAATACTGCTTGTCCGGACCATATGTTCTTCATTTGTTGGGTGATTTTGAAATACATCGGCACAAATGTTCCCCGTGTTGAGGCGGCGTGTCGCGCCCAAGACAAGTACCCCTAGCTTGAAGGTCGAGGTCACTCTTGGAGGTTAAAGGTCCAAAATGGGCATAATACTGCTTGTCCGGACAATATGTTCTTCATTTGTTGGGTGATTATTAAATTAACTTGGCATAATTGTTAAACACCACGAGGCGGTATTCAGTGCGCAAGATCCAGGCCTCTAGCTCAAAGGTCAAGGTCACACTTAGAGGTCAAAGGTAAAAAATGGCCATTATAGACCTTGTCAGGGCTGTATCTCACTCATGCAATGACACTTTTTTAAATAACTTGGCATAATTGTTAAACACCACGAGGCGGTGTGCAGTGCGCAAGATCCAGGTTTCTAGCTCAAAGGTCAAGGTCACACTTAGAAGTCAAGCATCAACAATGACCATTATAAACCTTGTCCGGGCTGTATCTCACTCATACATTGACACATTTTTAAATAACTTTGCAAATTTGTTAAACACTATGAGGCGGTGTGCAGTGCGTAAGAAACAGGTCTCTAGCTCAAAGGTCAAGGTCACACTCAGAGGTCAATCTTCAAAAATTACCATTATAGGCCTTGTCCTGGCTGTATTTCACTCATGCATTAACCAATCTTTTTTAAATTTGGCATGAATGTTCACCTGCATGAGACAGAGGTTCATGACAGACCCCGAGGTTCATATCTCAAGGTCAAGGTCACAGTTGAAGGTCAAATTGAAGCTTGTCCAGACCATAACTTTGTCGTGCATTGACCAATCTGTCTTACATTTGCCATGAATATTCACCTCCATAAGCTGGAGTGTCATGCTCAACCCTCAGGTTCCTATATCAAAGGTCAAGGTCACAGTTGCAGGTCAAATTTCTAAAGAAGCTTGTCTGGACTATAATTTTGTCATGCATTGACCAATCTTGCTTGAAATTGCCATGGATGTCAACCTCTATTAATCGGAGTGTCATGAGCAACCCCTGGTTCTTTTCTTAAAGGTCAAGGTCACAGTTAGAGGTCAAAGGTCAAATTGAAGTTTGTAGGTATAATTTATTCTTTATGCATGCTGGCATTAGATGTAACTTAGCACATTTAAGTCAGTGCATTTTTTTAATGTGCCCCGAGGCTCGACATTATTTGCCCGAGGGCACAAATTTCTAGTATTGAGAGAGTTTGGGTTACATGTAATGAACACACACACAAATCTTTCTTTTATCATAGTATATTGCCTGACCGACAAGACCTTAAGGATGACTCCATCTATCACCGTTCTGATGATGACATGGTGTCCGTTGCCTAACCAAAGCACTACATAGCACTTTCCACAGAAGGTTATCCATGTCTTCTATATTTTATAGAACGGAGGTAACTGAACAGACACATGGTTTGAACACAAGCATAGACATTTTGTCAGACCATAATAACATCATGGTTTGAGATGTTTGCAAGAGGTGTATTTAGATTATTTTCCAAACACTGCTTGTTTCAGGTTTTTTATGTAGCATGTCATATACAAAGTTACAGACTTTTTTACTTAACCTTTGAAAACAATTTATTCCAGATTGTTTGTGACTGCTGAGGTGGGGTTAAGGACAAACCCCTGAACATGCTAGGACCATGCGACCAAGGTTCATCAACCCCACAACCATATAATAGGTCTTCATCTTGAACTTGCCTCAACTGTATACTTATTCAGATTAAATGTTGGCCAATTATCAGGACAAACCCCTAGCTGTCAGGATTCAAACCTTTAACCTACTACAAGGAGTGACAATGCTTTTTCTACAAGTGATTCAACCAAGGGTGAGAGTATCTTTGTGTGCATAATTTTGGTCTTCTGTTGTGCGGAATGCTATTACATTGACTGACCAGATCAACTTTTATTTACCATCTCTCTCAAGTAAATATTGACAGACTGCTATGTTAATGGCTGGGTAAAGTAGATGTTTCGATATTTGTGATACAAGATACAGTGACTGCAGGGTTCCTTCATATTTGTGATACAGACTGGCCCAGCTAGCTCAATCTATAATATCAATGAAAGAAATATTCAGCTAAGACATTGTGGAATTACTCTGTCTTCTAATGATCTTCTTACAGCATCCTTATTCCTTACTAAGCAATATGCACGTTAAACAAATTGCCTTATTTGGCATTCAATTTAATTCAGCATAATCATTCAATTGGTCATGAATCTGTGCGATAAATTTCTAAAATTGCATCAATAATTTAATTTTTAACCCACTAACTATGAATAATGATATATTTTACCCTGTTTTTATAATGGTTTCTTCCCGTCCCTGGAGAGTTGCAGACTTAATAAGGATGCGTCCATTATTGTATTGGTGATCACAGCAATATTGATTTGTTCCAGCTCTATGACTGGTGCCTGGCTGTACGCTGCTATAACTAAAGAGAGGTAATGATTTTATTTTGTTGATTCATTATTGACTTTGTGTTGAAATATTAATCCTAGTAGGCATAATAACGAGAGCTATCCCAGAATGACTTTGTTAGGCTACTGTAGGTCGCTTGATTTGTATATTTCATACAGTCTTGCATAGAGAAAGGGGGAATAAATTTGAAACTATTGTTGGATGGTTCCCAATCCCATCTATAATTAGACATTCTAAAAAAGGAGGTGTGTGTTTTTGGGGGATTATGTTATAGGTCAGTGGCGTGGTAAGTTATGTACTTGTAATATGGTGTTTGTTAAGTTTATGTAAGCATTGCTAAGCAATTTGATACATAATTGTATCTGTATTCCTACCATATACAGTTTTAACATGTCATAGTAGCAAACATATTGACAACGTCTTACTTTGACATGTTTTACTTTTCTATGTAGATTGTCCTGCAAATAAAGGTTTGTGTATATTTAGTTTTATAAGAAGGTCGTAACTGCTATTTAAAACCTTATAAGACTGATACATATTTGAAATCTGCACCATAACGCGCTTCTTATGAGTCTTTTTTCATGAAGATCGGGACCAAAAAGAAGTTGTAAAAGCTTTACCAAACATAAAGAGTAAATTTCAGACATTTTTTTTCTAAAAAATATTGATTTTGTACTTACGATGTTCTCATTTTAAGCCAGCAATATCTGGACTAGTTAGGTTGTAAGCATGGCTGGAGAAAACTTATATAACCTATATATACCACATGGGCATATACACTGAACTGCTTTAAAAACGCACAACACAAGAGTAATATAGATTTTCGTGATGAAAACGTCAATCTATGGTTATTTATTTTTGGATTAATAATCTTTAGTCTATACACAACGAATTGTGTAATTTTCATGCCATTATTACAAGTTTAAAATAAATTATAATAAAGATAACACAGTGACCCATTTAAGTGAAAGTCACAATTTCAAAAGCAATTATAAGAGCCTGCTACATTGATGCATGTACGTGGTTTCTCTTCCTAAAGAATAACATTAATTACATAATAGGATAGAATTATGTTCTACGTTATGTTTCTAACCATCCAAGCGAAGCTTAACTTGAATTATAAATGTAATGTGGCTTTGGCTGTCTGGTTATGAGCATAAGACTGTCAGGATATTTCCTGTGTTGCTTATATGGCACCTCAAATCAACACTATGAAGGAGCTTGAAGACAAAAAATTGGGACATTCGGCTGATGTTTCTAACCATCCAAGCAAAGCTTAACTTGAATTATAAATGTTATGTGGCTTTGGCTGTCTGGCTAATACCATGCGACTGAGTGCGGTCCAGAGGTGCGCATTATGTGAACCTAAGATGGATTCAAACCTTATTTAAACTTGAAATCTTGGTTATGAGCATCAGACTGTCAGGATATTTCCCGTGTTGCTTATATGGCACCTCAAATCAACACTATGAAGGAGGTTGAAGACAAAAAATTGGGACATTCGGCTCTTAATGGGAGAAAACTCATTAAAAAGTAAACTAAAATGATTTTCCTTTTTATTGACAATTATGAAAGGAATTGTTATGAAAATGCAATAGCTTTTGTGCTTTTAGCTTGGTTATTGACACCAAACATTCTTTTGACACTGCGTACAGCCATGCGGCACCAATTTTACTGGCACAACCTGTGTCATGTTTCCTCATAGCTCGGGCTCAATACCTTTAGCTGGTTTCATCCAGGTAGGTCTTTGACTGTGTCATTCGCTAGGAATCGATGTTCTAAGCCCACAATCGTTGTGTGGAGGCAACTGAACCGCCATGCTAAGGCACCGATGCTCTTTTCTGTTGGAAGTGAATGCACAATCATGCGAACAAATACAAGAGATATTCGCAGCATAAAATACCATTACCAAATACTGTTTCTGTGGGTTTTTTCAATGTGTAAACCACCAGCGTACAGTTTAAAGTCAATATTGACAACATAGGTCGACGCCATCGAGCTGCACATGCAAAACATGTAAAATAAAAAAGTTATTTAAGCAGGGTATTCTGAATTAAAACAAATTTTTTCTTTAATTATGTCAAGCTTATGAACTGAACAAACCCTGTAAACTATTAATTTTAGCAAAACTCATTTTTGAAAATTTTTGATTATTTTCAATAGTGGTGCATTTTTAAAGCGGTTGAGTGTACTTGAGTTAGATATAAGAAGGACACTGCTTTAAAGTTTTCTATGGCATTTTGGTATTCAATAAGGCTATTTTTCCAACTATGTTTTAATGAACTTGGCACTCACTGAAATCTCATAGATCTGAAGTTCAAATAAACTTGTTTGTACTGCTTTACTACTACCAAATAGGTGACAAACATGGTTTGCCTACAGAATTTCATTAACTTTAAATTAGTGCTAATATTGCAGATTCTTTACCATAATGTGTAGATGTTGAGTGGTTTCAATTGAAAAATAATCTAAGTATGGACATAAGTTTAAGATTTTCATAAGTGCATTGATAAAACAGTACTTACTGTTATCCATTGGCTGAAATGCTTCAAACAGCATCCATGCTTAAGCCTTATTGGTAAATGTCCACTTTGAGTGTGGAAGGTCCACAAGTGTTGTACAATAAAAGTGGTACTTGAAATTATCAGCATATAAAGGGGAGGTATATGGCTTAGTGCTGTTTTTAGCTCACCTGAGCACAAAGTGCTCAAGGTGAGTTATTGTGATCACTCACCGTCCTTAGTCCGTCCGTCTGTAAGTCCGCACACACGAAAGCTACCTTAGGTGGTCGGAGGTGTGGCCTAACACAATAGAAATCTATTCAATTCATTCCGTGACCACTTAATTCTTTTGTCCTTTAAGTGGTCGTTCCTTTGATCTTAAACAATGGAATGACCACCTAAAGTAGCGATTGTGGGGGTGTCCGTCCGTCTGTCCGTCTGTACGTCCGTCCGTCCACACTTTCAAACGACATTTCCTCTGAAACCATTTGGCCAATTTTGATGAAATTTTGCCAGGATGTACGTGGTATTGGGGGATTTAGCAATTTTAGCCCTGGGGTCAAAATTGGCCCCGCCCCGTTTTACATAGACTTATATAGGGAAAACATATAAAAATCTTCTCCTCTAAAACTACAATGCCTAGAGCTTTGATATTTGGTATGTAGCATCATCTAGTGGTCCCCTACCACGATTGTTCAAATTATGCCGCTGGGGTCAAAATTGGCCCCGCCCCGGGGGTCACCGTTTTACATTGACTTATATAGGGAAAACATATAAAATTCTTCTTCTCTAAAACTACAATGCCTAGAGCTTTGATATTTGGTATGAAGCATCATCTAGTGGTCCCCTACCAATATTGTTCAAATTATGCACCTGGGGTCAAAATTGACCCCGCCCGGGGGTCACCAGTTTTATATAGACTTATATAGGGTTAGACATAAAAATCTTCTTCTCTAAAACTACAATGCCTAGAGCTTTGATATTTGGTATGTAGCATCATCTAGTGGTCCCCTACCAAGATTGTTCAAATTATGCCCCTGGGGTCAAAATTGACCCCGCCCTGGGGGTCACCAGTTTCTATATTTACGCTCTACTTTTGTTAGTCTAAATTGTGTAGGGCTTCATTTATAATCAGGTGAGCGATATAGGGCCATCATGACCCTCTTGTTATGGTTAACATCAGATATGATGTGTTGAGGGTGAATGTTGTTAGTAATGTACCAGTCAAATTTCCCTTTAAGTATGCCTAATTTTAGTATATGTATCAATGAAAAGGGACACCCTTGTGTCATGCAATCCAGAGTGAACTATGCCTGATCAAGTTTCATACTTACCAACTTAACTGAACATTTGATAATTGATAAAAGACATGCACAAAATGGCTGTTGTCATTTCTAATTGAAATTATGCATAACTTGTGTATTGGTTATTGCATTATCTGGAGGTTTGTGGAATAATTGACTTTATGATAGAACTTAATAGAATGCATAATATTGAGGGAATCTATTATCGATGGACTATCTCTGTTGTAGACTTGTAGTTATAGTAGAAGTGCCCCTATGGACCGTATGTAGGACTTGGGTGATGAAGTACATCATTGATGCATTCAACATGTTTTATGGGATTCTGCCAAAAGTATTTGATTGGAATCAATAAGGGTTGTATCAGTGGGTGGGTATGCAACATCTTACATCCATTATACAGCCTATGGTCATTATACTGACTGGTATAATCTCTAAAACTTTATTGAAAAAATTGATAACAATGCAGCCAGAAAACTGGTCTCCCTTGACATAAAGTAGATTGTTAAGTCTATTTCTGTAATTGGATTGTCTCCCTTAAAAACTCATTATTGGAGAATATGGACATATCGCTGGCTTAGAATGAGAAGGGTGTAAGTACAAAATCAATATTTTTAGAAAATAAGAGAAACTGAACGAAAATGACTCTGACTTTATGTATGGTAAAACGAGCTGTATTAAACTTCAGTTTGGTCAACATGATAAGTTCTGATTTTCATGAAAATAGGTTCATAAGATGCCGCCTTGTGATACTGATTTTAATATGTATCAATCTTATTAGGTCGTACTTATAGGAAACCATCGATCCAAAAACCTTATTTCTCACAAATACAATTGATTTTACTGTAGCAAATTTCTGGCCTGGAAATCAATAAATGTTAGCCAGAAGTCAATGGAATCCCTGCCACTTCTCTCCACTTGTTTATTGATGAACTTTTCTCTGCTGTTTGTATTATAAACAAACATGTATTAATGAGCTGTATTTGACACTTTATTATTTATTGACAAACACTGGGTGTATCCTATACATAGTTGATTGGTCAATCATTTGTGAAACATGTTTTCATTGGCTGAACGCCTCAATATTTGTGAAACATGTTTTCATTGGCTGAATACCTCAATATTTGTGAAACATGTTTTCATTGGCTGAATACCTCAATATTTGTGAAACATGTTTTCATTGACTGAACGCCTCAATATTTGTGAAACATGTTTTCATTGGCTGAACGCCTCAATATTTGTGAAACATGTTTTCATTGACTGAACTCCTCAATATTTGTGAAACATGTTTTCATTGGCTGAACGCCTCAATATTTGTGAAACATGTTTTCATTGACTGAACGCCTCAATATTTGTGAAACATGTTTTCATTCAGACTGAACACCTCAATATTTGTGAAACATGTTTTCATTGGCTGAACGCCTCAATATTTGTGAAACATGTTTTCATTGGCTGAACGCCTCAATATTTGTGAAACATGTTTTCATTGGCTGAACGCCTCAATATTTGTGAAACATGTTTTCATTGACTGAACACCTCAATATTTGTGAAACATGTTGTCATTGACTGAACGCCTCAATATTTGTGAAACATGTTTTCATTGACTGAATGCCTCAATATTTGTGAAACATGTTTTCATCGTTCTCCTCGATTGTTTGTGAAACATGAGTTGCTTATCTTGCTATGGATGTTGAACCAGTGAACTTTAATGGTTCTGCTCTTGGCATTTTCATTACTTTGAAATCAGAGCCATTTAGTTGTGGAACTTTTCAGTCTTTTCCAAAAACAGTTTCACTTAGACTAAGACCAATGGGCTATATGGAGAGTCTCAATTCTTAGCCAAACTTCTTTGTAATGTAACTATATTAAATTAATTAAAGTATTGATTTGAAAAAAGTGTCAGGATTCTACGATGAGTACATGTATATTAATTGATCAATAAGTCTCCAGTATACTCAATGTTAATTCTCTACCTGCCGTAACAAATCCTCATTGAAAGTGATTGGCTGTGATCAACTGTGATAGGCTGGATGAGGCCGTGATCAACTGTGATAGGCTGGGTTAGGCCGTGATCAACTGTGATAGGCTGGGTTAGGCCGTGATCAACTGTGATAGGCTGGGTTAGGCCGTGATCAACTGTGATAGGCTGGGTTAGGCCGTGATCAACTGTGATAGGCTGGGTTAGGCTGTGATCAACTGTGATAGGCTGGGTTAGGCCGTGATCAACTGTGATAGGCTGGGTGAGGCTGTGATCAACTGTGATAGGCTGGGTAAAAAATAGGCCGTGATCAACTGTGATAGGCTGGGTTAGGCCGTGATCAACTGTGATAGGCTGGGTTAGGCTGTGATCAACTGTGATAGGCTGGGTTAGGCTGTGATTGGTGCCATAACCGAATGATTACATGTAAGTAATTCAGTGATCTAGTGAATCAATGTACTACTTAATGAGTTTTAGATATTACAGGCCCCTATTCCACGAAGTAAAACAAGTTATTGCTCAGCTGAGTCTGCTATTTTGAAACTATCATATGCCTTGTGACATAGTATGATACCAGAAATGGACGCACGTTTCTTTATCCTGGTTAATATGACATCACGTAAGAGTCATAATAACGTCACGTTGGAGCTAAAATGACGTTACGTTGAAATTGCTTGACAATTTTATGAATGTACAAGATTTTCATCATAAATGACGGTAGATCTCCATGAACTTAACTAAACGTGAGTTGTTGTTACTCCCATGGGTTTTTTAAATTGAACAATTGTATTAAAGACTTTAATACACTTCAGAGCCTGGCCAGAAGTTGATAATCGGCCCGGCATGAATAATCACCCTCGGGCTAAAGCCCTCACGGTGATTATTAATTTTCCTGGCCGATTATCGCATTCCGGCCCGGCTATGTCGTGTATTAACCTCTAATTAAAACATTCTGTATCAAAGAGCTGCTAGGAAAAACGACCAATCAGAATGTGTAGTGTTTCTGAGTCATAACTAGGACAAATATTTCCCATGTTTGTGTTCTACATCATGTATTTAAATTTATTGGAAACGTTGATGTTTATCAGATCATAAAATGAATATTCTACTGTAAATTAAACATACTTCAAACCAATAGCACAAGTTACAAGGACTGAGCTCAGGAAACAACTTGAATAACTTATATGCCAGTGAGTCCCAGTATTTTGTGTTTGGTTCAGACAGTTGTCAGTCCATGGTCATCGTTTCTTTACTACCTGTGATTGGTGTATGAAGAGACAGAGCTGATACAAGGAATTCAGGTTCTATACCTTAACCTCTTTCTGAACAAACTTGGGATCATGGGGAACTAGGTCGGGTCTTTAAACTGTGTTTCATTCAGTCACTTGGTGTCACCGTATTTTATTATTTCTTTGTGAAACTAGGTCATCCTGCATTTCGACAACGGGACTTTGGCTTTAACTTATTTCGTTATTATGGTGGGCATTGCTCCGTGTAGTTGTGTTATGTTGTGGTGTTACTGTTTTCTGTGCTTGGCTGGTTATATTGAGTGCTGCCTTCCCTGTCTGATTTCCACAGCGTACATTGATACACATTTAACTTTTTACCATCTGCTCAGTCACATTGAGGCGATTAACTTACATTGAACACACAATATCAAAGCTGTGCTCAAGGTCTTGTTGTGAACACACAATATCAAAGCTGTGCTCTAGGTCTTGTTGTTCTCTATTAGATATTGATAAACCATTGTACATTCTTTTACTCTGTTACTTTCTATTAACAATCTTGTTTTGATGCACTCGTGTCTGCATCCCTGCAAGGGGTTTGACATTAACGGAAGATTAATAGGTACATAGTGGCTGTGCTGGAGACTTACAACAACAACTACAACATGTTCTTCTGAGACATTTACTGTAGACAGTAGCCTGCTTTCCTGAGACATTTACTGTAGACAGTAGCCCGAGACATTTACTGTAGACAGTAGCCCGAGCCATTTACTGTAGACAGTAGCCTGCTTTCCTGAGACATTTACTGTAGACAGTAGCCCGAGACATTTACTGTTGACAGTAGCCCCAGCCATTTACTGTAGACAGTAGCCCGAGACATTTACTGTAGACAGTAGCCCGAGACATTTACTGTTGACAGTAGCCCGAGACATTTACTGTTGACAGTAGCCCGAGACATTTACTGTAGACAGTAGCCTGAGACATTTACTGTAGACAGTAGCCTGCTTTCCTCTGATTTCGTGAACATATGACTTGTTTTGTTGAGAATACACAATTGTTTGTTGATTTATAAACATTTTTTACGATGAAACTAATGCCTGAACCCCTCTCTACAAGTTAAATATGAAACATGATGAGAAATCATGATGAGAAATCATTATATTTTCCAAAAAGCAGCCATCTTACATAGCAGTCTTCAACTCTTCAATCAGAAGACAATTTTCCTAAAGATTCGTGAATTCAAATTGGCTGGTCAGTAAAATTCATTCTGGAACTCTTGTTTGTATTGGTTCATAGCGGAATTCCATTGGGGGTTCTTCTAGCATGTGTGTTCACAAAATGGTGGCTCTGTGATGATTCTGATGCACATAAATGATGAAATTATAGACATGGGGCCATTTGCTTTTCTGTCAAACTCGATTTTAGGTTTTTTTATATAATTTTTCCTTTAAAATTTGTTTTAAAGAGATGTATGCTCAAAATATTGAAAATCATTTTTTTAACTTCTTCAATCATTTGTCAATAATTTTCGACGTGCACGTTTGGCAGAAATATGTCAAACAGGGTTCACGAAAGCATAGGAATTCACAATATTATAGGTAAGAAGGATACAAGACAAGAAAATAATTGATGTAAACTATCAAAGGAAGCATTATGAGGGCTTAGTGCAAAATTCTTGTATGTGCCTCTATAAATTGATGTAGTTACTATAGTTTTGCTCTGAGCCTTCAATTTAGAAGTACAAAAAGGCTACTTCGAATTTGTATAGGGGAAAATTAGCAACTCCTATTACTGAGGAATGTTTCTGGAATCGGTCAAAAGTTGATGTTATTGTAATGCCTCCCTCCTTTGATGAGGGGTTTATTGCTTTGCACATATCAGTGGGTAGAATTGGAAGATAGGTCTAATGGTTTCCATTCAATAAGGAGAACACTTTGATCTTCAAGCTTCAAACATGGAGGTTGGCTAGCAATAGTAGTCCACTGTTGAGGTAAGAAGGTCAAAGGTCAAGGTCACTGTGATGTTAACCTTTCAACAATATTTGGCTGCCATCGGGGCATACATGTCTTACATTAGCATCTCTAGTTACGATAATTATAACCTGTATAAAATAACTGCATTTCCAACATTATTTCACTTTAAATATATAATTATACATTCAATATTGAGGTGTGTCTGTTGCCGTATTCTAGGCTGCACACTGTGTCTGAGTGTGTCTGCTGCTGTGCTCTAGGCTGCACACTGTGTCAGAGTGTGTCTGCTGCTGTGCTCTAGGCTGCACACTGCGTCAGAGTGCGTCTGCTGCCGTGCTCTAGGCTGCACACTGCGTCAGAGTGCGTCTGCTGCCGTGCTCTAGGCTGCACACTGCGTCAGAGTGCGTCTGCTGCCGTGCTCTAGGCTGCACACTGCGTCAGAGTGCGTCTGCTGCCGTGCTCTAGGCTGCACACTGCGTCAGAGTGCGTCTGCTGCCGTGCTCTAGGCTGCACACTGCGTCAGAGTGCGTCTGCTGCCGTGCTCTAGGCTGCACACTGCGTCAGAGTGCGTCTGCTGCCGTGCTCTAGGCTGCACACTGCGTCAGAGTGCGTCTGCTGCCGTGCTCTAGGCTGCACACTGCGTCAGAGTGCGTCTGCTGCCGTGCTCTAGGCTGCACACTGCGTCACTGTGTCAGAGTGCGTCTGTGCTCTAGGCTGCACATTGTGTCAGAGTGCGTCTGCTACCGTGTTCTAGGCTGCACACTGTGTCAGAGTGCGTCTGCTGCTGTGCTCTAGGCTGCACACTGTGTCAGAGTGCGTCTGCTGCTGTGCTCTAGGCTGCACACTGTGTCAGAGTGTGTCTGCTGCTGTGCTCTAGGCTGCACACTGTGTCTGAGTGCGTCTGCTGCTGTGCTCTAGGCTACACTGTGTCTGAGTGTGTCTGCTGCTGTGCTCTAGGCTGCACACTGTGTCTGAGTGTGTCTGCTGCTGTGCTCTAGGCGGCACATTGTGTCAGAGTGTGTCTGCTGCTGTGCTCAAGGCTGCACACTGTGTCTGAGTGTGTCTGCTGCTGTGCTGTAGGCTACACTGTGTCAGAGTGTGTCTGCTGCTGTGCTCTAGGCTACACTGTGTCAGAGTGTGTCTGCTGCTGTGCTCTAGGCTGCACACTGTGTCTGAGTGCGTCTGCTGCTGTGTTCTAGGCTGCACACTGTGTCAGAGTGTGTCTGCTGCTGTGCTCTAGGCTGCATACTGTGTCAGAGTTTGTCTGTGGTTAGATTGCTTACATTACATATTTCTAGCTACATTTGCTTGCCTTTTTCTTAAGACATTCTGCTCAAACATCATATATTTATTGATCACCCTACATTGATTATCCTTCGCTAGTTCTTGTAGTCAGACTCTGAATATGGTTTGGCTAACTGCTGTAATTCCAATACTGTACGAGAGCTTCAGTCAGCGGCATGAAAATTTCGACAAATGCTTCAAATTTTACAAAAATTGCCAACAATTCATCTAGCAAAAATGTTTAAAGAAGAAGAGGAAATAAAGAATGTTGCTTATATTTCAATAAGCAAAATGTGTGAACTTCAAATTTCTCTAACTTTTCCACCCGCTAAAATATCTGTTTGTACAGTATAGGTCCTTCACATCGTAGTTCTGCCAGAATTGCGAATAATCGGCACCTTAATTCTGAAGAGTTAATTCATCGTGTAGGTGGTATGGTTAGGGAGGGAAATATTTTATAGGCAATAAGTATTTTATCCCAGGCGTACTTGGACAGGACACAAGTCATTTCAAATCTCCTGGGATAGATTGATTTATTCCACTATGGTTTCTGATATAGATGCTCCTCCGATTGATTGAGTGGTGTTTAGAATATACTGGTGCTCATTAATACATTTATGACTTCACGTATCTACTGGGGTAGGGGATTATTATACTGTTATTACTCCTACTCTTACTCCCCGGATATCACAGATCTACTGGGGTAGGAGATTATTATACTTTTATTACTCCTACTCTTACTCCCTGGCTATCATAGATCTACTGGGGTAGGAGATTATTATACTGTTATTACTCCTACTCTTACTCCCCGGATATCATAGATCTACTGGGGTAGGAGATTATTATACTGTTATTACTCCTACTCTTACTCCCCGGATATCATAGATCTACTGGGGTAGGAGATTATTATACTGTTATTACTCCTACTCTTACTCCCCGGCTATCACAGATCTACTGGGGTAGGAGATTCCCCGGATATCATAGATCTACTGGGGTAGGAGATTATTATACTGTTATTACTCCTACTCTTACTCCCCGGCTATCACAGATCTACTGGGGTAGGAGATTATTATACTGTTATTACTCCTACTCTTACTCCCCGGATATCATAGATCTACTGGGGTAGGAGATTATTATACTGTTATTACTCCTACTCTTACTCCCCGGATATCATAGATCTACTGGGGTAGGAGATTATTATACTGTTATTACTCCTACTCTTACTCCCCGGATATCATAGATCTACTGGGGTAGGAGATTATTATACTGTTATTACTCCTACTCTTACTCCCCGGATATCATAGATCTACTGGGGTAGGAGATTATTATACTATTATTACTCCTACTCTTACTCCCCGGATATCATAGATCTACTGGGGTAGGAGATTATTATACTGTTATTACTCCTACTCTTACTCCCCGGATATCATAGATCTACTGGGGTAGGAGATTATTATACTGTTATTACTCCTACTCTTACTCCCCGGATATCATAGATTGCTACACTTAGATATCTTTGTGAGTTTGTGGCCATATATAATTGAATGCCTGAAGAAAACAAATAAACATAATACAAATTAATAAACAAGCAAAACTAACAGTGTCCTGTAACTTTATGTTTTGTTTCTAGTTTAAAAGTACTTTACATAATCATTCTGTTCACATCTCTAGGGATCCAGGGCACTGTTTTATCAAAGGACTTACAATCATTTTAAACTTACGCTCAAATTTAAATTCCTTATAATGCGTTTACATCTGCAAACGAGGGAAAAATATTGTTTAAAATCATTAACTGAATTAATTAACTTATGATTTTACCTAGTACTTTACCAGAATCTGAAGCAGTTACATAATTATAAAGGATTTAAATTTGAACGTAAGTTTACGATTACCGTAAATTCTTTGAAAAGACAGGCCCTGGGGCCTTATTGTAAGCCTAAAACTCAGACTTAGACTTTATATTGCCAAATGTTCTATCTGCCCTCATAATGTTATGAATGTTACAATTTTGATATCAATGTTCAGTGGGTTGCAACAAATAATCAGATAAAATTTCACATGGTTGAATCTAATTGTAAAGAAATGGCAGTGATTATAAATGTTGTTAATTTTAAGTCTAAGTCTGAGTTCCAGTCTTACTATGTTGGTGAATAAGTCAATTGAGTACTTAATCTGGTTGATATGTCAGCTTGTTTGAAATAAATCTGACATCGTCATTGCTGTCTAAATATGGCTGCCAGGCAGATTTTGAATTATCCTTGAGCTTTATTGCTGACTGTCTTGGAGAGCATTTTCCAATTCTTCATTTTTCTTTATCGAATTATTCTGTCTCAACTATTGATTGTTTTTTTTTTGCAAAAAAACATGAATTTCTGATTCCAGATCGCTGAAGCATTAGGGCACACAAATTTATGTTTAGGTTTACCAGGGAACCAGTTACAATATTTTTTTTGAAAATTTGATATTGGGAGCAACTAGGTAATCAAATCATATGCAGAGACGGCCCTTTAGGGGGCCTTAGTATGTCCTTTCATGATATTTCAGTTTCCTTATACCAGCAAATTTGCAAAAAATCGACATAAACCTAAAAAAGAACAACTGTGGTCTTTCAGCATTGTGAAAAAATTGTGGGCCCTGATCACTTGAAGCATCTCAAGTAGAAATCTCATCTCAAATTGAGTTGAGTTAAATATTAAGCCCAAAATCTTAATATTTTGCTAAGACAACAATGTTTTTTTTATCTTGTGATGCCAATTTTGAATTCAACCTTCCATGAAAATTAACTTTAGACACATTGAATATTTGAGATGAGATTGAACTTAGATTGCGATGTTTCGGGAGATTGAGGCTAGATCTATATGAGAACTGTGTATGAGAACTGATGAAGGTCATATATTTATCTTGTCTCTGATTTATTGATTTGTGTGTGTAACAATTTCATTATGCCCCCCTTTGAAGAAGAGGGGGTATATTGATTTGCTAGCCTGTCGGTCTGTCTGTCTGTCTGTCTGTCGGTAGAAAATTGTTTCCGATTGATAACTCGTCAACGAATTTACCGCCCGGCCTGATACTTTGCAGGTGCATTTGCCTTGGACACTAGGTTACCCCTATTGAAACTGGGGTCACTAGGTCAAAGGTCACTGCCACATTGAGTGTGAAAATTAGTTTCCAATCGATAACTTGTCAAGGGATTGACCGATGGGCCTGATACTTCACAGGTGCATTCGCTTTGGACAGTAGATGACCCCTATTGAAACTGGGGTCACTAGGTCAACGGTCAAGGTCACTGTGGCATTAAGTGTGAAAAACGTTTCCAATCGATAACTCGTCAACAGATTGACCGATGGGCCTGATACTTCACAGGTGCATTCACCTTGGACAGTAGATGACCCTTATTGAAACTGGGGTCACTAGGTCAAGGTCACTGTGCCATTAAGTGTGAAAACCGTTTCCGATCGATAACTCGTCAACTGATTTACCTATGGGCCTGATACTTCACAGGTATATTCGCCTTGGACAGTAGATGACTCCTATTGAAATTGGGGTCACTAGGTCAAAGTCTTAACGATAACTCACCAATGGCTCCACCAATGCTCCTGATACATTGCCGGATTTACTGATGGGCCTGATACTTTGCAGGTGCATTGGCCTTGGACACTAGGTGACCCCTATTGAAACTGGGGTCACACGGTCAAAGGTCAAGGTCACTGTGGCATTAAGTGTGAAAACCGTTTCCGTTTGATATCTAGTCAACGGATTTACCGACAGGCCTGATACTTCGCAGGTGCATTGGTCTTGGACACTAGGTGACCCCTATTGAAACTTGGGTCACTAGGTCAAAGGTCAAGGTCACTGAGGCATTAAGTGTGAAAAATGTTTCCGATTGATAACTCATCACCGGATTTACCGACAGGCCTGATACTTTGCTGGTGCATTGGCCTTGGACACTAGGTTACCCCTATTGATACTGGGGTCACTAGGTCAAAGGTCAAGGTCACTGCGACATTGAGTGTGAAAATTAGTTTCCGATTGATAACTTGTCAAGGGATTGACCGATGGGCCTGATACTTCACAGGTACATTCGCCTTGGACAGTAAATGACTCCTATTGAAATTGGGGTCACTAGGTCAAAGGTCAATGTCTTACCAATAACTTACCAACGGCTCCACCAATGCCCCTGATACATTGCCAAATGTATTGGCTTTTGTTCATTGGATGACTAAACGAAGTATTGCATGCAACAGAAATATCAAAGCTAAATCCCTGTGGTCAAGGTCACACTTAGAGGTCAGTTGTGTTTACAGTTTGTTTACACATCCCTTTCAGTCTTTACCTTTTGTCAAACATTATTTGAGCTCTGCTGTGCGATTTCCAACCGCTTGATAAAATATTGATTTTTGGAAAACCGATATTTAGTTAAGAGCACATATTTTTTTGAGAAAAATTGCGAAAAAATATTTTTTGTTTGATGATGTCACACTATGGGTGTACTGTAACAAACTAAAAATCTAGGTCCTTACATGCTTGTGAAAGTCTATTATTTTGGGGTAAAACCTTACAAAATATAAAAGCTAAGCATGATTTTTTGGAATCAGTAACCCACGTCACCATTTAAGGTTTTATGGGATACAATTATATTGTGATAGGTATGTTGTAACTTGTAGTTTACGATATTAAAAATAATTTTCCATACTGTTGCCTAAAATCCTATATTTTGGTGCAAAACCTGTCAAAATCTAAACAAAAGTGTGAATTTTGGAAATCGGTTGATTACAATGTCATAAAAAAATATATTTGAATTTTTTAAATTGTGGTAGGTACATAGTGCCTTGCAGTTCAAGATTTCAAAATTATAGTGCCAGAATATTTTGCTAAATGATAGTATTTTTGGGGTAAAATGGTGTAAAACGTAAACAAAAAGTGACAATTTTGAGAATTGGTTAATTATTTTGTTGTGTTTACTCAAAACATTAAATATCAAATTATTTTACAATACATCCTTGAAGTGCCATGATCCAACAAATTAAATATGTATATTTTATTACCTTCTTCTTATTGGGTGCTTATAATAGGACCTGTGTTTATTATATGACGTTACCATATTTGTTTATTTTTTGTGACGTCAATGAAGTCATTTTGAACGTCAGTTGTAATTTCATGCCTCTAGTTTTCATTTTGTAATAGCATGTCACTAAGTTGGACGATTATGAAAATGTATACCTTTTTGGAATCCATAAACATTACTCTACACAATCCTACCAAAATGTACAGATGTGAAATTTTGACATCAGGTTGGAAATCGCACAGCAGAGCTCATTTGTTATGTAACATATCGATGGCTCAGCGCAATACTGGTCCAACTCTATTTTTCAAAACTTTTCAGGAGAGACAAAAAACTGTTTTTTACCTTTATTCGTTGATAAAAAATACAACAAATAAGAATACTTACATAACTTTGCATCAGAAATAAAGTGATTATTTCATTTTTTTTCAAAAAGGATCATAAAAGGGGTTTTTGAGACTTGGTCTCATATTGCGCTGAAACTTTCAGCGCAATACGAGCCCAACTAGAGTTGGTCTCATATTGCGCTGAAACTTTCAGCGCAATACAAGTCCAACTAGAGTTAGACCTTTAATTTACTAAAATTTACTTAAAATGTTTGGGCATATAAGTCTAACTGCCTTTTTTCTTATACAATTCTTGTCCAGTTTCAGTTTGACATGTATTTCACATCTATTTTAACATTATTTTGTGTACTAGATTTGGTTTTATGACCCAACTAAAAGTCAAATAGGGCATTCAGATTCTCCCTTGCCGTCCTTCCGATCATCCCCAAATAGTGTAATCCAAATTCCTTTAAGTTAGCTAGTACTGTTGAGCTACAGTCAAATTCCATAAGAATCAACTAAGCATGAGCAATAATGCACCAGGATGTGTTAAGGTATTAGCCAAGTTGTGGTTCTTAAAATAATCAAATTAGTGTCACAAACAACTCTAAAAACATTAATTTGAACTTGTCAGCAAAGTTTATTAAATAAAATTAGTCAGCATGTGGTCTGACTGAAGTTGTGCACTTCTGAGATTCATGCCATAGACTTTCAGCAAAGTCATCGCCTTTGGTATGGTCAAACGGCATGTGGCGATATTATCTTTAAAAGGTATAGGTTTGGATGTAGGTGATAATTTCATAGGTAGAAGTTTGGCTGTTGGTGAAAGTGTCATAGGTAGAGATTTGGTTGTTGGCGATAGTGTCATAGGTAGATATTTGGTTGTTTATGACAGTCATAGGTAGAGGTTTGGTTGTTGGTGATAGTGTCATAGGTAGAGATTTGGTTGTTTATGACAGTCACAGGTAGAGATTTGGTTGTTGTTGATAGTATCTTAGGTAGATATTTGGTTGTTGGTGATTGTGTCATAGGTAGATATTTGGTTGTTGGTGATAGTGTCATAAGTAGACAACATTTGGTTGTTTATGACTGTCATAGGTAGAGGTTTGGTTGTTAGTGATAGTGTCATAGGTAGATATTTGGTTGTTGGTGCTAGTACCATTGGTAGATATTTTGTTGCTGGTAAAAGAGTCATAGGTAGTGATTTGGTTGCTAGTGATAGTGTCATAGGTAGAGGTTCGGTTGCTGGTGATAGTGTCATAGGTAGAGATTTCGTTGTTTATGACAGTCATAGGTAGAGATTTGGTTGTTTATGACAAGCATAGGTAGAGATTTGGTTGTTGGTGATAGTATCATAGGTGGTAGATATTTTGTTTTGGTGATAGTGTCATAGGTTGAGGCTTGGCTGTTGGTGAAAGTGTCATAGGTAGAGATTTGGTTGTTTATGACAGTCATAGGTAGATATTTTGTTTTGGTGATAGTGTCATAGGTTGAGGCTTGGCTGTTGATGAAAGTGTCATAGGTAGAGATTTGGTTGTTTATGACAGTCACAGGTAGAGGTTTGGTTTTGGTGATAGTGTCATAGGTTGAGGCTTGGCTGTTGGTGAAAGTGTCATAGGTAGAGATTTGGTTGTTTATGACAGTCACAGGTAGAGGTTTGGTTTTGGTGATAGTGTCATAGGTTGAGGCTTGGCTGTTGGTGATTGGGTCATAGGTAGAGGTTTGGTTGTTGGTGATTGTGTCATAGGTAGAGGTTTGGCTGTTGGTGATAGTATCATAGGTTGAGGCTTGGTTGTTGGTGATAGTGTCATAGGTTGAGGCTTGGTTGTTGGTGATAGTGTCATAGGTAGAGATTTGGTTGTTTATGACAGTCATAGGTTTGGTTGTTAGTGATAGTACCATTGGTAGATATTTGGTTGCTGGTGAAAGTGTCATAGGTAGTGATTTGATTGCTAGTGAGAGTGTCATATATTTTGTTTTGGTGATAGTGTCATAGGTTGAGGCTTGGCTGTTGGTGAAAGTGTTATAGGTAGAGATTTGGTTGTTTATGTCAGTCATAGGTAGAGGTTTGGTTGTTGGTGATTGTGTCATAGGTAGAGGTTTGGTTCTTGGTGATTGTGTCATAGGTAGAGATTTGATTGCTGGTCATAGTGTCATAGGTAGAGGTTTTGTTGTTGGTGATAGCGTCATAGGCAGAGGCTTGGTTGTTGGTGATTGTGTCATAGGTAGAGGCTTGGCTGTTGGTGATTGTCATAGGTAGAGATTTGATTGCTGGTGATAGTGTCATAGGTAGAGGTTTTGGTGTTGGTGATAGTGTCATAGGTAGAGGTTTTGGTGTTGGTGATAGTGTCATAGGTAGAGGTTTTGGTGTTGGTGATAGTGTCATAGGTAGAGGTTTTGGTGTTGGTGATAGTGTCATAGGTAGAGGCTTGGCTGTTGGTGATTGTGTCATAGGTAGAGATTTGTTTGCTGGTGATAGTGTCATAGGTAGAGGCTTGGTTGTTGGTGATAGTGTCATAGGTAGAGGTTTGGCTGTTGGTGAATGTGTCATAGGTAGAGGTTTGGCTGTTGGTGAATGTGTCATAGGTAGAGATTGGATTGCTGGTGATAGTGTCATAGGTAGAAATTTGGCTGTTGGTGATTGTGTCATAGATAGAGGCTTGGCTGTTGGTGATTGTGTCATAGGTAGATAATTGTTATTGGTGATAGTCACAGTGTCAAAGGTTGAAATTTAAACTGTTGTTAGTGATTATGTTATAGGTATTACTTTGTCTGTTCTTCCATTTAAACTAGAATATTTTAAAAGTGCATCAAGGGATTGCTTTCTAACTGGGCATACTTGTTAACCATGAAAAGACCAAAATACCATTGTCAACGCTATTCATCTCGTTCAATAATTTCCACAGAATTATATATGGTCCCCGATTGACTTAACTAGTTTTAATTTACATTTTAGGCTTACATGAGGACATTGGTGATACTAAAAGTGGTCTTGTTGTAATATAGTTACATCAAAATTAGGAAAAAATGTTATCAAAAGAACTAGGTTGTCATAAGCTCAATTAATCTGTTTTTGGTATGTGACTTTCTTTTTTTCGTAATTCAAAGGATATTGCTAAATATACTTTAGATATAGTGTATGACAATTTTTGTTTTCATTTTTGACAGTTTTTGTTATGGATTTTTTAAATCCTGAGCTAATGCTGTATTGCTTTGGATGTCGGAATAGAAGACATTTTTAAAATTGCAATGCTTTACTCAATTGTTTGAGTCTTACCAACTTAGAATGCAGTGATATTCTTTATAAAACCTTTCTTATACATTTTAAATATGAATGTACAAATACAAAAGTATATTTTGCATAAAGCATAAGTCAATGCTTATAACAAAAACAGATTTGTTTGCATATTTAATTAATTATTATTGAAACAATTTTAGAATTAGAAAGTAAAAACTTCATCATGCCAAATTTTGCTACAGAGCCAAAAACTATTACCTTTCTTAATGAAATATAGTAAATATTATGCAGTATCTAAATCCTTCCCTTTGCAGCTACAGCATGTCGTTATGATTGATATAAGTGTAAAGTGTCATGTATATGATTATTTATCAAGAAAACTTAAAAATGTTGTGGGTGATTTAAGTGATCTTGGTTCTTTACCCAGTAAAGACATGTCATAATGAACCTGGGCATAAAAATTTGACAACAATGTCACATAATTCACTCCACATGTGGAGAAGTTCCCAGTGTTTTGTGGAAGAGTCTGTTTAGTACCGATTAAGATACAGGCCAGGAACACTGGGTTAGTGAATCTGCTGCTTAATTTATGGTACACAACAGTTACTGTGAAATTGATGAGAAAAGACCTTTTAACAAAAAATAACAAACATCAAGTATTTGTGTTGCCCTAGCCATACAACATTATTTAACAGGACTATAAGACTTCTGAATCGAAAAAATTTGAGAATTAGTTTGCTCTAGTATGATTTTAAATTAATGAATATACTATTAGTATTAGATTACTTTGACTGGATAAGGATTAGACCATTAAGACAATTTTAATTGTATGCACACGAGGGATGTGCAGTGAAGTCTAGCTGATATATTCTGCATATCAATTTTCATATGTCATTGCTCTATAATTATGCTGCTATGACAATATAATATCATTAAACTAGTAATTGGAATTATTGTACTACAAAGTGTACCAAAAATGAGTAAAGTTCAATAAAATAATTGTGCATATAAGACTAACTGACAAAAAGTTGAATATTACATAGATATTTTCGGCGCAATACAAGACCAACTCAAGTTGGACCTATATTGCGCTGAAGTAATATATAGTTCTGAGATAGACCAATATGTTTTTAATAAATAAAAGGAGTCAAAAATAGGACCTGACCACCAATTGTTTCTTAAACTGTGTATTTGATGTTACTGAATAAGAATATGCAAAAAAGTGATTTTCTGAAAAAATGCTAGTTGGACCACTATTGCGCTCAGCCCTCGATATATAGTTACTCCACTAACTGGGATGGCACTTCGAAGTGTCATCCCTGTTTTACTGACACATTGTTGGGTATAAACTGCCAAAACATGCCATGAAGTGCATGACAGTTAGAGGTCACACTCTTTGTTAACATTATAAAAGGATAAGAGCACCATTAGTCATAAAACTATAATATTCTCAACCCATTCACTGTAACAATGATTAAACAGAAGTACATAATGTGTTACTGTGTTGACAAAGAAACAACCATTGACTATGTCTCCCTAACCTAATAAGATTAATACTAATGATCAGTTAAGTTGTACAAATACTGTGTCAAAGCCCTGTTTGGGAGGGCATATGTCTGTGACAGCGGAGCTCTTGTTATGATTGTATCAACCATGGAAGTGTGAGGATGCAAAGGTAGAATGGTAGGCTCGTTTAATTATCATGTTTTTCATTGTTTAAGTCGTATTGGGGGTATGTTCTTGTGTTCCTGGTTATAGGCCCGTAGCACCAATAGGCGTGTGTCCGCTGGCGCTATGACGTCAAAAATAAGGTTTATATAACCAAAATGATTACACCAACATGTAGAGGAGTCACTAATGTTTGTTTGTACCAAGTTTCAGGAAAATCAGTTGATATTTATTTTCTGGGAGAATTCTTTCAAGTATAGCTCGTTTGCGATAGAAAAAAATCGTGTTTTTTAAAGATTTCTGAAAATCTATTTATCAGATTTTGGTAAAAAGTTACACAGAACTACTTTAACTTCCTACCTACTCCCATTTTAAACTTCATAATTTTTAGTCACCAATTTAAAGACATTTATTCTTTATTACATATTGAAATTACATGCTTATTTACAGTTTAACGCAGGGAGGTAATCTGGTATTCCATTGATGATTAACTATCATTTAGGTAAATAACCACTAAATGCCTATGCGGACCAAATTCAGATACAGTCAAATAGTCCGTTAAAAAACTTTAAAGCGACTGGAAATGGGGGTATGTCTTGACAAATCAGCATCAGAATCATGAAATTGGTGTTAAATGCTTTGTATGCATGTATGTGATGTAGTGAAATGGTTTTATTCAGAAATATTTTGTATTCTGGCTTTAATATGAAAGTGAAAGTAAGGTCGGGGCTAACGGACAGTGAGTAAATCCGTACATGTGAGAAAATCTGTTCACCGCGTTTGACGAACCAAATTTTTCTTATATGATACATGACCCCATGCTTTTTTTCCCTTTTCTTCAAGCTGGATGCTATTTCTATTGATTAAAAGATTTTGAGAGGGCCCCATGGACAAAAAGTTGACATTTTTTTTGGCTGACCTAGGTCACTTTACATTGAGTTAAAGAACAACTCTATTTGGTGGTTTGTGACCTAAAGACATGCAAAATTCCTTTAAAATCATGTTTTCATTTTTTTGCATTTAAATGATAGGAAATGCACTCAAGATAGGGTTTTAACCATTTTTATCTGTGTGAAATGTCTAAAACAGTGAAAATTTAGATTTTTATCATGAAAAATCCAGAAAAGTTCAGATTTATTTTTTCTTAAATTGACATTTTTATGTGAATGTTGCCCTTATTTTAGTACCAGACAAGGATAATTGTGATTTAAAATGAAGAATAGACATATTGTTAGGTATCTAAAGCAAAATTGGGGTTCAGAATACCATTTTAGCACAAATACAACCCCATTTCATGTCACTATTCATACCATTTAACAGGCGCTGACCAAATTTCTCCTTAAAGGCGCATATGCGGGTTTGTAATATTTTCTGGAATTCATGCCCAATTTGTCTAGAATTGATTGTTTTGTGCTGCATATATATAGTAGCAATGAAAAAAGGGCAAAAAACACTTAAACAACCCAAAAAGGGTTGCCTTAAGGTAAATAACCACTAAATGCCTATGCGGACCAAATTCAGATACAGTCAAATAGTCCGTTAAAAAACTTTAAAGCGACTGGAAATGGGGGTATGTCTTGACAAATCAGCATCAGAATCATGAAATTGGTGTTAAATGCTTTGTATGCATGTATGTGATGTAGTGAAATGGTTTTATTCAGAAATATTTTGTATTCTGGCTTTAATATGAAAGTGAAAGTAAGGTCGGGGCTAACGGACAGTGAGTAAATCCGTACATGTGAGAAAATCTGTTCACCGCGTTTGACGAACCAAATTTTTCTTATATGATACATGACCCCATGCTTTTTTTCCCTTTTCTTCAAGCTGGATGCTATTTCTATTGATTAAAAGATTTTGAGAGGGCCCCATGGACAAAAAGTTGACATTTTTTTTGGCTGACCTAGGTCACTTTACATTGAGTTAAAGAACAACTCTATTTGGTGGTTTGTGACCTAAATTTAACCGTTACAATCCGTGATCGGCGGGATTGAGATTGCTGTTATAAAGACAAGACTTAGGAGGCCCGTATGATTCGGTTTATTTAGGTTTGTCGCCTATAAACAATGTACAGCAATTAAGTGTACTTTGTCTTATTCACAGACGGGCCTCGCATGTGTTAAATTAGGTAGGTTGCAATACGCAAATATACCGTCATATGAATCACGTGACCGTAAAATTGGCTGTTGCAAGTATCAAGTCTTCTAACTTGATATTTCACACAATACTACAAATATGTTACATAGAACTTATGAACAAAACTTTTTTAACTCATTTCTTATGTTGCTGCAATTTCAGTGTGTATTAGGTATATATATTACATTTATTCATGCAAAATTTCATACTTGTAGGTTAACTAATTACAGAGAAATGTTTAAAAAACACAATTTTTTTCTATCACAAACTAGCTATACCTTAAAAGTGGTGGCAGTTTTTCAAACATACACTTCACATAATTGTTTATAAAGCCTTTTCTGGACTCCCGCTTGATTCTAATTCCTGTGTTCTTAAAAAAAGAAACTTTGATCATTTTCTTCAGTAACATTCCTAGCCAAGGTTGATTATCTTTCACACTTAGTAAGTTTCTTGCATAAAATGTGACATCACATCTGTTGTTGTTGTTCATAATTATATTCTGATGAAGGTGTTAGCTGAAACATTTATGAATATAGAGGATCTATCACAAGTTATCAATTTATAATAAATGAGTTATGGAAATATTATTAAGGGAGCCTCTGGTAAGCTTAATAATAATTCATGAACAAGTTTAATATAAATATACCAATTGACAAGTGATAGGTTTTTAAATATATCATAAGACACTAAAAACGCAAAATATACATAGTTTTATTGGAAAAACACACCCATCTAGCTTAACCTTATACTACACATGTGTGATATAAGATTATACGTACTTGCTTAACTAATCCAGAAACAAGAAAAGTCATATAATATAAAGTTCTATCATGTGACTGTGGCATGGGTTTATAGTTAGTTTCTTGCAATAAGTTGTTGCTTGTTAAATAGCTAATAATTAATGGTAATAATTAATGGTAAGTTAATATATTCTAAGGAAAGTGCTAGGAGCAGCTGGCCACTGCTGTCTGTAGAATTAAAAATTGTTGAAAAATGTCATAAAATCCATTATGAGAACAAATAAAAACAAACCAACGTATCTATAATATCGATGCTTCTATTTGTTTTGTATGAAAATTATAAACGTGCCAATATATTTGATAAACATTATTGATTAGTGTTACAATTAGCATTTGAAGTATTGAAGTTACGATTGCCTGCGATGGTTTCACTCAGTTTATATTATGGTCCTGTTCAATGATATGATTGATTTTTACTCTATGAAACTGTTAATTACTATCTCTGCATATAAAATGGCCATCACATTAACTGCACTGATCACTAATCGGGCACATGATATGATCTATGAATAGTTGTCCATAGTTACAAGTATAAATATCACAGGTAACTGTATCATTGATGAAAACTAAAACAAAAAAATCTATAATTTATTCCATTTTGTTATCAAAGATACAGTTACCTGTAGAAAAACATTTCTTTAGTTGCATGCAATCAGTCGCTGGAAGATTGCAGTGAATAGTTGCATGCAATCAGTCGCTGGAAGATTGCAGTGAATAGTTGCATGCAATCAGTCGCTGGAAGATTGCAGTGAATAGTTGCATGCAATCAGTCGCTGGAAGATTGCAGTGAATAGTTGCATGCAATCAGTCACTGGAAGATTGCAGTGAATAGTTGCATGCAATCAGTCACTGGAAGATTGCAGTGAATAGTTGCATGCAATCAGTCACTGGAAGATTGCAGTGAATAGTTGCATGTGATCAGTCGCTGGAAGATTGCAGTGAATAGTTGCATGCAATCAGTCACTGGAAGATTGCAGTGAATAGTTGCATGTGATCAGTCGCTGGAAGATTGCAGTGAATAGTTGCATGCAATCAGTCACTGGAAGATTGCAGTGAATAGTTGCATGCAATCAGTCACTGGAAGATTGCAGTGAATGGTTGCATGTGATCAGTCGCTGGAAGATTGCAGTGAATAGTTGCATGCAATCAGTCGCTGGAAGATTGCAGTGAATAGTTGCATGCAATCAGTCGCTGGAAGATTGCAGTGAATAGTTGCATGCAATCAGTCGCTGGAAGATTGCAGTGAATAGTTGCATGCAATCAGTCACTGGAAGATTGCAGTGAATGGTTGCATGCAATCAGTCGATGGAAGATTGCAGTAAATAGTTGCATGCAATCAGTCGCTGGAAGATTGCAGTGAATGGTTGCATGTGATCAGTCGCTGGAAGATTGCAGTGAATAGTTGCATGTGATCAGTCGCTGGAAGATTGCAGTGAATAGTTGCATGCAATCAGTCGCTGGAAGATTGCAGTGAATAGTTGTTAGTGATCAGTCGCTAGTAGATTGCAGTGAATAGTTGTTAGCGATCAGTCACTAGTAGATTGCAGTGAATAGTTGCATGTGATCAGTCGCTGGAAGTTTGCAGTGAAAAGTTGCATGTGATCAGTCGCTGGAAGATTGCAGTGAATAGTTGCATGTGATCAGTCGCTGGAAGATTGCAGTGAATAGTTGCATGTGATCACCCGCTGGAAGATTGCAGTGAATAGTTGCATGCAATCAGTCGCTGGAAGATTGCAGTGAATAGTTGTTAGTGATCAGTCGCTGATAGATTGCAGTGAATAGTTGTTAGTGATCAGTCGCTAGTAGATTGCAGTGAATAGTTGTTAGCGATCAGTCGCTAGAAGATTACAGTGAATAGTTGCATGTGATCAGTCGCTTGAAGATTGCAGTGAATAGTTGCATGTGATCAGTCGCTGGAAGATTGCAGTGAATAGTTGCATGTGATCAGTCGCTGGAAGATTGCAGTGAATAGTTGCATGTGATCAGTCGCTGGAAGATTGCAGTGAATAGTTGCATGTGATCAGTCGCTGGAAGATTGCAGTGAATAGTTGCATGTGATCAGTCGCTGGAAGATTGCAGTGAATAGTTGCATGTGATCAGTCGCTGGAAGATTGCAGTGAATAGTTGCATGTGATCAGTCGCTAGAAGATTGCAGTGAATAGTTGCATGTGATCAGTCGCTGGAAGATTGCAGTGAATAGTTGCATGTGATCAGTCGCTGATAGATTGCAGTGAATAGTTGTTAGCGATCAGTCGCTTGTAGATTGCAGTGAATAGTTGTTAGCGATCAGTCGCTAGTAGATTGCAGTGAATAGTTGCATGTGATCAGTCGCTAGTAGATTGCAGTGAATAGTTGCATGTGATCAGTCGCTGGAAGATTGCAGTGAATAGTTGCATGTGATCAGTCGCTGATAGATTGCAGTGAATAGTTGTTAGTGATCAGTCGCTAGTAGATTGCAGTGAATAGTTGTTAGCGATCAGTCGTTAGTAGATTGCAGTGAATAGTTGCATGTGATCAGTCGCTAGTAGATTGCAGTGAATAGTTGTTAGCGATCAGTCGCTAGTAGATTGCAGTGAATAGTTGCATGTGATCAGTCGCTAGTAGATTGCAATGAATAGTTGCATGTGATCAGTTGCTAGTAGATTGCAGTGAACAGTTGTTAGCGATCAGTCGCTAGTAGATTGCAGTGAATAGTTGCATGTGATCAGTCGCTAGTAGATTGCAGTGAATAGTTGCATGTGATCAGTCGCTAGTAGATTGCAGTGAATAGTTGTTAGCGATCAGTCGCTAGTAGATTGCAGTGAATAGTTGTTAGCGATCAGTCGCTAGTAGATTGCAGTGAATAGTTGCATGCGATTAGTTGTTGGTAGATTCATGTGATCATTTGCGCTCCTTTGTATAATTTAGTAGACAATACAAGCACAAGACGTAATGAACAGATAAGCATTATCTACTGGGAGACATTGTCTGGATGTCATTGTATAATATAGTTATTATTGATGTCAGTCTTCATTGTGAACAAAACAAATTATGTACACGCTCGTCTTTGGCTGGTTCAATGGACAAAATTGGCAAAATGATTCCAGGGACTAGAAAATGTTGACATCTGCATCTAGATGACTTGCATAAAGTGTTGCTAATATGATGACAAACATGACTGTGATTGTCCGTAACTTGACTGTGAAGATCATGGTGTTCAATAATGCTTTTATCTCTGTTTGATAAGGTTCATGTTTATGAGATATTAAGGTTAATACTGATTGATTATATTATGTATATAAGTCAATCATGAAACAAGTTCTACCTGCTACATGTTGATCAATATCCACACATACATCATTCTTAATGGTAGCTTATAATGGCCACTAGCATTTGAGAGAACCTAGCAAGGGAAACAACTCAGTTACCACTTGTTACATCTTTGGTAAAACTGGACCCCTCTCTGAAATGGGGTATTCATTGCACATGCTAGAAACATTGTGTATAAAATTACTTCTGCCAAGTTTTAAGTATGGACATATTGGAACAGCTGAGTAAGAATTAATTAATGATAAACTACTCTTCATTTTGAAGTCTGTAAAAAGCTAATTTATGAACTCTTCTGAGAATATAGCTCTTAATCATGGAGACAAAAATGTTGACAGCATGTCCCAATAGGACACTCCGAGACAGTTCATGTCAGGAGTATTCAGAGTTAACCTTATTATAAAGAGGAAGATGTTTGTCAGTGGACATTTATCATATGTGACACCCTGAAATTTAGTTTATCCAGTGATTCCAGTCACTTCTGACAAAATTGACCTGATAACAGGGTGCCTGATAAACTTTAATACATCACGTCACCTGGCAATGTGATCTGACAGACTTCTTCTTAAAGCGGAATCCCAGGTTGAAACTAAGAATCCGAGGGTGAGGTTCTCCTATTTAAAATGAACTGGGGTTGACTTACGACAACTTACCTGCATGTACATGATGATCTCAAGATGTTCCACACTGTTGTATATTGTGATGTCAGGAAAATTTATTATTTTACAGTTCACAGAATAACTGATACTGAATCATCTTATTTTCCTAAGTATAAAGATAATTGCCTAACATATGATCATCAGCTTTAAAAATTCTTTCCTGTGCCGAAATAAGTAACATATTGGATCTTGCAAAATAAATGTCCCATGAAAACAATGGGAAAAACAGACTTTGTCATTAATTATGAAGTTCTGGAACATATGGTATACCTACACTTAGGTGATCTAGACTAACACAGAGGTTGTATACTGTAGTCATGGGGTGATATTGACTGGCATGGAAGGCTGTCATTTTCCATGAAATATTTATTATAATCGTACCTTGGTGTAATGAGTTGAATTGTTTGCCTATTGGAAATACAATTAAACATGGCCAGATTGTTTATTGTTAAGTGGGGTATGTTTTTGAGTATTAGATTTTGTGGATTTTGCTAAAATTCAATTTCTTATGGATGAAATTTAAGGATTAGAAAACATGGATAGGGGAAACCCTTGCTTTTAGCTCACTTGAGCACAACTTCTCCTCCTAAACTGCTTGGCCAAATTTAATGAAACTTCATAAGAATATTCCTTGAAAGTATCATAGTGCCTTTCTTAAATTTATTTCCTGCGGATAAACATGTTCATGTTAGTTTACCAGTTACGAATTGCTTGACCTGTGACCGAATAACTAGGGTATGTTGAATGTTATTTCAAATAATTCTGGTTCACAGTTAGTTTATGTTTGTGCTGTGCTCGGTTAGTTCTCTTTCATGCTGTGCTAGGTTTGTTCAAGTTAGTACGGTGCTCGGTTAGTGTGTCGCTCCATTACGTGCATTAAGAGAGGTGAGCGACCTAGGGTCCTTATGGCACTCTTGTTTTCATTTTGGAGGACAAGTTTTCATGGGGAATTTTGGCTCAATTACAACCTCAGGAAACCCCCTAGAAAAATAATTATTTTACTGTATAGTACTGTATATGTCAGGGGGCTCATTGTCCGTGCCATGAATTATATATAAGTGATTAGGTTGTAAATGCACTCTCTAAATGGATATTTCACACTTGTTTTATTGTTGTCATGCTACTAAACAGTTAGTGAGTACTATGTGGGACATAAGTATTGACCCAGCTTTCAGGTTTAGCTACAACAGGACTTTCAGGACTGGTGCTCTAATGAATAAAAAGTCTGTTATTGGAAAATTGCAACTACAGTAGGAAAAATGTCATGTTTTTAAAGATATAATAAATGCAAGTGTAACAAAACTATCAACAGTTAGGACCTATCGAATTTTTACTTGGAAATAAATTTTATGAAGTAATTTCCTAAACTTCTTAAAGCCACCAGGGGCGTGCCTAGGATTACGCACGTACGTATGTGCGTATAGTTAATTTGGAAAGTCAAAAAATTAAAAACGCTTAAAACGTTATAAAAATCGTAGGCTTACCCAGGTTAGGTATAGCCCTAACTATTGTCCTCATAGTTATTTCCGAAGAAATCCGTTTTTTAAGAATGAGCAAGAAATCAATAATAGAGCTAGCCATCTTCGCTCGCCAAATACGTTTAATAATTATGTCATTATGGTGTCATGTCGGGTACGAGTACAAAGACAGCTATTCTTTTTTTGCTCTCTTTTTGTCCCATTTTTGAAATTTTATGCTTATTTATATCACGCAGGGAGCAAGTGTTTGTGGTATGTAGCTCGGACAAAAATGCACTTTTATAACATAAATTGGTTAATGGCATCAGGTAGAGACAAATTAGGTTTGTGTGACAAAAAAGCCTACATTGTTATTCTCTGGTCCACTAGTTTACAAAATTAAGAAACAATGCATTTTTCTACTCGCATCGTTCAACAAAAAAAAAACTTTAATGATTAATAATATCATGCAGAAACGGTGTTTGTGTGGCATGCAGCTTAGATAAATAATGAAAATGTCTAGCTCGCTTCGCTTGCACAATGAGTTAATTGTTTGTAACTTTATAGTACCATGCAAAAAGTGTGTGATACGCTGTAAAGAGAACATGCTTCATTATTTACATGACAATGAGTATGTGCGCTAAGCCCCTCAGATAAAATGTGCATTTTAACAATACTCTTGTGAGTATTGAACAAAACGATGGGTACTTTAACATATCCCCTCCTCTAATCATCAATATCTCCTCATTTCACCATCTTTTGAAAAATCCTAGTTACAGCCATGAACTACAAGGTTGTACAGAGCGGCTTGTATAGGGTATTGTTTACTCAGGGGACAACCATTCCGACAGTCAAGCAACACTAGCCTATGAAGTGATCTCACCATGGTTACAAGGAACGGCCAAAACTGTCACATGGATATCTGAAGTGAAAATAATAGCGTATTTAGACTATCCTGATGAGTAATTATGCCGTAAATCTCAAAACAATATAAGAAAAAGTTCGGATTTTCTTAAAATAGGCTCCTAAAAAGCGTCTTGTGATGTGGATTTTATAAATGCATCAGTCTTCTAAGCCAGCGGTTTATCTTCCTTTGATTTCAACTGGTAAAATGTTTAATAGTATAAATTATGATTCTAATTTAGCCTTGATATATGTGTTAAATGCACTCCACAATGCATCTACACTGCTCCATTCGGAATTTTTTTCATGCCCCCGGACCCCCTAGCCATGGTGTGTATAGTAAGTAAGTAACTAAGTAATTAAAGTCTTTATTTTACGAGGCTTACATATTTACAATAATGCAATCTTCCATATGGGCCTCAACATATATACATTAAATATAAAGAGTACATTACATAAAAAATAAGTATACAAATATAATCAACAAAGTAATAGTTACAAAGGTATAGTTGATTCAAAGATCTCTGTCACAACCGCGTAAACAAACATTCACCCCGGTCGATTATTAAATGTGTGTCAGGATTAAATTTTACCATCAATAATACACTTAAATGATTAAAAAGCTAATAGTCCTATAGCCTAGTGGTTATACTTGCTGCAATTAGCTATTCAGAAATGAAATATTCTGGCGGTTGTGACAGACATCTTTGAATCAACTATAAGATATATTAACAGGATGAGTCGTGTTTTATGTCAATGTTTGTTTATGGGTATTGCCATTTAATGTATGCATTTTGGAATTTATTTCTTGTGTCTGATTTTCATACTGCTTTTGGTATTTCATTCCATATTTTTGGTCCTGAGTAGGCAAGTGATTTTCTGGAGAATTCAAAATTTGGTGATGGTACATATAGTTCTTCATTGGTTATGGATCTGAGATTACATGAATGAACTTGGTTTAGTTTTGTGAATTTGTGTTGCATGTATCTTGGAAAGTGGTTGTCATTGAGTGATTTGTATACTAGAATTGATTTTTTATATTCAACTCTTTTGTCAAATTTCATCCACTGAAGTTTATTGAACAAAACGTCAGAGGGAGTGTCAAAGTCTTGTACATCAAAAATAACACGTGCTGCCCGTTTTTGAAATTTAATGATTTCGTTTATTATCTTTTTGTCGTATTACCCCAGATTGAACAGCAATAATCTATGTGTGGGAGGATGTAAGCATTAAAAAATAATTTTCTTGTTGGAACATCTAAGTATTGTTTGATTCGCATGAGTAGGAAGAGTTGTGTTTTGCATTTTTTTATGGTTTTGTCGATATGAGTTTTCCATTTTAGTGTATTATCTATATTGATTCCAAGAAGTTTTTCATTTTCTGAAAGTTCAATACTCAAATTAGACCCAGGCACGCCCCTGGCCACTGCTTCTGGAAATGTAGCCTTCCTAAATTACATCTATGTACTTATAATATATGCTTCTATAAGAAAGTTATCAGATTTGTGTGAACTTTTTACTCTGAACCCCCCCCCCCCACCCCCGCCAGGAACTATGGTCTATGATCTTGGACAACTTGTTCCTTTGAACAACTATCCTATTAATAATTGTAATACAATTCTTCTCACATTGTTTAATTATCTTACCTCCCTCCAAGTATTTTAAACAGTAAAAGGTTTATTTCAACTGTCTGAAAACTTCTTGTCTTTTGATATAAACCCTTTCATCCATAGAATGAGTACCTATCTCAGATATGCAGCTTTTTGTGACAAATATGAAATATCAAGAATAAAACTCAAATTGGAAAAGATGTCTTGTCAACATGAATCACAAATCTAAAGGAGGGTATGACAATCATGGAACTTGCCTCATATATTCTGTGTATCTATACATAAACTAGTCAGAATTAGGTTAATATTTCCGGACAATAGCCAGCAATGTGCTGTATGATCAAAGTCTGCATCTGCATTATGGTAATCCAGTGACAAGTAGAGGAATTTTGTTCTAAGACTTTAAGTTCCACCTCATTAATGAAGAACACTTTAGCTCATTAAGTAAGAGTTACTGGTATTGAAATTGTCACTGAAGTTGGAAAATGTTACAGTAGAGTATTGGGAGGTATTGATTTCCTATAAGAAGCCGACACTTATATATCCGTGCTCCCTTTTTCAATTGTTTCCCATAAGCGCTATATTTCCTTATTTGGATATGTTTGTGCAATAATGTTTGGATAGAAGTTTTTGAAGAATGGAATACCAGTACAGGTTTGGTTTTATATGTAACTCTCTTACTAGATCACTTTGTATTATGAATATTGCTTGTGAATATTTACAATATTCTATAAATGAAGAAATTTAGGATCAATGTTGGGACAGATAGTTTAAGAATAAACTAGTTTATGTTAATTTATTTAATGTCTGCTGTATTTTGAGGAGAAAAGTATTTAACCAGTTCAGGATTTTGAACCTAAGACCCCTTGCTTGCAAGTCAGGAGCTCTACCATCTAAGCTAACCAGGTTACTGACAAAGAATCACTTCACTCCTACTGACTTCATCTTTGAATGCTTCGTTGAACTTTCAGTGGATCTTGAGCAGGGCATCAACTATTCAGCTTCCAACATAGTATAGCTCCTGCATCTGTATGCTCTATAACCTTGTTCCACAGACACAGCCTGCAACTTTCCAAATTAACCTTGTCGCCATTATCATATTTTGAGGAGAAAAAGTATCTACCTAGTTCAGGAGTCAAACCTTGGACTCCCTGCTTGCAAGTCAGGCGCTCTACCAACTGAGCTAACTGGGCTCTAGTGGCTTATAAACCACTACAATTATAATATTTTGGTCTTGATATCTTTGATTTCACAACATATGTAACATGACATGTAATGTGCTGTAGATTGTTAGAGCCACAGACCCAGGAAATGAAATGGAAAAATTTTAGGTCAATGTTAAAGATGAAAATTAACATTCTGTCCCTTTAATATGGTGAATTTTAAGTTGGGTAGGCCAATGACTTCTCCAGAAATGGTATAAAATGTAGAAAGTTATGAGTTTTGTGCAGTTGATGTAGGAAGTTCCAGGAAGTGTTCAGGCACATGTTTTAATTAATGATGTAGAAATTAAATTTTCAAAAATTTGTGAAGAGTAGCCGAAAGGAGGAGAGGAAAATGTATTTCAGCTCATTTAAAATGCATATTGCAAGAGTATAATATTTGTAAGAGCGGGCTTGTTACTATGTGATGAGGGGTATATTATGCGGGCTTGTGACTATGTGATGAGGGGTATATTATGCGGGCTTGTGACTATGTGATGAGGGGTATATTATGCGGGCTTGTGACTATGTGATAAGGGGTATATTATGCGGGCTTGTGACTATGTGATGAGGGGAATATTATGCGGGCTTGTGACTATGTGATGAGGGGTATATTATGCGGGCTTGTGACTATGTGATGAGGGGAATATTATGTACAGTTGGCTGAACTGATGCATATCTTATCCACCAGTCAATGTTATGCCTGCCTGGGTGACGTCCGGGATACAGGGTGAATTTGATGGAGGTATCTTCCCAACCGGCAGGAATTTGACAACCATATCCACAGGAATATCGACTCTGAAACCCGAGGAATAGACTTTGGTCTGGTTCCATGACCTGGAAATTACTACACAATTATGTGTCCCAATCCAAGGGATTTAGACAGTAACCATTGTCTCCAGATTGTGGATTTTATAGATATAAAAAAATAAAATATGTCTTATTCCCCTGGTTCACCCAGCTTCATTTCCCTTTAAAGTACATCATGAATCAACTGACTCCACTAATGCAAAAGTCTTGTATACAATAACTTGTCCTGTTTGTGCGATTCTAATATACACAGTATATGAATTCATTCCAGTATTCCATGATTGATCAATATGACGATTTTTGTCTGATATTTGAGAAAATTGCATTATGTTGTATTGGGGGAAAAATTGTTTGTGTAAATCTATTGACATTGTGCAAACAAGATTATTGATATTTGTGGAACTTTTCTGTGGTTTAAAATACTACCAAGATATTGTCCTAGGATTCAATAGTGGGTGTTATATTTCTCATGCAACTACCATGGTAACTGCCTGATAACACATGACCTGAGAAAAGTATGTGTTCTCAGGTCAATAGCCTGAGAACACTTTTTGGCTGCCCACAAATAACGGACTATTTTGCAATATGGCATTCCGTCTTAAATTGTCATAAATATCATTGAAAACAACAGAATTATGCATTTAATAGCTAATATTTATTCAACGTTTAGGTTTACAATCCAGATAAGCAATGCTTCTTCGCCTGGTAGGGCTACGCCACAGTAATTGTTCTTCATACGGTTCGCCCACGGATCGATCGTTTTGAAAGGCCCTGAAATAAACCTACAAACACAGATAAATACACTGGCTAAGCATCGTCAAAGATAAAAAACCATTAAAATTGTCAAAGCTATCGACTCTATATCCAGTTTTCTGGCCTAAAGGAATTTTTAATCTCATTTTCACGACTCGCAAAGGTTGACCTACAAAACGAAAAGTTGAAAACCATGAAACACCAAGCTTTTTTGGGGGGAATTAAAACATTGTTACATTCAGTACACAACCCTACAATTTATACAAAAAATAGAACAAACTTTAATAGACTCTTCAACAAACCAATGTCTTACTCACCATTGTGTATTTCCATCTGTTTTCATCAGCATTCTGTCGTGATTAAGTTGATCTTGTTGAAAACTGTTCTCCACCCACTCGGTTCTACAAGCATGTCTAAACTGTTCATTTTTGAAGCTATTTCTATTTCACGGGATACAATTTAGCACTGTCCGTTGCCACACACAATCCAGTATTTATATCAATCCGTATTTTGTCATTGTGTGAAGCATAACATAAGAAAGTTTCAAATAATTAGCGACCTTCTCCAAACACACTACGTCATTGATGACGTTTCATTAATGCATCATCCAGAAGAAAAAAACATTAAATTCATGAGCAGAATTTTATTCTACTATTACGACACGATGTTCTTATTTTGGTAATACTTATAATTTGCTTAGATTTCTCGTTTTGACTAAAAACTGAAATATATCTTCTTTTTTTAAAAATATTTTTGTTTATTGAACAGCGTAGAATTGAGAACTATGTTTTTAGTACGGAAGCAAATGAAGTTGTGTTAATCGGCGGGCGATCTAACTAAGAACGATCGACAACTCCAGTTTAAAAGTAAAAAATATGCCTCTAAATTGTGCCCCGTTGTTTGTTTCATGAGAAATAGAAACTCGGGCCCCTGTCCGACTCGAACAATGTTATCAGGCTTGGCAATATCGCCCTGGATGGCTCGGTAAACCTCGCCACCCGAACGATATCATCTCGCCTGATAACATTGTTCTCACCGGACAGGGACCCGAGTTTCTCTATATACCAGTAGACATTATGTTTGTTTTGGGCCCGGACTCACAGGAAGGATAGTCATGGTGGTGTTTAAAAAGCACATGGGGGGGGGGGGAATGCACAGAAATCTTTATCATGAAGTATCAGACTGATATACCGCTGGCTTAGAATGAGAATGGTTAAAGACATTTCACATGCCGATTATACCAATAAACTGTAAACTAATACTTAAGACCTTATAAGACAGATACATATTTGAAATCTGCTTTATAAGGCGCTTCTTATGAGCTTAATTTCATGAAAATCAGAACTTGTCATATACTGTATAGCGGGTAAATTTCACGGTGTCCAATTTTCGCGTTAATTGGATCCTTTTGAATTCACGGTGTCTTGAATTCGCGCTAACGGCCTTGACCGCGAAATTAAAACCTTGTTGGTAAACATGGAAGGGGTAATAAACGTTAGAGAACGAGTATAATATTCACTACTGATCTCGGGGTTGTTGGTTCGAATCCCGGGCTGGCCATCTAAAATTACTGATAGTATTTTTACAAAGCGTCGCTCTGGGCTTACTACTCCGTAAACTCGTGAACGTTGTTGGTGGATTGTTGTGTTATGTGTTGCGATGTTCCGTTGATGAAGCGCCTATGTTGCTGCTTGCCGGAGTATGCCGTTGGAGTCTATTAACTGCGACTACCAACTGTTTTGTTAGCTCACCTGTCACAAAGTGACAGAGTGAGCTTTTGTGATCACTCTTCGTCCGTCGTCCGTCCGTCCGTCCGTCAACAATTGGGTTGTGTCCTCTCTAGCGGTCACAATTTTGGCCTAATCTTTATGAAACTTGGTCACAATGATCATCTCCATAAAATCTAGGTCAAGTTTGATATTGGGTCATCTGGGGTCAAAAACTAGGTCACTAGGTCAAATCAAAGGAAAACCTTGTGAACACATTAGAGGTCACAATTTGAGCCTAATCTTTATGAAACTTGATCACAATGATCATCTCTGTAAAATCTAGGTCAAGTTTGATATTGGGTCATCTGGGATCAAAAACTAGGTCACTAGGTCAAATCAAAGGAAAACCTTGTGAACACATTAGAGGTCACAATTTGAGCCTAATCTTTATGAAACTTGATCACAATGATCATCTCTGTAAAATCTAGGTCAAGTTCGATATTGGGTCATCTGGGGTCAAAAACTAGGTCACTAGGTCAAATCAAAGGAAAACCTTGTGAACACATTAGAGGTCACAATTTGAGCCTTATCTTTATGAAACTTGATCACAATGATCATCATTATAAAATTTAGGTCAAGTTCGATATTGGGTCATCTGGGGTCAAAAACTAGGTCACTAGGTCAAATCAAAGGAAAACCTTGTGAACACATTAGAGGTCACAATTTGAGCCTAATCTTTATGAAACTTGGTCACAATGATCATCTCTGTAAAATCTAGGTCAAGTTTGATATTGGGTCATCTGGGGTCAAAACCAAGGTCACTAGGCCAAATCATTGAAAAACCTTGTGAACACATTAGAGGTCACAATTTGTGACTAATCTTTATGAAAATTGATCACAATGATCATCTCTATAAAATCTAGGTCAAGTTCGATATTGGGTCATCTGGGGTCAAAAACTAGGTCACTAGGTCAAATCAAAGGAAAACCTTGTGAACACATTAGAGGTCACAATTTGAGTCTAATCTTTATGAAACTTGGTCACAATGATCATCTCTGTAAAATCTAGGTCAAGTTTGATATTGGGTCATCTGGGGTCAAAACCAAGGTCACTAGGCCAAATCATTGAAAAACCTTGTGAACACATTAGAGGTCACAATTTGTGACTAATCTTTATGAAAATTGATCACAATGATCATCTCTATAAAATCTAGGTCAAGTTCGATATTGGGTCATCTGGGGTCAAAAACTAGGTCACTAGGTCAAATCAAAGGAAAACCTTGTGAACACATTAGAGGTCACAATTTGAGTCTAATCTTTATGAAACTTGATCACAATGATCATCTCTGTAAAATCTAGGTCAAGTTCGATATTGGGTCATCTGGGGTCAAAAACTAGGTCACTAGGCCAAATCATTGAAAAACCTTGTGAACACATTAGAGGTCACAATTTGTGACTAATCTTTATGAAAATTGATCTCAATGATCATCTCTATAAAATCTAGGTCAAGTTTGATATTGGGTCATCTGGGGTCAAAAACTAGGTCACGAGGCCAAATCATTGAAAAAGCTTGTGAACACACTAGAGGTCACAATTTGAGACTAATCTTTATGAAAATTGATCACAATGATCATCTCTATAAAATCTACGTCAAGTTCGATATTGGGTCATCCGGGGTCAAAAACTAGGTCACAAGCCTTTGAAGGCCAAATCATTGAAAAAGCTTGTGAACACACTAGAGGTCACAATTTGAGCCTAATCTTAATGAAACTTGATCACACTGATCATCACTATAAAATTTTGGTCAAGTTCGATATTGGGTCATCCGGAGTCAAAAACTAGGTCACGAGGCCAAATCATTGAAAAAGCTTGTGAACACACTGGAGGTCACAATTTTGACCTTATCTTTATGAAACTTGATCACAATGATCATCATTATAAAATTTAGGTCTAGTTCGATATTGGGTCATCTGGGGTCAAAAACTAGGTCACGAGGCCAAATCATTGAAAAATCTTGTGAACACACTAGAGGTCACAATTTTGACTCTATCTTTATGAAACTTGGTCACAATGTTTATCTCTATAAAATCTAGGTCAAGTTAGATACTTGTCATTTGGGCCAAAATCTAGGTCACTAGGCCAAACAGGTGAGCGACCCAGGGCCCTTTGGACCCTCTTGTATAACTACTACTCTACTTAGATAATGTCCAAATGAACACAAAGTTCTAAAATGGTTTTTGATGTTTAATTTAGTATATAACAATCTTTATATGATAATATCCACAGAGTTCATACAATTAGAACGTAACACAAAGTTATGATTATTGTCACTTATATGTAATATGAATTTAAATAGCTTTGACACTTAGTCTGTTCTTAGTTATGAATAGTTCTTTAATTAAACACAAAGTATAATGTTCTTCTCACATAGAGACCTACTTTACAACTCATTTAAATGAATATGTTCTCACATAGAGATCTTGTTTATTACTGATTAAAAATGTATTTTAGGTTTTCTCTGTTCTAGAGTTACTATATTTTCATTGGCCAACATGTTTAATTTCATTTTGACCAATCAATATCAGATGGCAAAGTTAAACTTGTAAGACACATTAATTACATTTCATGTGACACTGAGATATTATCATTTTACTTTAAAAAACATTACAAAAGCTAAATGGTCAAACCTTGACACGTAAAGATATTTATTAGACCAAATGTCTATATTAGACTATTAGATAATATCAGAAACAATATGAAATGAAACAATGGCCTATGGCTGACAACCTGTATCTAACCTGATTGATTTCTACAAATATATATTTAAAGTTCAACTAAATTTTATATACTTTTTAAGATATTGGGAACTAAGTCAATATTTATAACTTACATTATGAAATTCACATTCCTTATAAAACAACATTTAATTTGATACTAAATATGCCATTATATCATAACAATTTAATAAATAAGAACTTTGATGATTGAAAAATTATGAAAAACATATCTTTATTGTTATTTACTTTTTAACAACAAATATTTTAAAAATATGGTTTGTTAAAGTATGTTGGATGAGACTTTAAACCGAGGTCCCATGTATGGGTGCTATAAATATGGCATGCAAAAAAACAGGGATGCTTCTGGAATTAGGGCATCTTCTGTATAATGCACTATCCCCCAAAACTAAAAGTCTTCTGGAGGCCTCACTCATAAGAATTATCTGGTGGTGAGGATAAAGAAAAACGCAATAAACCAAACATACTGATAATTAACTGCTAACATAAGAAAAATATGTAGATCTATTTACAAACAAATCATTATTTCGGCAAACATTTACACGTTCCGCAAACAAAACTGTTATTGAAATTGAACAAGTGTGATGAAACGGCTTACAATTCAACCCTTCAAACGATATTGATATGCATGCATAGAGATTTAAACACGTTCTTTACAAATATCCAATTTCTAACCATACTTTATACATGTCGTAGTCTATTTATTATTACCGTAATTTACAGAAGCGACACATGTGTCGTTTTGTTCGTCTTGCAAAGTAATGTTGGATTATTTCTTAAAGTTCCTTGATGCATTGTCTCCCTTTGTAAAATTGTATATTTTTGGTGATTATTTCGCGGGGTTTAGATTTCGCACATTCGATGTTGACCGCGAATATAGCGAAAATTAAACCCCCGCGAAGTATACCCGCTATACAGTAGACCAAACTAATTTGAAAATACTTGTTTTTCAATAAGTATAAAGAGTTATTTCCCCACAGTTTTTTCTTGTTTTCTCAAAGAATTGATTTTGTACTTACAATCTTCTCATTCTAACCAAGTGATAAAGGTATTCAATAATTACATTTGGAGTTCAATACTTGATGTAACAATTATGACTCAAACTGTCTGATTATCAAAAAGAGACATTGGACAATCGCTACACTCATACAAGGTTAATTAACGTTACATTATGTATGGCAGTACAATCATAATTAACATCATCAATGACCCAACACTCAGACTAATCAATACATGCTCCTAGTGTCATCAAATGTACTGTTCAAGTCTTGTTATATTTCATACATTATGTTAAAATAAACATCTGCTTAATTCATCTGCTTAATTCACCATCTATATGGTAGAACAAGCAGATAATATTATTACCACAAAAAGTACAATTACCAGTATCAGGAAAAAGCATATGTCTCATCTGACATGTTTATAATAAACTGGATCATTAATGCTTGACAATACTGGATCATAATTGGACAAATAATTGAGACTAATTGAATGTTGGTTAAGTTCTGACCTTAACTTAGATAAACAATGACATTTATCCAATAAACAACAAGAACAATTACAAGAAACATGGACATCTGCTAAAAAATGTTTCTTTCAATGCGATACACACAGAAGACTTAATGAACATACATGAGATGTTACTGCAGAAAATTGCTTCAATTTCTTTGACAGTTGTAACAAGATTAACAAAGTTCAATAACAAAGGCTTAAAGAATAGTGGATACATACACCAATTTTACAAAGATCATTTGTGTAAATTTACAAAAAAATCACGAATCGCTGGCTTAGAATGACCGTAAGTACAGAATCCATATTTTGAGAAAACAAGAAAAAACTGTCTGAAAATTACTCTTTATTTATGGTAAAACAAGCTGTTTCAACATAAATAGGCTCATAAGAAGCTCATTATGGTGCAGAGTTCTAATATGTATCAGTCTTATAAGGCGTATGTAGTTGTTACAACCTTCTCATTCTAAGCCAGCAATTTAGTGCTATTTTAGATCTGTTGGTTAAATTTAAAGCAGTTCTTTCATTTACTATATTATTTTAAATAGTGAAAAGCTTTGCAGAATTCAACAATTCCGACATTTGGAAAACTTTATCAGGTGGACAACCTTGTCTTTTGGGTGGGGGGGATGTTTGGTATGATTTGATAAAGGTTACAAACCACTAAATGCCTCCGCGAACCAAAATAGGATACACTCAAATAGTCCCTAAATAAACTTGTGATTGTGTTTAAATGGTAGTAATCTTTGACAAGGTGGAACTAGAATCATCTAATTGGGTTTACAGGCATTGTATACATGTATGTGATGTATTGAAACTGTTTTATTTTACATATTTTGAGATTTTGGCCAAAATACCAAAGCGAAAGAAGGGTAGGGTAAAACCCGGATTTGGTCGGTCCGCGCGCCTGTAAAAATATGTTCACCGCGTTGGACGGACCAAATTTTTCTTATATGATACGTGACCCCCTGTTTTTTTTGTATTTTCTTAAAGCTGGTAGCCCCTTCTTTTCATTGATATATGTCTGCCACCTGGCCATAGACTTTAACATGTATCAACCTGGGACTGACTATTGTAACTTTACATTGAGCTAAAGAACAAATTTATTTAGTGGTTTGTGACCTAAACAATACAGTATTTGTGCTCAAGGAGGGGCGAGTGAATGTATTCACCACTTCCAGCCGACATGTAACTGTATCATTCATTGATAAAGACTAAAACGAAAAAAAACATAATTTTCCACAAAAAACATTCAACATCAATGATGCAGTAACCTATGTTTCAGCCCTGTCAGATCAGAGTAACCTATGTTTCAGCCCTGTCAGATCAGAGTAACCTATGTTTCAGCCCTGTCAGATCACAGTAACCTATGTTTCAGCCCTGTCAGATCACAGTAACCTATGTTTCAGCCCTGTCAGATCACAGTAACCTATGTTTCAGCCCTGTCAGATCAGAGCTGCACTAAATCATTTAGTAATTGAGTAGACTACTAAATCATTTACAGAACTGGTGTACTATAACTATAATGTCGTGCTTGATAAATAGATACACTGTATCATACAAAAATCAATACACATGTATCATATCATATAGTGCTGATTTCTCATCAATCAGTTTGTTACCAAATAGATCCCTGCTTGAATTATACACAGGTAAGGCATACACAACAGAATTGTTAGTACTGGTTTTCTGACCTACCTATAAGATTTGTTACGATTTTTATACTATTCAAAATAATTATCTAAATTTCCCCTTTTTTCTTATTTTTAGAAGGATATTTATTTTGCTCCATTTTTTTACCTGTCTACTGTATTAGAATGCATCTTGTATGGTATACACATTCTAGAATGTATCTTGTACAGTGTACACAATCTTGAATGTCTCTTATGTTCTAGAATGTATCTTGTACAGTGTACACAATCTTGAATGTCTCTTATGTTCTAGAATGTATCTTGTACTGTGTACACAATCTAGAATGTCTCTTATGTTCTAGAATGTATCTTGTACAGTGTACACAATCTTGAATGTCTCTTATGTTCTAGAATGTATCTTGTACAGTGTACACAATCTAGAATGTCTCTTATGTTCTAGAATGTATCTTGTACTGTGTACTGAATGTCTTATGTACTGTGTAAATGTTTTAGAATGTCTCTTATACAGTGTAAATGTTCTAGAATGTCAAAATTTTAGAATGTCTCTTGTAATATTGTATCAGCTTATATGGTCTATTGTCACAGTATCTCATGTAATACAGTAATTGCTGCATGAAACAATTAACTATGACATTGATGAAATTTGAGCTTTATTCAAATATTTATGTACAGGTAGTTGTCTCATAAACTTGCATATTATATGGTATTTTATGTATTTTTCAGTGTGCCACCATGATGGAGTACACCAGACACAAGTTTCTGCGGGCGCCATAGATCTCAGTTAGACTTATTTTATGGAAATATTACAGACTTAATTCACCAAGGGAGATAGTGTGGACGACTTTAATGAAAGTTTTTCTGCCACTGTGTCAGCGTGGCGAATAAGGACGATTTTTTTTCTTCGCTTGATTTTAGTTCCTTGGTTGCACCACTTAAAACCGTCAAAATTTCGTTCACAAACCTTCGTACGAGTTGGGACGGCGGGATGAATTTTTTACGGAGACGATTCAGTTCAGGGGACCTTTCTGGGGAGCTGAAAAATGATGATGAACTCAACTTTTCAAGATTAAACTTTACTAAAAGGGGCCCGTCCCCTAGTGCCCCTAGTTCACCAACTAAATCACAACCAACTGCTGGTTTATTCTCATCATCATCTGCTACATCTAATCAGTCACAGAAACCACTTTATAACAAAGATAGATGTAAAACTTTACTCATTATTGATGATCAACATACTAATTGGTAAGTTGTTCCTTTATTTCATTATTACAATGATGCCCCTTATAATCAATTAGGGGGTATATGCTTTGTGTATGTTAGTGACCAGTATGTACGTGGGTGAATCAAAAAGTTCGTAGAAAAATATCATAACTCGCAAACCACAGGTTCAAATGCTTTCAAATTTTAATATAATATGATCATAAGTATAACAAAACAATTTGTCAAATTTCATTGAATTAGTCAAATCTACATGATTTTTACATTGAAACGCACACATGCTGTGACAGCATACCGGAGCACGTCAGCGTTATTTGATGAACGACGTCAAACTTACGCCACGTTTTTTCAATACTTACGTTAACGTTTTGACTCTTATTCGCATCTCGAGTGACTAATATGTAGGTATTTTTAGATAACCATCGTGATAACAGTTTCTGCATTTTCAATCGTTTGTTTAAAATGGTGTACGCTGCCCCATACGATTAATCTAAGTGTTTTGCTATATCCGCTATTATATAGCGCTGGTCCTCTTTGACGACGTTGCGAACCAACGTCACAAATATCGGGTATATTTTATTTGGTTGTCAAAATCCGTCGGCCTACACAAAATCACTAATTCCATTTATAAATCGATGTCTATTTATTTCAGGATATATACCTGCACATTTCAAACCATGTATTGTCTCTGATGTCGTACGTATATTCAAGTTGAACGCAGATTTTGACAGCTGCCCGTGGTTCCGTAATTTCCGGTAATTCCGTTTTACGCGGGTATTTCTATATAGTGCTATAATGTAAATGTTGATTATAGCATTATTTATCGGAGATGACGTCTGAAATTTTAACAGACTTTATAAATGACTCCATGCAATCAGACATAACATTTTGGCGGTTTTTGGAAGTTCTATAATTGAGATATTTTAGAAAATTTAATAAAATGTGTTTCAAATTATCCGTGTGCTCCGGTATACGCAATCGCCCTTATTAGGGCCCTGCAAATTTTTTGCAGGTGCCCTATAGTAATCACCCTGTCCGTCTGTCCGTCCGTCCGTCTGTCCGTCCACATTTTTCATGTTTTTTCTTAATAACTTGCAAACCGTTAAAGGTATCGACTTCAAACTTTAAACATAAGGTCACAGCAACAATACACTATTGTATGCCAAGTTATGTTACTCCAGCTACAATATTGTAAGAATTATGGCCCTTTGTAAAATTACAATTTTCCTCATTTTTCATCTTTTTTTCTACATTACTTCAAAATCGTTACAGATATTCAAATGAAACTTGCTATACATATTGACAGTGACAATACGCACATGTGTAGCAAAGGGCAACAACTCTAGCTTTAATAAATTTTGGCTTGTGCCCCCTTTTTTCGACTTCAAAACTTTAACATTGGCCATAGTTCAAAAACTTTTCAAGATATTCAAATGAAACTTGCAATACTTATTGACAATGAGAACGACAGGGCCCTGATCACGACAGTGATGGTTCTAGTTTAAGATATAAATATTTTAAAACGGTTATCATCAGGTCGCTACAAATCTTTGTATGTAAAGAAAATACCAATGCATTCATTCAGCATAAATATGACGACAATAACTCTGAAAATAAAAAAGTTATGGCAAAATTCTACGAACTTTTTGATTCACCCACGTATGTTGGGTGGTTGGATACTGTAAAATCATTTAATTTCAATGGGAAGAAATTTCGTTGTTTTGGTGAAACTAAGTCATAATATACTATAGAATTTTTTAATATTTGTGGGGATTTAATTTTGTGGTTGAGATCATCCAAGTAATCCATGAAATTAGATCCCCTTGAATATTAATGATTTTACAGTACTCTAGAATGCCTGCTGAACCTAACAAGAATAGAGTAACCAAAGTATAATGTAAAAATGATATGTCTGAGAACACATTAGTAGTAACTTAAAGTTATCTTTTTAAAACCTGTTCTATGTTTTTAGTTGAATGATATTTCTAGTTTCCCATAAAATATCTCATCTAAATATTCTGTTATTGCAAACTTAAATGCAATATAATCAAGTTATGTTACATATTGGGTGTGTTCGTAAGACCTGTGCAGAACACTGTCCAAACTGTTCCAAGTACTTACGAACAGAATAAAACTGTTCCGAACAGTGTTTCACTCCAAACGACTTACGAACAAAACGGAACAGGAACAGAACAGGAAGTAACAATAATAAAAATAATTTTAAAGAAATAATATTAAGAAATAAAACTTTTAAGGTGGCCGATATTGTTAGTTTCAGCCGTTATATTGGTGGAAGAAAAATGCCACTAGAAAATTTCCCATTGTAAAAGTTCGGTCATTTCCGCTATATCCCGTTGACATACTATTGCCAAGGTGATCAGAATAAAACATTTTGTGAAGTTTCCGGTTGTCTTGTTGTTGTTGTAATCACGTGACCTGTTCTGGCTGCACCACCTTTTATTTGGGAACAGATAGAACAGTTCCGGAACACTGTTCCGAAGTGTTCGTAACGCTGTTCTATGTTCTGGAACACAGAACAGTGCGTTACGAACACACCCATTATGTTTTATAAATTTAAAGAATTCTCATACAAGTGTTTAAATGTTGCAGCTTCCAGACTGTGTTTAAAATAGCAGTAGATCTATTAGCCTGTTGTCTCCTAGTTCCGGGCATCTAAGGATAGTACTGATTTTAAAAATGTTTCAAAAAACTTTTTGAATAATTTAAATTGGAGGTTTTTAAGTATGACTTAACCATTATTTTATGCGTAACATGCAATTGACGAAACCACAAGAAACTAAGGTCCATGGTCTATTTTTAGCATCATATCACGTAACCTCCATTATCTGAATTTACAAGCACTTTCTCATATTTCTGGTCTTTTTCGTATTTTTCATTGACTGGTATTCTTACAAACTTCTCATGGGGCTCAATTTGTAGTTTTATCCTTCTCTCACATGTTGAAATCCTGATTAATGGTTGCAAACCAGTCTAAGTAAGAGTTTGAGCAAGGATAGGAAGAGTTGTTTCCCTTTTCTAAAAATACGCTGACTTTTTTTGTTTTTCGAAAAAAAATTGTTTTTTGCCTAAATCAGGTGCATTCTTTGGTTGAAATCAACTAATATCGGTTAAATCTAACAAATTACCCCAAAACAATAATTCATTAATGCAGCTTTATGACTGCCGGAAATATGAGAAACAAGGATACCTAGAGTTTCATTTGTCTGTTACCTAGTTATAGAAATGATACCATGTTTTAGTGGTCTGTAACCTAGTTATAGAAATGATACCGTGTTTTAGTGGTCTGTTACCTAGTTATAGAAATGATACCATGTTTTAATGGTCTGTTACCTAGTTATAGAAATGATACCATGTTTTAGTGGTCTGTAACCTAGTTATAGAAATGATACCATGTTTTAGTGGTCTGTAACCTTCAATTGTATAAATAATACCATGTTTAAGGTGTCTGTAACCTTCAGTTGTAGAAATGATACCATGTTTTAATGGTCTGTAACCTTCAATTGTAGAAATGATACCATGTTTTAGTGGTCTGTAACCGTCAGTTATAGAAATGATACCATGTTTTAGGTGTGTGTAACCCTTAGTTGTAGAAACGATGACATGATTTAGGTGTCTGTTACCAAGTTGGTGTCACACCAGTGGAAAGTACTTTCGGGTCGTATTATGCTAAAATAGTCCATTTCAAAAATTTGATATACGAGGGGTAATCAATATATTCGAGGACTTTCCCTCTCAATTTTGAAATATTTGAACTAGATTAATGAAATTACAAGCTGGTATAGATCAATCAATTATCTCGCGATTTGTTTAATTTACTTTATGATAACGTCATTATTTACTTGATGACGTCACTTTTCGTAACCATGGTGAAGCACGCACCGTCGAGCATCTTGGACGTAACGTTACTTCTGAGTAAGGACATGCTAAGAAAATTAACGCGGAACTTGTAAAATCCTCGCGATATCTCCAAAATTACTTGACTAAATTCTGTATGGATTCTATGCGCTCCCAATTGGCCATTTTCATATGATTCCGTTTTTTATGTGATTGTTGAGGCTCTGCCAAACGGTTGAGTCGATAAAATAAGAATAAACAGCAAAAATAACACCGCGTTAGGGACACTTTCCGTTAAATTCTGCGAAATAGGATGCACAAATCTCAACCAAATGTAACTGGCGAAAACGAAGACTAATATAGGCTACAAAATATTAAATCGGTGACTCCAAGTCAAAAGGGTTATTTCGATATTGCGTTCTAAACCTGATAGGTCGTGCTTCATTCTTAATTGGAATAATCTATTTTTGTACAGCCAACCGCCATTTTCTGAGTTTTGTTCCCAATAACGCATCAATACTCTTTTTATATCACCTCACATTCCAAAATTGACTATTAACTACTTATTTCAGTAGTAAAAGAAAACCAGTCTCATACATGGGACCGGGTATCAGTCCAGAAAGGAGCTATGTGCTGCTCCGACGGTAACGCTTGGAATGACGTCGTGCGACGTCCAGCGTCACGCGCCCCTTGTATGAATCAAATAATTTTTTTAGTGCATTCGGTCGGACACATCTTACTCTGAATGATGTTAAATGGATTTAAGCCTTGCTGCCAATATGAAATTGCTAGATGAAAAGTCCTCGAATATATTGATCACCCCTCGTATGTCTGTTGAAGCACTGTTTTAATGTGGAAAATGCTGATTGTTGACCAAATTACATGAATGTAGATCAAATATGACCTGCATGCTAACTTTTAAGAGTGTTTAATTGATATTTTTCTGAATTATCTTTCCCTGGCTGAAGACTGACAATGTATGTGTGCTTCGGTCAAGTCAGCTTTTGAGGCATGGAAAATAGCGTTGTCCTTCCAGAATCCCTGCAGTAGCTCGAAATAGAAACTATCGACATGCCATTTCTCCAGCTTATTTTGGATAACAGGGATTGCTTTTTATGGAAACAGCCACAGAAAATCACCCGGAATGTCAGTGAAAGGGAGGGAGAGATGCAAATTTGGGTCATTTTGCATTAATTTCAATGGCAGAAAATTCACCGGTGTAACACCTATATCAGGATTTTTGAAGTTCAATATTTTTTCAACTATTTGATATAAACCAATGAGATTTGGCATGCAAGCACCCCTGGACCATAAAAACTAGTAGCCAGGAGGAAATTTTTTAGGTTTGTGAAATTTGGATGTTATTCAAAAAAAAGAAAAAATTGTCCAATTCCTCTTCAAATGGTATATCTGAGTTGTTGCCCTTGGCCTTGGAATTTGGTCAGGTCAATTTGGTGGACAAACTCTTAATTTCTTATTTGTTTGTGTGTTTTTTTTAATAATATAAATTGAACCTCCATTGTTACACCACTAATTGGACCCTTAAAACTGGTCTTATCGCTAAGTTGGTCTTTATATAGAGGTTCGATATAGCACAAAACCGCAGAAATTGGACCTTGAAATTGTGACCGGTCTTAATTTTGAAGTCGCCTAAGTAGTGAAGTGGTCACAGTTGTGGGGTAGAATTGTAATGGAGGTGGTCTTTATGTTGAGTTGGTCATTTTATTGAGGTGGTCTTATTAATAAGGTGGATTTTTTAGTTGTGGCGGAATCGATTTATTGCTTTCGAAACATTCTATTTATGATTAGTATGATTTCGTCGCGTCTCATGATTCCGGTCCATGATTGAAAATACTTGTTGTTGATTCATTTTATTATGGTCTTATTTTGCTGTGTCTGGACTGAATAAAATATGTAGTTTATTGAGATCCATTACATGATTGCCAAAATTATGCAATAATAGAACAAAAATAACCTTTCGAGGAATTGTTCAAGTCAGTGTCAAGTTCTCGGAGGGGGGAGACCATGTTTTAACCGGTCACACCAACTTGTAAGGGGCTCAATGGTGTCTGTAACCTTCGTTGTAGAAAGGATACCATGTTTTAGGTGTGTGTAACCTTCAGTTGTAGAAATGATACCATGTTTTAGGTGTGTGTAACCTTCAGTTGCAGAAATGATACCATGTTTTAGGTGTGTGTAACCTTCAGTTGCAGAAATGATACCATGTTTTAGGTGTGTGTAACCTTCAGTTGCAGAAATGATACCATGTTTTAGGTGTGTGTAACCTTCAGTTGTAGACATGATACCATGTTTTAGGTGCGTGTAACCTTCAGTTGTAGACATGATACCATGTTTTAGGTGTGTGTAACTTTCAGTTGTAGACATGATACCATGTTTTAGGTGCGTGTAACCTTCAGTTGTAGACATGATACCATGTTTTAGGTGCGTGTAACCTTCAGTTGTAGACATGATACCATGTTTTAGGTGTGTGTAACCTTCAGTTGTAGACATGATACCATATTTTAGGTGCGTGTAACCTTCAGTTGTAGACATGATACCATATTTTAGGTGCGTGTAACCTTCAGTTGTAGACATGATACCATATTTTAGGTGCGTGTAACCTTCAGTTGTAGACATGATACCATATTTTAGGTGCGTGTAACCTTCAGTTGTAGACATGATACCATATTTTAGGTGCGATTGTACTTGTTATACAAACATGGACTTTTATACAAATGTACCCAAATTCACATTTTTGCGAAAAACGATCACATTCAAGCAACCATATTTGGAAGAATGCCTGCCTTGAACTATAATTAATCAAAATACATCATACTTGTTTGGCTTTTATGTATATGTTCTTGTTTCAGAACTTAAAATAGAAAGTTTTAATTTAATCTACCAGTGTTGGTGATTAACCGGGCTATGATAACATGAGAGGGAACAACATATTTCCTAAAGTAGAAAGTCTAATTAGCATTCTGAATCAATTCATTGATTTAACTTCTTTTCTGAAGGTTCCAGACATTCCAACAGATTTGTAAAATAAGAATATCAGTCTCCTATGATATATAGTACCCTCATGATTATGGATACCCTCATGTTTGAGGTGTTGAGAATGATTAGTACAAGTCACACAGCTTGTTTCAACATCAAATTTATTGAATGAGTAGAGAAATTAATAAAGCAAAACTTATAATATTCTGCAACAGGGGCAATGTAATTTCATCGTATTTTTGGACCAGGGATTATTTGTAAATAGTGAAAATGAATTACAGATTACAGATGAATGAACACAGATTAAGTAATTCATTTATCAACAACATTTCGCCTATAGGGCTTCATCAGGTGGTAATAATTTGTTATTTCAGGTCATTTCAGTGCTTTTAAATTTTTTATTTGGAATTTATTTTCTGTTTTGCACATAATTTATATGATTGACATTGCCATTTGAGATTCTGTGCAATTAGCCTGCATGATTTAAGTTAATTGAAATTCATGATTATAGAAAGCAGGTTTTATTGCAGGGAATGAAACTAGTATGTCTGGCACCTTTAACACTCAGCTATTTCAAAAATTGTCACTTGGTTCTGGTTTTGATTGTATGGCTTTTAAAGAAATCGTGTGCATTGTTTTAGGAGATATGTTTCTGTTTTAGAAATTATAGATAATAAGGTGAAGCTTGATGGCCCTAGCTGTGCCCAGTGTACTGGATTATGCACCAGTCGGGATGGGCGGTTGATATCCACAGAAAGGGCCATGTTTTACCTTCCAGCTCCCCCCCGTACAACTGGGAAATGTTTGGGATTTAGTTGTCAGGAGGCAGGGAAATGCCAGAGATTTTAGCACTTGCTGTCTTCCTCAACCCAATAGTAAAAATCCCGCCCATCCCCGGGGGTGGGGATCATGGATGCAAGTGACTGGTGCACTAGTAACTCAGTGCAAACTGACTATCTGTAGAAGGAAGGGGCTATCAATTCTAAGTTATTGCTATTGACTATAGTGTTCTATTTCTACTATGTTAATGTTTCAGGATCAAGTACTTCCAGGGTAGAAAGATATTTGGTGACTGGGATGTCAGGGTGGAACAGGTAAGAGTGACCATACTTGTTTATACCATCATAAACTCCTAACATGGTCAATGTATTAACATCCAACATTTAAAAAGAATTATGGCCCTTGATTGACTTTGCATGTCTTTATGGACCGTTACTCCCCATGTATAAGTCATTAGCGTGTATTGGACCCAAGTAAAAATTGAAAGAAGATTCAAAGAAAAAAATTGAAGAAAATCGTGCAACAAATTACAATGTTACAAAGAATTTTTAATAATTTCAAGAAAACCGGCTGCCATTTTGTGTATTGAATGCAGTCTTGTTTCCAGTTAAAGTGCAGGGATCTCTCTGGAGCATTAATGTACTGATATTTATTGCTACAGAACTCTGTTTATGTTAACTGTCTAGGGTTATACCAGCTATAGAACACTGTTTATGTCAACTGTCTAGGGTTATACCAGCTACAGAACACTGTTTATGTCAACTGTCTAGGGTTATACCAGCTACAGAACACTGTTTATGTCAACTGTCTAGGGTTATACCATCTACAGAACACTGTTTATGTCAACTGTCTAGGGTTATACCAGCTACAGAACACTGTTTATGTCAACTGTCTAGGGTTATACCAGCTACAGAACACTGTTTATGTCAACTGTCTAGGGTTATACCAGCTACAGAACACTGTTTATGTCAACTGTCTAGGGTTTTACCAGCTACAGAACACTGTTTATGTCAACTGTCTAGGGTTATACCAGCTACAGAACACTGTTTATGTCAACTGTCTAGGGTTATACCAGCTACAGAACACTGTTTATGTCAACTGTCTAGGGTTATACCAGCTACAGAACACTGTTTATGTCAACTGTCTAGGGTTATACCAGCTACAGAACACTGTTTATGTCAACTGTCTAGGGTTATACCAGCTACAGAACACTGTTTATGTCAACTGTCTAGGTTTATACCACTGAATAATTGTAGAAAAAGCAACATAAAAAACATTGGAGACAAACAAACCATATAGCAGTCTGAGTATATAGAAGTTCCATCCATTACAATAATAAAATAATCCACCTACTCACCATCTCGGACAAAACATGACAGTTACACGAGGAAATGAGATTGGTATTTGTTTATAAAAAGCTTCCTCTCCCCTCTAATGTTCTAACTGTGTACAGAAGTTTGTCTGGTAGACACGAAAATGTGACAACAGTTTCCAGAATCAATGATTTATACATTTTGTCATTGTATGCCAAGCATAGCATTTACCAGTCAGCTTTCTGCTGAACAGGGCAGGCATATATATGTGCCTCCACCAGAATTTGAAACCAGGTTGCTGGTATAGGCTGCAAGCACGCTAATAAGATTTAGAGCATCTATCATGAGTTGTCAATTGATATAAATTGATATTAAACAAGTTTTGGAAATTTTATTAAGCGAGCCCCTGGCTGATATTGCTTCATCAATAACGTCACCATTTTTTTTTTGAAAATTAAGACCCCCAAATGAAAGCCCCCCCCTCTTTTGCAAAATGTATGGCCCAGGGGGCCTTTATTCGGGGAAGTACGGTATCCTATTTTTCAGCTTGTTGCAAGAACAATAATTTTTGTTTTTGCCTCATTGGTTTCATGAATTTCTATTTCTACTTGTAAATTGCAGTTTATGAATAATTGATAGATATTATTCTATGTTACAATTGTACACAAAATATGTGTCACAAAAGTTGTAAAGGCAAGTGTCCCTGTAGGCTAATAACGAGTTTACCATACAAATGTATTTATGTCATGGCAGCTTATTTATAGACAATGTTGTCATATTGTCATTCTATGGATCATTTCTTGTCTGTATGAATCAGCTACAAGCATTTTGACATTTCTGTACTAATAAATAATCAGTTAAGTCAATTTTCAGGATTAATCCAGAATTCCGGATTTTAATTTAACATATCCTGAAAATGCCATGCATACTTTCTTGCCAAAATAAAAGTAATTGCATGAAAATGTCTTGAGAAATGGCAAACTATGGTCAATTTTATCTGTTTTGAATGAATTTCATAATAAAAACTGATTTTAATATGGAAACAATGTGGTTGAACTGAGGCCTCTTGTTTGTCAAAAATGGTTGATCGCGTATGATTTGCCTGATTTTAAATTTGGCTACGTTGACACCCCGGTAATTTCCTTGCCCTGTGTTCACAAAGAATTGGTTTTCAGGGTCAGTCTGATGCTCCATTCAAATACATATGTTCCTGTATCGAAACTGTAAATTTCAAAACCTTTTTCAGTGTTTCCGACCCAACTAGAGGTGGTTGGAACCATAAGGTAGTATTGTGTGTATCTGTGCTATACACCGGTATGTTAAAGAACCAAGGAGTCTAGGGCAACCTTCCTAGATTGCTTGTATCACATAAACTTTCTGTCTCCTCCCTCCAAGTCAGAAGTCATTGGCCAATCAGGTAGAGATAAAACCAAACAGCCATGCACTACAACTTGCCTAATCAAACGCAAAATCAAATGAGAGAATCTGATGTTAATTCTATTATTGATTATATAACAGTGCCAACTTGAGTGACAAGTTTTGGTGACAGCATTTTTATCATGGCTCCCATCTTTCATGAGGGGGTCTAGTGCTTTGTACATGTCTCTCGGTTGCCCAGTCTGTCAGTAGACCAAATAGTTTCCGTTCAATAACTCAAGAACTCTTTGCTTTAAGGATCTTTACATGGGGGTTGACCAGCAAGAGTATATTACCCTTTTGGATTAAGTGGACATTTGATGAAAGGTCAAGGTCACTGACCTTAACTTTTCTAACTATTTAGCTGCCAAGGGGCATACATGTTTTGCAAACATCTCTTGTCATGATTTCTGATATTTGTGATTGTATATATCTATTACAGGCAGAGTTCAGTGAGATCAACCTGGCATCGTACTCTGATACCGGTACCATGGTTGATATACAAGTCACCCGACAGGGAACTAAAGTTGTCAGGTAATGTCTTATATTATACAACTCTTTTCAGTAGCTTCAGTCCATTGATTGATATGCTGGATTTGTTAACCAAATCAGGTTCGATTCCCAGGTTGCATTCATGAAAACTGCTGAGAAGTTGCTGCTTCTTTATGGAATGATAAGGTGTAAATGTTTCTGAGAAATCAGTCCAAGAAAACTTGTTAGGTGAATTGGCCACTGTTATAATTAAAAAATGGATTAGAAACGTCCTATTAGTAATCCCCAAAGAAACATAAGAGTTGTAATACTTAAAGAATTCTTGTCAACTGTATACAAAATGGCAGAAACTTTGTCGCAATACATGTGAGCAATGAGCGTTGATGAAAACGAACCAAAAAACTTTTCACAAAACTTAAAAGAACTTGTGTTTGAAAGACAGAATATTGTATTTTTTACCAATCAAGATTCTGTATTTATGGAGGTTTAGAAATTCACCGCTAGTCATAAAGCGTTCACTCACAGTGTTTGTATTTTTTGCTTCAAGACAATTCAAGTAATCAACTTTATAGTGGTGTTATAATGTCATAAAGAAATGCTGTTTTTCTCCATTGTTTTTAAATTCTTTGTTTAAGAAGAATGTTTTGCTGTAGGCTTCCTTTGAGAATTAATGTTGGTGTTGTTTGTGTGTCAAGTTTTATACAAGCATTCCATTGCTGTATTAGATATTTTTAGTCAATTTTCAAGTTAGTTGACTTAAAGTCCCATAAAGTCTCAGAAATAGCAATATTTTACTAACAAATAAGACCGTGAAACATTGACAGGTTATAGAGCTCCCTAAATGGTATAGTATCAGCATACATTTGATTTATGTTGACTTTCATCCTTAGAATAATAATCTTCACAAGTCGCCAATTTGTAAACAAAGGAGTATTTTGTCCACCAGACAAAATACTCCTTTGTTTACAATCTGAAATCGACGGGTCGTTCCGAAGACAGTTCGTAAATTTTCGTAATAGATCGAGGACACATATTGATGACCAATTTATTTGATTATATGCATGTAACTAAAAATAAATTCCGGTATCCTCCGATACTGGTAATCGCCGGTATCCTATTGACTACATTGTATAGGGTAATCGAGTGTAATATTTCACGGGTGAATTATAGGGTAAATTGTTTTCATTAGGTTATAATATAACATATTGGGATAGAATTAAAGTGTCGGTGTTATAATGTTTTAGACCTTCCGTCCACTAGACCCCGGTGCTATGCGGAAGGGATGCTGATTACAACATGCTCCTTTCAGGAACCCTTAGGAATCATTTATCAATAAACATAGGCGGGTCTTTGTTGTCAAGGTTGTGCGGGAAGTATTCGCGGATCAGTATACGAATTGTTGCGGTATTATACGTGCAGTATACATGCCGAAGCATATCCGAAATAGCCGATAGTATCGCGACTGAATGTCGACAGTTCAGGAGTTAGTCCGGTATGTTTCCTGATCGCGCAGAAAGGTTGCAGTAACATTGAGGAATATGCCGAAGGGTTTACGAACCGATGCCGATAGATTGCCAAATGGTTACCGATGTATATATAGACGATGCCGAACTACTATCTGAACCTCTTGTCAAAATGACGGCATCGATTCCGCTGTCATTCAGGATATACGCTGATGACTCGGCATCACTTCTTCCATGATCAACTGATGCCTTTTGTAACTTTTTGCTTTTCGGCATGTGATCTTAACATGATCGGCATAGCTTCCGTGTGTAGAACTCACCCCTTCAACGTTTCCGGGGAGCTTTTGGCATCGATTCGGCTATCTTTCGGAAACCATTCGTGATGGCTAAAATGATAACGAAGCTTCACAGAAGGCGTACCGAAGATGTGAATTGAATGCGAAATGATGCGGAAGGGTTCCATAACATCGCCAGGGCATGCCGAACCATCCCGATCTGGGGAATTTCTGCTTCGGGAACCCTTCGGGTCCTAGTGGACAGCAGGTCTTAGATATTTTGGGTAAAAATATACAGTATAAATATTTAATGAATACATGTATTTTAATTTCTGTCAATTCTGTTTAAAAACTGCCACAAAGAAGCGTTGGCTTTAAAAGATATTTAACCATGGACCGTGTCTAGCTTCCTGATTTAACTCATGAAAAAGTGCAGTGTACTAGTACATGTAGTACATAGTTGAATAGAAAACAACAATGTTTGTGAATAAGTAATACAAACCAATCCACAAAATCTTAGAGATAATGAAATTACTCTAAACAAGGCAATACACAGTATGTTTAACCTGCGATACCGACAGTTCCTATAGTTAAAAAAAGATACCGGCGGACACCGGGATATAGTACTCGCCCATGTATTAGAATAACTTCACGCTCGTGTGCACTCGGTACTTGACGAAAATAAGCTCGGTATGTTTAAAAGTATACAAAACTTCTGAATGAAAGGCCAAAATTTTCCATATTGTGTAAGTCAACTATTTGTTGCACAGTAATCAATATTTATAAAAACATAATAAATTCTCGATAAGTCACTCATTTTGTGTACAAAATATGACTGATTTTGAGCGTTAATGGGACTTTAAACATTATTGCTGAAATCTCTCAACTCACATTATCTCATACACTTGGGAATTGAGAGTAAAATAGGGTATTGCTGTCAAAATGTTGCTCAATACTCTGTACACTTAGTCTTGACAAATCTGCATTAAAATAATGGAATTGCCATGGGTTTAAATGCTTTGTACACATGAATGTGATGTAGTCATAAATGTTTAACATTCTGGCTTAGATTTGAAAGTAGGGTAGGGGCTAACATTGAGTTAAAGACCACATTTCTTTGGTGGTTTTGAACCTATATACCTTTCATTAGTTACTTAGAAAACACACTTCAATTTTAGTTAATAATTATTCAGTTTCTAGAAACTTTGTTTATTTTTGGACAGAGATAGTATTCTCCGTATTCAGCATATAATTTACCGAAATTGGTCTGGTGTAAAAGCGAGAACGTGTTCTACCAGAACTTATTGATCTGTTTCGGCAGAATTGATTAAATCTTGCAAGAACTGCAAACCATTGAAAGAAATCTGGGCAAACATGATACAGTCATCGAGTTCCTTTTGTGTGATTTCCAAGAAAGACATGGTGCATTCACTAGAATCATTCTAATTGAATAAATTGGTTTTTACAAAGATTGTGTTATAAAATTGACTTTGAGAAATAAAAAAACACTTGTCTCAACAAACACTGTGTTATATTGAATAACCAGATTAGCATGGCGCTGGTGGAGTAACTTTCTCACACTTTTTACTCAAAATAACATTGATATTTTCTTACTATTTTTAGTTCACAAATACACTTCAGTTTCTACAAAATAACAAATACCATACTTGATAAAAGATCACATCCAGACTTATGTAGATGAATTTGGAAAAAAATAATAAGTGGTAATATTTTAACTGACTATCTGTCTATCCTGCATAATTTGACTATTTCAATTATTATAAATGTTAATGTCCATAATTCTTGAGCAATCAAAACCACCTCCTCAATTAAGTTTAGTGGAATGGCATACGTGTCCAGTGAGGGAGGTCCAGGGTTCAATCCCAGGCCACATCATACTAAAGGCAAAACAAAATAAAAAAGGTACTAGTAATTACTGCTTGGCATAAAAAGAAAACTGGCTTCTCTTCTCTTATACCCTTGTGGTGATGAATAACATCAGCAATCATACCTAATGTTGGCTACGCGTTATTAAAGCCCCTGGTGTCCGTTGCTGAAGCAAAGTGTATGCACAGTTTTACACAGGAAATCCATGCCTTCTGTATTTAATAGAACGGGAGGTTATTAACTTAATGAAAGTACTCGGTAGCGCTTTGCGTAGGTCACAAATGGAAACCTGTCTATTAGGTGGATTTGAAATGGAATCTGTCAAATGGCGTTTAAACTTTCTACCATCAGCGCTAACTCAGATATCAGCCATTAGGTGATTAGTATAAGATTATTGAATTTGCTTCATGATAAATAACAAATAGAAAATACATTTGAACTAATACTCCTACTCAGACTGTCGGACTTAAAACTAGACTAATCTATGGATCAATGTAACAGTGACATGTACATGCATTTACCATGCACCGCCGTAAGATAGTGGGACAAAGACAGATATGACAGTTAACTCTATTAAATTTAAAACTATTATGAAACGGTGAATCTGTGATGCAACTAGGGGTCCTACAATTCTAGAATAATTCGAAAATTTAGGTTTATAGTGCGTTTAAGAAAGAATGAACTTTTCCTCAGAAAATAAACATTATTTGATGAAAATATTTACTATTTTTAACAAGTTATGGCCACAAGAAATTTAAAAGCAAAATTGACTTTCATGTTTGAATGATGTTTCCCCAACAGTCATTGTTTAAGAAATAAAAATCTGTTCGCGTTTATTGTCGTTGAATAAAACACGGGCAGGAGTTCGGTTGCGGAAAAATTAAATCACGAGTGCGTAGCACGAGTGATTTAATTTTCCGCATCCGAACGAGTGCCCGTGTTTTATTCACCGACAATATACAAGAACAGAGTTTTTATTTCGATTCTAAATACGGTAATATCCCGCACTATTTAACTGCGCGCATTCCATTTTCACCCATTTGACATTGAACATAATTCCACGATAAAATTGAGTGGCTTATTAGCTGGTACAATTACCTCCCTCGTTAATGAAAACGACCTTTGTAATTTTCTGAAGGAAATACCACAATTTAAACATTGAAACAATTTCATAACACGAGTATATGGTATCTATTTCATAAAATGAAAAATATAAATGGATTGATTATCAGAAGCTTTAATAAAACTTGGTTTCTAGAGTACATTGGAGTTTCTAAAAATAGATGCGTCATAGATGTAACACTGGATTCTCGTGCAACTCGCCTTGTCATCGTGACATGTAGTAAATTTTACTATAAAGTTAACGTTCATTCATTCATAAATATGTCAAGTGATACTGGGCGTAAATAGAAACAGCCAATTTGATAGGTATGTTTTATGGGGGCAATAAAACATGGTTCGGTTCGTTCTTTGTGTATTGGATTAATCCGCGAATCGTGTTAGAATAAGGTTTAGTTTGTAATTGAACTGATTACTTTGTGATTTTAAAATAAAATTTTGTTTAAAATAAAAAATTGTGATGTGCAAACATGTTAAACTCCTAAAATAAAGTCATTATTATTATAATGTCTCCTTGTTACTTATCTGTACTCTGAATTATAGTAATTATTTGATGATATTTCAGATCATTTAAGCCAGATTTTTTGCTGATACGACAACATGTTCGAGACGCTGGAGAGGATTGGCGTAACATACTGATAGGCTTCCAATATGGCGGTATACCTAGTATCAATAACCTACATGCCTGCTATAACTTCCTAGATAAACCTTGGGTGGTACGTAGTTTATACATCATCGTTATAATTATCCAGTATTGTCTGGTACAATCTCTTAAAAATCCGGTCCTAACATTCGCTCCATTCCTTCACGCTGTTTCTTAGATCTGACTACACTACATAAGATGTCACATTCAAATGACAGTGCATGTATATTATGGCCATTCTTCTGTATGTATAGAGTCTACATATAAACTCTATGTGTAAAGTTTAAGCATCTCTCTGTAAACTAGGTAGAGCAGCAGAGCGATTCTCTGCTCTTTCAGATTTGCGAAAGAAGTGATTTGATCGGATGATGAAATGCTCACATCGACATGACTCCATATGGAGTGTGATCAGATCCTATTTAAGTGTAAAGTAGTGAAGCATAATATGGGTCATCCATCTGATTTAAATGAGATTGTGTCTTGTAGTGGGTCCTCCTTAATCATGTTGGTTAATTTTCTTAGTAAAGGGTCGGACCCATATAGAACATCAGAATACATGAAAGTGGCTGACTCTTTTGTCGATAAAAGTTGTACATAGGAGATATATCTTTGTTAGCAAAAGTATAAGCTAGTAGAATGTAATGCTGGTGAATGGTGTCAAACACTGGCACACACTGCCAAACACAGTCAAACCGTAGGAAACATTCTAACAAAAGTTGATGTGCACTGGATATACGATCTTAATAATGTGAATCAACAAATTGCACAAACATCACCGACTCTCTGGTTAAATTCAAAGCTGTACCGTAATAGCAGCATCCCCTAGCCACCCACATACAAGAGATAATCGCTGTTTTCACCAAAACATGGTTTTCAAAGCTTTGCTATTATAAGCTAACTTTACTCTCTGATGTTTTCTATAACTATCCCTCTAAGTTATTTGTGTTTCTTAAATAGGAATTGCTTGTGTCCGACCTTGAAATGGAAGATTTTATTTTATATCAAGTGAAAACGTCAATCGTTGGTTCACTGTTAATGTAAAGTGACATTATTTGTTGGGGATGTTTTTATGGTTTCAATTACAAATCCATTCACCTTGGTTAATTTATATTGTTTTTATAAATTATAGATTTGATCAAATCATGAACTGTGATATTGCATTGATAGTATGGAAGGGAATATCCGCCAGTACATGCATGCTGTTAAGTGACAATTTTATGTTGTCTTGTTACATGCATATTGCTAAATGACAATTGCATCTTGCCTTCTTTCATTCGTTTTAAACTAACTGCAACAGCCGTGTGTCTTTGTGCTTCTTTCCTTCAGTAAGTGGCACGTGGCTTGAATCTTTCCTTACTCTATGTATATAAATTACATATTCTTGTGTGTAAATGACAAATGCATCCTTTCTATTAATTTGTTTGTGTATCATCTTAAAATGTTAATGCCAACAAATTCTTATTGCTTCCTACGTTTTACTAAGTTAATTTGATTTAATCGTTCCTCCATTATTATCATACCGACCCATGCGTGTGAACATCAATGATTGTATATTCAGCAAGGCGAAACCAATTAGCACTAAGCAGCAGCTAGCATGAACTTAAACGAATGCATTTGTAATATTCAATTCATACAATGCTGGGAACCAGACTTTTTCGACAGATCCCGTAAGAATGTCAACCTTGCACAGTGTGTAAACAAAAAACTACACGACGATTTAGTGTTAGCCCAAACCAACGTCAAGTGAGCGAACACTTTGTTGGCATACTGAGACAACCAGGCTCTGTGACCCCTGAAGATCGGGTATGTAGATGAACTGTAGGTGCATGAGAGTCGAAAAATACCGTCGCTAGGCCCCTATTTTGGGGCTGAAAGAGGGGCCAGACCCCAAAGTAGCAAACATAGCTGTATGGCATTGTCGACTTATGATGGGTTCGAGCCAGTGTACCGCCCAAACCATGCTTTGTGACCCCAAAAGACCGGGTATACAGACGCATGGTATGATCATACGAGTCGAACGAGACCCTCTGCAAGTTCCTATCTTGGGGAGGGTAGCGGCTAGGGGCCGGATCCCGTGGTGCCTATAATAGCAGTGTATTGAACTTTGCGTTTTGGGCCGGTTTCGGGCCCGAACAGAGCCCAAACCAGGCTCTGTTACCCCGGAAGACCGGGTATGTAGATGTACTGCAGGTGGACGAGAGTCGAAAAATACCGTCGTTAGGCCGCTATCTTGGGACTGAAAGAGAGGCCAGACCCCCAAAAGTAGCCAAAATAGCTGTATGTCATTGTCGACTTATGATGGGTTCGAGCCCGTGTACCGTCCAAACCATGCTTTGTGACCCCAAAAGACCGGGTATACAGACCCTCTGCAAGTTCTTATCCGTCCATTGTAAATAATTCGTTTGAAGAGAACACTTAACTGGACATGATTTCCGCGAAAAACGATACAACGGACGAGCAAGTTTTCACTTACTCACCGTTAAACCACGGAAAATACCGAACGTTTAAATTTGCTGTCCAGAGTGATCTCCCTTGTATAGTAATTTGCACTAGAAGCTAAAATTTCTATTGGTTCCCTGTAATGTTATTAATGTTGTAAGTTGCAACAAAGTCAAATGCACGTAGTCAAACATAGAATGCAGTTAGAAATAGTAAGAATGAATAATTCAAGATTACAGCAGTCAAAACAAAAAGGTATGTCGCAGTTGGCAATGACATGCAAGAATAAATGATATACATGAAGTGATTGTCCACTTAGCATCAAGAAGCATGAAGTATGAATAACGTGGACAACACTTGTAAGAAACCAAAATGCAGTTGTCAAGTAGTAATACGCATGTGCAAGTAGATAGCATAAAATTGTCACTTAACAGCATGCATGTACTGGCGGATATTCCCTTCCATATGATAGAACATTGATAGTTGGTTTAGTTGGATAGATGATCCATATGACCGAGGCCCCTAGTCCAGAGACACCACTAGTTCTTTTACATGTCAGATGTATTAATAAGCATATGTCATGGGACCTAGGTTTAAAGTCTCATCCCAAAGGCTATTAGTAAATTTTAGTTGGTCAGCCTGGGATTCAAACCCACAACCCTGAGAGCAGGCTGACATATATTTAAGATTTTTACTATTAACCATATATAAATCCATAAAAATTAATGTTGTTATAATTATTAGACAAGTGAAAGGGTGTTTAATTATTTATTTAGCTAGTAAATCATACAAGCAATGAAAAACTAATTGTATTATGTAATGTAACTCTCAATTACAATTCGACATAAACTTTAAAATATTTATAGGTCCTGTCAACCCTAATTGACCAAGCTATTAATACTTACAACGCTTTCATTTTATTGCTTAAAATTTTACGTACATTATTTTTATAACTGTTCAACTTTTGAGAAAGGTATTATCCGAAACTTATTGGTTACGTATGTGGGTTGTCCCAGAATACCGTATAATCCTGTTATATCTTAAAAACTATCAAGTACTGTATGCCCAAATTATAATCGTCTTTTAGAGAAATTATTTCTTGACATCCTAGCCAAGTTTCATAATATATCTTCCAAAACATTCAAAGTGTGTGCATTTGACGAGTACCAGGTGATGCTTTACGGCCCACAGAACGTCAACACTCGCCAACGACGTCACGCTACCTCAGTTTTCCAAAGAACTCCCATTCGAGGGCTTTACTCTTTAAAAATTATACGCCGAAATTGTTATCAACTCTTTTGAAATATATTTCTTTACATACTGTCAAAAATTCATTTAATGTTTTTCATAATGGACAGTTTGAGCTGACATTCTGTGTGGATAGCGATCTGACGCAAGATTTTGTTTTGATCAGTCCATCTGATCCCTTTTGTTCCGTTTCCTTTCTGCGCAGGTATCTTATGGAGTCAGTGATTTGTATTGCATGATCACCCAATGAATAAAAAAAATTATTCTTCAATTTCCACAATTTTATAACAAGACATTTGATTGGTTCCTGGAAATAAGTTGTCCAATGAAAATGCTAGATCCATTTCAGTGACCACAAAATGGGAGTGGCTGTTTTAATTTCCAGTTTAGAAACAATACAATCATACTATAATTGAACAATATACAAATTACAAAACTGCCAGAAAATGACTCAGAAAACTGAACTTTGAACCGTTTTTTTCATACTTGTTCACCGTCATGTTCCAAATCCCTTAATACACCCAGGGACAAAAGAAACACAAAACTTTTTCGGGGGTCATAATTTCCTAAATAAATCCGATATATTGTTTTTGTTTAATATAAATGATGCATGGGTTGCAATTTAGACATTTCAGCCCTTTTCTACATAATTAAATGTGTTTTAACCGGTTTTTACCAGTTTAGTGTAAAACCCACATGGAGCAAGTGCGAAATCGCAAAGCGGAACATTTCTATTGCGGAACGACAGGGTATCAATAACACTTATGAATAGTCATCAAATATAAACATATAAAATATGTGTAAACATGCCATGTTTGCCTGAACATGCCATGTTTGCCTGAACATGCGCGGTCGAAAGCGGTTGGACTGCTCAATATGGGTTCGAGTCCTTTTGATGTTGTCGGGTGATTTCATTAGCACCCGTCAGTTATTGCAAGGCTACATGCAAGATACCAGGCCTCTGGAATAGTTAAAGACTGCAAAACACACCGGGAGATTAAGGATAACCACTCGATGACAAGACAGGACCTTATCGCAGGAACCGCTTCCAACCTGCCATTATTACTGCTAGGATACATAGGAACCCATGGGTAACCACAAAGACAACTTATTTGGAAAACTAAAGTTTCTTTTTCATAATATCGCATTAGTTCATTTTGATTAATTTTCTTTTCATTTTAAATTAAAGACGATTAAGATACACTTTGAAGTCGTTTATGTTTAACCTATAAACGACACACCTCTTAAATAGTTTACCAACAGTGTCATAAACACTGACTAAATTCATCTATCATAAACCTATGTACCTGTTTCCTAGTGCATTTTTCCTTCAACCAAAATGATAAACATGCATGCACAGATTAGTAGTTCGCAATTGGTAGGTAATCAACAATCAATTTATATTAACAATGATTTGAAGCTACGTCAATTTTTTCCTTGGCTTTACAGCACGTGGGGCCCTTTATTCGTGAGTGAAACATTATCCCTCAACTATACATCACAAATATTACATCATGGATGAGAAGTGGATGTTTTTAAGTGCATTCCTGTAAATTGGGTGAAAATCAAAATAATGAAGCCAGAGCGTGACATAAGGGGTAAAATTTAGAATACATTCTATGGGCAAGTAATTATTTGAATTAGATAGAAAAATGGTTCAAGTTCAATATTCCAGAAAGGCAAGATGATTAAAAGAATAGAAAAAAATACAGACTGATTTGTTTTGAACAATTTAATGAACTTTTTGTCAAATAAGTGTCTTACTTTGATACAAAAACAATTAAGTCATAATTAGTCTAAGACTGTATAAGTTCAATCAAATTAAACTTGACATGTGTCGACAACATTTAAACAATGCACAACCAATGTAATACCTAAAATTACGTAAAAATTGAACTTTTTATACTTCTGAGGGTCAACATTTTTACTAAAGTACCTAGTAAAGTTTAGGTAGGTCTGTTATAGTATCATTCATAGAAGAATACTACTAAATTTTGTAGCCTTTAGGATATCTGAATGAAGCATGCAAAATTTCAAAGGAAAATATTCAAAATTGACAAAGATATGGCCATTTTCCTAAGCACAGTATTTTTTATATGTTCCGTACACTTGGGACAAAATATATGCGCTTACTATATCAACAATGTTTGAAATCTACTAACAATATTTTTCACTTGTATGCTTATACAATAAATCTTTAAGGATGAACAAAAGAAATAATGTCTTTGAGATGAGTTTGAATCTCGATAATTTCATAAATAAATCATTTGCATATAATATAATGATTATAACATTCAGATGTCGTTTTGAACATGAATTATATAAAAATGAAAGAACAATTGCTTATTACAGAACTTCAGAACAAGTTAACAACCTTTTCTTCTATAAATCATCATATGGTTTCAAAGTTTTTCATTTACTTAATAATAAAGTTGTACATCATGGGTTGTACACTTGGGACACTTTATAAATATAGAGAACTAACTGTTATAGCTTTGTATCTTTGTAATGTTATGTCCCGTATCATATAAAGTTAATTTAAATTGAAGCTTGAGTCCCATTCCTGAAACAAGACAAGGTGGTCTCAATGTCCTGGTACATCAGATAGTGGCTGCCATGTGATATCATCAGGCCGGGTATAACTTCCTGAACTACATGGTGTTAGCAGTATATCAGTCTATTATGTGTCAGCAGTATATCAGTCCATGTGTAAACAGTATTGTGCATAAGTTCATGTGTTAGCAGTACATCAGTTCATGTGTTAGCAGCATATCATTCCATGTATCAGCATTATGTTGATCCATGTGTACCAGTCCATTTGTTATTTGTATACAAGTCCATGACTGTGTTAGCAGTATGCCAGTCCATTTATAAGCCACATATTAGTTGAAGTATTAGAAAAATGTCAGTCTATGGGTTAGCACTTAGCAGTAAGTCAGTTCATGAGCTTCCAGTTAGTATATTGTTCCATGTGTAAGCATCAGATACTGTATTTGCAGTTGATTAGTACATATGTTAGCAGTATGTCTTTATATGTGCTACCATGTGTAAACGTATTGATTAGCCCATGTGTTAGCCGTATGTCAGTCCATGTGTTAGCAGAATGTTGTTCCATGTTTTATGACTTCTTATGCTTATTTTTGCATGAAAATTGAACTCTGATACCAGACGGAAAGACATTTTTACTCTAGATGTTTCTGTGAAAAAAATAAGTATGATTCTTGTTATGATTTGTAAAATGTTATTTTTTGTCCCAAGTGTACAAAAAATAGTAACAGTTTAAACCTGCTGGGTTGTATCCTTATAACATCAATATTACTAACCAGAATAATACTTTTTATAGCTGTAAGAATAGTAAAACATCTTAATACATATGATTTAGAAATCAAGTTAGTGAATAAAAATAGCAACTGAATTTAATCGATTTCTTACAATCAATACTCAAAATTATCCATCATATTTTCTTTTTTTACCCTATTAACAACCAAAAAGACATTTCAGTAAGAGTATTTCACCATTCTTAATGTAGCAGTGCACCTGGATTATATATCATGTATATTTCTTGGCACTGACACCTGTTTATCAAAACTCTCAAAAACCATGTACACTTGGGACAACACCATTATTGGCAATAAAAATCTCAAATGGCATTTCTTTGTCAAATTTGTTTTAGTACCAATTTGTATGGGCCATTTCTTAGTCAGAATGGGCAAATAAATCAAAACTTGGTATGAACAATGAAAATTACTTCATTTTTGCTATTTTGTACACTTGGGACAATTTTGTACATGTAATCAATCTTTGCAAATGATGTGTCATCCAAGCTGACAATGTATAAAAAATGTTCAAAACCCTAAAGTGTACATATGTACCTATCAAATAGATAAACCAGATTAAATTTATTTAGTAATACTATTCATTGCTGAGTCTACAAATGTATCCATTGGCAAATTTTGGAAAAAAAATAAAAATCAACCCCTTTCAATTTCAAAGTAACATGAACAAATTATGATCCATTCATATTGCCAAAACCTTTACTAAATCAATTACCAATACAATGTACTTAACCATGAAGAAAACCCCATGTTAATGTCAATGATGATTGCAAAGTTATTCAAAGTGGAAAATACACTTTCACATTCAATGTCACGCATTGTCCCAAGTGTACTGGACATTTTTTGAAGGTTTTTTCTTCATAATTTTTTAATGGGCTGTCCAAATGCAACAAAATTTTCCATAACAACTAACCACATGGAAACACATATTTAGAAATACTAAATACCCTAGTATCTTATTTCAGTAAGCTGTAAACATGAAATTACTGAATGGCTTCATTATTTTGATTTTCACCCGTTTGTGGTGCTTACATCAGATAATGAACGTGACAAATATGTGACTTGTGCGATGTTGAACTGTTAGATTAAAACCTGTGTAAAAATATTATTCAATTACAGAAATGAATGAAATTTTGCATTAATATTTAATGAGGAAAATTTAAGTGAATTTGAAAAAATAATAACTTTGAAAAATACTATTACATATGTTTTGCGTTTCCTTTGTCCCTGAGTGTATTAGAGGTGTGCACACCTAGACGAATGTGAGGTTCTATATCTTATAACGGTAAATGTACTAGAGGTTTTCTCAAAGGTATGTATGACTACTACCAGTACATTGGATTGATACTATCAATACACCCTAATTTGTCTTCTTTATATTATATCCCAATTCATTTGAGACAATCCCTCGGTTTTTAACGCTTAAAATAAATAAATGTGCATATAGGTCTAAGTGTGCACATCTGTATTAGCAGTAGTTTTTACACAAACATATTTCAGTAAGTTATTATGATTGACAATGCTAGAAAGCTATAATTTGTTAGCCATACAATGATAAGGACAGATGGTATGTTTTTGTCTCTGGATAGATAGGTTTTCAAACTTAGAGTGGACGCTAAACGAAATTAATTTGGTATGGCCTAAAAGTTTAAATTGTCTAATCAATGTACAATTGTTTTGTATTTTTCAGTTTGCACAGTTGATAGCATTGCAGAATCGTTTAGGACACGAGAATTTTCCATTGATTAACCAAGCATATTATCCTAATCATAGAGAAATGGTGAGTTATTATATCCTACAACTTTCCATTGATTAACCAAGCCATTACAAAATGGCAAGGCATTATATCGCTGGTTCAGGATGAGAAGACTTGTCACATTGATTCAACTGAAGTTGAAACAGCTTGTTTTACCATAAGTAAAGAGTAAATTTTTGGACGTTTTTTTTTGGTTACTCAAAATATCAATTTTGTACTTAGAACCTTCTTTTTCTAAGCCAGGGATATAGTTACAGTTACTGTATTTAGAGTTATAGCCCTTTGCTAGTGTGGATGTGTCATGTGTGAGATTTTGAGATTGCAGCAAGTTTGAAATATTTTTCAGGCATTTAAATCTGTGTGTTACATATCAGTTTGATAAATTACATTCCTCAGACCAAAAACAGTACTGACTCTTGCTAGAAATATGTCGATCTTTGAAAGGTTCTGGTTTACTCTCTGACTAGGTTATTACAGTAGCTGAGTGATCTAATGTTTTTGTACTTTGCATTGCTGGGCAATTGCATTTTTAATATATTCAGGCATTGCTTTATGTATAGAAGTCCAGTTGCCATCTTGGATTTCCTGGTCCGCTCCATGCATTGACAATTTATGCCGGCAGTTCCATATACTTTAGACATAGGGGAACATTTTGGTATAAAACATTGCTTGTTCTACTTTTGTTGTCACCTACACCTTAAATAAGCCACTTTTGGGCCAATTGTGTTACCAGTATGGGCCTATTATATCTGGTATAATACTCCCAGCATGCATCAGCAAGAATTGTCTCATGTGCCACTAATATTATATGACAATAGATTTTTATTGTCTTATGATTGTAGGGATTTATGCATCGGAGAGTATCATAAAAATCTTGGTAATATATTTTGTCCATAGGACAACAGTTGTGTCTGAATATTAATATAAAACATTGTGAATGGTTATCTACTAGTGTAATGTACCAGTCAGTTGTAACAACACCCCCCCCACTGGGATGGGTGGAGGATAGTCGGGGAAAACGATTGGTTTTTACTTCCCAGCTTCTCCCGCACTGCTGGGGAAATTTGGGGAATTTTTCTCCGAACAAATACCCCGGGGACAATATTTAGTTGTGAGGGGCCGGGGATATACTAGAGATTTTATCGTCAGCGTGGATACTACTGACTGATGCATAAATCATCTATCTACTTGTTCTGCTGTGCTACAGTATAATCACCTTACAGTGCCTGATCATTATTTATGGAGAAGAAAATAAGATCTCTCTGAGTGACTGGTATTAAAGCAGGATCTGATTTCAAACATTTTTTTGGATCTGTCGACAACAATCTTTGCATCAGTTTGCAATAAACGAGATTTTGTATAGATTTGTCATCAAAATTCTCTGCATTAATTTAGGATGAAATTATTTTTTTATAGATTTTTGACTAAATGATGTGTATTAATTTACAATAAACAATTTGTGAAGACTTGTCAACAAATTTGCATATAAATCTACCATAATATGATATAATTGTCAATGTGCATCACGCTTGAATATAGATAATGAACCAACTGGAGACTTACATGCCATAATGTGAAACAGACGAGATATATACGAGATGATTAAGTTATTCAACTACTATGAGGAATTGTGTGACATGGAGACATGGAGTCATATCACACTTATGACCCAGGCCATAGCTACACTGAGATACACTGAGGCACTTGCCTTGGTGAAAATTTGAGAATTTTTCCAAAAAAATGCATGTTATATTTTGGAAAAAAGATGCCACCAAGAACTCAAATAGACCCAATACAAGATTTACCTTGGTGGGTTATTGTCACAGGCTGCAGCCCTGTTACAATATTCTGATATTCATTGTGAGGTATTCAATGCCAGGCAGAATAGTTTATTAAATGCTCTTCATTTTGAAGGAGTGGGGTGTGTTATTACAATGTTACAAATTAATTTTGCTATAATCTTTTAGAAAATGATCAGTAGAACATTATGGCAGCCTTGGTGTAATCTAAATGTCATTTGCTTACTTGATGTGTGTATGTTTGTCTGGTTTACATCGCTGGATTCTACAATAATCACATCATTATCAGTCCGACTTAGAGTAGCAACTTGGGAAATCTTACAATTATGTATATGTTTTATAAAACAGAAAATGCTATAACTTTCTCTCCTGACTCCAAACTTTCTCACAACAACATGTATATACTATGAGCTTTGCTTTATACTGAAAAATCTTTATGATATCACCCACAAAATTAAATCTGTATGAATATGTATAATGTCTATAGTATAATATGACTTAGTGGATAAGATATCCTTGGAATTATGTCCGCACGAAATGGTCTATTTGACCCATCTAGAATTAACCAGTGGTCCAGCTAGGGGTTGAACCAGGGACCTCTCGATCCCGAAGCACACGCCCTTCCTCTAGGCCACCGCTCCCCAAATATGACTTTGTAATTGACATTTTGCCATTTGTCACTCAGTTACCATTTAAATCAATTTTAACAGTTAATTATTTTCTTATGGTCCAATGGATTAACTTGAAAACCTTCTTCATGCAGCCTTCAACAAACAGATGGGGCTATCTCTGCTCTGGCGTAATGTCAATTTTGTCTCGATGTTGAGGCAAGTATTTAGGATGAGAATGAATTAAAAGAAGACAATGTGGGTGGAAGTTAGAACAGCTCATTTCCTTGTTATAATAACTGATCCTATGAAACAGGTTTATTTTCAGACAGGATTGATTGAGGATGGTGCCTATAGCAATTGTCATAAATCTTCTCTCAGATAATCAACTCATTTCCATTTGTCCATTTATTGTGGGCATGAAATTGAGCTTATGACAACATCATGATGATGTTTTCTCACCACTTGTTTTATTGTAAGGCTAGTGTTAAATAACCTAGATGATTTACTAGTATGATATTTAAAAAAAGTGTGCACAGCCTCCTTGATATCCTAGTGGTTGAGCTTTTGCTTTGAGTGCGGGAGGTCCCGGTTTTGATCCCTGGCTGTGTCATACACAAAACGAAATATAAAACCGTACCAGAAATTCCCTGGCTAAATGCTCAGCATAAAAGAGAAACTGGCTTCTCTTCTCTCATACCCTCCTGGCGATGGATAACATCAGAGAGTCATGAGTGATTAATATCGGAAAAACTTGTTTCACAATTGACCTTAAATAAATTAGTATAAACTAAGTGTAGTACAAAATATACTACTCAAAGTATCCTTTATATAGATCATATTCCTTCTATGTTACCAGGTACACCCCAAGAAAGGGGCCCTTTAATGAAGCAATTTTTTAAAACTGTGACTGCACATAAGCCTTTAATTTTTACATGACAATAGTTGAATGTGATGTTCATAAGTCACTGACATGAAATGATCTACCTTGCTGTCAGCTCTTCCAGTGCTTTGATTGAATACTAATACTGTAAAATCATTAATATTTGAGGGGATTTAATTTAGTGGATGATCTCAACCACAAAATTAAATCACCATAAATATCAATGATTTCCATTGCATATAACTTGAGTGGATAAGCTATCCTTGAAATTACTTCTCCATGAAATGGGCTTTTCCCCAAAACCACAAAGTTTTGTCCCATTGAAATTAAGTGATTTTACAGTAATATTTAGATGCATATATGCTGCTATATGATATATTTGATGGTTACAGTTGTTCCTTGTATATCTCACTTGTTTGATGCTAATCACAGTTGCCTCCTGCAGGTCACTGATGTCTGACCTGTGTCTGGCTATTTTGACTTGATGTTACCTTCATTTGACTGAAACAGTGTTAACCAGTCAGTGACTTAAAGACAATGCTTTGGGCCTCACTTAAAAGTCATACAGCTTGCTTAAATTACTTACCTACTCGCCTAGAGATTGGCATAATTTAGGACCTTTACTTCTGTTCAACTTTGTTTTTTTGTTCACAGATAAATATTACACATTTGTAAACCTATTGGGGTTATTGTCCCCATACTGGTCTCAAGGTAAGTGGGCACGCATTGTCAAGATCAAATATTTGGATCAAGTTAATGAACTTAGGGCCTGGTGTTGTATAAAGAGTATCTGAAAGGGTCAAAGGGGATGTTCTGTGACTGCCATCAGTGCCAAGTCTTACTGCCATTTGATGATGATGGCAAATTTACAGAAACGAAAGCACATGTCAGAAAGTTACTAGACTTATAATTGGCACTCTGTTTTACATTAAGTCATGCACTTCTTCAACACTTGAGCTTTGGTTCTGTTTCCACGGAATCATTGATCTTATATGAAAACCTGGTTTTTCGTGGAATTTGTTTATTTCTGGTGCTCTCTAATTGGTAAGAAAAAGAGATATTTGTTTATTCATACAAAAAAGTCTGTATACTCATATTTCATGCTTACAAAAGTCTGCATGTTCATATTAACCTTGATAATGGGATAGTATCCGACTGACTGCATGTTTTGTTGGGTTGCCTGACACACAGCCTAAAAACCAAATCACTGTATGACTTATCGGATTACTATGAAATTGACAACTTGTATCATTTATTGCTATTGAAAGCACATGCTCACTGTATGACTTATTGCTGTACTATATATAATTCAATGTGTTGATCATATTGTGTCTAGGTACAGCATGTTTTGTTATGTTTCTTTGTTATAGAGTTGATTGTTTGTATGTGTTGCCTCTTAGAGAGTGGATTGTATGATACATATAGGGTTGTTCATTCACCAACAATCAATAGAAGAGAACATTACTCAGTAAACTTTCCTTCCTGCCAATTTTAGACACTGGCTGATCAATACAAGTTTTGGGAGAAGAAAGCAGGAGAAATCAGTTCCTGTTTGATATTCCGATAAACACTGATTACTCCATACTCTATGATACAGGATAAACACTGATTACTCCATACTCTATGATACAGGATAAACACTGATTACTCCATACACTATGATACAGTCCGTTCACGATTATAGGGCGGCAGTGTTTAATTTTTAGGTTCACACAAAATTTCGGAAAATGATAAATTTTTGAGGGCTCAGTGCAAAACTATGGCAACTACCTCAATTTATATAGGCACATACCATAGTTTTGTACTAAGCCCTTGATATGTTTTCTGGAGAAAGGAACGGAGAAACAACAAAAGGGCCAATATGGCCTAAAGGTCACTGTCTTTCAGTCTCTCATGGACTACTTATCATTTTTTCATCCGTTCTTGCTAACTGCACAATGTGCTAATAAATCATGTTAGCCTAAAGTAGAAAATTTGTGACCTAGCTATAGATATGTGTGATTGAAGAAAATGTGGCCTAGCTGTAGATATGTGCACTTGAAGAAAATATGGCCTAGCTGTAGATATGTGCACTTGAAGAAAATGTGGCCTAGCCATAGATACAGTTGAACTTCGATGCCTCGAACAGTACTTGCCTCGAACACCCCAGATGCCTCGAACTCGTACTCCGGTCCCGTCAAAATCCCTTCTTTATTCATATAGAAAAACCATAGATGACTCGAACAGTACGAGGGTCGAACACTCGAACCGACTTGCTGGTCCCTTGCTATGATTTACCAGTAGATGACTCGAACAATGCAAATTTTCGCACCTTTCATTGATTGTTGAAATCCATTGTATGCCCACGGGAAGTCCGTGAAAGGTGTTATTAACACATTGAGACAATTATTGTACCCAAAAAATGTTTACGGCTGTATTGTATTAATTACGTGTTTGTGAAAAAAAACTTAACACTTTTATGTCCGTTAATTACTTAATAAAGAAAATTATAACTGATTTATTTAGAAACAACAAATTTGTAATTAATTTTAAATGTTTGTAATCTTTAAAACGATGTTGAATGGTCATTTTTCGTAGAAAACCTGATCGGAATTTATTAATTTCATCATTATCAAAATGAAAAGTAACGGCGATATACTACAAATTAAGGCTGTACTAAGCAACTTGACGAAGGACCCGTAAAGGGGGGAAAACAGGGAACTTTGTTTACAAATGTGAATATTTGCAGCTAGCCGACGATTTCAAGCCAATTTTGTCAAACAATATCATGTTTTATTATTATTATGCATACTGTTTTACATTTGACACAGATGCATTAAATATGCATAAAATACGAACACACACTCAAAATACAACAATTATACACGATTGACAGGTACAGGTACCAAGAAGCGTTCAAACTTATACATTTACAGTGCATATATACTCGTATCCCCGATGCCTCGAACCAGTAGATGGCTCGAACTATTTTCCCGGTCCGAAGGTAGTTCGAGGCATCGAAGTTCGACTGTATGTGTGATTAAAGAAAATGTGTGACCTTGCTTTAGATATGTGTGATTGAAGAAAATGTGGCCTAGCTGTAGATATGTGTGATTGAAGAAAACAGGTGGCCTAGATGTAGATATGTGTGATTGAAGAAAATGTGGCCTAGCTGTAGATATGTGCACTTGAAGAAAATGTGGCCTAGCTGTAGATATGTGTGATTGAAGAAAATGTGGCCTAGCCATAGATATGTGTGATTGAAGAAAATGTGGCCTAGCTGTAGATATGTGTGATTGAAGAAAATGTGGCCTAGCTGTAGATATGTGCACTTGAAGAAAATGTGTGGCCTAGCTGTAGATATGTGTGATTGAAGAAAATGTGTGGCCTAGCTGTAGATATGTGTGATTGAAGAAAATGTGTGGCCTAGCTGTAGATATGTGTGATTGAAGAAAATGTGGCCTAGCTATAGATATGTGTGATTGAAGAAAATGTGTGGCCTAGCTGTAGATATGTGTGATTGAAGAAAATGTGGCCTAGCTATAGATATGTGTGATTGAAGAAAATGTGGCCTAGCTATAGATATGTGTGATTGAAGAAAATGTGAGGCCTAGATGTAGATATGTGTGATTGAAGAAAATGTGGCCTAGCTGTAGATATGTGTGATTGAAGAAAACAGGTGGCCTAGATGTAGATATGTGTGATTGAAGAAAATGTGGCCTAGCTGTAGATATGTGTGATTGAAGAAAATGTGGCCTAGCTGTAGATATGTGCACTTGAAGAAAATGTGGCCTAGCTGTAGATATGTGCACTTGAAGAAAATGTGGCCTAGCTGTAGATATGTGCACTTGAAGAAAATGTGGCCTAGCTGTAGATATGTGCACTTGAAGAAAATGTGTGGCCTAGATGTAGATATGTGTGATTGAAGAAAATGTGGCCTAGCTGTAGATATGTGTGATTGAAGAAAATGTGGCCTAGCTATAGATATGTGTGATTGAAGAAAATGTGGCCTAGCTATAGATATGTGTGATTGAAGAAAATGTGTGGCCTAGATGTAGATATGTGTGATTGAAGAAAATGTGGCCTAGCTGTAGATATGTGTGACTGAAGAAAATGTTTGTGGCCTAGCTGTAGATATGTGTGATTGAAGAAAATGTGGCCTAGCTGTAGATATGTGTGATTGAAGAAAATGTGTGAAATTGCTATAGATATGTGTGATTGAAGAAAATTGAGTGGTTTTAAAGTTTGTTTTTCTGAAGAAGTGGGAATTACGCTGACACAGAACTATCAAATTTTCAGCTCTTTGTCATTTCTTTTGAGTTGTTAAAACTATAATGGTATGTGTCACTCTATGAGAAGTTACTGTAATGTAAATAAGCATCTACTGAAGCTGTCATGTCTGGTTTTTGTCTTTATATAGATTATTCAAGATGTTGCTGCATTCTGAAACTGTTCTATTGTGTCAGGCTTATTGCCTTTTAAGGATTCAGACGCCATAAATCGAAAATATTTTCAAACATGAAAAACTCCTGATCACTAGAATAATCATCGTTTGGGTTAACTATAAGAAACTATGGTCTTTAGTCCTTTCTAACAGGATGCTTACAGATACCGCTTCATGTGCCTGGGGATACAGGTTCCATTCCAGGCTGTGTGTATTACCAGTTAAATAACAAGAGGGCCATGATGGCCCTATATCGCTCACCTGATTATAAATGAAGCCCTGCACAATTTAGACTAACAAAGGTAGAGCGTAAATATAGAAACTGGTGACCCCCGGGGCGGGGTCAATTTTGACCTCAGGGGCATAATTTAAACAATCTTGGTAGGGGACCACTAGATGATGCTACATACCATATATCAAAGCTCTAGGCATTGTAGTTATAGAGAAGAAGATTTTTATATGTTTTCCCTATATAAGTCTATGTAAAACGGTGACCCTTGGGGCGGGGCCAATTTTGACCTCAGGGGCATAATATGAACAATCTTTGTAGGGGACCACTAGATGATGCTACATACCAAATATCAAAGCTCTAGGCATTGTAGTTTTAGAGTAGAAGATTTTTATATGTTTTCCCTATATAAGTGTATGTAAAACGGTGACCCCCGGGGCGGGGCCAATTTTGACCCCAGGGGCATAATATGAACAATCTTGGTAGGGGACCACTAGATGATGCTACATACCAAATATCAAAGGTCTAGGCATTGTAGTTTTAGAGAAGTAGATTTTTATATGTTTTCCCTATACAAGTCTATGTAAAACGGTGACCCCCGGGGCGGGGCCAATTTTGACCCCAGGGCCATAATTTGAGCAATCTTGGTAGGGGACCACTAGATGATGCTACATACCAAATATCAAAGTGGTAGGCATTGTAGTTTTAGAGAAGAAGATTTTTATATGTTTTCCCTATATAAGTCTATGTAAAACGGTGACCCCCGGGGCGGGGCCAATTTTGACCCCAGAGCCATAATTTGAACAATCTTGGTAGGGGACCACTAGATGATGCTACATACCAAATATCAAAGCTCTAGGCATTGTAGTTTTAGAGAAGAAGATTTTTATATGTTTTCCCTATATAAGTCTATGTAAAACGGTGACCCCGGGGCGGGGCCAAGTCTTAATTATACCAGAAATCTATACCTTTCATCGTTAAATGCATGTCTTTCATGTGACAGCAGTAGATATTACAGTCAAACACATTATGTTAAAACCTCATCGGAATAAACCAGCCACCTGTGTAAAGCAACCAATATCTTTCATTGAAGTTCAATTGACCAACCATTTTTTACAATTTTACATTTAGTATTACACCTGTACTATACAGTCCCCCTCATAGAAGCATGGGTAAAAGTTTAAAATGTTCAAAATACTGAAAACTACTTGACAATATACAGAACTGGATGCTTTCATATAAATAACATAGGGCAGTTATTTCTAAAAATACTGAAATCATTATATAGTCTGAAAATTGTTACCCATGTAGAAGCACAAAAGCCCTGAAAGTGATTCAATGTCTAGAAGAGTTTATTTTCATTAGTAAGGTTGCATAAGACTATAATTACAGCTTAATAATTGTTTAATAGTTTGAAACATACAATCACTGTAAACGATGATAACCCTAATATCCACATTCTGCATTTAATTTAAATTAAAGCCTCAAAGCTGCTAACAAGTACACATTTCGTAGTTCTACAACTAAAATACAGTAGTAAGAGAGACAACTCTTACATGATCACAACCAGTATAATTACAGAGTACACTCCCTTTGACAAAATGAAAAACAAGGTTTTTCTATTACTTGACCTAGTAGCCTGATTTTTGACCTCAGATGACCCAATATCGAACTTGACCTAGATTTTGTTAAGATGATCATTGTGACCAAGTTTCATAAAGATTAGGCCAAAATTGTGACCGCTAGAGAGGACACAACCCAATTGTTGACGGACAGACGGACGGACGGACGGACGGACGGACGACGGACGAAGAGTGATCACAAAAGCTCACTCTGTCACTTTGTGACAGGTGAGCTAAAAACCAAGACACTTCCGCAAACCAGGTTTTTTGTGCACAATCCACAATTAGCTTTACTAGTAAAATGAATTGATATAAACCAGAAGTATATCTGTAACAGCAAGTGTCCGGTAAATTTGAAACTTGCTGTTAATGATTATTTGGTGGACCTGGCTAATAGTTATGGACATAAATAGACAATATAACGACTTAGCTGTAATAATTGGATGAAGAATAAATGTATAAGTAGACATCAAGCTAGGAACAACTGTTAACACTTAGAGTAAATTCTCTTTTCTTGGTACTATCTCTTTTCTTGGTACTATCTCTTTTCTTGGTACTATCTCTTTTTCTTGGTGCTATTTCTTTTCTTGGTACTATTTCTTTTCTTGGTGCTATCTCTTTTTATTGGTGCTATCTTGTTTCTTGGTGATATCTCTTTTCTTGGTACTATCTCTTTTCTTGGTATTATCTCTTTTCTTGGTACTATCTCTTTTCTTGGTGATATCTCTTTTCTTGGTGCTATTTCTTTTCTTGGTGCTATCTCTTTTTATTGGTGCTATCTTGTTTCTTGGTGATATCTCTTTTCTTGGTACTATCTCTTTTCTTGGTATTATCTCTTTTCTTGGTACTATCTCTTTTCTCAGTGATATCTCTTTTTTTTGGTGATATCTCTTTTCTTGGTGCTATCTCATATAGACCATGTGTGGTTGATCGATCATGAGGAAAGTTAGTCTCTAGTGAGATTATCTCAGCAAGATTGTATCTTTTCATTGTTTTTTTACAACGTGTTGTCCATCATGAAATAATTATGACCTACAGTTGACCTAACTAGTTTTCCTGGAATTGTTTATCACTCCAGTAATAAATTGCACTTCCTAGAATATCTGACAGACATCTTCATGTGTGGAGGAGGGTGAGTTTCACAACCAATCCTACTTGACAAATTGTTTCTGAAAAGAATTTCTATCTTTAATTTGAAATTTTATATAATGTGATAAAAATCGGCTTAATTTAAGTTCCCAAAAAATAAAAGTTCCAGGAAAAGCATGTCCCTCAAGATGGCGCTTATGACTCATATCACTAAACATAATATTTCAGACTAAAGTTAGAAATGCTTGGATGTTCGCAGCTCACAATTCATTCATATAAGAACTGATCAAATTCAGAACAATTGTTGCTTTTTACCAAAAAGGGTATGATCCATATTAAAACGAAATATGTGTGTATGTATTTTTGTTATGTTTATTTACTAACTTGACAAATGACACACATATAAATATATTTACAATCACAATACTGTTACTTACAAACAATATATTATACAAATTCAATCATGTTTATACTTTTTTAAATACGAACATTATAAACAGAAAAAAATGTAAAATTTTCAGCTAATGAAAACATGTTTTACAAACCATTGACCAATAGAAAAGGAGCACATGTTTTGCATAATCCAATAAATACATTATTTACAGCTCCGACAAAAAATTGACCATAAAAAATTAACGCCCCTATGTAAATGTTAGAAAAGTACACGAAGCATGCAAGTCATTTATATGATGTATGCCCTATCAAATTATAGCCCTTGTTTGTTAACATGATGTAGAAACTCTCATTGTTTGTTAACATGGTGTAGAAACTCTCATTGTTTGTTAACATGATGTAGAAACTCTCATTGTTTGTTAACATGATGTAGAAACTCTCATTGTTTGTTAACATGATGTAGAAACTCTCATTGTTTGTTAACATGTTGTAGAAACTCTCATTGTTTGTTAACATGGTGTAGAAACTCTCATTGTTTGTTAACATGGTGTAGAAACTCTCATTGTTTGTTAACATGATGTAGAAACTCATTGTTTGTTAACATGGTGTAGAAACTCTTATTGTTTGTTAACATGATGTAGAAACTCTCATTGTTTGTTAACATGATGTAGAAACTCTCATTGTTTGTTAACATGGTGTAGAAACTCTCATTGTTTGTTAACATGATGTAGAAACTCTCATTGTGATCTACTATCAGGGCTTCTTGTAAACTAATAAACATACTATGAAATGTTACATATTATTACTAATAAGGTGCAATATTATAGGAGTAAACGAACATTTGTTGACATTCACTGACGTTTAAACACCCGATCTTCCGGATTACATTGAATAAAGCCGTGAAGGCCTTTAAGTGGAGATCACTGTGTATGAGAAGGTGTTCACTATTTAAAACAAATAAATTAAAATATTAAACATGGTAAAATAAGAGAAATAATAATTACATGATATACACTCAGTCTCTTTGTGACAGTTTAAATGGAACAGAACAATCAACTTTAAAATGTGATAGCCTGAGCTGAGCCCAAATAATATGTACAATAAATATGATATTATATTAAGATTTGATTCCTGTCTTCTGAACGGATGCAGTTTTTCCAAGTTCATGCTACACTATATGTAGTGTATTATGCTGGTCTGAATTCTGCCAGATAGTTGAACATTACAACCGATAGATTTGCAAACCTGGTCCTAATTCCATGAAAATACTTATGAAAATTCTTAGTTGAGAGTATACCCGTTTGCTAAGTGCTTTAAGCCAATACTTGTTATTTATAATGAACCATTAAACCATAGTGGGAACTTAAATAGAGCAAGCCTTATTGTTTACTAAATAAAGTACAAATCAATTAAGGGTAATTAAGCATATTTATGAAGATGTATAAGAATTTTCATGAATTCAGGGCCCTGAAACTGTTCTTCATCACATTAAAGTAGTTTATGGAAGATTATAATATTTGGCAGTCTTCTGTTCTTCTCGACAATTCCTGATCCGCTGATTTCTGTGCCATTTACATCCACCTGTGGAGCTTTGTTTATCCACAATGCACGCAGAGTGACGCTGGAAACATTTGCCGTCTGCTCCGATAGTCTGCCAGTAGCAAGCGTTGTTGTCAACATGATTTTCCTGACGATTTATTTCAGCTACGGGCTGGAACAGAAAATGTTATGCTAATACTTTGATTTAGATTCAAATTAAAATTCCCTAAAGCAAAACATGAGTTTGAAAATAAGAGTTATTGAGTAAGAGTTATTATTGTACAAGGTGTATGTACAAACTTTATTATTATCGTTTGAGAAAGCAAGACACAACTGCCTGAAAACTAACCTTTATATGGGGAATAAAGCCTAAAAAAATTCTAATCCAGTTATGGTCAAAATTACCTTTTCTGATTTTCATAAAAACAGATTCAGAAGATGCAGGCCTTCCAAGTACTCCTATCAAAGTGGAATTACTACTATTTTCGTTTTTACTTTCTGGTTTTCAAAGTGATAAAGTAAAACATGTCATACGATGCATTTCAATGTGATTTATAAGGGATTTAGATGCATAAACCAAGGAATGTATTAATTGTAGTAGTTATAAATATGGGACAGAAGATCATAGAATGAACCAATGAACCTTTGTTAGGTTAGGTGAACTTGGAAAACCAGAAAATAACAATGAAAAGAGGAGTAACTCCACTTTAATTGGTGTACTTGGAAGGTATGTGGATGACTCACCTTACAATCGCAGTTGTTGGCATAGGTAAATCTCAGATATTTCTTCTGTGATTTGGTCACCCAGTCCCAAGGTGTTCCCCATGTACATAGATTGATCCATAGTTCACCATCCGAGATAATACCTGAAATAAAGTATGTGTCCATAGCTCAAATAGTCTGTCTGGCACTTGCTCCATTACCATGTAATGTTAGCTCAAATAGTCTGTCTGGCACTTGCTCCATTACCATGTAATGTTAGCTCAAATAGTCTGTCTGGGACTTGCTCCATTACCATGTAATGTTAGCTCAAATAGTCTGTCTGGGACTTGCTCCATTACCATGTAATGTTAGCTCAAATAGTCTGTCTGGGACTTGCTCCATTACCATGTAATGTTAGCTCAAATAGTCTGTCTGGGACTTGCTCCATTACCTTGTAGTGCTAGCTCAAATAGTCTGTCTGGGACTTGCTCCATTACCATGTAATGTTAGCTCAAATAGTCTGTCTGGGACTTGCTCCATTACCTTGTAGTGTTAGCTCAAATAGTCTGTCTGGCACTTGCTCCATTACCATGTAATGTTAGCTCAAATAGTCTGTCTGGGACTTGCTTCATTACCATGTAATGTAAGCTCAAATAGTATGTCTGGGACTTGCTCCATTACCATGTAATGTTAGCTCAAATAGTCTGTCTGGGACTTGCTCCATAACCTTGTAATGTTAGCTCAAATAGTCTGTCTGGGACTTGCTCCATTACCATGTAATGTTAGCTCAAATAGTCTGTCTGGGACTTGCTCCATTACCATGTAATGTTATCTCAAATAGTCTGTCTGGGACTTGCTCCATTACCATGTAATGTTAGCTCAAATAGTCTGTCTGGGACTTGCTCCATAACCTTGTAGTGTTAGCTCAAATAGTCTGACTGGGACTTGCTCCATTACCATGTAATGTTAGCTCAAATAGTCTGTCTGGGACTTGCTCCATTACCATGTAATGTTAGCTCAAATAGTCTGTCTGGGACTTGCTCCATAACCTTGTAATGTTAGCTCAAATAGTCTGTCTGGGACTTGCTCCATAACCTTGTAATGTTAGCTCAAATAGTCTGTCTGGGACTTGCTCCATAACCTTGTAATGTTAGCTCAAATAGTCTGTCTGGGACTTGCTCCATAACCTTGTAATGTTAGCTCAAATAGTCTGTCTGGGACTTGCTCCATTACCATGTAATGTTAGCTATTACCATGTAATGTTAGCTCAAATAGTCTGACTGGGACTTGCTCCATTACCATGTAATGTTTGCTCAAATAGTCTGTCTGGGACTTGCTTCATTACCATGTAATGTTAGCTCAAATAGTCTGACTGGGACTTGCTCCATTACCATGTAATGTTAGCTCAAATAGTCTGTCTGGGACTTGCTCCATTACCATGTAATGTTAGCTCAAATAGTCTGTCTGGGACTTGCTCCATTACCATGTAATGTTAGCTCAAATAGTCTGTCTGGGACTTGCTCCATAACCTTGTAGTGTTAGCTCAAATAGTCTGACTGGGACTTGCTCCATTACCATGTAATGTTAGCTCAAATAGTCTGACTGGGACTTGCTCCATTATCATGTAATGTTAGCTCAAATAGTCTGTCTGGCACTTGCTCCATTACCATGTAATATTAGCTCAAATAGTCTGTCTGGGACTTGCTCCATTACCATGTAATGTTAGCTCAAATAGTCTGTCTGGGACTTGCTCCATTATCATGTAATGTTAGCTCAAATAGTCTGTCTGGGACTTGCTCCATTACCATGTAATGTTAGCTCAAATAGTCTGTCTGGGACTTGCTCCATTATCATGTAATGTTAGCTCAAATAGTCTGTCTGGGACTTGCTCCATTACCATGTAATGTTAGCTCAAATAGTCTGTCTGGGACTTGCTCCATTACCATGTAATGTTAGCTCAAATAGTCTGTCTGGGACTTGCTCCATTACCATGTAATGTTAGCTCAAATAGTCTGTCTGGGACTTGCTCCATTACCATGTAATGCTAGCTCAAATAGTCTGTCTGGGACTTGCTCCATTACCATGTAATGTTAGCTCAAATAGTCTGTCTGGCACTTGCTCCATTACCATGTAATGTTAGCTCAAATAGTCTGCCTGGGACTTGCTCCATTACCATGTAATGTTAGCTCAAATAGTCTGTCTGGCACTTGCTCCATTACCATGTAATGTTAGCTCAAATAGTCTGTCTGGGACTTGCTCCATAACCTTGTAGTGTTAGCTCAAATAGTCTGTCTGGGACTTGCTCCATAACCTTGTAGTGTTAGCTCAAATAGTCTGTCTGGGACTTGCTCCATTACCTTGTAATGTTAGCTCAAATAGTCTGTCTGGGACTTGCTCCATTACCATGTAATATTAGCTCAAATAGTCTGTCTGGGACTTGCTCCATAATCTTGTAGTGTTAGCTCAAATAGTCTGTCTGGGACTTGCTCCATTACCATGTAATGTTAGCTCAAATAGTCTGTCTGGGACTTGCTCCATAACCTTGTAATGTTAGCTCAAATAGTCTGTCTGGGACTTGCTCCATAACCTTGTAATGTTAGCTCAAATAGTCTGTCTGGGACTTGCTCCATAACCTTGTAATGTTAGCTCAAATAGTCTGTCTGGGACTTGCTCCATAACCTTGTAATGTTAGCTCAAATAGTCTGTCTGGGACTTGCTCCATTACCATGTAATGTTAGCTCAAATAGTCTGACTGGGACTTGCTCCATTATCATGTAATGTTAGCTCAAATAGTCTGACTGGGACTTGCTCCATTACCATGTAATGCTAGCTCAAATAGTCTGTCTGGGACTTGCTCCATTACCATGTAATGCTAGCTCAAATAGTCTGTCTGGGACTTGCTCCATTACCATGTAATGCTAGCTCAAATAGTCTGTCTGGGACTTGCTCCATTACCTTGTAATGTTAGCTCAAATAGTCTGTCTGGGACTTGCTCCATTACCATGTAATGTTAGCTCAAATAGTCTGACTGGGACTTGCTCCATTACCATGTAATGTTAGCTCAAATAGTCTGTCTGGGACTTGCTCCATTACCATGTAATGTTAGCTCAAATAGTCTGACTGGGACTTGCTCCATTACCATGTAATGTTAGCTCAAATAGTCTGTCTGGGACTTGCTCCATTACCATGTAATGTTAGCTCAAATAGTCTGTCTGGCACTTGCTCCATTACCATGTAATGTTAGCTCAAATAGTCTGTCTGGGACTTGCTCCATAACCTTGTAGTGTTAGCTCAAATAGTCTGACTGGGACTTGCTCCATTACCATGTAATGTTAGCTCAAATAGTCTGACTGGGACTTGCTCCATTATCATGTAATGTTAGCTCAAATAGTATGTCTGGGACTTGCTCCATTACCATGTTATGCTAGCTCAAATAGTCTGTCTGGGACTTGCTCCATTACCTTGTAATGTTAGCTCAAATAGTCTGTCTGGGACTTGCTCCATTACCTTGTAGTGCTAGCTCAAATAGTCTGTCTGGGACTTGCTCCATTACCTTGTAATGTTAGCTCAAATAGTCTGTCTGGGACTTGCTCCATTACCATGTAATATTAGCTCAAATAGTCTGTCTGGGACTTGCTCCATAACCTTGTAGTGTTAGCTCAAATAGTCTGTCTGAGACTTGCTCCATTACCATGTAATGTTAGCTCAAATAGTCTGTCTGGGACTTGCTCCATAACCTTGTAATGTTAGCTCAAATAGTCTGTCTGGGACTTGCTCCATAACCTTGTAATGTTAGCTCAAATAGTCTGTCTGGGACTTGCTCCATAACCTTGTAATGTTAGCTCAAATAGTCTGTCTGGGACTTGCTCCATAACCTTGTAATGTTAGCTCAAATAGTCTGTCTGGGACTTGCTCCATTACCATGTAATGTTAGCTCAAATAGTCTGACTGGGACTTGCTCCATTATCATGTAATGTTAGCTCAAATAGTCTGACTGGGACTTGCTCCATTACCATGTAATGCTAGCTCAAATAGTCTGTCTGGGACTTGCTCCATTACCATGTAATGCTAGCTCAAATAGTCTGTCTGGGACTTGCTCCATTACCATGTAATGCTAGCTCAAATAGTCTGTCTGGGACTTGCTCCATTACCTTGTAATGTTAGCTCAAATAGTCTGTCTGGGACTTGCTCCATTACCATGTAATGTTAGCTCAAATAGTCTGACTGGGACTTGCTCCATTACCATGTAATGTTAGCTCAAATAGTCTGTCTGGGACTTGCTCCATTACCATGTAATGTTAGCTCAAATAGTCTGACTGGGACTTGCTCCATTACCATGTAATGTTAGCTCAAATAGTCTGTCTGGGACTTGCTCCATTACCATGTAATGTTAGCTCAAATAGTCTGTCTGGCACTTGCTCCATTACCATGTAATGTTAGCTCAAATAGTCTGTCTGGGACTTGCTCCATAACCTTGTAGTGTTAGCTCAAATAGTCTGACTGGGACTTGCTCCATTACCATGTAATGTTAGCTCAAATAGTCTGACTGGGACTTGCTCCATTATCATGTAATGTTAGCTCAAATAGTATGTCTGGGACTTGCTCCATTACCATGTAATGCTAGCTCAAATAGTCTGTCTGGGACTTGCTCCATTACCTTGTAATGTTAGCTCAAATAGTCTGTCTGGGACTTGCTCCATTACCTTGTAGTGCTAGCTCAAATAGTCTGTCTGGGACTTGCTCCATTACCTTGTAGTGCTAGCTCAAATAGTCTGTCTGGGACTTGCTCCATTACCTTGTAGTGCTAGCTCAAATAGTCTGTCTGGGACTTGCTCCATTACCTTGTAATGTTAGCTCAAATAGTCTGTCTGGGACTTGCTCCATTACCTTGTAGTGTTAGCTCAAATAGTCTGTCTGGGACTTGCTCCATTACCTTGTAGTGTTAGCTCAAATAGTCTGTCTACGACTTGCTCCATTACCTTGTAGTGTTAGCTCAAATAGTCTGTCTGGGACTTGCTCCATTACCTTGTAGTGCTAGCTCAAATAGTCTGTCTGGGACTTGCTCCATTACCTTGTAGTGTTAGCTCAAATAATCTGTCTGGGACTTGCTCTATTACCATGTAATGTTAGCTCAAATAGTCTGTCTGGGACTTGCTCTATTACCATGTAATGTTGTGTTATAACACTTTATGTATGATTTCATACAGTGTCATACTTCAAACTGAGCAATTCCACTTGATATTGAGTCGTTCCAAATAGTTTCTTTGTTTAGTCTTTGAGGCAGACAGAGTTGGACATCATTGGAATGAAAAAACAACAAAGTTTGTTATCTCTTATTTCTATAAAATCCAGTGAGATATTGCTTTCATACTTATCATACTTGTTCACTATCATGTGTCCAACCCATGCACAGAATGTTAGACAATTGATTAATGTAACCAGCTTTATATACTAGTATGCTAACAATAATGTGTATTGTTGTTTAATCAATAAACAAGAAGGTCTAATGGTAACCCAGGACTGATCTGGTATCGGATTTGGAGTGTAGGTACAAAATGGAATAAGATTTCAGTTAAGAACTGTCAGAAAGTAATGATTGCTTTGTCTTATATTTCACATAATGAAGTTTATGTGTCTGCATTAGCACAATTTACAAGAGAACAAGACCTGTGAATGAGGCATTTATTCAATTATTGTCAATGGTTATTTTATGATAATCACATCCAGTTGTGTTGTCTTACCCACCCAGGAGACAGTCACCTTGTTAGTTTTCTCGTTAAGCCATGTACATTTTCCTTGACAAGTTTTGCATACAGCTTGGTTTATAAAGATTTGTTGGTTTAATGCTGACACAAAATACAGCTCTTCCATGTAGTCCATCTCTTTTCTGTTGTTATTATTTTTTGCGCTCCACAACAGTCAGCTCAAAGTTAATTAATAATGGTTGTAAACATTAGCTTGTTCATCAGGTAAACTATACTGTTTATTTAGGTTTATCTGGGTATACATGAGTTAACGGTCATCTCCGCTAGTCGAATGGGATAGTTCAACACACACAACTAGAGCTGTGGTACCAAACAGTTTAATATGTTTTAAGTTTGTTGGGAATCGCTTCAGTATTGAATGAATTCCCTGGCCCAGAATTGAACCGGTGGACTTATCACCCTTTGTCAATAACACTATCATCTTGGCCACTTTGCCACCACAAAAAAGGTATGAGAAAATCAGACAGGGAAGGCAGCACTTAACCTTACCAGCCAAACAAAGAAATAAGAAACACCACAACACAACTACACTGAGCAATGCCCGCACATGAGCCGAAGAAAGAATAAAAAATCCAAGTCCTCTCCGAGAAAAAACCCAGTCTGCATGAGAAATAATCAGCATTTAGGAGTTAATAATTTCAATGAATCTATAGTAGTGACAATTACCTGTAAGTAGATATTTGGTTCGTAGTTCTAGGTCTACCTTACACATTCCATCAATGGGTGGAGTATGAATGACCGCTACAGTACTGTTCTTACTTAGTCCAGCATCATTGTCCTACAGATATATACAACATATTGTCAAATCATTTCATTTCAATGGAACACAATTTTGTGGTTTTGGTGAAAAATACCATTTCGTGGGGGACGTTATTTCAAGGATTTCTTATCCACTAAGTCATGTACAATAGAATTTAATTTTTTGGTTGAGATCATCCATAAAATACGAAATTAAATCGAATATTAATGATTTTACAGTAGTGTTACATTAGCTTCAAGCAGTAGATGTAGGACAGTTAATTAATTTGGTTCTTAGTTTTTTCACAACATATCTTAACATGTACTCTATTACTCAATGAGAAGTATGGAGGGAGGGGAGACAATCAAGTTATCTAAATTGATTTTAAAATATGCCTAATCAAGGGAGGTAATTCTTGAAATTTGTCACAAAAAGCTGCATTTGGAATGTGTATACCTAGCTCATTTCTGATAAGAATCAAGTGCATGAGTATTAATATAAAATCATTTAATTTCAATGGGACAAAATTTTGTGATTATGGTAAAAAGACCCTTTGGTGTGACATTATTTTGCATTTCAGGCAATAAATACCTAAAGGTAAATAACCACTAAATGCCTACGCGGACCAAATTCAGATACAGTCAAATAGTCCGTTTAAAAACTTTAAAGCGACTGGAAATGGGGGTATGTCTTGACAAATCAGCATCAGAATCATGAAATTGGTGTTAAATGCTTTGTATGCATGTATGTGATATAGTGAAATGGTTTTATTCAGAAATATTTTGTATTCTGGCTTAAATATGAAAGTGGAAGTAAGGTTGGGGCTAACGGACAGTGAGTAAATCCGTACATGTGAGAAAATCTGTTCTCCGCGTTTGACGAACCAAATTTTTCTTATATAATACATGACCCCCTACTTTTTTTTCATTTTCTTCAAGCTGAATGCTATTTCTATTGATTAAAAGATTTTGAGAGGGCCCCATGGACAAAATGTTGACATTTTTTTTGGCTGACCAAGGTCACTTTACATTGAGTTAAAGAACAACTCTATTTGGTGGTTTGTGACCTAAAGGGTCAAAGTTATTGTTAGATCGGACTTGATTTCCATGAAAATTTATTACTTTACAGTATTATGAAGTCAATTTAAAGCTCAGAGTAATATTTAATACTGGGAGCATAATTCTGTTTCCATGGATACTTACTTTCACTTTGAACATTTTGAGTATTTTCACGTTATATTTGAGATCAATAGGATGTCTGTATTCCACGGGTTCTGTCTGATTTTCTACTTTCAGCAAAGTTTTCTTGTAGATATATTTCCCTTCAGCTCTCAAACGTGCCTGCATCACTGTAAAATATGAAAATATCAACAATGACACATTTTATTAATGGGGTAGGCAATTTTGGTTCATTTAAAAATTTAGTTCAATTGTAATCTCCTGAAAGAATCTGGAGACGTAAACATACAATAACACTGTTAAGTGCTTTCCATGGAATGTAATCCAATGCCTTTGATATTCTTATTATGGAAATAGATGTTACAAGATTAACTCATCGAAGGGAGACAATTCCTAATATTTGTCAGAAAAAGCTGCACATGAGATTTGTGAATGTATATTCTCGCTTGTCTCTTATCAGAATAGTGCAGGGATGAGAATCTTCCGCTGATCGGCATATTTCCACCATTTTGGGTTTAATGAAATTGATAAAGTTATTCATCAAGCTATCCTCCTTTAATTCCTGGCTTGTTTAAAAGTTATTTTGTCAAAATCGAACAACAAATAAGCAAGTTATGTATTTAGACACCCTACAAGCAGGTTTAGCCACCATATACATTTCGAAAAATTTCCAGCACTAAGGATTTCTCTGTTCACATCCCTGTGCTTTCTTTAATATGGACAAAAAATACAAAGTCTGCTTGAAAAATTGTTGGTACAGCAGAGATTTGAACACATGTGTTTCAATTATCAGTCCAGTAGAATAACTACACCACTACTTTCTGATAACCTTTTTCAGAGCATCTTGGTCTTTTGAAATTACTTCAATGAAAGAGGTTTCAGTTTGAACAAAAAAGTTTCAGAATGACCTTTGGTCCATTTAAAGGGTTCTTACTTACCAAAATCTGCCTGACAATAATTGTTCTGTAAATGTGACTGGAGACAGGAACATGCCTGACTTTGTTCAATCAGTAACATCGTGGTCACCACCGATATAAACACATACAACCAACCCATCATCATTTCTAGTCCGGGTACAGTATTACAGTAAAATCTCTCTCTGAAATATAGTATAACCTTTGTTTAAGACCACCTGGGAACTAACTAATACATACCTGTCTGCAAAAAAACTGAACTTTTATCTCTGATTCTAAACCATTATCCATGGTTACAATTTGACCTTAATGGAAAGACCACCTGCTCTAAGTGACTGCATTTTGCTGTTGTGTATGTGTAATTATTTAGACTTTTTGGTAAATGATAAGTGCAAGTGTTTATTTCCAATGGGGTACTGTGTTTTGCTGAAGGGACAGTAAGTAGAAGAGACAGTAAAGAGATACTAGGAATTCGGGTTAGACACCCTAACTCTCCTGGATCAGTTTCCTTGCTTCATTAACATAACAGTGTAGAAGCACTGATAAATGGAGACTACCTCTGGCTTACCAACCAGTTCATTTCTAATTTAGGTTGGAAACACTGAACAACGTTTCTGTAATATCCAGAGCCCCGGCCAAAGTTTGAACCATGAACCTCATGATTTGTGGTGGAGAATGTTAACCACTCATCAATGCTATTATATTCCCATTGTGTCGTCTGTAGAGGCAAGTTTTTCTCTACGTGTCTGTAAAACATGTGTTAGAGGTCACCTCAATTATCCAACTACCTGCTTTAAGAAGCAATACATAAGAAAGACACATTTTCAATGAGGCATTTTCTGTGGAATCTGAGTTATGTTTGTATGAGCAGAATTCATGCAGGTATTAGAATAAAGCTTGTAGAAGGATGAATATAGAATGATGAATGCCTTCATGGATACAGAACTGACAGTAATATAGAATTATTCCTGTGGTAGTCATTGATAGTTTCATTATTTGTCCTATAAGATAAAAGCTCAGGGTTTGTATTCATGTATCTGACAGTGGATCAGTCAATATAAGAATAGTGTGCAAGTTTTATACACTGATTTATTGATTGCTCCAAGCTAGACCATTATATCATCCTGATGTCATATTTAACTGCCAGTCTGATGTTCTGTAAGTCTGCTTTGTGGTGGTTTGCATGTAGGTTTGCATGTTGATTTGTGTGGGGGTTATAATTTCTATGGTAGTTTCTGAAACTATAGACATCTGGCTGATGGTTAGATGTGGTTAGAATATTACATAATAGCAGACATCTAGGGTGTGTTCGTAACGCACTGTTCTGTGTTCCAGAACATAGAACAGCGTTACGAACACTTCGGAACAGTGTTCCGGAACTGTTCTATCTGTTCCAAAATAAAAGGTGGTGCAGCCAGAACAGGTCACGTGATTACAACAACAACAAGACAACCGGAAACTTCACGAAATGTGTTATTCTGATCACCTTGGCAATAGTATGTCAACGGGATAAAACGGAAATGACCGAACTTTTACAATTGGAAATTTTCTAGTGGCATTTTTCTTCCACCAATATAACGGCTGAAGCTAACAATATCGGCCACCTTAAAAGTTTTATTTCTTAATATTATTTCTTTAAACTTATTTTTATTATTGTTACTTCCTGTTCTGTTCCTGTTCCGTTTTGTTCGTAAGTCGTTTGGAGTAGAACACTGTTCGGAACAGTTTTATTCTGTTCGTAAGTACTTGGAACAGGAACAGTTTGGACAGTGTTCTGCACAGGTCTTACGAACACACCCCTATTTACTACATTTACTATGAAATGCTGCCTGGTGGCCATGCTGAGGCACACAGAGGTGTTGGCCTCGGGGAATATTTGTGAAATAACCAAAATATGCACCTTTTTGTAGAAAAAATTGTTTCAAATGGACCCTAGATAGAATTAGTCTCTGTGATTTTTGGCGTCTGCTGGATACACCCTGAGTAATCATAGCATAATCAAGAATATATACATAGAGTGTAGCTACTTCATTCATCATTTCTCTAATATTCTTTCATGTACAGTACCTCTTGTAGTACATTTTGTGTTCTTTTCTCAGCAATAATAACATATTTCAAAGGTTGTACAGAATATATTGGTACCATCACTTCAATAAGTAATACTCATATCCCATTTAAAAGAATAGCAGGGACTAGAGGGATTGCATTTAACTCAAGTGTACCCAGTTAAACATAGATAAACATAGTTTACCTGATGGACGATTTAATGTTTACAACTGTTATCTGTTAGCTTTGAACATACCGTATAACATGTTCTTTGAATTTCAATAGTTTATGATAGTTTTTATTCAGTCCCTTTCATTTGATAAGCATCATAGATCACTGATGGTGCAATCTATGACCCTGTATCTTTAATTGATTTTTAATTAATAAAATATGAAAACGTTAAATAAAGAGCAATTTGTTTTTATCTAATAATTAGCTACAAATATCTTGACTATAATCATCACAAAGGAATTCAATCATTAATTACTGAATTATTCTGTTTATATAGTTACTGCTAGTTAATTTCAAGTAAATATTTTATGTAGTTTTAAAATACAATATTTGCTATAAAACCTAAAAATTCCAAACATGTACAATTTTTACATTTGTAACAAGTTTCCATACCTGAGTTATAATCCACACTGCAGAACACACAACTCTCGCCTGTGAAGTAGCAGTAATTAATGTTTTAGCAGTATGGTATAATACAGCCTAAGTGGCTTATAGTAAACTGGTTACCTATGTGAGCAAAATATCTCTCTTTTTATATGAGTAGTATCTGGAGTATTGTGGTTTTGTGTAACTTGTAATTAAGGCTAGTAATATAAATTATTGGTTTCTAATGTCTGACACAGCTCAAAGTGAAATTGCAGTGTAAAACATTGATCTTGGTTAGATGATATTGGTATTGTCACTATGGCCAGTAGACTGTGACAGTGTTGTCTCTGAACATGAATTAAATGATTTATACAAATTTATTTACCTATTTATGATGCCTGTTTTTGAGGAAAAACATTTTAAAACAACTATTTACTATAGTATGGCCTTCAATAAATTGTCTAAGCAATTATATTATGATGTGACAAAACTGAAACATTTAAGTGATCCTATCCCTGTTGCCTGGCTGTCAAGTAGGAGCACTCCACTGTTGTGTGTGTATGACAGTCTATCTATCTCTCATTATACTGTTTTTTAACAACAATGATAACAACAGTAACTGTTATTTATTGTTGTTAGTTGCTGTCTAGATATTGTAAAATGTTTCATATTCCCAGCTATAAAATATTTCATGGATTTTGTCACATAGTCATTTTCATGGTCAACAGCAAATGTTTTTTTCGAACGTTCAATGGTCAATATCGGCGTCATTGCACACTGACTTTAAAGTTGTGTTTTTCATGTATGCAGTACCCTTTTGAATGCTTACATTCGAGTTGCTTAAAATGTTAGACATAATATTGAGGTGGGTATTTCAGGTTTAAGTTCTCTGTCTATATCTGGTGAATAGAGGTTGATTCTAGTTGTCAATTGAAAAATGTAATTTGAAAATAAATGAAAAAGATAAAATAATAAACTAAAACATAATAGGTGATTAAATTTTGCAGTCAATTGCATATTTGAAAATGTTGAACTGTAAATAAATAGATTTTACGGTATGAAATAACTGAACACTACTTAGGCATTATACATTATTAAATGGCATTATATATATAACCTAATCATTTTTGTGGTGTACATATTTTGTTAAAGTGCGTCAATAGTTTATACATTGTTAATTTAACCAGTGGGCTGATGAGGCTGGAAGTGGCCTGACACACAATTGTTGCACATTATTACTTAATATGGGAATTATGAATGAACATCATGAGTTGTACATTGAATCATAAACTCGCTCCCAATTCTCAGAATAATGTCTGGAAATGCATGATTATCATGATTATTATAAACTAATAAGGTATTGTATTAATTACTACTCTTTGGGCCCCTTGAAAACCCAGGTCTTTATATTGAGTTTAATTAAAGATTTATTGTTTATTTCTGTTTCATCCACATTTACGATTATGAAAACATCATTTAAATTACATGTATATAAAACAAACAAAATATGTGGTCATTCTTGAAAGAGAAATTTTAATCTAATGGTAAAAATAATTGACATGAATATTTTTATTTTAATGTTCAGGCGGTCGTCTTAGTTTTTCACCAAGTCTTCTAAATGATCTAACTGTGGAGGTGGTCTTTGAGAGAGAGTTCATTGTATGAGGAAGATGAAATTATGTATTGTCTTGTAACTGTTGGTAAGGGATATAGTTGATCCTTCATTAGCAGTCACCTGATTCAGACAAACACCTGTCCTAGACAGCCAATCATTGAATGGGGACAGGTCATATAAATTTCAAACACCTGTATTAAACAACTGCCTGATTTAACTGTCATATTCAATATTTACATTGAGTGACTGCTTAACACTGGTTGAATAAAGTTCATACAAACAAATTGAAGAAAAGAAATTAAATATACTGACGGTGCCGAACCAAAACCCTGTGACTCAATTTTGGCGCGAAAACTTTTTTTGCAGCATCCGCATCTGCTAGACGTCCCGCGCATGTCTGTCTTGTCGCCATTTAAATAGCCAATTGCGTTACTTAGATGGCGACAAGACAGAAATGCGCAGGACGTCTAGCAGATGCAGATGCTGCAAAAAAAGTTTTCGCGCCAAAATTGAGTTACAGGGGTTTGGTTCGGCACCGTCGCTATGTTGTTGTTTTTCTTATAATGCCTTCGTCCCACTGAGTAGTTTTTTTGCCTCGGCGATGTACTCCCGATTTAAATAAAGTAGCTTCACGAGGCATTGGCAACAGGAATATTACAAATTTTCTGATGATTACCCCAAAGCCTCCCCTAAACCATCAGGACCCTTTTCTTGATGCTTGCCAATGTCAATTTATTAAATCGGGAGTACATTGCCGAGGCAAAAAAGTGGCAATGGGACCAAGGCATAAGTGATCATTAAGCTTTTCCTGCTACATGGTCAATGACCTCAGCCTTCAAGGGAGTAAGCACATAACAGTAACTGTCTTAAAACATTTGTTTTTGTTAATTTTGTGAGTACTGGATAAACTGTACAAAAAAAAGAAAAAATAATTAATTAATTAATTAATTAACTGTGTCAGTTGACTTGAAGTTGATTCATACAAATAAATGATGTAAAGTTGGTGTGCACTGTTGGGATGGAATATCTTGTGAGGTAATATATGTTTTGGCTAAAGTCTTGAAATACCTTTCATTTTAATCAGTCTAATGAATTGTTGCTCTATTTAAAGTATCCATAGATAAATATGTTACTAAAAAGACTTGGCCTTTTTATCTGACTGATGTAAAATCATTCATATTTGTGATCAGTGGATAGATTTTAGTGAGCTTGACCGTGGGATTAAATATTGAAAATCTCATACACCTAACACTGTTACAACAAGAGATGAACTAGAATATAACTATACTAGTACTTCTCATGTGCAGCTTTTTAGGATAAATATCAAGAGTGATCTCCCTTGCTAAGATGTAATTTAAGTCCATTTCATTTATTGGATTGTCTCCCTTACAATTTTTTTTAAATATTGTTAATGAAAATTGTATAGAAGTTTGAATCGACAACATATTTATTAATTAAAATAATAAAAAAGTAAACTGAAAATTATTTTTAAAAGTTTGGGGGAAGCAGGGAAATTAAGGGCAGGTAGGTTCATAATCAAGAAATTTATCGATGTTGGCCTATATTCTGCTGATATAAATTATTATTTTGCAATTTGTTTGCTAGAATAGATGTCAGAATGTGTTATTTGAGATTAATTCATTATATGTTTATCAGAGGTAAGTAAATCTTTGACCAGCAGTAAATGTGGGTCATGTGTCAATAAAGTGATTGAATAAATATATTTGACACTGATTGATATTTTTATAAATATTTTGATGCCTGTTTTTTATCATGCTGGGTCTATTGACCTCATAATTTTATTATTATCTGGTTATAGTCGAATACTGTAAAATCATTAATACTCAAGGAGAATTTAATTTTGTTGATGATCCCAACTACAACATTTTATCCTCACAAATATTCACAATTTTTATGACTAAGTGGACAAGATATCCTTGAAATTGCGCCCCCATGAAATATCACACAAACTAAGAAATTTTTTCCAATTGCATTATTTTACAGTAATATGTAAAATGCTTCAAAGCCTAGTGGTAAAGGGTTTAGTTAAAGTGTGGGAGGTATCAAGTTCAATCCCAGGCAGCATCAGACAAAAGATTACCATGCTTATTTAATTGGACAATAAGGATAGCCAATCACATTGCCAGTTACTTACCAAGAATGAGTGAGCCTTCTGTTACAGTCCTTTCAATGTTAATTGATAATGGTTACAAACATTACCTTGTCTGTCAGGTAAACTATGTTTATCTGTAGGTTTAACAGGGTGTAAGGTGTAACTGGGTTAACTGTAGTCCCTGCTATTCTTTCGAATGGGAGAGTTCCCTCATTAGTATTACCTATTAAAAGAACTGTGAGTGTACTGGTTTTACTGTATATATACAGTCAGTCCACTGTAGATGTTTCTCTAAACTGCAAGAGTTGTTATTCACTGTTTCAAGCAAAATTTTATATAAAAATATTTTTAATATTATTATCACAAGATGTATGTAAAATGATTATACACTCATTTATTTCCGGCTTATAATTTTTTTTATTCGACTTTTATAAAAACAGTTTATCTCATACCTTAAAATTGAATGACTATAACTCTAACGCGGTATTGGGACCTGTGCCACTTAAAGTAAACAGGCAGATCAGGTACAACAACATATAAGGATATTGGAAAAGGGATTATCTTTTTCAATGAGTATAGCTTGGCTATTGTGACCAGAACCTGACCTTTATGCAAGAATATATTACAAGATTTTTGCTTTGATTATATCAATTTCCGCAAGCAAATCGTGCAATATCGGTATTTCAGATTTGTGTTTGTATTACATCTTGAACGTCTTCGTGATACTCCCCGATTATGAAAACATACACTCGGTGTTGTAAACGTAGACAATATATCGACTGTTAAATTATGCTAATCAATAGGTCAGACTCATCTCAATGTGGCCAAGCTTTACCGTTATTTTAATTTACTTGGTGAATAGAAGTGAGCAGGTAAAATACACTTCCGCTCTCCCTAAATCGATGTAATGGTCAGTGATTTCTGTTTATATTGACATTGCAGAATATCGCGTTAGACTTATACCAGGGCAATGTTGTTCGGTAGGTACTAAAGTCCAAATCAGTTCGGAACGGGTGTTTATATAACGGCTACATATGTTGCAATTTGCGGGTCTTAGCAGGGGCTATTAAAAAGTAAAAAAAAACTATTTGCGCGGAGCGGCGATTTTCCTTTCGAACTTCAGTTTCACGTTGTCAGGCTATACCACGTTATTGGAATACACTTTGTTATTTTATGAAACATGCTAAATGCCATCTGTGAAGCATTAATCAATATTATAATGGTGCTCATATTTCTAAAACATGTTATGTTCATTTGAATAAATATTTCAATAGAAAATAGAATGTTTTCATGTTTTCTATTCTTTCCTGGTGTTTCACTGCCTTCAAGTTTTTAACCAGGTTTTCCAAAGGAAAACTCTGGTTATTAGATTGCTGAATGTCGGCGGGCCTTAACAATTTCTTCTGTGCACAACTCCTCCTACATTTCTTCATAGATTTCAACCAAACTTTCAGAGAATGATTGTCATCATGTGACCTGGTGCATATTATCAGGGTTTTATGATTCAACCAATTTTGACGGAGTTATGGCCCTTGAAACAGAAAAAATTGGCCGCTTTCCTTATGTCGCACGGTACTCAAAGTACACGACATAGAGTCATGAAACCTTCACAGAAATGGTCAGGATGTTTTCTCTACACCTGGGGTTTCACTCCCCTTTCAGTTTAGTACATCCAGAGTTATTAGCCATTGAAATGGTGTAAAATAGCCATTTTTGACTTGTTTCACATGCTACTCAAAAAGTATTTGACCTAGGATCATGAAACCTTTATAGAAATGTTTGACAGCATGTACTCTAGTGCACCTGGGGTTTCACTCCCCTTTCAATTTAGTACAACCAGAGTTATTGCCCTTGAATTAGTGAAAAATACCCATTTTCAGTAATCTTAAGTTTTTGCAGCGTACACTCAACACATGAGAATAACTTCCCTTGTGCATCACACATCACGCCGGAATTTTAGTTTGTTTACAAGTTTCTACCAATACCTTTTACTAAATAAAAAGATTTACTTAAAAAGAACTAGCGGCATCTTTGATGCCCAGCATCAACATTTCACTTGTATTTCCTATGACTTATTTTCTAGGAATGTCTTTGACTCCAAATACACCTACACACTTCCTGGCAATTGCTTACAAAGAATTATATTCATTTCTATCTGATTCTGCAATTTGAAAACATGTGCACAGGAACCACACCCTGTTACTCAACAGATGTATATTTTTGAACATTGGTTGAATAATAGTTCTGCTGTATTCAATATTGAGGGCTCAGTGCAAAACTATGATAACTACATCAATTTATATAGGCATGTATAGATCTACAACAAGCACTCGGGCGTAAATGTACTTTTGACTTTCGAGTAATCCAGGTTATAGGGGTGTATTTACTAATAAAACATACATTAAGGATTGACATATCAAGTAGAGCGCATAGTGCAGTCGGCTAAGCTACTGTGAATACTGTGAAAACTTCAAAACTGGACGAATGAGTTCGTATCCCATTTCACTAATTTTTTTTAAAATTTTGCTCAGCAAACATTTTTCGTGCTTGTCTATTTACAAAGAGATGCATAATTATAAGAGTTTCAGTGCGTAAAAAGCACATAAGAAAAATGTCATAGCTGGTACATAGATATAGCGACGACGCGAAAGATCTCATCGAAAACGTACATAGGTTTTGTATGGAGGAGAAGGAAATAGGACTGAAGTTTTCGCTTGTCAGTGTGTGAGAGGGGGTTGTCAGACTGACAAGAGCTAACATATATACTGCATATAAGGTTGTCTCAGCGTCGTATTTTGTAATTCAATTGATACTTACACTGATTCTGACACATTGTATAATTGATATAATGAATATTTGAAAAAAGAACAACGCAAACTATGAATAGAAAAAATATAATGATATGTGATCATAATCAGGTAATACAATGTATGCATATAGCATTAATGTAAGCATAAGTTTATTAAATAAAAAACTATTCGTTAGTGGGTCCGAACTCACACTGGAAAGAACAAAATAGACGATTGATAGCGATGTACTATGACTGCTGCACCTCGCAGACAACTGACAACATATGTACCATTAGCTAATTCTGACGTTTCTACTGAAAATTCTTAAAATGGTGATTTCAGCAAAGCCAATGACGCAATAAATACAATATCCAGACTAAATTAATGTAAAGGAAACAAAGCGTTTTTATTAGTTATAAAACGTTAAATTAATCAAATATTAAGAATTAAAATATAAACGTAAAACGATAAAAATATTGAAATAGAAATTTAATTATTGAAAATGAGTATAGCAGCGGACTCGAACCCACAGTCTAAATAAAAGTGTTTATGACAAGAGAACAGTTTATCCACTAAGCCACGTTGCCAACTACAATAAAAGTGAGATTTTTTAAAACATATCCGTATTTTTTCATAAAATAACGGTAAATATCGTTTCAACCTTGGTATATGGACTGGTCCAGGGGTCATATTTCGAAGGTCGTTGTAGATCTATACATTGTATCATAGTTTTGCACAAAGCCCTCGAAATTTTGTTTTTTACATCTTGTATGTACACATGTTTACTTGAGTAAATTATATGTTGCTGAATGATTTGAGAAAATGTTTACACTTCCTTCTGAAAGGCCAAGCAGACTGATTGCTAATTCAATATATTAATTGTACATTCAGTGTAAAGTTGAATGAGAACAGTTTGTAAACATCAGCTTGTCCGACAGGTAAACTTTGTTAATCTAGGTTTAACTGGGTTTACCTGAGTTAACGGTTCTATCTGCTATTCTTTCGAATGGGATAGTTTCCTCATTAGTATTACTTATTTGATTGACTATATATAGTTAAGAATAAGTTTCAATAACACTCATCTTTCATTATTTCATACTGTAAAATCATCAATTTGTGGTGGGGGATTAAATTTTGTGGATTTCGTACCTGATATGCAAAATCCATGAATTAACATCCCATTCAAATGGTCTTTGTACCAAAACCATGAAATTTCATCCCAGCGATATTAAATGGTTTTACAGTATTTTATACTTGAAATTACTTATTGTGCATAGTTTGGAAATGATTTATTGGTCGAAGGTTGTAAAGCCTATTATTCTGATAAGCTGACTATCTCATAAGCCCAAAATTTGTTGGTGCCTGATTATTTAGCTGCTGAATTATATTACAATAGCTTTGTTAATTTGTCTATGAACACGTTTACTTTGAAGCATAGGTGTGTTGGCACATGTACCATATGTATTCAGCTTATTAAGAGACAATCAAAAACTTGTATGTTACAGTAACAATTACCCAAAACACCAGAACACTCATTGAAAGTTTCTGTAAATTCTGACTAGTGAAACGACAGAATATGCTTAGTCAGTGAGTGTTTTAATGCCTTCTTTACGTTAGCAACTGTTGATTATAACATGATTGTTATTCTCCCTATACAGGCATGTTTAGTGTGATATATCAGACTGAAGACACACCAGGGAAATATGTAGCTTGTTGTAAATGTCTCAGTGTTGAGATGTTGGAGTTCATTATGCACCTATCAATATTATGCCCGCCCGGGGGGGCGGCGGGCATATACGGGACTTTAGACAGAAGACCATTCCCAACAGGCGTGAATTTGACAAAACTTATTGACTCCGGGTCCCGGGTAATAGACTTTGGCCGGTTTTTACATCCCGGGACTGGGAAATTTCGACACCGCAAAATAAAAAGGGGAGTAACCGCGAAAGACGACGGTGATAATATTTTTGAATATGAATTCGTGTTTTTTTTCAATTGCCCGAATGTTGAGCAGACAGCATGTCTTTCCAAGAATTCTCGGTCGATAAGATCGTCAGCTGGGGTGACAAGATCGCCCCAGAATTGGGGACAATATTTAAAGGTATACATTGATAGTATTCTCCATTTATTTTCACCCATATTATATAGTATGCATTGATTCTAGCAGTTTTCATGTGTGCCATATGTTTCGGCGATTTAGACACGTTTTCTTTCAGAGCAAGTCGCATATACCAAAGGAACCTGATATTTTAATATATATGACCCAAAACACTATCCAGGCCCCGTTTATACTAGAGAAAATAGACAGGAGTGAAACGGATCGTATCCCACCCACCGCTAATACAAGGAACTCCTTTGCAACAAGGTGACGACTAGAAACTCCGGCTCAGACAGCCACGGGAGATGGAAATCAAACATATGCAATGCTTACCATTCACATATTACAGCGTACACACTCGATAATTCACATATTTCAAGAGGTTTCATATCTCCGTTAGACCATTGCGTGACAAAAAAAACCTCTTGAAATATGTGAATTATCGAGTGTGTACGCTGTAATATGTGAACGGTAAGCATTTTTTTTAAATATTGTTTTTAAGTACCACTGGTCAACAGTATTTCAGTCGTATGGAGACTACCCCGTCACATTTAATGTGCTGACACCGTGCCAACCAGCAGTTTCTTGGAATTAACTTTGCTGTCGGAGCGTCAAGCAGACAGATATACCAGTACCATTTTTAATGACTTGGGTATGTCGCGGCCTGGGATCGAACCCGGGACCTCTCGCACTTGAAGCGGACGGCTCTACCTAGTGACTAGGCTATCGAGCTGGATAGCAGCTTTTTCTATAACGTATATGCATATAATTTTATAGGAATCCAAGGTGTGCTTGATTATTAACGTTAAAGTACAGTTGATTGATCATTGATGACGTCACATTTTGACATTATCTACAAAGCCAAATAACGTTAAGTTCTGAGGAAAGAATGTAGGTCGAAGACAACCATGTTTGATGGGCTATAAAATGCAGAACATTGGCTTTATATATATTAGAATCAATATTTATAATAAATATGTAGCTGTGTTTATAACGCTGTTATATCTATGATAAAATTATTAACAATATCTAACAGGGGAACCAGTTTGAGAACGACGAGTTTGTATGGCATGTTACTAGGACTAATAATGCATTTTTGTCTAGCTCGCCAAATATTTTAAAGTAGTATAGAAATGGGGTCGCAAATCATCATGGTGAAGATTGTCCTTTACGAAGATCGTCCTTTACGAAGATTTGTCTCTTACGAAGATTTGTCCATTACGAAGATCGTCCTTTACGAAGATTTGTCCATTACTAAGATTTGTACTTTACGAAGAACACACACATTTTTAGTACATTCTTCATGAAACTTGATCATAATATATATCTGAAATTTCGGCAAAGTTCAAAACTGGGTCATGTGGTGTCAGAAATTAGGTCGCAAGGTTAAATCTTAAATATAATGTGGAACAAATTAGTGGCCTCATGTTTGGCCCATTCTTTATGAAACTTAGTCCGAATGTTTGTCTCTATGAAATATATGTCATGTTCGAAATTGAATCATGTGGAGCTAAAAACTAAGTTACTGGGTCAAATCCTAGAAAAAGCTTGTGTACATATTAGAGGCGACATTTTTTATCCAATTTAAATAATACTTAGTCAAGTTTGAGACAAAAAAATAATAAATTGCCCTCTATTTCAGGTATTGATGTGGAAGTATCTAGGTTTGGGTGCAGGAGGAGGAAGAATGTTCTTTTTAGTGATTTTTAGCTCGACTATTCGAAGAATATGAGAGCTATTACAGTCACTTGTTCGTCGGCGTCGGCGTCGGCGTTGCATATGGTTAAAGTTTTACATGCAAAACTTTAACCTTGGTTATATTTCAATAACCAGTGCATATATTGGATTGAAACTTTGCACTGGCTTTCCCTGTCATGTAATCAACCATGTTAGATAACTCTTGCATGAATTTAATGCAAATTATGGCCCTTTTTTACTTAGAAAATTTGGTTAAAGTTTTGCATGCAAGTAACTAATAAGGCCATATCTCAAATAGTATCTGTGCTATGGCATTGAAACTAACAACACTTACTAACCATCATAAGGCAATGGTACCGGTCATGGGTAATAGCTCTATTATGATTATTATTTGAGTTATGCCCCTTTTTAACATAGAATTTTCTTGGTTAAAGTTTTGCATGCAAGTTTCATTCAGACCATATCTCAGCTACTATCCATGATACTGCATTGAAACTTACAACACTTGTTTACCATCATCAGTCAATGGTATCAGTCAAGGGCAATAACTCTATTATTTTTTTATTTCAGTTATGCCCCTTTTTAACATAGGAGTTTATTGGTTCAAGTTTTACATGCAAGTTCTATTCACGCCATATCTTAGTTACTATTTATGATATTGCATTGAAACTTATAACACTTGTTGATCATCATTAGTCAATGGTACTGGTCAATTGTAATAACTCCATTTTTAGTTTAATTCGAGTTATGCCCCTTTTAACTTAGACTTTCCTTGGTTAAAGTTTTGCATGCAAGTTACATTCAAACCATATTTCACCTACTATCAATGATATTGCATTGAAAGTTTAACTTTTTAACTAAAAATAATTACTAAACTACTTAAACTCATCACTGATTTATTACATGACTGTATCCTCTACATTATTATTTCAATTTGTCACCATTGTTTTAAAATTGACTCCTTTATCAAATCATATCTTACTCATATGATTATTTTGTAGAAACTTTGTTATGTCAGTGGATGTATACAATTCCCTTTAAACATACACATTTCTTGAATAGAGTACAGTGCCGCTTAAAGTCTTAAAATCATTTTCACTGACAAATATTTGTTAATAGTCCAGTGTTGAGATAATTGCCATGCCTCAACAACCATTGTACATTAGCTTTCATTGCCATGTAGTCAACTAAGTAGCGTAACTCACGTTTCAATATAATACAAATTTTAAATGGCCTGTTTTGAACTTATATTTTTTCTGACAAATGGCTGCGAATAGTCGAGCGCGCTGTCTAGTGACAGCTCTTGTTTATGTTAATTGACAATGTTACTGGAAATAAAATAAGAAATATTATCAAATGTTGTAACTTTTTAGCTCACCTGAGCATGACGCTATTGTGATCAGTCAATGCATGTCGTTGTGAGTTGTATGTCCTCAACATTTAGAGTGTTAACAAACACTCTAGAGGCCACAAATAATAGTTAAATCATAATTTAACTTGGACAGCAGAAACCTATACAAACTAAGTTAGGCCACAACAAATTGATCATGCGTTCGTCGGGAGCGCCCGCTCCTGATTTTTCCAAAATGAAAAATAAATATTTAAATTTAAATTATTGCTCCCGCACCTGGGAAAACCACGCGCATGTGATTTTTAGCTCGACTATTCGAAGAATATGAGAGCTATTACAGTCACTTGTTCGTCGGCGTCGGTGTCGGCGTCGGCGTCGGCGTTGCATATGGTTAAAGTTTTGCATGCAAAACTTTAACCTTGGTTATATTTCAATAACCAGTGCATATATTGGATTGAAACTTTGCACTGGCTTTCCCTGTCATGTAATCAACCATGTTAGATAACTCTTGCGTGAATTTAATGCAAATTATGGCCCTTTTTTACTTAGAAAATTTGGTTAAAGTTTTGCATGCAAGTTACTAATAAGGCCATATCTCAAATAGTATCTGTGCTATGGCATTGAAACTAACAACACTTACTAACCATCATAAGGCAATGGTACCGGTCATGGGTAATAGCTCTATTATGATTATTATTTGAGTTATGCCCCTTTTTTTTAACATAGAATTTTCTTGGTTAAAGTTTTGCATGCAAGTTTCAGTCAGACCATATCTCAGCTACTATCCATGATACTGCATTGAAACTTACAACACTTGTTTACCATCATCAGTCAATGGTATCAGTCAAGGGCAATAACTCTATTATTTTTTTATTTCAGTTATGCCCCTTTTTAACATAGGAGTTTATTGGTTCAAGTTTTACATGCAAGTTCTATTCACGCCATATCTTAGTTACTATTTATGATATTGCATTGAAACTTATAACACTTGTTTATCATCATTAGTCAATGGTACTGGTCAATTGTAATAACTCCATTTTTAGTTTAATTCAAGTTATGCCCCTTTTAACTTAGACTTTCCTTGGTTAAAGTTTCGCATGCAAGTTACATTCAAACCATATCTCACCTACTATCAATGATATTGCATTGAAAAGTTTAACTTCCCCTTTAAACAAGTACAAAGTAACAAATTCTCACATATAAATGATTGCCAGTTTAATAATGTCGTATAATACACACATTATTTGTCTAATATGGTAAACTGAAAATATCACATTGTTTTGTTGAGGCTTGAATTCTTAAGATAGATATTTAGGTTAACCACTAGAATATTGTATTACATGTATTGCTCACTATTGCTAACTTGTATTGTATTTATCCTCCCAGTTTAGTTCTCTGGCTGAATCTTAAACTTGTTAATACCTACATTTATCACAAATCTGTACACTTTCCTACTATGCAATAAAAAAATCATATTGCACAGTGTGCTTACATACTTTGCAAATGACATGTGATGTTCTTTGTTTATATGATGTTTATGTGATAAGTAGAATATTGTTGCTAGGTAGTAAAAATTTAAGACAGTGATAGGTGTTTGCCTTTTTTCTGTGTCTAAAGGTTGTATCTATGTGTCAAAAGGTTGTATCTCACCCGAAACTGTAGATGAATTTGACAAATTAATGCCAAATAGTCATATCTGGCCGAGATCTCACATTTTGTTACCAAAAATAAAAGGGTGCGAGGTTTTGAATGTGTCATATGACGTATATCTAAGAAAATGATTGGTGCAGAGCTACGATATTTTGACATAAGGAGCAAAACGGTCTCCTGTTTCCCCGCTCATACAAACCTGAGATCCAGCGAGGATATCAAACTTGTGTTGTTTGGCATGGTATTGTATTCAATACTAAAAATAATTAATAAACTACTTTAAACTCATCACTGATTTATTACATGACTGTATCCTCTACATTATTATTTTAATTTGTCACCTTTGTTTTAAAATTGACTCCTTTAACAAATCATATCTTACTCATATGATTATTTTGTAGAAACTTTGTTATGTCAGTGGATGTATACAATTCCCTTTAAACATACACATTTCTTGAATAGAGTACAGTGCCGCTTGAAGTCTTAAAATCATTTTCACTGACAAATATTTGTTAATAATAGTCCAGTGTTGAGATAATTGCCATGCCTCAACAACCATTGTACATTAGCTTTCATTGCCATGTAGTCAACTAAGTAGCGTAACTCACGTTTCAATATAATACAAATTTTAAATGGCCTGTTTTGAACTAATATTTTTTCTGACAAATGGCTGCGAATAGTCGAGCGCGCTGTCTAGTGACAGCTCTTGTTTTCCTAAGTGTTAACTTACCGTCTCGTGTAATTAGCCTTTATAAGAACCCCTCTTCCGGACTTAATTATGTCACTGATAGCCATCAATAAACAGATCCACATTCTCATGAATCAGTGTATAGTCAAGTCCCTAGTATTACAGAGGAAAAACACGCTGGTTAAACGAGGATTGACCAGTTTATTGCCCCATTCACACCTATAGATACATGTCATACTGTATACCTACTCAGCTGGAGACATAATTAGCAGACAAACTTTTGTTTTTCTTGATTGTCAATTTGTGAACAGTGTTGCTTGTAATTTTTACAAGCGTGAGAAACACTCTGTTTAACGTTTGCAACAATACGTAACAGCCTCCGTTGCTTTAGATCTTTAATAATTAAAAGTAAATTATGTTTAAACTTTTGATACCTATTTGTTTGCAACGTCAATTACTGATGACAGGACTAGCACGTGTGTGCTTGAGTGGTCCAAGATGGCATGAAAACGAAAACAAGAAAATAATGGGGGGGGGGAAGGGGGCAGACAACTAATTGAAAAACTTTATTCAACAGAAAAATCACACTTCAGAATCATTCACAAAATCTAAGAAATATGTAGGAGAAGTCTGACCATAGCCTTGAAGGTTATGCAACACAACACAACACAAAAGAAATACCTCACACAAGAGAGAAGATTTCTGTGATTAATGACTCCCTAGAGTAAATGCCAGCATTTTATAGCTGTTGTAACTGATATTTAAAAGGTTAACCCAGGTCAGCAAGGTCAGTCTTCAAGTACATACACAGATAATATACTAAAATGGCACCTTTGAACTTGTTAAATATTAATTGACCCATGATATAAATTAATAAACACACAGTCACTGTATAGATTTGTTCTGTTTTGCCCCTCCAAATAATGAGGGCGGGGGGGGGGGGGGGGAGGTAGATTTAAATGAAATTTGCTACACATATTGTCTTACAACTACACCAAATTTAGTAAGAAAACAAGAGGAGCCATCTTAATGATCTACAATTTCAACAAATATAGCAGTGAGGTATAAACAGAAAGGCACCAAACAGAAAAGCTGTTGATCTGGGCTGGTATTCATCAAGCCATAGCTATAGATAGATAGTAAAAAATTAAGCATTCTAATGGAAAACTTGCTCAAATAAATTATAACTAAATATAAACACCATCATAATCAGTCACACAAAATTCACTTTTATTTAGGAAAAAAAACACAGGAGAAGCAATCTTGAAGGTCTACAAATCCAAAATTTTCTAGGGTGAGGTCCCCCAAACCCCCTCCCGCAACCTCCCCCGCGACCTTTTTGGGCCCAGCACCCTGCCCTTCTTCAATCCTAGCTGGAGCTCTGACCTTGCATAGCATTATGCATCGGTGCGCTACTAACAGTGCTAAATAAACAGCCGTCCGAGCATGATGTGTCACTACAAGAACAAAACTGTACATGGTGATCATTGAGACTGACTAGCTTGATGCTTAGTTGATTCGAATCTTTAACCACTTGTCACTCAGTGCATTTGTGTTCATTATCATTTATATGTATGTGACAATGTCTGCCCACAATTACCTTGAATACCTGTATTCTGGTAAAATAATTTGATAAATCCTACACAACATAACAAGAAATATATAACAATCATTTATTTGGCCTCATTTCTTATTAAAGCTATGGTAATAATTTCAATATTGACACAATTTCCTAAAAATCGGTGCATCAGAAATGAATAGGGCACTTTTGCTCCTTCACGCGCTTTCAAAAATGGCATTTTCAAAAATAAATTTAAAAAAATTATTTCGCTCCTTCGCTCGCTCTCAATTACGGGTTTTTCAAAAATAAATATTTAAATTTATATTTCGCTCGCTCGCCCCTAATTTTTCCCAAAAAAATCCGTAGAACCAAAAATTAATTTGGTGTGGCCTTACCCCCGGGACATTTGATTCACCTAGCAGGCTCTAGGGTGGGGATTTAGACAAAAATGGTTGTCTCTAGGGTTGGGATTTAGACATCGAAAATTTTTAAATGTCAATTTCCCCTTGGTCAGCCACCGCCCCCTGGGGCGGGCAAAATATTGATAGGTGCATTAGCATATATACAAGTATACTAGCTGCTGTTTTTACCAATTTTTCAGTCATGTACATTTATGGCAACCCACTGACTGTAGCAGTTTTGCCCAGAATATATATATAACCCATAATCTGTTAAATCATTAATATTCAAGGGGGATTTAATTTCTAGGATGGTCTCAATAAAAAAATTGAATCTGTCTGTTATCGGTATCTTTCTGAGCTGCAATTTGGTACTGGTTAATAAATTATAATTCCTGGAAAAACTGGTAAGGGGATCTGGAATAAATATATGACTGGAAGATGTACATGACTGAAAATTGTGTGAAATGTTAGGGGAACACATGAATGGTAGACTGTCTGTACATGTTACTATTTCTATATTTTCAGCTCATAACACCAAAGTTTCCTGTGGTGGTAAAAGTTGGTCATGCACATTGTGGAAATGGCAAGGTAAGTTCTTCCATGCTGTTCTTTATACTCCCTTGCTGTTCTTTATACTCCCTTGCTGTTCTTTATAATTCATTGCTGTTCTAAATACTCCCTTGCTGTTCTTAATACTCCCTTGCTGTTCTTTATACTCCCTTGCTGTCCTTTATACTGCCTTGCTTTTCTTTATACTCCCTTGCTGTTCTTTATATTACATTGCTGTTCTTTATACTCCCTTGCTGTTCTTTATACTCCCTTGCTGTTCTTTATACTCCCTTGCTGTTCTTTATATTCCATTGCTATTCTTTATACTCCCTTGCTGTTCTTAATACTCCCTTGCTGTTCTTTATACTCCCTTGTTGTCCTTTATACTCCCTTGCTTTTCTTTATACTCCCTTGCTGTTCTTTATATTCCATTGCTTTTCTTTATACTCCCTTGCTGTTCTTTATATTCCATTGCTGTTCTTTATAATTCATTGCTGTTTGTTATACTGCCTTGTTGTTCTTTATTCTCCCTTGCTTTTATTTATACTCTCTTGCTGTTCTTTATACTCACTTGCTGTTATTTATAATCTCTTGCTGTTCTTTATGCTCCCTAGCTGTTCTTTATGCTCCCTTGCCGTTCTTTATGCTCCCATGCTGCTCTTTATGCTCCCTTGCTGTTCTTTATACTCCCTTATTGTTATTTATGCTTCCGTGTTGTTCTTTATGCTCCCTTGCTGTTCTTCATGCTTTCTTGCTGTTCTTTATACTCCCTTGCTGTTCTTTATGCTCCCTTTTTGTTCTTTATACTCCCTTGCTGTTCTTTTTACTCCCTTGCTGTTCTTCATACTCCCTTGCTGTTCTTAATGCTCCCTTGCTGTTCTTTATACTCCTTTGCTGTTCTTTATGCTCCCTTGCTGTTTTTTATTCTCTCTTGCTGTTTTTTATGCTCCCTTGCTGTTCTTTAAACTCCCTTGCTGTTATTTATACTCCCTTGCTGTTCTTTATACTCCCTTGCTTTTCTTTATGCTCCCTTGCTGTTCTTTATATTCCATTGCTGTTCTTCATAATTCATTGCTGTTTGTTATACTGCCTTGTTGTTTTTTATACCCCCTTGTGGTTATTTATACTCCCTTGCTGCTGTTCTTTATGCTCCCTAGCTGTTCTTTATACTCCATTTCCGTTCTTTATGCTCCCATGCTGCTCTTTATGCTCCCTTGCTGTTCTTTATACTCCCTTATTGTTATTTATGCTTTCTTGTTGTTCTTTATGCTCCCTTGCTGTTCTTCATGCTTTCTTGCTGTTCTTTATACTCCCTTGTTGTTCTTTATGCTCCCTTTTTGTTCTTTATACTCCCTTGCTGTTCTTTTTACTCCCTTGCTGTTCTACATACTCCCTTGCTGTTCTTAATGCTCCCTTGCTGTTCTTTATACTCCTTTGCTGTTCTTTATGCTCCCTTGCTGTTCTTTATGCTCTCTTGCTGTTTTTTTATGCTCCCTTGCTGTTCTTTAAACTCCCTTGCTGTTATTTATACTCCCTTGCTGTTCTTTATACTCCCTTGCTTTTCTTTATGCTCCCTTGCTGTTCTTTATATTCCATTGCTGTTCTTCATAATTCATTGCTGTTTGTTATACTGCCTTGTTGTTCTTTATACCCCCTTGCTGTTATTTATACTCCCTTGCTGCTGTTCTTTATGCTCCCTAGCTGTTGTTTATACTCCATTTTCGTTCTTTATGCTTCATTGTTGCTCTTTATGCTCCCTTGCCATTCTTTATACTCCCTTGCTGTTATTTATGCTTCCTTGCTTTTCTTTATGCTACCTAACTGTTCTTTATACTCCATTTCCATTATTTATGTTTCCATTCTGCTCATTATGCTCCCTTGCCATTCTTTACACTCCCTTGCTGTTATTTATGCTTCCTTGCTCTCCTTTATACTCCCGTGCTTGCTGTTCTTCATGCTTCCTTGCTGTTCTTTATACTCCCTAGCTGTTCTTTATACTCCCTTGCTGTTCTTTATACTCCCTTGTTGTTCTTTAAACTCCCTTGCTGTTATTCATACTCCCTTGCTGTTCTTTATACTCCCTTGCTGTTCTTTATATTCCATTGCTGTTCTTTATAATTCATTGCTGTTTGTTATACTGCCTTGCTGTTCTTTATACTCCTTTGCTGTTCTTTATGCTCCCTTGCTGTTCTTTATGCTCTTTTGCTGTTCTTTATGCTCCCTTTCTTTTCTTTATACTCCCTTGCTGTTCTTTTTACTCCCTTGCTGTTCCTCATACTCCCTTGCTGTTCTTAATGCTCCCTTGCTGTTCTTTATACTCCCTTGCTGTTCTGTATGCTCCCTTGCTGTTCTTTATGCTCTCTTGCTGTTCTTTATAATCCCTTGCTGTTCTTTAAACTCCCTTGCTGTTATTCATACTCCCTTGCTGTTCTTTATACTCCCTTGCTGTTCTTTATACTACTTTGCTGTTCTTTATACTCCCTTAAAGAACAGAAAGGCATGCTCCCTTTTTTTACTCCTTTGCTGTTCTGTTTGCTCACTTGCTGTTCTTTATGCTCTCTTGCTAATCTTTATGCTCCCTTGCTGTTCTTTATGCTCACTTGTTGTTCTTTATACCCTCTTGTTGTTCTTTATACCCCCTCATGCTCACTTGTTGTTCTTTATACCCCCTTGTTGTTCTTTATACCCCCTCGCTGTTCTTTATATTCCATTGCTGTTCTTTATAATTAATTGCTGTTTGTTATACTCCCTTGTTGTTCTTTATACTCCCTTGCTGTTCTTCATTCTCCCTTGCTGTTATTTATACTCCATTGTTGTTCATTATACTCCCTTGCTGTTATTTAAACTCCTTTGCTGTTCTTTATACTCCCTTAAAGAACAGAAAGGCATGCTCCCTTTTTTTACTCCTTTGCTGTTCTGTTTGCTCACTTGCTGTTCTTTATGCTCTCTTGCTGATCTTTATGCTCCCTTGCTGTTCTTTATGCTCACTTGTTGTTCTTTATACCCCCTTGTTGTTCTTTATACCCCCTCGCTGTTCTTTATATTCCATTGCTGTTCTTTATAATTCATTGCTGTTTGTTATACTCCCCTGTTGTTCTTTATACTCCCTTGCTGTTCTTCATTCTCCCTTGCTATTATTTATACTCCATTGTTGTTCGTTATACTCCCTTACTGTTCTTTATACTCCCTTGTTCCCTTGCTGTTTTTTATGCTCCCTTGTTGTTCTTTATACCCCCCTTGATGTTCTTTATATTCCATCGCTGTTCTTTATAATTCATTGCTGTTTGTTATACTCCCTTGTTGTTCTTTATACTCCCTTGCTGTTATTTATACTCCCTTGTTCCCTTGCTATTCTTTATGCTCCTTTACTTTTCTGTATGCTCCCTTGCTGTTATTTATGCCCTCTTGTTGTTCTTTATGCTCTCTTGCTGTTCTTTATGCTCTCTTGCTGTTTTTTTATGCTCCCTTGCTGTTCTTTATGCTCCCTTGTTGTTCTTTATACCCCATTGCTGTTCTTTATGCTCCCTTAGTGTTCTTTATACTCCTTTGCTGTTCTATATTCTCCCTTGCTGTTATTTATGCTCCCTTGCTGTTCTTTATACTCCCTTGCCTTCTTGCTGTTCTTTATGCTCCCTGAATGTTCACTATGCTCCCTTACTTTTCTGTATGCTCCCTTGCTGTTCTTTTTACTCCCTTGCTGTTCTTTATGCTTCCTTGTTGTTCTTAATACTCACTTGCTGTTCTTTATGCATCCATGCTGTTCTTCGTGCTTCCTCGCTGTTCTTTATGCATCCATGCTGTTCTTCGTGCTTTGATGCTGTTCTTTATGCATTTATGCTATTCTTTGTGCTTCCATGCTGTTCTTTATGCATTTATGCTGTTCTTTGTGCTTCCATGCTGTTATTTATGCATTCATGCTGTTCTTTGTGCTTCCTTGCTGTTCTTTATGCATCCATGCTGTTCTTCATGCTTCCTTGCTGTTCTTGATGCATCCATGCTTTTCTTTGTGCTTCCATGCTGTTCTTTCTGCTCCCTTGCTGTTCATTATGATCCTTGCTGTTCTTTATGCCCCCTTGCTGTTTGTTATGCTTCCATGCTGTTCTTTAATGAGAGCTCGGTACAAAATTGTGGTAACTTCATCAATTTTTAGAGACATGTACCATGCACTGAGCTCTTGTTATGCCTCTTTGCTGTTCTTAATGCTTTCATGTTGTTGTTTATCTGTACATGCTGTTCATAATGCTATTATACAATTTTCATGATTTGCTTTTATATTCCTTACAAATTAAGTTCAAAGCGGATATATGGCATTAATAGTAATCTTGGGGTCTGTATGCCCTTAGTGAAATAGTTTTGAGATCGTTACTCGGTATTACTTTTTAGCTCACCTGACCACAAAGTGGTCATGGTGAGGTTTTGTCATACCGAGATGTCCGTCGTCGTCGTGCGTTGTGCGTCCGTCAACAATTTCTTCAAACGACTTCTCTTCCTAAACCGCTTTGCCAAATTTGATAAAACTTAACGGGAATGTTCCTTGGGTGGACCTCTACCAAAGTTGTTAAAAAATTTCCGGTCCGTCGCATAACTAGGTCACACAGGCTAAAAATAGATTTTCAAAAAGGAAACTTCAAAAATTTTCTTCTCTGAAACTGTAAGGCCTAGAGCTTTCATATTTGGTTTGTAGCATCACCTTGGGGTCCTCTACCAAGATTGTTCAAATTATGTCCAAGGGGTCAAAATTGGCCCCTCCCCAGGGGCCCTTAGATTTAAATGAGTTACATAGGGGAAACCTTAAAAAATGTTCTTCTCTGAAACTGCTTGGCCCAGGGCTTTCATATTTAATATGTAGACTCAGGTAGAGGTCCTCTACAAAGATTGTTCAAATTATTCCCCTCGGGTCAAAATTGGCCTAAATTGTCTAAAACTACAATGCCTAGAGCTTTGATATATGGTATGTAGCATCATCTAGTGGTCCCCTACCAAGATTGTGCAAATTATGCCCTTGGGGTCAAAATTGGCCCAACCGGGGGTCACCGTTTTACATAGACTTATATAAGGAAAACATATTAAAATCTTCTTGCCTAAAACTTCACTGCCTAGAGTTTTGATAATTGGTATGTAGCATCATCTAGTGGTTTTCTACCAAGATGTTAAATTATTCCTTTGGGTGAAAACTGTGCAGGGTTTCATGTATAATCAGGTGAGCGATATTGGGCCATCATGGCCCTCTTGTTTCCACATTTTCTGGGATTGGCAAAAAATTGTTAAAATTTGAAACATGTGATCACCATGAAGTTAAAAGCTAGGAATAAAATAAAATCCCTACAAATAATCAATTTTATTTTAAAACTACTTTTCTTGTTGTTGTTTTATTGCAGGTGAAAATTGAGACTCACCACCAATTCCAAGACATTGCAAGTGTCGTAGCCCTGTCCAAATCTTATGCTGCCACAGAACATTATATAGAAAGTAAATATGATATCCACATACAGAAGATTGGTACCCATTATAAAGCATTTCTGTAAGTATAAGAAGATTGGTACCCATTATGAAGCATTTCTGTTAGTATTAGAATATTGGTACCCATTATGAAGCATTTCTGTTAGTATTAGAAGATTGGTTCCCATTATAAAGCATTTCTGTAAGTATTAGAAGATTGGTTCCCATTATAAAGCATTTCTGTAAATAAGAAGATTGGTACCCATTATGAAGCATTTCTGTTAGTATTAGAAGATTGGTACCCATTATAAAGTATTTCTGTAAGTATTAGAAGATTGGTACCCATTATGAAGCATTTCTGTAGATAAGAAGATTGGTACCCATTATGAAGCATTCCTGTAAGTATTAGAAGATTGGTACCCATTATAAAGCATTTCTGTAAGTATTAGAAGATTGGTTCCCATTATAAAGCATTTCTGTAAGTATTCAAACCTTTCCCTTTCTGTTAGTTTTAGTTCCTTTGTAGCTCAGTGTACTTGTCATCTAATCAGGTGACCAGGGTTCAAATCCAGGTGGAGGCACATAATTTATATATATGCCTGCCATATTTCTGCAGTAAGCTCACTAGCAAATAAAGGCCAAGCATAGCATTTAAAAAATATGATGACGGAACAATAGCATATTGACAGTATGGAGTAGTTGTGCCTACAGTACTGCTCAAACTTGCCATGTAGTATGGCATCCACTTTCAATGTGATATGTCTCATGTTGGATCACAGGTATCAACATAGTTATTCCCCATCACAAGGGGAGTCCATAAGGAAAAGGCTGATAACTCTGTTAATATATTTATGAGTTATCTGCCCTTGTTACTCTTGGAACTTCCACTTAAAGATGAGCAAGGGTAGAAAATGATATTTTGTCATCATTAAAAATTATTTTACATGTGTTTGAATGTGATTTAGAAATGACACAATGAGGATGTCACTTCAGTGCCTCCATAATTTTATACATCTTTTACTTAATCCTTTACAGATTTTGTACTTTACTCTGGAGGATGTTATTGGTTTCAATTAACAAAGAAAACCACATGTGATATAATATAAACAATAAAACAACCATTATAATGTACAGGCAATTAATCAGTGGTTAAGAATAGGTCCCACTGAGCAATTTTTGGCTCGGCGATGCACTCCCGATTGAAACAATTGAGCTTCGGCAGATATCGAGAGCAGACTTCACAAATATTCTATTATAACTTCCCCGATGCTTCTAGTAGACCATGATGACCCTTTCCTTGATGTCTTCCAATGCTCATTTATAAGATCGGATGTACATTGCCGAGGCAAAAATGCTCAGTGGGACCTAGGTTTTAATGTTAGGTACTGGTAATCTGAAGTGCTTTTACATGTAAGAATTTCCAGAATTAGTTCTTGTACTTCAGCACTGTCAGCTTGCAACCTTGTTTTATGATGCCAGCATTGTGCCAGCATGAGATCATTATCAGTGATTATCTGGGGTCATAAAACACTGTAACTGGTCAGTGTAAGGGATCAGGGCACTGTTTTATCATAGCATTTACGGTAATCGTAAACTTACTTCAAATTTGAATCCTTTATAATTTTGTAACTGCTTCAAATTCTGGTAAAGCAATAGGTAAAATCCTAAGTTAATTAATTCAGTTAATGATTTTAAACAATATGTTTCCTTCATTTGCAGATGTAAACGCATTATAAGGAATTTAAATTTGTAGGGTAAGTTTAAAATGTTCGTAAGTCCTTTGATAAAACAGTGCCCAGAGGCCCATATAGCTACTGATAATCAATGATGTGCTACTGTATGTAGTACCCTAAAAAATATGTGTTACATTGTGTGTTTGTTTAATTTGTATAATTAGATATATTTCTTTGATTTTTGTTTCCATCTGGTTTAAGTGTGTAAAAACTTTTGGTTAAAATATTTACTATTTCAGTTATTAATATTCCCTAAGAGTTATTTAAATAAATACACACCCAAACCAGATACAAATAAAACTAAGCAACTATACCAAAGAGGTACACAATATCAATTCTGATTGTATGTCTGTGAATATACCTTTTTTATAAATATAAGATAACATAATACTCATAGATCTAGTGAATAAATTAAAAAAAAAAATTAAAAACATCAAAACAAAACCAACATCAAAAATAACATTTTTATATCTTATGAATAATATCAATTCACTCATTTCATTGAAAAATTTTTAAGAAATGTTAATCATGAGGCATACAGCTACCGGTATATAAGTTATATATGTTCAGATTTTTTAAACACTTTTATAATTGTGCATTAATTTGCATGCATTTGTGTCTAATCACAGGACAGTCGTTTTCAAGCAACACAAACAAAATTATGCACAATCTTAATGGTTCAGGTTTTTTTCACAATAAAATATTACAAAAACTTATATATCAATTTAATTTTACTATAGGCCTACAGATATTTTATAACTTCCTGTCATAAAGGGAACTCTTGTTGTCTCTTATCTAATACTAGGGCCTCTTGTAAACTAATTAACATGCTGTGCAATGTTGCATAATATTATGTAATAGGGTACAATATGGTCAGATATCTCAAAAATCAGTAACCACATGCTGAGAAAACTATGACCAAATTTGGTTGGCACAGTGCCAAAATTCAGGTCTTTAACTTTCATGATCAGACATCTGGTTAAAATGCCTGATACAACTATTGATAGATGCCGAACATAACCTTTATTTACCAGTCAGCTTTCTGCTGAAATATGGCAGGTGTACAAGTTCCCCACCCGAATTTGAACCCATGTCACTGGATAAGATGGCAAGCATGCTTACCATTGAGCTACGGAGATAGAAAGGGGTTGGCATTTGATTTGCAGTGATGGGAGGGGTGGGGTTTGCAGAACACAGGTTGGGTAAGGATATTAGCCCTCTGATGTGAGGGGTTGGGTTGGCAGAACACAGGTTGGGTAGGATATTAGCCCTCTGATGTGAGGGGTGGGGTTGGCGGGAGACAGGTTGGGTTAGGATATTAGCCCTCTGATGTGAGGGGTTGGGTTGGCAGAACACAGGTTGGGTAGGATATTAGCCCTCGGATGTGAGGGGTGGGGTTGGCGGGAGACAGGTTGGGTTAGGATATTAGCCCTCGGATGTGAGGGGTGGGGTTGGCGGGAGACAGGTTGGGTAGGATATTAGCCCTCGGATGTGAGGGATGGGGTGGGGGAGACAGGTTGGGTTAGGATATTAGCCCTCGGATGTGAGGGGTAGGGTTGGCGGGAGACAGGTTGGGTAGGATATTAGCCCTCGGATGTGAGGGGTGGGGTTGGCGGGAGACAGGTTGGGTAGGATATTAGCCCTCGGATGGGAGGGATGGGGTGGGGGAGACAGGTTGGGTTAGGATATTAGCCCTCGGATGTGAGGGATGGGGTGGGGGAGACAGGTTGGGTTAGGATATTAGCCCTCGGATGTGAGGGATGGGGTGGGGGAGACAGGTTGGGTTAGGATATTAGCCCTCGGATGGGAGGGATGGGGTGGGGGAGACAGGTTGGGTTAGGATATTAACCCTCGGATGGGAGGGATGGGGTGGGGGAGACAGGTTGGGTAGGATATTAGCCCTCTGATGGGAGGGGTGGGGTTGGCAGGAGACAGGTTGGGTTAGGATATTAGCCCTCTGATGGGAGGGATGGGGTTGGCGGGAGACAGGTTGGGTTAGGATATTAGCCCTCGGATGTGAGGGGTGGTGTTGGCGGGAGACAGGTTGGGTTAGGATATTAGCCCTCGGATGGGAGGGGTGGGGTTGGCAGTAGACAGGTTGGGTTAGGATATTAGCCCTCGGATGGGAGGGATGGGGTGGGGGAGACAGGTTGGGTTAGGATATTAGCCCTTGGATGGGAGGGATGGGGTGGGGGAGACAGGTTGGGTTAGGATATTAACCCTCGGATGGGAGGGATGGGGTGGGGGAGACAGGTTGGGTAGGATATTAGCCCTCTGATGGGAGGGGTGGGGTTGGCTGGAGACAGGTTGGGTTAGGATATTAGCCCTCGGATGTGAGGGGTGGTGTTGGCGGGAGACAGGTTGGGTTAGAATATTAGCCCTCGGATGGGAGGGGTGGGGTTGGCAGTAGACAGGTTGGGTTAGGATATTAGCCCTCGGATGGGAGGGATGGGGTGGGGGAGACAGGTTGGGTTAGGATATTAGCCCTTGGATGGGAGGGGTGGGGTTGGCAGAAGACAGGTTGGGTTAGGATATAAGCCCTCGGATGGGAGGGGTGGGGTTGGCGGAAGACAGGTTGGGTTAGGATATTAGCCCTCGGATGGGAGGGGTGGGGTTGGCAGTAGACAGGTTGGGTTAGGATATTAGCCCTCGGATGGGAGGGATGGGGTGGGGGAGACAGGTTGGGTTAGGATATTAGCCCTTGGATGGGAGGGGTGGGGTTGGCGGGAGACAGGTTGGGTTAGGATATCAGCCCTCGGATCGGAGGGCTGGGGTTGGCGGTAGACAGGTTGGGTTAGGATATTAGCCCTCAGATGGGAGGGGTGGGGTTGGCAGTAGACAGGTTGGGTTAGGATATTAGCCCAAAATTATTTATCTTATAACAATGTCCCTCTGATATGTGAAGTCAAATGTTATGAAGTTCACAAAACAAATTCTTACCCACAGTTTTGAATTTTCCATTGTAACATCTGCATGACATAAAAAATACCTGTCAAACTAGTTAAATCCAAAATAGGAGTGATAAAGCAAAACATGTCACAAGGTGCACTTAAATGTGATTTAATAGGGATTTAATTAGATTCATAAGCAACAGAAGATCATAATGTGAATTAAATATACCTTTGTTCAAAGTTAGGTGAACTTGGGAAACCAGAAATTAACAACAAAATAGGAGTAACTCCAAGTTTTGATAGGATCTCTCGGTAGTTTTTAGCTCACCTGTCACAAAGTGACAAGGTGAGCTTTTGTGATCGCTCTTCGTCCATCGTCCGTCCGTCGTCCGTCCGTTCACAATTGCTTGTGAACACACTATAGGTCACAAATTTAGCCTGATCATTATGAAACTTGATCACAATGATCATCTCTATAAAATCTAGGTCAAGTTGGATATTGGGTCATCTGGGGTCAAAAACTAGGTCACTAGGTCAAATCAAAGGAAAACCTTGTGAACACAATAGAGGTCACAATTTGAGCCTAATCTTTATGAAACTTGATCACAATGATCATCTCTGTAAAATCTAGGTCAAGTTCGATATTGGGTCATCTGGGGTCAAAAACTAGGTCACTAGGCCAAATCATTGAAAAACCTTGTGAACACATTAGAGGTCACAATTTGTGACTAATCTTTATGAAAATTGATCACTATGATCATCTCTATAAAATCTAGGTCAAGTTCGATATTGGGTCATCTGGGGTCAAAAACTAGGTCACAAGGCCAAATCATTGAAAAAGCTTGTGAACACACTAGAGGTCACAATTTTGACCTTATCTTTATGAAACTTGATCACAATGATCATCATTATAAAATTTAGGTCAAGTTCGATATTGGGTCATCTGAGGTCAAAAACTAGGTCACGAGGCCAAATCATTGAAAAATCTTGTGAACACACTAGAGGTCACAATTTTGACTCTATCTTTATGAAACTTGGTCACAATGTTTATCTCTATAAAATCTAGGTCAAGTTAGATACTGTGTCATTTGGGCCAAAATCTAGGTCACTAGGCCAAACAGGTGAGCGACCCAGGGCCCTTTGGACCCTCTTGTTTTGTTATCAGAGGATGTTTCTAAATTCAAATATGAATACAAACAGAAGAAAATTTGGTCAACTTTTGCCATTACTGTCAAAATCACAGACTTGTAGTTGTGTTGCGATGTTACTGTTTTCTGTGCTTGGCTGGTTAAGTTGAGTGCTGCCTTCCCTGTCCGATTTCCTCATTTCTTTTTAGCTCACCTGTCACATAGTGACAAGGTGAGCTTTTGTGATCACTCTTCGTCCGTCGTCGTCGTCCGTCAATAATTTGCTTGTGTACACTCTAGAGGCAAAAGTTTTGATCCAATCTTCATGAAACTTGATCAGAATGTTGTTCTCTATGAAAACTAGGCCAAGTTCGAAACTGGGTCATGTGGGGTCAAAAACTATGTCACTAGATCAAATCTTAGAAAAATCTTGTGTACACTCTAGATGTCACCAATTTGTTCCAATCTTCATGAAACTTGGTCAGAATGTTGTTCTCCATGAAATTTAGGACAAGTTCGAAACTGGGTCATGTGGGGTCAAAAACTAGGTCACTAGGTTAAATCTTATAAAATCCTTGTGTACACCCTAGAGGTCACCAATTTGATCCAATCTTCATGAAACTTGGTCAGAATGTTGTTCTCTATGACATCTAGGCCAAGTTTGAAACTGGGTCTTGCCGGGTCAAAAACTAGGTCACTAGGTCAAATCTTAATAGGCCTTGTGTACACTCTAGAGGTCACCGTTTTTATCCAATCTTCATGAAACTTGGTCAAAATGTTGTTCTCCATGAAATCTAGGCCAAGTTTGAAACTTGGTCATGTGGGGTCAAAAACTAGGTCAATAGGTAAAATCTTAGAAAAACCTAGTGTTCAAACCAGAGGTCACAATTTTGATCGTATCTTCATAAAACTTGATCAGAATGTTGTTCTCTATAGAATCTAGATTAAGTTTGAAACTGGGTCATGTGGGTCAGAAACTAGGTCGCTAGGTCAAATCTTAGAAAAACCTTGTGTTAACTCCAGAGGTCATGGTTTTGATCCAATCATCATGAAACTTGGTCAGAATGTTGTTCTTTATGAAATCTACGCCAAGATTGAAACTGGGTCATGTGGGTCAAAAATTAGGTCACTAGGTCAAATCTTAGAAAAACATTATGGTCAGAATGTAGGTTGAACTGATACTTAGACCAATGTGCAACAGGTGAGCGACCTAGGGCCTCTTGTTTGTACTCTACTCTATCTGTTAGTATAAATGTTATATTTGATATTTCAGACGTAAATCAATATCGGGTAACTGGAAGGCTAACACAGGGTCGGCCATGTTGGAACAAGTACAGATGAATGACAGGTATATTCTATAATCGTGTTACTTTACATAACTCAAACCTCTCAATGTGTGCGCTCAAAACTTCAGTTTAAAAGTTTAAAAGCGGGAGTTTGAGTGATTGGCGGAAGTTGTTAAGTTAGTTAGACTGGTACTGTCAGATATTATTTTATCCTTATATAATGGTATTTCTGTTGTAGTCCTGAAACTTTGCAGAAATGTTTATGAGCGATTGGGAGGTTGTGCACCTTGGATTTTTTATTGCAGGAATCGAGTCTGATGAGTTATGGGTCTTATAAACAAGGAAAAATGCAGTTTAAGTGAATATATGCTGATAGTTAATAAGGCAATTTGCGTGTTAAACAGAAAATATAAAGGTTTTAAAAAAACCATATTTATAACATTGTTGTAATTTATATCGCCGGTAAATTAATAGCTGTGGCCTTTTGAGCAGGTTTTTAAATGATGAAGTATCAGACCAGAAAGTGACTGTGTTTATGTATTTCACTGCATGTGTCTCCCTGCAGGTTAACATCATGAAGTACTTAAAAGTTTGCCGAATGGTTCCAAAGTTTCCTGATAGTCATTATCTTGTCAATGCTCAACAATCAAATCATCATAAACCTGGCAATTGTTTTTATTTTTATTGCACTTCGGTTAAATCATGAATTTGCAATGAAGGGAAATCTGTATTTCATCAAGGTGCAGCAGCTGTTCTTTTAAGTGATTATTTCAAAACTTCATATGATTTATGATTTTCTGTGCTTGAATAGTGAGAGTTCCTACAATTTCATATATACAGGGTGTCTCAAAATACATGTCCGCTTGTTGAGGGGTCATAACTTTGCCAGATGAGTTAGTAAATTAATAATCATAGTCTCATATGAAAGCTAAATTTAAAAATTGTGGGGTGAATTATATCATGTGTCAATACTCGAACAGTTGATGACGTCATATACGTTGTACTAACGTCATTAGCAACGGACGTTCTAAACTGTCCGAAGAGGCAGATAACATAGTTTGTACGGTAACATGGGTAAAATTAATATCGTATATCGGCATAGTAATAGTCAGTCGTACCATAATATGCACACACTTGCACACTCTGGCTGAGAAACTGATCAGTGGCCATTAGAAAATGAAATCGGAAAATCGGACGTACTGAAGGGAGGAACACATTTTAAAAACAATTAGGACTGAAATTTTGATATTCACACAATTCTAGGCATATCATAATTATAAAAGATGCACCAATTGCCTTAAATGAACATACTGGATTTGATGTATAGCGGTATGTCTAGCGTATCTCCAACAGTCCAAAAATAGTCATATAATGTAGCTTAAAATTATAAAAAAGTACTTAATGAAGTATCAATCACCAAAAACTGCCTTGGTAGTAGAATGAATTTGGTTATGCTACTTTTATTGAAATCAGGAAAAAGTAACCAAAACATCCTACATATTTATTTCTTCTTATATTATTTGAAAGTTAGATTATACAATTCAAAAAATACAACTACATCGAAACTCAAAATATCAATTTGTGGAGAAAATGGAAACATAACATCCGACTCAAAGGTATGTGAACGTCATTAAAGTCGTCAAACGACGTCAAACACAGGTTTTTACCGAATTGGGGTTAGCAACTAAAAATGCATTCTACAGGTTTCGTATGCATTGTTTCGGATAATTGTTTCATGATTTCTTCATTGATTTGAATGCCCTTTGATCTTACATATAAATATGATATGTACAGCAATACATTACAGAGTTATACGTCCTCAACAAGCGGACATGTATTTTGAGACACCCTGTATATGCAGAAATACGGATTCGCTGAATTAGGAAGAATAATCTTTTCCGCACAAAATAAAAGTTATTTGATGAAAACATTCCAAGAAATAACAAAGTTTTGGCTGTTTGAAGTTACATTATCCAAATTGTAACTATAAAACTGTGTTTGAAACCTAGTTAAGTGTAGGGATGTGTGCTTATGACATCGGAATCAAACTTGCGACTCATTTTCAGGATTGGGCATTATGCCTCAATAGAACCCATGTTAAGTAGAGTGCTGCCTTCCCTGTTTGATTTCCTCATCTATTTTTCTTATGATTTATGCAGTAGAAGGGGGTCAGATTTTTAGAAATGGAGTCTGTAAGTTATGGATTTCAAAATAAATAATTGGAAGAAAACTTATTTATTATCTGCTTTCAATGGATTATGGTGATTTTCAGTGAAAATAACAGTGAAAAATAACATAGAAAAATAACATCTTGATAATTTCACAGTTCCAGTTAATAAGCTGGTTCCAGTACTGCACACAAAAACAATGTAACTTCAACAGCACTAGGCGTCAAATTGGACATAACATCATTATCGCACCATAACTGTCACATTGTGACGTTCTAATTTTATCGTAATTTTTCCAATTTAGCCAATTACTGTACTGTTATACAAGAAAAAGAAGCAAATCATAAACAGAACATTTGTTGATTTTTGGTGAAAGGTCTTATTTTATTTCTCTCATTATATTTTCTGTGATCACTTATAAAAATTATATCTTACACCAAAATCAACAAACATTGGATATTTAATGTATGGTGTTTATATAATGGGTTGAGTTAGTCTTGCCAAAATTCCACAAGTTAATGTATGTTCAATACATTGTCAATTCCCAGTTAATTAAGTCTCTGTATTGATTTCAGTAACAACATGTTTGTAATGTATTTGCAGTGAGGGATTCTTATCTTGCAAATTAATGAATAATTCACTGATCAAACTATCATGTCCTTTGAATTTCCGACATCCAAAAGGGAGATAACTTCAGTGATGCTTGATCATCATAGAGAAAGTATTACTGTAAAATCATAAGTATTTGTGGGGAATTTATGTTAGTTTATATCCTCAACCATGGAATTAAGTCCCCAATGAATAATTATATCAGTAAGTAAGCTAAGTTTACAGTGGCTGCCATATTTGCTTTAAAATGAAGTTTTGGTAAGTTTACCTATATCAACATGTACAATAAAACAAGTTGCTTATTATCTGTTTGGTTTTAAGTGATTTCTTACAATTTCTGTGAATTTTTACCCTTGCCATTCTTCATGAAATCAGAAATCCTTGAGATTATGTCCCCATGAAAATTGAATGGTCTTTAATTATTACCTGAATCAATCCTTTTGAATATTGGTAATTTCTATAGTATATGACTTAATGGATAAGATATCCTTGAAATTACGTCCCCACATAATGTTTTTTATCACTAGAAGCACTAGAAATAAAGAGATTTTACAGTACATATATGTGTTTGTGAGCTCATCAGTAGTGTAACCATAACATATCAGGAAAAAGTCCTTGATGTTCTTCAAGAAGTAGGAATTATGTTAAATATGTGATTAAATGTCATGCTAGAATCCATAAATTCATAATAACTTGCCAGTTTGGCAGTTTGCCAGATATGATAAACAAATTGCTGAGCTTGTAAAACTGATATATAACAGAGAAATATCCATATCTCTGAGCTTGTAAAACTGATATATAACAGAGAAATATCCATATCCCTGAGCTTGTAAAACTGATATATTACAGAGAAATATCCATATCCCAACATCCCACAATATCATAGTGTCTACTATCATATTTGGAGAAAATGCTGAATCGTGTAGAATCATGTAAGGTTTGATCTCACGCACTCACTCGTGCCTTGCTCCCACTCAACATTTTTTTGCCACAGTGATGTTATCCAGAAATAAACTTTGGAATGTATCCGGGGGGGGGGGGATATCAATGTCTAGGGGAAGCTTGAGGAAGTTATTAGGAAATTTGGGAAATCCCTGTTCCACAATCCTCACGAAAGTCATTTATTTCCATTGGGAGTTCTTCGCTGAGGCAAAAGAAAGGCTCCGTGGGACCAAGGCATTACTAAATGAATGATGATGATGATGATGGATTATTTGTTTGAGTTTTCTATGATAACTTACTATTGTCTGGGCAATATGTTAAGGGGATTAAATTAAAAGGATGTTCCTCCACGGAGAGATGAGAGACGTCAGTGTATATTATACTGCAGACTGTGTATACTCGGGGATGTTCGTCAGAATCAGCCTCTACATTCAGTCTGATTAAATATGATTATAAATGATTGTTTTGAAATATTCCTTTATCCCTATACTCCATGGGGATCTGTGTTGGTGCATTTACCCAGTTCCATGTAGACATTTTAAAAACATTTTTTTTGCAATTTTACATCTGTCACTGCGCCCTTTCTTTTGATGGTTGCACCTGTTTTGTGATTACTCTTTGACCGTCGTCCGTCCAGCGTCTGTCCATCAACAGTTTGCTTGTGTTCGCTCTAGAGGCAACAGTTTAGATCCAATCTTCATGAAACTTGGTCAGAATGTTGTTCTCAATAAATTCTAGGCCAAGTGCGAAACTGGGTCATGTGGGCTCAAAAACTAGGTCAAATCTTAGAAAAACCTTGTGTTCACTCCAGAGGTCGCCGTTTTAATCCAATCATCATGAAACTTGATCAGAATGTTTTTCTCAATAAAATCTAGGCCAAGTTTGAAACTGGGTCATGTGGGTTCAAAAACTAGGTCACTAGGTCAAATTTTAGAAAAACCTTATGCTCACTCTAGAGACCCCTGTTTTGATCTAATCATCATGAAATATGGTCAGAATGTAAGTTGTACTGATACCTACACCAATGTGCAACAGGTGAGCGACTTTGGGCCCTCTTGTTGTTGTTGTTGTTTGTTGACTTTTACTCTGGCTATGTTAGACTGACTGATTCAACAGGGTCACCTTGGTGTCGGAGTGTCCGGGCATTTTGTTGTCTTAGTTCCTTTTCATCTAACTAATCATTTCTTAGCTTCCATTACAGTGTTCTGGTGTTTCTGTCGAGGTATACTTTTCCCAGTGACACTGTTCCAATTTGTAACAAATACTTTATACCAGTAGTCATATCTTTTTTATGTATTATCAAATCTCTTTGCAGATACGTTTTAATGCAAGGAGCAAATCTATATTTATGGATTTCAAATTAGAAAAGTGGAACGGCTTTTGTCATGTTATCTTGTAAATCCAATGTGTTATTTGAGTATATCTAAAACTATAATGCAAGTTTGTCCCAGTTCAACAAAATCAATTTTACAATATTTTACTGGTGTCTTTATTTAGATATGTTGCATACTATTTTCTAATGACAGTATTGGTGACAATAACTGTTTAGGGAGGATCAGTTCTCTTCAAATAGCTTTTAGCTTACAATAGAGAATTTGCAAGTTTCCTGGAAAGTTACTCCATTAATACGTACTTTATATCAAAATTATAATGTAGGCCTACTTTTCAAGCTCTTATTGCATGACATGAAATTGCCCTCTTACAAAAAACTCGACCTTTCTACAGACAATTCCTTGGGGATTTGTTTAATGGATTCATTGAATAGACAATAGAATAGAAACTTGACCTACTTTCTCTTTCAAATAGAACCTTATTATATTGTGATAAATATTATTTTTGCAGTAGCTTTCAGGAGAATTCTAAAACTGCTATTTTAGTTGATCAATTACCTCTATGTTAAAATTTTTTTTTACACATGCACTGTTGACAAGCGTGAAAGGTTATAATATATAGAGTGGTAATTAGCATTATTTGGCAGTTATTTTCTCTAGAGCAATGATCCCTGTTTAAGTTCAGGTCTGTGACGTGATTACGATTCAATATATACCCCTCTCGTGATTACGATTCAATATACCCCTCTCGTGATTACGATTCAATATACCCCTCTCGTGATTACGATTCAATATACCCTGTCTCGCTTTTGCTCATTTATTTTTAACTGCATTACTCACTGAGCTTATTCTCTCTTAAAGGGAAAGCGAGTCTACTATTAGCACATTTACAGGGCTTATTTTGTTTATGTGAAAAAAGAATCTTACATGAGTGTCTATCCATATTAATTTATTAAATTTGTTTGACAAATTCAATATGAAGAGACACTCATGTAAGATGCTCTATATATTGAGATAATCGCTCTGATTGTATCCATCTACAAGATTCTATACTGGATAAGAGGAAAGTAATGAATGTAGTCAGCCCACTAAGCTCAGTCGGTAGAGCATGAAACTCCTCATCTCAGGCTTGTCAGTTCAAGTCCCCGGGCTGCATGACTGACTAAAATTACTTATAGTCTTTCAGATGAGACTTTAAACCTATGTCCCATGTATAGGTGCTTTACACCTGGCATGTAAAAGAACAAGTGTCTCTGAAATGGTTACACCTCCTGTATCTGCACTATCCGCGAAACCAGACGAGAATAAATAAAACCATATCAATGATTGTATAGTTTGCTATTTAATAGTCTAGTCATGTTCCAGTATCATTATGAATGTCTGTTTAAGTATATACTCCCCAAATTACTAGCAGGGATAATAAAATTGCTCTATGATTTAATTACAATTGATTAGTATATACTTGTTAATTACAGATATAAACTGTGGGTAGATGAATGTAGTAAGATGTTCGGAGGTCTAGATGTGTTGGTGGTTGAAGCTATACAAGGCAAGGATGGCAAGGAATATATTATTGGAGTAAGTAAGAGAGATATCTGATCTGATTAACCCTGTATTCCAAATATGTCAGTAGACTCATTTATTATGCCCTCCATCTTTGATGAGAGGAATATTGCTTTGCACATGTAGGTCCTCGGACTGGTTGTCCGTATGTCTGTCGGTAGATCAAAATGGTTTCCATTACTGTATACATACAGCGGGTATATTTCACGGTGTCCAAATTTCGTATTAATTGGATCCTTTTGAATTCACGGTGTCTTGATTTCGCGCTAACAGCACGGGCCGCAAAATTAAAACCTAGTTGGTAAACATGTCGCTACAGAATTCGGGGTTGTGGGTTCGAATCCTCGGGCTGGCCAACTAAAGTTACTGATATTCTTTCGGATGAGACTTTAAACCGAGGTCCCATGTATGGGTGCTATACATATGGCATGCAAAAAGAACCGGAGATGCTTCTGGAATTAGGGCATCTTCTGTATCATGCACTATCCCCAAAATACTAAAAGTCTTGTGGAAGCCTCGCCCATAAGGATTATCCGGTGACGAGTATAAAGAAACGCAATAAACCAAACATACTGATCATTAACTGCTAACATTAGAAAAATATGTAGATCTATTTACAAACAAATAATTATTTCGGCAAACATTTACACCTTCCGCAAACAAAACTGTTATTAAAATTGAACAAGTGTGATTAAACGACTTACAATTAAACCTTCAAACGATATTGATATGCATGCATAGAGCTTTAAACACCTTCTTTACAAATATCCAATTTCTAATAATATTTTATACATGTCATAGTCTATTTATTATTACCGTATTTTACTGAAGCGACACAATGTGTCGCTATGTACGTCTTGGAAAGTAATGTTCTTAAAGCTCCTTGATGCATTGTCTCCCTTTGTAAAATTTATATATTTTTGGTGATGATTTCGCGGGGTTTAGATTTCGCGCATTTGATGTTCACCGCAAATATAGCGAAAATTAAACCCCTGCGAAATATACCCGCTATACAGTAAATAAAATAAGGTCAGTAGGTCATAGGTCAAGGTCACAGTGATTTTTACCATTTTCAACAATTAGGCTGCCATGGGGGCATATGTATTTTACAAACATCTCTTGGTGAAAATAATCTATAATTAGTCCAGCAATAATGTCCAATAAACATTAATTTTTGGAGAAAGTTACCAAACTTGGTACAACTGTTCCTTGGTCCATTTGAAACATTTTTTTCATGAGACCCACTTAAAATATTTTCTTTGGTTGCCATAGCAACGGTTTTCAAAATGGCCGCCAAAATGATCAAATGGCTGTTTTCGCCCAATAACTTCAGTTTAGAATTGCATATCGTGATGAAACTTGGTGTATAAGTAGCTTGACTCAATACGCCACTAAAAATAAAAAGTTGGATTGGTGGGGTCAATATCTAGGTCACTGTTACTAAAAATAGAAAATCGGTTTTTGCTCAATAACTTCCGTTAAGAATGAGATATTTGGATGAAACTTGCTATATTCGTTGCTTGTAGGATGATACACGTTGGGATAAAAAATGGGACATTTGGGGTCAAGGTCACTGTTACTTAAAATAGAAAATCGATTTCCGCTGACTATATTCAGTCTGGAATGACATATATGAATGAAACGTAGTCAATATATAGCATCCGCGAAGATACTTTCAATCAAAATAGGTGAAAATGGGGTCAAGGTTGACGTTGATAAAATAAAAAGCCAGTTTCTGCTTAATAATAACAATTTATTACGAATTACAAGCAATATATAAGCACCCTGTTTGGTTTTCTATATTTTTGTTACCATGGCAACCACAATTGTTGTCTGAACAAAACACAAATTGACATGAATAATCTACTTATTAATCTGTATCCACATACCAAGTTTCATTAACCTAGCTTCAAAACTGTTTAAGCTATGACCGGATCCAGATTTTATAAGCGGACAAAACCTTGAGTTTACTATGTTATATATATAAGCCAGTCTCCAGGAACACCTGCTATTTTGACCAGAATTTTTTTGTGATGTTTCATTGTTATAAAGACTAATGCCAATGAAGCATGATTCAAAAGAAATTGTGTAAATATCTTGAGTTTTGAGGAAGTTACAGCTGTTTTTGTAAAGTCAATATTCCGAGTTTTTTTGTCTGACAACGCGAAGGTCATTCGAACGACATTTGACTGTAAAAAGTATTTCATAATTACTCCATATGATAAATTCTTGACATAAAATGTTCAAAATAGTGTCACATTTTAGAATTATGTTCTGATTTTTAAAATACATATTCTAATAGAAACATGTTGCATTTAGAGAAAGGCTACTGTTGTTTTAAATTGCTTACTCTCAGTTTTTCTTAATTGAAGTATTTTTCGAAATTGGTAACCATGGCAACAAAGTATATAGTTTCAACATAATTTATGAGGAAATTTAAAGCTAAGATATAGTACTATATGGATAAATTACTTAAAGTAGAATCAACAGATATAACGTTATAAATTTTTTCACTTATTTTAGAGCCTTTTCAAAACATTGTTTTATACAGTAATTACATGATGTCAAGTCAGCAGGTTTTCCTGGATTACGGCTCATAAATAAGTGGAGCATTAGGGGTCAATGTCACAGTTACTTTAAAAGAGTAACAGTTTACTATCAAATTACTTTGAATAAGATATTATGATGGCAATTGCTGTAAATGTAGCTTGTCTGAAGAATATATAGCGTATTTTGCGCCAGATTATTTTGCAGACATGAAAACATGATTTTCAAACTTTCATGGAATTTCATAGTTTCTTGTTGTGGAACTTCAGTGTTTCTTTTTTCGAATATATTAAACAATGCAACGTTAACAACAATATATGAGATGGTGACCTAAGGGTGTAACACTTAACAAATTTTGTAACAGTAATCAAGGAAATGGGGCCCACTTGAAGTGTTAGCCTCATTTGATTAGCAGACTTGAAGCCCTGTATAATTTGGAAAATGTCAAGGCCACACCAGGTACTAGTATTTGAAAATATGATCAGGCAAAGCCTTCTCAAACAATATGATCTACTCAATATACAATATGCAGAGATTCCATGCCTGTGTGGTAATCATCATTATGCCTAGGTATCACTGAACATTTTTATCCTGACAATCAAGATACCTAGTTTGGTCGGGCACAGCAATTCCTCGTCAGAAATTCCTTTCTTGGCGACACGTTGTGTTTTATTCCTGTCTTAGCAATGCTTTTGGTAGATAGCGGCTCTTTGTGGTACACACCATTGCCTGATACATAATTGCTTGGAGTAGGTTGTTTCATTTACATTTTTTTGTGTTTTATTCCAAAGAATTGCATTTTACACAAGTTATTTCATACATAAATGTTTTGATGTATTAAGCAAGTTGTTACTACCAACCAAATGCAGTGAGTTATTGACGAATATGATGCTTAATAATTGTGTGGTCTTCTGATACCAAAAATACTTAATTACTGTTTATAGTTAGTAATATTTTACCCAAAAAAGATAACATAACATATGAACAACTCTTAGAACAGATTATTAATTTCTTGATATGCGAAAAGACAACATGTGCCTATCGTAGTGATTAATAATAAAATAGCACAGTTTGTGGCGTTATGACATTGTGATCATTAGATTCCAAAAATCCTCACTTTTATTAATTTTATATTTTTGACTGTTTCACCCCAAATATATCCCAAGACGCCGGTCATTTTGAAACTAGATTATTAATATATTATTAGGAAAACTGCATATGTCTTTCTTAGCGATTTATAACTAAATAATGCGATTGGTGCCATTGTAGTAAACCTATTCCAAAATCACCATTTTAGTTTATATTTTGTACGATTTTACCCCAAAATAGCATTAAGTAATCATAAATGATCATATCTGATTTGATATACTAAACTTTAAGTTACTACAAATGAATTGCAGTTGTTTTATAAATAATACGATTTTAAATGCTATCGTGGCCAATCGATTCCTCAAATCCTCACTTTTGTTTATATTTCCAATGTTTTTGCCCCAAAAATATCTTAAAATACATAACATGTAGGCACAAGATTAGCAATATCATAAGCACGAAGACAATATGTGTCCATCCTATTGATTTATAATCAAATACCATAATAAATGACATTACAGTAAACTGATTCCAAAAATCATCATTTTTTGTTTTCATTTTGTAGTATTTTACCCAAAAATATCGTATCTTGACCAATAGCCGATAATTTCGTATGATATATAATACGTTAAGATACTACACTTATATTGCAGGGGTTTTCAATAAAATACTACTATAAATGACATTGTGGTCTGTCAATTCCAAAAATCCTCACTTTTGTTTGTAGTTTCTCATATTTTACCCAAAGATGTAGGTCTCAAGTGTTAGTATAGAACTCCACATGAAGTATGCTACAAGGCAACACTTATTTGGCAGGATATAACATAAAACATTTATGTGCATTTTGTTCCCTGTTCTGAAATTCGCAGAAAATGGTGACGTAACTTAAAAACTCAATTTTCTCAATTTCATGTCATGCCATTAAGGGCCCTTTTCTCAGATCGAGGCTTATCTATATTGAAATTTACGTCCTTAGAATGAAATATCTGCTTTCTCCACTAATTAATAATTAAACTGGAATACATTTAACCAGATTTTTTTAGAACTATCGGTATAAATGTTAAAAATATAGTATCAGTATACCTAAAGACTATTATATAGAATATTTCAAATTTGGCGGCCATTTTGTCGGCCATTTTGGATATGTCAAAACAATTTTTCGGTTAAAGGTATAAGTTAGATGTAAGTTAAATTATTTCTAATAAAAATACTTCACAATAACTCATAATAACGTTGTTATCATGCGTTATATAAGATATACACCGATTTTTCGTTTTTGGCGGCCATCTTTAAAAATGGCTGCCATGGCAACCATAATGGCAGATACGAGATGGGTCTCATGAAAAAAATGTTCCAATATGTTTGCCCAATGTATATACCAAGTTTGGCAACTTTCTCCAAAAATTAATGATTACTCGATTTTTGGAGACATTATTGCTGGACTAAATCAAGAGTGTCATGTGTTAGATTATTTCTTAAATGATTTCTTAGACAAGTTCACTTAATTGTATGAATATAAAACCGTCTGCTATCTTATGCAATGCAAACTGCATTGAAATACTTGTCTTCAGTCCATGTTTCTGAGATAAAAGCTAAGATTAATTTATAAAAATCTTAGAAAATTGTCCATGGTCTCAATCATCTTGTTTTTACCATGAGACATCTGCTATTTGAACAGTTGAAATCAGATCCGCATGAGAAAGCCAAAGTACTTTGGTACGGTACTAATGTTTGTGCTCCCTCACATATAGATTCATAAGTGTGGGGCATAAAGCATTGGTGCTGCGGCTGTCTGTATATCTGTCTGTCCGCCGATATGTAACGCAAATGTTGTGTGTTGAATTCCTCACAAACCATTGGGCAAAATTTCTTCAAACAGATTAACAACCTTAACATATCGTTGACCATAAAGGATGGACATTTTTCTGTGTCAATTTTTACTCGAGTTACGGCCTTTCATTACTTATATTATATACCCCAATGGGGTACCCTTGTCCCATGGACACATTTCTAGTTATATTTTGTGTATATTTTAGGTAAATGATTCAGCAATGACATTGTTAGGTGAGACCCAGGAAGAAGATAGGAAGATGATTGCTGAATTAACATTGTCCAAGATGCAAGCAACACTTAAACCTGTCCAAACATCAATGTAAGTTTCTTATTGTAACAATGTCCAAGATGCAATCAACACTTAAACCTGTCCAAACTTCAATGTAAGTTTCTCATTGTAACAATGTCCAAGATGCAAGCAACACTTAAACCTGTCCAAACATTATTGTAAGTTTCTCATTGTAACAATGTCCAAGATGCAAGCAACACTTAAACCTGTCCAAACATCAATGTAAGTTTCTCATTTTAACAATGTCCAAGATGCAAGCAACACTTAAACCTGTCCAAACATCAATGTAAGTTTCTCATTGTAACAATGTCCAAGATGCAATCAACACTTAAACCTGTCCAAACATCAATGTAAGTTTCTCATTGTAACAATGTCCAAGATGCAAGCAACACTTAAACCTGTCCAAACATCAATGTAAGTTTCTCATTGTAACAATGTCCAAGATGCCATCAATGTAAGTTTGTTAACCCTTCTCATTGTAGACTATTTATACTATATATTGCCAGCGAGAACCATGCAGTCATGCATGCTTAATGATACTTTGTACCAAGCCCAGTTGTACATACATTGTATTTTCAAAGACATTTAGGTCAGATAAATATTGCCAAGGTTATAATGGCCTTTACTTATTGGTGTCGAAATCGTTCTAGATCTTTGTCTTGTTTAAACTTTATCGAACATTCATTGTCTTGGCATGTAGTAGAGGACATGGTCATTGTATATGACCTGTCTGATCTGGTAATGGAACCAATCTCATGCCCGATACAATTTAGTACTGGATACAGTCTAGTGCCCAATACAATTTAGTACTGAATCAATCTCATGCCGGATACAATCTCATGCCTGATACAATCTCATGCCCTAGTCAATTTATTACTGGATACCGGTGCTTAGGTGGGAGAAGAATATGCCTGGGGTAGGGGAAGAAAAAACATAGGGGGGATAAAACGGGCGGGGGATAAAACTGACTGTTACACTGGTACTGTATGAAATATCAAACAGTTCAAAATGTTACCATACTGAATGTACTGTGAAAATATCTTCAGAATGAAAAGATAGGTTAAGCTGAAATGATGAAGCACATAATGATTTAGCTTCCTGGTTTAGTCATGTTTATGCTGGTACATCTAGGATATGTTTACCACACTCCATATACTGTCATCTATAAATATCTAGTAGGAACAACTTGTCAACAAGGTTCTTGTATGATAACAATAGCCTTGTCTAGACATTTCTGACAGGGTGTTAGATTACTCCTTGCCTGTTGCCTTAATTACAATATACACCACAGCTAGATAGAAAACTGTCTTAGTGTTAAACAAACATCCATCTGCTTTCAAGACATGTTACTTTGTTGAGCCAATCTTCAGAAACATCTCAATTTGAGCCTAATCTCATCTCAAATATTGCAATGACTTTTGTGTCGTTTGAATAATTTCCAAGGTAGGATGGACACAAACTTAGCATCAAAATATGTAATAGTATTGTTAGTTTACACAGTAACATCAGATTTATCTCACATTCAGACATTGATTTGGACAAAATCTCAATTTGATATGAGACTTTGGTTTAAGATGTTTGGGAGATCAGGGCCAGACAGGGTTGGTGGTTGATTATGTGAATGTCACTGGGATAATTTGAGTTCAATTCCTGGATTATGTTGATAAAGTTTTAAATAATTGATAGCATAGTCGTAGAGTGTCCACTTCAAGTGTGAGAGGTCTTGGGTTCGATCACAGGCTGTGACATAGATACAGGTCATCTAAAAATGATACACATACGTAGGGTTATCCAAAAGTTCGTGGACTTTTGTTCGTATTCAAAAACCATTTAACTTAAAGCTACGAATCTATGGTCCTTGTAAAATTGATTTATATTGAACACGTATACCAAATATCATACGGATATAATTAAAAATAACATAAATATAGCATTTGTAAGCATGCGTAGTAGGCATACCCGGCGCACGCTCAGAAATGAGGTACGTCGTCGCCCTTTCGACTTAATCATTTCATGAAGCTCTTAAACGCTGTAAATAAGTTGTGTTTTGTTTCCCGTAATCAGCTGTATACTTATAATATGCAAACACACTCGTTGTATCGATGTGTATTGAATTGTGTCGTTTCTATCTCTACAAGTGGATTTTTTTTCTCTTATACCTAGGATGGTCGATTCTAACCAAAGTAACGCTCATTCCTTGAACGTCAGTTTTGTACCTATTAACATGCATCGTCTGTCACACCACCCTGACTGTCTGTTAACTATTTATGCCATTTAAAAACAATTGAATACAATGCAGAAGGGTTCATACTTAATTTGCCAAACAATTCTTGCCTTCCTTGCAGGTTCCCCTAGCTGTATATATAATTGAATTATTTTGCGTCTGTAAATGATATCTTGTGACGTCATATTTTACGTTGAATTTATATGCCAACATTAACCCTCGATCTCATAAAATGACGAATATATACGATACAACCTTTAAATTACATCAAAATATCGGTATGACATTACTCAACATGAGGACTAATTTTTGTATTTATAAATGAAGAAACACCATAACAATCGACAATAACGTAACACATTTTACTGGAAAAAATCAGCAGTGCCCCGCTAACGCGTTTTTGTGTTACTATGGCAGCGTGTTACTCTTCATGCAATTGGTACTATAGAAGAGTTTTTTAAGGCAATTGTTTGTAATAGGTTAATGTCACTGTATGGTAATTTTCATACTGATCTGACAAAAAATGTCCCCTCATCCAAGCTTTAGTGATGGATGAGGGTCATTATTTGAATTAGCCTGAGGCTAAGCATATTTAACTCTGCATGTTCCTAACGTGCTACGCTCCTGGATCGCTGTTCACAAAGCGTGAAAACGGGCACCTGTCGCTCCTTATAAGGCGCAGGTAAACCCCATCCAATTCATAATTAAAAGTCTGCATTTGATGTCCCCTAAATGGGAGGGAAAACAGACAAATTAAACATAAAATCTACCTTCAAAATAAAAGTGGAGGGAAGTAATATGCTTAGCCTCAGGCTAATTCAAATAATGACCCTCATCCATCACTAAAGCTTGGATGAGGGGACATTATTTTTCATTTTGCCTTCGGCATCGCATATTTAACTCTGCATATTCAAAGTAAGGCAACAAATGCAACAAACTACATGATAACATTAACAAGTAACTTTAATTGTGCCATAACCAGCATAAACCCACACATGATAAATGTCACAACAGTAACAAACAAAAAATAACAGCATGTCAGTCAATATTTCAATATTTCAATATCCCTCTTCTACATGAAACTTCACTAATCACAATAGTAATGAACTAAGTAAACATTACCAAAACTCTAAATTATTCACTGTTCCAAAAACAATAATTATTATACTCTAAAAACTGCTTCCGCAAAAGTCACATCATTACTATCAATAGCCGACCTATGGTAATATTTAAAAAAGTTATTGTCTGACTTCCAGCCAGCAGTACTTAAGATATTCTTAACAGAACACTTCCCTTTTAAAGCCTTAGACACTGATGCAGATCTAAAGGAATGAGCTTTAAAAATAGATACATCAATACCAGCAAGCTCTAAGACACATTTAAGCCACCTGGCCAAGGTACTCGAGGTCACTGCATCATATGTACAAAATGAAATAAACAATTGTGAGCTATGTCGTAGCTTCTTAGTGACCTTAATATAATAACATAATGTATGATAAACACACAACTTTTCATTCTCAAAATGTTCAAGTTTCATACAAAAATCATCTCTCTTCCCAACACTATAGAGTTCTTCAACAAGTTCGGAAAATAAAAAGTCACACACTTGTCCTTACACTTCATAAAGTCTAGATTTAAACTCACTAATGTCTGCGCACGAGGTGCTGTCGCCAATGCAACCAGTGCTACCAATTTAAACGAAAGTTCTTTTAAAGTCAAACTCTGTAAGGGAAACAACCCTTCCAAACAATTTAATACCCTAGAAACATCCCAAGTAAATTGATATCTTGGCAAAGGAGGTTTCTCTAGAAAACAACCCTTCATGAACCTTGGAATTAACACTGGAGATAAACACCACTTATTCCCAGTAATGGATAAAGTTGACAATAAAGCTGATTTGTGGGTGTTCAACACTGAATAAGATTTTTTCTCTCTTAATAAACTGAATAAAAAACCCATTACCGTGGCTTCAGTTGTAATAACGGCACATTTACCCCTCCTATTACACCAAATGGACCATTTCCTCCATGCTGAAGTATATTGCTTGCGAGTCCCTTGCTTCCATGACTTGATGATGACTTCGATAACTTCTCCCGAAACTCCCTGCTTCTGTAATGCTTCCCTGATACTCGTACACCAACCATCCTGAGACTCCTGTGTAAAGGATGATGTTCATTATTATATGGTAAAGTTAATAAATCCTTGTGGCGTGGTAGCCTACGAGGAATTGATATTAATAGATCTAAAACCAAAGGATACCAAAATTGTGACCTCCACAATGGTAATACAAGAATGGCTTCATCGACGTTATCTTCAACAATCTTGTTAATCACACGTCCAATTAGACCAAAAGGAGGAAATAAATATGGTTTGAAATCTGACCATGAGAATGAAAAAGCATCAACTCTAAAACAACAAGGAGATGGATATAATGTTACATATCTTTCCACCTGAAAGTTTAACCTCGACGAAAACATGTCAATGTCAGGATAGAAAAATTCTGAACATATTCTCTCAAAAATATCTTTCTTTAACATCCACTCACAAGACCCTGAAAAATTTCTAGAATGGAAATCGGCAATCACGTTTTTACAACCTTCCAAATATGAAGCAGACAAATAAATATTTCTCTCCAGACACCATCTCCATATCTCTTTTGCCAAAGAATTTAAACTATCAGAAACCATACCACCCATATCATTTATATAGGCAACTGCTGAAATATTATCAGAATAGAAATGTATATGAGTATCCCTCTCTTTCAGATATAATGATTTTAAACCAAAGAAAATGGCAAGCAATTCCAAATAATTTATTGGATTATTTGCCTCCAACAATGACCAACGACCATTAACATACTGTTCTGAGTTTTGATCAAAACAAGACCAACCCATTAATGAAGCATCAGATTCACAAGAAAATTCTACTTTTTTAGGTCTGATTCTTTTACCATTTTTCCTGGATACATTGTCAATCCACCACTGCAATTCCAAAATACCATTATCATCCAATAAAATAGTATTATCATAGTCACTATCACTACCCAAACCAATAATCTTACATTTTTCCAAATGTCTGTAATGTAAGGGAGCTTCTAAAACTGCATAAAAGGCACTAATAACCATTCCAATGAATGAAGCTAAATCCCTTACTATAATATACTCAGATTCCAACAATCTCCTTGCCTTCCCAATGATATTACTTAACTTCTCCTCTGTTAGAAAAACCATGAACTCAACTGAATCCACTATCAACCCAAAAAATACAATCCTTTGAGTTGGCACCAATACTGATTTATCTTCATTAACAGTATAACCTAAGGATTCTAAAGTTTTACAAATAGTAGAAGCCTGATTTCCACAAAAAACTCTGTCTTGATTCATGTTAATCGAATCATCTATATAATAACAACATCTAATACTTATAGATCTAAACCAAGCATAAATAGGCTTTAATAACTTCGTAAAAACTCTTGGAGCTGCACTGTAACCAAAAGGTAAACACACAAAATGATATAATACCTCTCTCCATATATGAATTTCAAAAATTTATAATAATCTCTATGGATAGGCACAGAAAAATATGCATCCTTTAAATCTACAGAACAAAAGAAATCATTTTCCTGAACTAAGTCTAGAACTACTTTAAAATGTTCTTGCTTAAAATGTTCATAAACAACAAATTTGTTCAGCTTCTTCAAATTAATAATTGGTCTAAACTTGTTATTTCCCTTTTTAACCACAAATAAATTTGAAACATATTGATCTTCTTCCCAAACTGACTCCTTAATTGCACCTTTTTCCAGCAAATTTAAAACCTCTTTATCAATAATTAACATTTTTTCATCATCAAAAGGTATTTGATTGGGCAAAGACGTCTGTCTTGGCAAACATGTAAACTCTAACATATAACCTGAAACAGTCTGCAAAATCCACTTATCATTTGTGTATACATTCCAAGCATGCAAATGAAATTGAAGCATACCTACCGAACTTATTTCTCCCCGTTTGGGTCACTAGATACCGTTGAGGACCTTGCATTGTATGGTCTTCTTTGACCTCTATACTGTCCATAATTCCCACGGTAATTCTGTTGATTTCCACCATATGGCATGAATCAACCTCTACCACGACTGTAGTTCCTCGGGTAACGTCCTCTACCCCTATTAGGCTGATCTCTATTGTACATATTGTATCTATCTTTCCCAAAAGAATTACCAGCTAAATTGACGCCAGTATCACAATTTTTTATTTCCTTAGAAATATCATCCCCAAACAATAACGATGTAACCGGTACATTCAAGTTACAGATATTTCTGTACTTCTTATTGATGTTGGGTCTTATTAGATATCTACGACGGATACCCAACTTATGTTGAACTTGACCCAACATAGTCAACGATTCAGATATCAGCTCTCTGGCTTCACTATTCTGTTTGAACTGTGTCTTAAGCACATCAATTAACTTCAATATGGGAACAATCCCTGAAGCCACCTGACTCTGTATATCAAAGAATAACCGGTCATACGACCTGGCCCTCTTGTCTAACACCTTCCAGATCTCCTCATTTACTGCTGGAGTACATGGTACAATTTTCTGGAACACAATGCTTTTCCACAATTGTATCCACCTCACACTGGGAGACACATGCCGCATTAATAAGATCGGCTAACGATTTTGAAATAGGTGGACCTTTTTGTTTACATTTCATCTTGGGGATTTTCCATTCATTGTCAGAGTCATTTTCCTTGTCCTCATCAAACCATGAGGCAGATAATCTCTTATTAATCTGAGTACCCCTCTTGTCACCTGAGGTCTGAAGACCAATACTAGACCCTTCAGATTCCGAAGCATAATTACCCACTTGAACATGTAAATTAGGGGCAGTAGCCAGATTAACAGTTTCATCTTGATCGTACATTTGATCATATTCTTGGAAATATTCATTAATGCCCAACTTATCCCTCAACACGGACATCTGTTGCTCGTTTAAGTTGTTCAAATCAATTTGAACGGGCACTTTGGGCTGCACTTTTGCTTTTACTGTCTTTTTAACGAGAGTTTTACCCTTGCCTTTAGTCCCTGCAGTGGGCTTAGATTTATCCACAACCACAGACTTTAACTTCTTTTTAGCTACACTTGTGGAGGCCTTAGGCTCACCCACCTCATCAAACCCCGAAAATTCGGGGTCTGAACTTTCATTCAACGACAAAACGTCGTCGTCTTTTCCAGACATATTAGAGAACTAGAACGGATAGCTATCGAACGTAAAAATGTAAACAATCTTACATGTACACTCGGACACGACGTCCGGTGTTTTCTGACCTGAATGTCACGAATTAACTCTCAATATTAATAACAATTAACGAAGAACCTGGACACTCGTCCTAGGCATGCAATAAAAGTCAACAAAAAACAAACAAACAAACAAAACCGAACGAACAATTCACTTAAACTCACCAATCCAATATTTATAACGATACACGCTGCGATCACCCGGAACCGGACGCTAGTAAACTTATGAATTGGATGGGGTTTACCTGCGCCTTATAAGGAGTGACAGGTGCCTGTTTTCACGCTTTGTGAACAGCGATCCAGGAGCGTAGCACGTTAGGAACATGCAGAGTTAAATATGCGATGCCGAAGGCAAAATGAAAAATAATAAAAGTTTTAGAGCAAAAGTCCACCAACTTTTGGATAACCCCACGTATATCTCCCTTGCTTGACACTCATTTAATTAAATCAGACCCATAAAAAAATTATAAGCTCTACTACTTTACACTGACATAGGGCTAACTAACTAAGGAATGGAGTAAATGTTAGGATCTGATTTTAATGAGATTGGCTAGTTAGCCAAGTAACTTAAAAATATTTTAAAAAACCATCATGGTCATGTCTTATAGTCACAAGGGCTTTTCTTAACATAAACTCATTCAACATTTCAAGGAATGACAAAATTAAGTGTCTTTGTAAATATTAATCATCACCTTGTGATGTATAAAAACAAAGTTACTGGAATAAATACAATCCAGAAAAAAATATATGAATAAAAGTGCCGAGTTGTCAATTTTGCAACTTTGTATCAATCAATGCTGAATATGTGTATCTTTCTTTGAAACAAAGTTGTGAACACATGACATAAACCATTGTCTTGTTTTGATACTATTTCTCAAATAAATTGAATTTATATTGGGTGGTTCAGACAAATCAAGCTTCATTTGACATTTTATGTTCCTTACAATCACCCACTCAATTTAAATGTCATTTTTTAAAAGGAAATATATGATTATCCCTGCTGCACTAAACATGTCATTGTAGCTACTTTACTTCACTAGAAATTAAACCTTGACATTTAATTGTTAGGTTGCCTCGCTCAGTTTCTCTGGAAATATGGGGGACATTTTTTATGTTGGAAATGTTGATAAATTGACTGTAATTATATATTTAACGATGGGTGTAATCATGTAATAAGGTAGAGAGGAAATAGTGCCTCGAAAATTCTCACATCATGCACTGCTTTTATACTGTCAACCTATCTATATTTGCCTGATCTTTATTTTGCAAATTTTGGTACCTGATTTACTTCAAGGATCAAAGAACACACTGTCAAAGGCTTTCACAGGTTTTCATGTCGTGAAAGTATATAACATGTTTTTTATAAATCCAATCAGTCCAAAGTCAATTTGCAAAAATAGTGAGAAATAGAAACAATGAATAATACTTGAGGTACAGTAATGCCTTACATAATTAATATGATACTGGGAAATTCAATTTTGATTTCTGAATCATTAAATATGTTATACTCTAGTTAATCATATGAAAGCACCATGATATTAGATCAGAAATAATGTGTCATGAGTGAATAAGTGATCAATATAATACATGTATATTCTAACATAAATTACTTTGACTTGGGACCTTAATCACCAAAGTTGTAAGTTTAAAACTCTGAGGCTTAGACTTGGCAGTGATCATAAATATTGTCAATTATAAGTCTGAGTTTTAGTGTCGTACAATGTTGGTGCATAAGGCCCTGTTCTTGATAAAGTAGAGATGTGTGGTATAAGATTTGATATATCCATGCATAGATGTTATAGAGCACAGGCATAAGGTATCATATCACAAAATTTTGGTATCCCCAATTTTTCAGTCTTTTCGTTGCATAATGCCATACCATGCACTGCAGGACAGCACTAAAAGACAACAAGCACCATCGCAGGCATGGGATCCTATAAACTGACAAATCAGCAAACAAACTGAATCAAAATGAAAATATTTAAAAGCGCCATACTATACAACTTGTTATTATACCATATGGACCTACGGACATAATCGTTTCCCACCAACCAAAACAAGAAAACAATGGGGATTTACTCAATGTGTTCTTCAGATTGGATGTTTACGCATCAGTGAACTTCAACAAATGTTTGTTTAATCCTATAATATTATATTCTATACAACAGGAAAGCCTCGAGCACCAGTTCAGTGATTGGTTATACTATGAATGGGAATGGTTCAAGTATGGGACTTGGTTCTGCTGGTCCATCCAGCTCAGCTCCTTCTCAAGGTCGACAACAACAAGGTCAACCACCTAGACAACAGCCTGATCCTAGAGGTCAACAGGTATGTGGGTCACAAACCACTAAATAAGTTTGTTCTTTAGCTCAATGTAAAGTTACAATAGTCAGTCCCAGGTTGATACATGTTAAAGTCTATGGCCAGGTGGCAGACATATATCAATGAAAAGAAGGGGCTACCAGCTTTAAGAAAATACAAAAAAAACAGGGGGTCACGTATCATATAAGAAAAATTTTGTCCGTCCAACGCGGTGAACATATTTTTACAGGCGCGCGGACCGACCAAATCTGGGTTTTACCCTACCCTACTTTCGCTTTGGTATTTTGGCCAAAATCTCAAAATATGTAAAATAAAACAGTTTCAATACATCACATACATGTATACAATGCCTGTAAACCCAATTAGATGATTCCAGTTCCACCTTGTCAAAGCATACTACCATTTAAACACAATCACAAGTTTATTTAGGGACTATTTGAGTGTATCCTATTTTGGTTCGCGGAGGCATTTAGTGGTTTGTAACCTTAAGACAACCCTTTTCCCCCATTTTGATTGATTTAAACACTTATTTGACAACTACTATGAATATACAACTCCAAATGATGACTTTCCAGACTGAAATGACATGATTTCTCAAAATTTTGACAAAAGAGAGTAAGCGCCTTTAACGCAATTTCTTGGATTCTGCTGGCCATATTGTATGAATACTGGCAAATTAAACAGTTGCAGTTTTGTATAAACCTTACATTGGGCAATTATTTTATGTTGGGTGCTTAATTATGTGACTATTCCTCATATATATACACAATAACCCAGGTCTGATACCTAAATAAGGTCAAAATTGGTATGAAAATGTCATTTTGTGGAGGAAAAATCTTCAGTTTTTTCTTAAATTTTCACCCCAAAACACAATTTTTTCACATTTTGAGACAAATTTCACTGAAAAAAGGAATAAATCCCACAGAAAAACTATTTCTAAACATTTAAAGTCAAAATATTGAAAATATACATTTTAATTTTTTGGGTCATTTCCTTTTTCCCCCATTTTGATTGATTTAAACACTTATTTGACAACTACTATGTATATACAACTCCAAATGATGACTTTCCAGCCTGAAATGACATGATTTCTCAAAATTTCGACAAAAGAGAGTAAGCGCCTTTAACGCAATTTCTTGGATTCTGCTGGCCATATTGTATGAATACTGGCAAATTAAACAGTTGCAGTTTTGTATAAACCTTACATTGGGCAATTAGTTTATGTTGGGTGCTTAATTATGTGACTATTCCTCATACATATACACAATAACCCAGGTCTGATACCTAAATAAGGTCAAAATTGGTATGAAAATGTCATTTTGTGGAGGAAAAATCTTCATTTTTTTCTTAAATTTTCACCCCAAAACACAATTTTTTCACATTTTGAGACAAATTTCACTGAAAAATGGAATAAAACCCACAGAAAATGTATTTCTAAACATTTAAAGTCAAAATATTGAAAATATACATTTTAATTTTTTGGGTCATTTCTTAAGACAACCCTTTTCCCCCATTTTGATTGATTTAAACACTTATTTGACAACTACTATGTATATACAACTCCAAATGATGACTTTCCAGACTGAAATGACATGATTTCTCAAAATTTTGACAAAAGAGAGTAAGCGCCTTTAACGCAATTTCTTGGATTCTGCTGGCCATATTGTATGAATACTGGCAAATTAAACAGTTGCAGTTTTGTATAAACCTTACATTGGGCAATTAGTTTATGTTGGGTGCTTAATTATGTGACTATTCCTCATATATATACACAATAACCCAGGTCTGATACCTAAATAAGGTCAAAATTGGTATGAAAATGTCATTTTGTGGAGGAAAAATCTTCATTTTTTCTTAAATTTTCACCCCAAAACACAATTTTTTCACATTTTGAGACAAATTTCACTGAAAAATGGAATAAAACCCACAGAAAAATGTATTTCTAAACATTTAAAGTCAAAATATTGAAAATATACATTTTAATTTTTTGGGTCATTTCTTAAGACAACCCTTTTCCCCCATTTTGATTGATTTAAACACTTATTTGACAACTACTATGTATATACAACTCCAAATGATGACTTTCCAGACTGAAATGACATGATTTCTCAAAATTTTGACAAAAGAGAGTAAGCGCCTTTAACGCAATTTCTTGGATTCTGCTGGCCATATTGTATGAATACTGGCAAATTAAACAGTTGCAGTTTTGTATAAACCTTACATTGGGCAATTAGTTTATGTTGGGTGCTTAATTATGTGACTATTCCTCATACATATACACAATAACCCAGGTCTGATACCTAAATAAGGTCAAAATTGGTATGAAAATGTCATTTTGTGGAGGAAAAATCTTCATTTTTTTCTTAAATTTTCACCCCAAAACACAATTTTTTCACATTTTGAGACAAATTTCACTGAAAAATGGAATAAAACCCACAGAAAATGTATTTCTAAACATTTAAAGTCAAAATATTGAAAATATACATTTTAATTTTTTGGGTCATTTCTTAAGACAACCCTTTTCCCCCATTTTGATTGATTTAAACACTTATTTGACAACTACTATGTATATACAACTCCAAATGATGACTTTCCAGACTGAAATGACATGATTTCTCAAAATTTTGACAAAAGAGAGTAAGCGCCTTTAACGCAATTTCTTGGATTCTGCTGGCCATATTGTATGAATACTGGCAAATTAAACAGTTGCAGTTTTGTATAAACCTTACATTGGGCAATTAGTTTATGTTGGGTGCTTAATTATGTGACTATTCCTCATATATATACACAATAACCCAGGTCTGATACCTAAATAAGGTCAAAATTGGTATGAAAATGTCATTTTGTGGAGGAAAAATCTTCATTTTTTTCTTAAATTTTCACCCCAAAACACAATTTTTTCACATTTTGAGACAAATTTCACTGAAAAATGGAATAAAACCCACAGAAAAATGTATTTCTAAACATTTAAAGTCAAAATATTGAAAATATACATTTTAATTTTTTGGGTCATTTCTTAAGACAACCCTTTCCCCCCCTTTTTGATTGATTTAAACACTTATTTGACAACTACTATGTATATACAACTCCAAATGATGACTTTCCAGACTGAAATGACATGATTTCTCAAAATTTTGACAAAAGAGAGTAAGCGCCTTTAACGCAATTTCTTGGATTCTGCTGGCCATATTGTATGAATACTGGCAAATTAAACAGTTGCAGTTTTGTATAAACCTTACATTGGGCAATTAGTTTATGCTGGGTGCTTAATTTTGTGACTATTCCTCATATATATACACAATAACCCAGGTCTGATACCTAAATAAGGTCAAAATTGGTATGAAAATGACATTTTGTGGAGGAAAAATCTTCATTTTTTTTCTTAAATTTTCACCCCAAAACACAATTTTTTCACATTTTGAGACAAATTTCACTGAAAAATGGAATAAAACCCACAGAAAAATGTATTTCTAAACATTTAAAGTCAAAATATTGAAAATATACATTTTAATTTTTTGGGTCATTTCTTAAGACAACCCTTTTCCCCCATTTTGATTGATTTAAACACTTATTTGACAACTACTATGTACGAGGGTTGTACCAGAATTACGTAGACTTTTGTCATACGTTCCATACCATTCATCATAGAAACAAATACTTTTGTGTGGGGTGCAAATAATGTTTACTGCGTAAGTATGTGAAATTTCAAAGCCGTATCTTATTTGGATCAAATTCTGCAGCTTCCGGGGATATATAGGGGTACGGTATGCGGGGCACGTCAACGGAACGTCACGACGTCGGCGGAACTTCAAGGATAAGTGAAGCTCCTAACTGTGTACATTATAGCTATAAATATGGGCACAACCGTACACAAAACTTACCAATGTTGATTTACTACCTTAAATGTGATGAAAGTTCCAATATATTACCAGTAATGTCGCATATAACCCTTATAATAGAGCGTCGATCAAGGTCTTTGTGGTCATAGAAAATGCTTGGTTACGCCGCATTCGCCGTTGGTTTTTGCCGCCGGTCCTTGTCGTTTTATTCGATTTTAACCACGATTGATGCGCTAGTGTCGTTTGAAAATCAGGTTACTCGATACAACATGTTTATAGTTAGCAGGTTCCAACATTTAAAGCGTTTGTTCTGGCGTCTTCCCGAGGTTCACACAAAACTCCATGTTAATGCGATTTCTAGCGTATTTCGCTAACGTCATATTTTCACTGGTGACGCGAGGCAGCTGTTGCTTGTTTTGTACCATATATCAACAACGATTACCTTTATAAAATCGAAATTTACGGCATACGTTCCAATGATATTGTGCTTGTATGTCACGAAGTCGCGTTAAAATAAGACTTGATATCAGCGAGGTATAAGCAGTTGAATAATGCCAAAAATGTTTTTAAAATTCGCTGCCCCGCCTACCCAACTATTGGTTACTATGGCGACAGATTAAATGGCTTTCTAACATTCTGTTAGAAAATATTTTTACCGATACTCTTGAAAAGGGTTTGAAATTTTTCTACGGCAAATTTGGTGATAACACATGCCTAAATAAAAAAGTTATGACAAAAGTCTACGTAATTCTGGTACACCCCTCGTATATACAACTCCAAATGATGACTTTCCAGACTGAAATGACATGATTTCTCAAAATTTTGACAAAAGAGAGTAAGCGCCTTTAACGCAATTTCTTGGATTCTGCTGGCCATATTGTATGAATACTGGCAAATTAAACAGTTGCAGTTTTGTATAAACCTTACATTGGGCAATTATTTTATGTTGGGTGCTTAATTATGTGACTATTCCTCATATATATACACAATAACTCAGGTCTGATACCTAAATAAGGTCAAAATTGGTATGAAAATGTCATTTTGTGGAGGAAAAATCTTCATTTTTTTCTTAAATTTTCACCCCAAAACACAATTTTTTCACATTTTGAGACAAATTTCACTGAAAAATGGAATAAAACCCACAGAAAAATGTATTTCTAAACATTTAAAGTCAAAATATTGAAAATATACATTTTAATTTTTTGGGTCATTTCTTAAGGTCACAAACCACTAAATAAATTTGTTCTTTAGCTCAATGTAAAGTTACAATAGTCAGTCCCAGGTTGATACATGTTAAAGTCTATGGCCAGGTGGCAGACATATATCAATGAAAAGAAGGGGCTACCAGCTTTAAGAAAATACAAAAAAAACAGGGGGTCACGTATCATATAAGAAAAATTTTGTCCGTCCAACGCGGTGAACATATTTTTACAGGCGCGCGGACCGACCAACTCTGGGTTTTACCCTACCCTACTTTCGCTTTGGTATTTTGGCCAAAATCTCAAAATATGTAAAATAAAACAGTTTCAATACATCACATACATGTATACAATGCCTGTAAACCCAATTAGATGATTCCAGTTCCACCTTGTCAAAGCATACTACCATTTAAACACAATCACAAGTTTATTTAGGGACTATTTGAGTGTATCCTATTTTGGTTCGCGGAGGCATTTAGTGGTTTGTAACCTTAAGACAACCCTTTTCCCCCATTTTGATTGATTTAAACACTTATTTGACAACTACTATGAATATACAACTCCAAATGATGACTTTCCAGACTGAAATGACATGATTTCTCAAAATTTTGACAAAAGAGAGTAAGCGCCTTTAACGCAATTTCTTGGATTCTGCTGGCCATATTGTATGAATACTGGCAAATTAAACAGTTGCAGTTTTGTATAAACCTTACATTGGGCAATTATTTTATGTTGGGTGCTTAATTATGTGACTATTCCTCATATATATACACAATAACCCAGGTCTGATACCTAAATAAGGTCAAAATTGGTATGAAAATGTCATTTTGTGGAGGAAAAATCTTCATTTTTTTCTTAAATTTTCACCCCAAAACACAATTTTTTCACATTTTGAGACAAATTTCACTGAAAAAAGGAATAAATCCCACAGAAAAATGTATTTCTAAACATTTAAAGTCAAAATATTGAAAATATACATTTTAATTTTTTGGGTCATTTCCTTTTTCCCCCATTTTGATTGATTTAAACACTTATTTGACAACTTCTATGTATATACAACTCCAAATGATGACTTTCCAGCCTGAAATGACATGATTTCTCAAAATTTCGACAAAAGAGAGTAAGCGCCTTTAACGCAATTTCTTGGATTCTGCTGGCCATATTGTATGAATACTGGCAAATTAAACAGTTGCAGTTTTGTATAAACCTTACATTGGGCAATTAGTTTATGTTGGGTGCTTAATTATTTTAATGAAACATTTCAGAAACAAATGGACCCCATGGCGAAGCTGAGATATTCTAAGCAATCTGATATGAGCATTACTTTTTCCAATAGTTATTTTACCTTCGCCACAAGGTCAATTCTTTTCAAGTATAATTAACAAGATTAACTATTAAAATTCTATTTATTTTTACATCATACATAATAGCATACGATCAAGTAAGGGGAGCAAGTTAAGTGTTGGGGAATATTGGCCGTGACTAATTCAGACTTCCGGTATTTGAACCCCGGTAAGTCAGACAAGGGGACAGACATGCATGACAGCTTAATTATAGGATATATTGGTCATTGGGAGGATTATGTAATGTATGTGGACAGCCATGTCTTAAATTTCTCGGTTGGCTCCCAGTAGATGCTGCGGGTAGCCATACCCGTAAGTGCTGCATGGGGAGCCAACCCAAAAATCTCTGGGTAGCCATACCCTTCCTCAACTCCCTGACCGAATTTAGCTTCACCCCGGGGCATGCCAAGCGTTTGCAAACGCTTATAACGGACAAAGCCCCGAGTTCCCTTCAAAACCGATACTAAGTGAAATGGAAGTTGGAGTCCATGCGCAGAGTATATTAGTTCCATCTTTCACAGGACCCCAAATTGGCCTAAATTAACTTCCTTTTGGAAGATTATATAATTACTACATGCATGTCTGTCCCCTGCCGGAATTTTTCCGCCAGATTTTAAAATAGTTCCTAACGACACTTCTGTCACGACAGTCTTTCAAAGTCAAAGTTTTGCAGAAATCGTAGATTAAATGTTCGTCGTTAGTATTAGTAACTGTTCGTTTTGTGAACAGTTATATCACATCTTGGCACCTACACATTGTTCACTCAATGTACTAGAATGGAGCACATCGCGAAATCCACCATGTGAATTGGGATCTTGTATGATTTCGAAGTATATAACACTATCCATAAGACGCTGATGAATCAATGGCATGAAGATTTAATTATTGTTGTCTTGCATGTTCTGCCATTGAATCGATGACTTGTATGAGTCCATGTGTGTGATAGTCTCTTGATATCTGATGCCAAGATGAATACCGCTCCCCTTACTTGTGTATATATTCATAAGGTTAAGACAACTTCTCCTGAAAATAGAACAGAAATCTGGCAGTATCTTGAAACATAATGGTATTGATAAGAGATACAGTCAGCATGCATGGGTAAAAGTTTCGTGCTTGTGATTCACAACTGGCAATCCACAAATGGACTGTTTTTATTCAGTGGTTAAGATTAACAATTTTCTGAAGTTTCATAATTTCCAACTTTTACCCAAAAATATATTAATATCAGCCTAGCATCTAAAATAAATAATGCAAGGAATAACAAAACATTCACGTTATGAATATCTAATTTAAAGCTCTCAACCTATCACCCATTAACCATTAATAGTCTGGGGATGGTGGGTGGGTATGTGTTTCAACTACAGCAATCTCATTTGAAAAGACTTTGGACCTCGTGCACAGGCCTTTTTATACCAGCTGAAGGCAACCGAATGAGGGGGGCGTGGCAAGCGACAACCTCAAGCGGTGCGTACATAAACAAACGATAAAGTGAAAGTAGAAACTACAAACATAAATATTCATAAAATAACAGCAATTATTTCTGAGATAAATAATTGGATTTATTTTAATGAAACATTTCAGAAACAAATGGACCCCATGGCGAAGCTGAGATATTCTAAGCAATCTGATATGAGCATTACTTTTTCCAATAGTTATTTTACCTTCGCCACAAGGTCAATTCTTTTCAAGTATAATTAACAAGATTAACTATTAAAATTCTATTTATTTTTACATCATACATAATAGCATACGATCAAGTAAGGGGAGCAAGTTAAGTGTTGGGGAATATTGGCCGTGACTAATTCAGACTTCCGGTATTTGAACCCCGGTAAGTCAGACAAGGGGACAGACATGCATGACAGCTTAATTATAGGATATATTGGTCATTGGGAGGATTATGTAATGTATGTGGACAGCCATGTCTTAAATTTCTCGGTTGGCTCCCAGTAGATGCTGCGGGTAGCCATACCCGTAAGTGCTGCATGGGGAGCCAACCCAAAAATCTCTGGGTAGCCATACCCTTCCTCAACTCCCTGACCGAATTTAGCTTCACCCCGGGGCATGCCAAGCGTTTGCAAACGCTTATAACGGACAAAGCCCCGAGTTCCCTTCAAAACCGATACTAAGTGAAATGGAAGTTGGAGTCCATGCGCAGAGTATATTAGTTCCATCTTTCACAGGACCCCAAATTGGCCTAAATTAACTTCCTTTTGGAAGATTATATAATTACTACATGCATGTCTGTCCCCTGCCGGAATTTTTCCGCCACAAAAGTATGGCGTAGCAATACTTTCCCCAAAAATTCCTTTTATAACCTTAGCAGCCTTATAGCTGCCCTTATGTTTCTTATTTTAAGATAATCTGCCAAGTACCGTGAAGTAATACTGATTACTGATACTAAGATCCCTGCGCTGACTAAATTTGTAAATACTCAGCAAAATAATATGCTGTATCAAGGAAAAGGCTACATTTCCAATGTATATTGCGGCACTATAATGCCCGGCCCAATGCCGCAAAGCAGAGTCCAATGAATGAACTTAAAACAGATCCGAATGGGTAGAAGGTCCAAGCAAAATAGAGCCAGCCCGCATTAAGGGTGTTAAATAATGGTGTATGACAAAAAGAATACAAGCCAATATTTTCAATCAACACTTTAAGTACCAATCCTTCTTTAGAGCTTAACTGCAAAAGAGCTCCTATTCAATCCAAAGGAGGATGGTGGAGCCATTCATGGTTCGTCTCGAGGATGAATTCATTACCTCGGTTTAATTTTATTTATTTTTTTATTTTTAGACTATCTGTATTGCAGATTATTTCATCTCTGGGTAGCCATACCCTTTAGCAATAATCTGGTTTATTTCATCTCTGGGTAGCTATACCCTTTAGCAATAATCTGGTAATTGATGCTCAATCCTTGAAATATTTCAATTACCCAAGCATGGGCGTCACCCAACAACTAAGCACAATGCTGAAGAACATAACTAAATCAATGTGTTCAAGGCTTGCTGCCCTCTCAATGTTAGACCTGGTATTTAGATGTGACAACTACTACACTGTAAATGCAATAAGGCATACAGATTGTATTGTACCCCAAAAAGTCATATAGCGATCAAAAGTTACAAGTGCTTTTAATAGCAATACATCATACACATTGATTTTATAGTACACAATAAGGTGAACAGTTGATTTAGTTTAATGCTGTGACAATTCGTAAGCATTCAAGCTGTCTTGTAAGACGATCCCATTAGCATTCCGAAAGGTCAATGTTATGCCTTGGGTTTAAGACTCATAACTGGTTATGGATAAGCTACATGCGATTCTGTGAACTTTTCAGGTCTCGTAACGGTTAGGATTCATAAGGAAGGTTCCAAAACCCAGTTAAACAGGTTGTTATCCGCTATCAGGTTGGATGTTGTATGGCACACCAGCATATGTTTAAAACGTATAGAGGTATAGAACTTAAGTTTGACAGCCGTGGCGACAGTATATCATGGCACGGTCGACTAGTTGCATGTAAAGTGTAGGATGAAAGAGTAACTATTATATAGGCATTATAAGTAATTTCGCTTGAAATGATTTCATAGATGTTGAATTACATTTAATTTCCAAGTAAAACAAAGGCAAGCATATATCTATGAGGACCAAAGCATTACTTTGGTGTTTACTGTCAGATTTTTAACCGTTAAAAAATTTGTCATTCGTAAATGTGTTAAATGTGTTGCACATTTAAGTACAAATGTAGTGATCTGCTTTCTCTTTTTACTTTCAGCGGCCTTCTAATGTGGCCATGTGTTATGAGAGTGGCCTAAGTCGTATTTTCATACGGTCATTTAAGTTTAGGTGATATTTACAGTTGTAACTAAATGCTTTGTGACTTGATATTACTTATTGACTTCCTCAGCTATTAGCACTTCTCTCGAGCTACTGCATTCGAAACATACAAAATGTATAATGTGAGAAAATACATGAATAGACTTTGAACCCCATGGTCTACTTTCGTTTCGGGTTTTTTAATTGCTAGCGGTATAAATTAAAAACGCTGACAGGTTGAGTTGAACCTAAGAAACTGCATACAAAGTCTGGTTACAAATAAAGTGCACAAAATGACATGGTTGGATTAGTCGCCATTCCCACATGAAGCTTAAGTTTATGGCAGCCCTGATACCTATGTTATTTCATTGGCTGTTGCCCCTTTGACAGTATCAGTTAAATAATTGGCAAACTTAAAGTTGCAAATATTATATTGTATTTTGGCCAGGCCTTAAGCGCTTTTTAAGAATCATATTCAATGACTTTAGTGTCCAAGTAGTATGGTCATGTCTCCCGACTTTGTGCAACACCTTAGTCATTCAGATGTAAATATTGACTGATTTCCTTAGAAACATCCAGATCAGTGTATTTGATAGGCTGCAGCGCAAGACTGGACATAGCGTCAGAGTTGCAAGAGAAATTTAACAATTCCTGAGCTCTAGAAACAGTTCGTACTATTATAGTAATGCCATCTGAAAGTCCATAGTTAAATATAACAATATATGATCGATCGAAAAAAAAAAAATATATATATATATATATAAATAAATAAATAAATGAAATGAAAATTCATTTCTATTATCATCTAAAAGTCCAAATATAGCTTGCCTATTCAGGCCATGTATACAAACGAAACTGGTTCAAAATAGGTTGCTCTGAAGACTGGCCGCTTGTTTTAAGTATAGCTTGAGCTAGTAATATGCATAAGATTGAACTTATAATTATGTAGACATAAGAAATGCCGTATTATTTCAATTTCTAACCGAAGGCTAGCATTATTGTCGGTAGGCTAACCTACCTTTATGATGACGTCCCAATGATATCATAGTGCTTGAATTTTTAAAGATAATCAATATGCAAAGAAAGCCCCAAAGAACAATTAACCACACTTATAATGTACAAGTACCAACAGAGCAATGACCTGGATTTTGTCGCTAAATGTCTCCACGGGGTACAGTGACCCTCATAGTATAATAATTGATAAGGAGGCCTGAGCAACGAAATCCAAAAGTTGAGACATCACTGAGTAAGTTAACTGTAAAGGTTATATTAGTGTCCCGACTAACGTTCAATCTTCGTAAATGTATGCAAGTATTTGCGATCTTTTAGTAAAACTCACTAATGAATTTGCGTAAGGTAGATATCTATGCAATATTTACACATTGTTAGTAAAACAGTGCCCATGTGCATAGCAGCAATGTTTGTATTACAATTCAGCAATCCTTACTAAGTGTACTTGATGTTAGTCACAAGGCTGTCAAATGGTAAAAGACCAATAACAAATATGTGCATAATTTTCTCAAAACCCAACCGTTTAATAATATTAACTCATGCATATGTGGCATCTATTCAGATAACACAAATGTCCGAATTTATGTATCCAATTCATATAAACTATTATTGTCCTCCGCTTCTGGAGTATGATAGCAATTATTCCAACCCTGACCTTGGCCTGACCTTGGCCTGACCTTGACTAGATTACAGAATATAAAATCCACCAATACCTTCATATAAATAAGGTGTACGATTTTTTGAAGTCCCTTAATTGCTTAGTTGGGAACATGTTAAAATATCCTAAATTTAAATGTCCGAATACCAGTCAACTGAGTCAATTAAACTTGTGAAACAACTAAGAATGAGCCTTGTTATCTTATTCCGAACTGGTATTTCATAAATATTATCTCGTAAAGGCCTATTAATTTACTAGCATCGAAACGCTGTTTAATGGGTCGTTCCCATGTTTGCTTAGCTTCCGACCAAAATGTCTCGTTTTAGACCTGTCCTCAAGACCGGATGTTGACAAATTGAAAGTGACAGTAGCTAAATAATCATGTTGCTTACAATATTAAACCCTGTATTTCACGCTTAACTGAAATAAAATTGGTGCTGAACTGAATCCAGGTAGCCATACCTTATAACCAGCTTCATATACATGGACACGCCGAATTCAACACCGGACTTTCTAGTGAAATGCCCGGATGTAAACTCTTCGCAGAGGTCAATTTAGTGCACACACTCATTGCAATTCATTGCAGGGTACTAGGAACTGCGTTTCGTTAGAAACGTTGCTCTGTTCCTACGAAATAAGTCAGAATAAGCTACTCGGTGATGACATTCCATTTGCATCACGTAAAATGTTTCAATACAGTACAGTAATTTTATTCTCACCATTTCCGGTGCAATGTCTCGGCTTGCTGTGCCTCCAAAAGCCTATTGACTAGGCTTATAGCCGTAAAATACGAGCTTCGTATTCTGTGTCCGTCCTTTCGCTGGTAACATAGTTGCATGGTATGTGTTTCAACTACAGCAATCTCATTTGAAAAGACTTTGGACCTCGTGCACAGGCCTTTTTATACCAGCTGAAGGCAACCGAATGAGGGGGGGGCGTGGCAAGCGACAACCTCAAGCGGTGCGTACATAAACAAACGATAAAGTGAAAGTAGAAACTACAAACATAAATATTCATAAAATAACAGCAATTATTTCTGAGATAAATAATTGGATTTATGTGACTATTCCTCATATATATACACAATAACCCAGGTCTGATACCTAAATAAGGTCAAAATTGGTATGAAAATGTCATTTTGTGGAGGAAAAATCTTCTTTTTTTTTCTTAAATTTTCACACCAAAACACAATTTTTTCACATTTTGAGACAAATTTCACTGAAAAATGGAATAAAACCCACAGAAAAATGTATTTCTAAACATTTAAAGTCAAAATATTGAAAATATACATTTTAATTTTTTGGTCATTTCTTAAGACAACCCTTTTCCCCCATTTTGATTGATTTAAACACTTATTTGACAACTACTATGTATATACAACTCCAAATGATGACTTTCCAGACTGAAATGACATGATTTCTCAAAATTTTGACAAAAGAGAGTAAGCGCCTTTAACGCAATTTCTTGGATTCTGCTGGCCATATTGTATGAATACTGGCAAATTAAACAGTTGCAGTTTTGTATAAACCTTACATTGGGCAAGTATTTTATGTTGGGTGCTTAATTATGTGACTATTCCTCATATATATACACAATAACTCAGGTCTGATACCTAAATAAGGTCAAAATTGGTATGAAAATGTCATTTTGTGGAGGAAAAATCTTCATTTTTTTCTTAAATTTTCACCCCAAAACACAATTTTTTCACATTTTGAGACAAATTTCACTGAAAAATGGAATAAAACCCACAGAAAAATGTATTTCTAAACATTTAAAGTCAAAATATTGAAAATATACATTTTAATTTTTTGGGTCATTTCTTAAGACAACCCTTTTCCCCCATTTTGATTGATTTAAACACTTATTTGACAACTACTATGTATATACAACTCCAAATGATGACTTTCCAGACTGAAATGACATGATTTCTCAAAATTTTGACAAAAGAGAGTAAGCGCCTTTAACGCAATTTCTTGGATTCTGCTGGCCATATTGTATGAATACTGGCAAATTAAACAGTTGCAGTTTTGTATAAACCTTACATTGGGCAATTATTTTATGTTGGGTGCTTAATTATGTGACTATTCCTCATATATATACACAATAACTCAGGTCTGATACCTAAATAAGGTCAAAATTGGTATGAAAATGTCATTTTGTGGAGGAAAAATCTTCATTTTTTTCTTAAATTTTCACCCCAAAACACAATTTTTTCACATTTTGAGACAAATTTCACTGAAAAATGGAATAAAACCCACAGAAAAATGTATTTCTAAACATTTAAAGTCAAAATATTGAAAATATACATTTTAATTTTTTGGGTCATTTCTTAAGACAACCCTTTTCCCCCATTTTGATTGATTTAAACACTTATTTGACAACTACTATGTATATACAACTCCAAATGATGACTTTCCAGACTGAAATGACATGATTTCTCAAAATTTTGACAAAAGAGAGTAAGCGCCTTTAACGCAATTTCTTGGATTCTGCTGGCCATATTGTATGAATACTGGCAAATTAAACAGTTGCAGTTTTGTATAAACCTTACATTGGGCAATTAGTTTATGTTGGGTGCTTAATTATGTGACTATTCCTCATATATATACACAATAACCCAGGTCTGATACCTAAATAAGGTCAAAATTGGTATGAAAATGTCATTTTGTGTAGGAAAAATCTTCATTTTTTTCTTAAATTTTCACCCCAAAACACAATTTTTTCACATTTTGAGACAAATTTCACTGAAAAATGGAATAAAACCCACAGAAAAATGTATTTCTAAACATTTAAAGTCAAAATATTGAAAATATACATTTTAATTTTTTGGGTCATTTCTTAAGACAACCCTTTTCCCCCATTTTGATTGATTTAAACACTTATTTGACAACTACTATGTATATACAACTCCAAATGATGACTTTCCAGACTGAAATGACATGATTTCTCAAAATTTTGACAAAAGAGAGTAAGCGCCTTTAACGCAATTTCTTGGATTCTGCTGGCCATATTGTATGAATACTGGCAAATTAAACAGTTGCAGTTTTGTATAAACCTTACATTGGGCAATTATTTTATGTTGGGTGCTTAATTATGTGACTATTCCTCATATATATACACAATAACCCAGGTCTGATACCTAAATAAGGTCAAAATTGGTATGAAAATGTCATTTTGTGGAGGAAAAATCTTCATTTTTTTCTTAAATTTTCACCCCAAAACACAATTTTTTCACATTTTGAGACAAATTTCACTGAAAAATGGAATAAATCCCACAGAAAAATGTATTTCTAAACATTTAAAGTCAAAATATTGAAAATATACATTTTAATTTTTTGGGTCATTTCTTAAGGTCACAAACCACTAAATAAAGTTGTTCTTTAGCTCAATGTAAAGTTACAATAGTCAGTCCCAGGTTGATACATGTTAAAGTCTATGGCCAGGTGGCAGACATATATCAATGAAAAGAAGGGGCTACCAGCTTTAAGAAAATACAAAAAAAACAGGGGGTCACGTATCATATAAGAAAAATTTTGTCCGTCCAACGCGGTGAACATATTTTTACAGGCGCGCGGACCGACCAAATTTGGGTTTTACCCTACCCTACTTTCGCTTTGGTATTTTGGCCAAAATCTCAAAATATGTAAAATAAAACAGTTTCAATACATCACATACATGTATACAATGCCTGTAAACCCAATTAGATGATTCCAGTTCCACCTTGTCAAAGCATACTACCATTTAAACACAATCACAAGTTTATTTAGGGACTATTTGAGTGTATCCTATTTTGGTTCGCGGAGGCATTTAGTGGTTTGTAACCTTAAGACAACCCTTTTCCCCCATTTTGATTGATTTAAACACTTATTTGACAACTACTATGAATATACAACTCCAAATGATGACTTTCCAGACTGAAATGACATGATTTCTCAAAATTTTGACAAAAGAGAGTAAGCGCCTTTAATGCAATTTCTTGGATTCTGCTGGCCATATTGTATGAATACTGGCAAATTAAACAGTTGCAGTTTTGTATAAACCTTACATTGGGCAATTATTTTATGTTGGGTGCTTAATTATGTGACTATTCCTCATATATATACACAATTACCCAGGTCTGATACCTAAATAAGGTCAAAATTGGTATGAAAATGTCATTTTGTGGAGGAAAAATCTTCATTTTTTTCTTAAATTTTCACCCCAAAACACAATTTTTTCACATTTTGAGACAAATTTCACTAAAAAATGGAATAAATCCCACAGAAAAATGTATTTCTAAACATTTAAAGTCAAAATATTGAAAATATACATTTTAATTTTTTGGGTCATTTCCTTTTTCCCCCATTTTGATTGATTTAAACACTTATTTCACAACTACTATGTATATACAACTCCAAATGATGACTTGTCAGACTGAAATGACATGATTTCTCAAAATTTTGACAAAAGAGAGTAAGCGCCTTTAACGCAATTTCTTGGATTCTGCTGGCCATATTGTATGAATACTGGCAAATTAAACAGTTGCAGTTTTGTATAAACCTTACATTGGGCAATTAGTTTATGTTGGGTGCTTAATTATGTGACTATTCCTCATATATATACACAATAACCCAGGTCTGATACCTAAATAAGGTCAAAATTGGTATGAAAATGTCATTTTGTGGAGGAAAAATCTTCATTTTTTTCTTAAATTTTCACCCCAAAACACAATTTTTTCACATTTTGAGACAAATTTCACTGAAAAATGGAATAAAACCCACAGAAAAATGTATTTCTAAACATTTAAAGTCAAAATATTGAAAATATACATTTTAATTTTTTGGGTCATTTCTTAAGACAACCCTTTTCCCCCATTTTGATTGATTTAAACACTTATTTGACAACTACTATGTATATACAACTCCAAATGATGACTTTCCAGACTGAAATGACATGATTTCTCAAAATTTTGACAAAAGAGAGTAAGCGCCTTTAACGCAATTTCTTGGATTCTGCTGGCCATATTGTATGAATACTGGCAAATTAAACAGTTGCAGTTTTGTATAAACCTTACATTGGGCAATTAGTTTATGCTGGGTGCTTAATTTTGTGACTATTCCTCATATATATACACAATAACCCAGGTCTGATACCTAAATAAGGTCAAAATTGGTATGAAAATGTCATTTTGTGGAGGAAAAATCTTCATTTTTTTCTTAAATTTTCACCCCAAAACACAATTTTTTCACATTTTGAGACAAATTTCACTGAAAAATGGAATAAAACCCACAGAAAAATGTATTTCTAAACATTTAAAGTCAAAATATTGAAAATATACATTTTAATTTTTTGGGTCATTTCTTAAGACAACCCTTTTCCCCCATTTTGATTGATTTAAACACTTATTTGACAACTACTATGTATATACAACTCCAAATGATGACTTTCCAGACTGAAATGACATGATTTCTCAAAATTTTGACAAAAGAGAGTAAGCGCCTTTAACGCAATTTCTTGGATTCTGCTGGCCATATTGTATGAATACTGGCAAATTAAACAGTTGCAGTTTTGTATAAACCTTACATTGGGCAATTAGTTTATGTTGGGTGCTTAATTATGTGACTATTCCTCATATATATACACAATAACTCAGGTCTGATACCTAAATAAGGTCAAAATTGGTATGAAAATGTCATTTTGTGGAGGAAAAATCTTTATTTTTTTCTTAAATTTTCACCCCAAAACACAATTTTTTCACATTTTGAGACAAATTTCACTGAAAAATGGAATAAAACCCACAGAAAAATGTATTTCTAAACATTTAAAGTCAAAATATTGAAAATATACATTTTAATTTTTTGGGTCATTTCTTAAGGTCACAAACCACTAAATAAATTTGTTCTTTAGCTCAATGTAAAGTTACAATAGTCAGTCCCAGGTTGATACATGTTAAAGTCTATGGCCAGGTGGCAGACATATATCAATGAAAAGAAGGGGCTACCAGCTTTAAGAAAATACAAAAAAAACAGGGGGTCACGTATCATATAAGAAACATTTTGTCCGTCCAACGCGGTGAACATATTTTTACAGGCGCGCGGACCGACCAAATCTGGGTTTTACCCTACCCTACTTTCGCTTTGGTATTTTGGCCAAAATCTCAAAATATGTAAAATAAAACTGTTTCAATACATCACATACATGTATACAATGCCTGTAAACCCAATTAGATGATTCCAGTTCCACCTTGTCAAAGCATACTACCATTTAAACACAATCACAAGTTTATTTAGGTACTATTTGAGTGTATCCTATTTTGGTTCGCGGAGGCATTTAGTGGTTTGTAACCTTAAGACAACCCGTTTCCCCCATTTTGATTGATTTAAACACTTATTTGACAACTACTATGAATATACAACTCCAAATGATGACTTTCCAGACTGAAATGACATGATTTCTCAAAATTTTGACAAAAGAGAGTAAGCGCCTTTAACGCAATTTCTTGGATTCTGCTGGCCATATTGTATGAATACTGGCAAATTAAACAGTTGCAGTTTTGTATAAACCTTACATTGGGCAATTATTTTATGTTGGGTGCTTAATTATGTGACTATTCCTCATATATATACACAATAACCCAGGTCTGATACCTAAATAAGGTCAAAATTGGTATGAAAATGTCATTTTGTGGAGGAAAAATCTTCATTTTTTTCTTAAATTTTCACCCCAAAACACAATTTTTTCACATTTTGAGACAAATTTCACTGAAAAATGGAATAAATCCCACAGAAAAATGTATTTCTAAACATTTAAAGTCAAAATATTGAAAATACACATTTTAATTTTTTGGGTCATTTCCTTTTCCCCCCATTTTGATTGATTTAAACACTTATTTGACAACTACTATGTATATACAACTCCAAATGATGACTTTCCAGACTGAAATGACATGATTTCTCAAAATTTTGACAAAAGAGAGTAAGCGCCTTTAAAGCAATTTCTTGGATTCTGCTGGCCATATTGTATGAATACTGGCAAATTAAACAGTTGCAGTTTTGTATAAACCTTACATTGGGTGCTTAATTGTGTGACTATTCCTCATATATATACACAATAACCCAGGTCTGATACCTAAATAAGGTCAAAATTGGTATGAAAATGTCATTTTGTGGAGGAAAAATCTTCATTTTTTTCTTAAATTTTCACCCCAAAACACAATTTTTTCACATTTTGAGACAAATTTCACTGAAAAATGGAATAAAACCCACAGAAAAATGTATTTCTAAACATTTAAAGTCAAAATATTGAAAATATACATTTTAATTTTTTGGGTCATTTCTTAAGACAACCCTTTTCCCCCATTTTGATTGATTTAAACACTTATTTGACAACTACTATGTATATACAACTCCAAATGATGACTTTCCAGACTGAAATGACATGATTTCTCAAAATTTTGACAAAAGAGAGTAAGCGCCTTTAACGCAATTTCTTGGATTCTGCTGGCCATATTGTATGAATACTGGCAAATTAAACAGTTGCAGTTTTGTATAAACCTTACATTGGGCCATTAGTTTATGTTGGGTGCTTAATAATGTGACTATTCCTCATATATATACACAATAACCCAGGTCTGATACCTAAATAAGGTCAAAATTGGTATGAAAATGTCATTTTGTGGAGGAAAAATCTTCATTTTTTTCTTAAATTTTCACCCCAAAACACAATTTTTTCACATTTTGAGACAAATTTCACTGAAAAATGGAATAAAACCCACAGAAAAATGTATTTCTAAACATTTAAAGTCAAAATATTGAAAATATACATTTTAATTTTTTGGGTCATTTCTTAAGACAACCCTTTTCCCCCATTTTGATTGATTTAAACACTTATTTGACAACTACTATGTATATACAACTCCAAATGATGACTTTCCAGACTGAAATGACATGATTTCTCAAAATTTTGACAAAAGAGAGTAAGCGCCTTTAACGCAATTTCTTGGATTCTGCTGGCCATATTGTATGAATACTGGCAAATTAAACAGTTGCAGTTTTGTATAAACCTTACATTGGGCAATTAGTTTATGTTGGGTGCTTAATTATGTGACTATTCCTCATATATATACACAATAACTCAGGTCTGATACCTAAATAAGGTCAAAATTGGTATGAAAATGTCATTTTGTGGAGGAAAAATCTTCATTTTTTTCTTAAATTTTCACCCCAAAACACAATTTTTTCACATTTTGAGACAAATTTCACTGAAAAATGGAATAAAACCCACAGAAAAATGTATTTCTAAACATTTAAAGTCAAAATATTGAAAATATACATTTTAATTTTTTGGGTCATTTCTTAAGGTCACAAACCACTAAATAAAGTTGTTCTTTAGCTCAATGTAAAGTTACAATAGTCAGTCCCAGGTTGATACATGTTAAAGTCTATGGCCAGGTGGCAGACATATATCAATGAAAAGAAGGGTTACCAGCTTTAAGAAAATACAAAAAAAACAGGGGGTCACGTATCATATAAGAAAAATTTTGTCCGTCCAACGCGGTGAACATATTTTTACAGGCGCGCGGACCGACCAAATTTGGGTTTTACCCTACCCTACTTTCGCTTTGGTATTTTGGCCAAAATCTCAAAATATGTAAAATAAAACAGTTTCAATACATCACATACATGTATACAATGCCTGTAAACCCAATTAGATGATTCCAGTTCCACCTTGTCAAAGCATACTACCATTTAAACACAATCACAAGTTTATTTAGGGACTATTTGAGTGTATCCTATTTTGGTTCGCGGAGGCATTTAGTGGTTTGTAACCTTAAGACAACCCTTTTCCCCCATTTTGATTGATTTAAACACTTATTTGACAACTACTATGAATATACAACTCCAAATGATGACTTTCCAGACTGAAATGACATGATTTCTCAAAATTTTGACAAAAGAGAGTAAGCGCCTTTAATGCAATTTCTTGGATTCTGCTGGCCATATTGTATGAATACTGGCAAATTAAACAGTTGCAGTTTTGTATAAACCTTACATTGGGCAATTATTTTATGTTGGGTGCTTAATTATGTGACTATTCCTCATATATATACACAATTACCCAGGTCTGATACCTAAATAAGGTCAAAATTGGTATGAAAATGTCATTTTGTGGAGGAAAAATCTTCATTTTTTTCTTAAATTTTCACCCCAAAACACAATTTTTTCACATTTTGAGACAAATTTCACTAAAAAATGGAATAAATCCCACAGAAAAATGTATTTCTAAACATTTAAAGTCAAAATATTGAAAATATACATTTTAATTTTTTGGGTCATTTCCTTTTTCCCCCATTTTGATTGATTTAAACACTTATTTCACAACTACTATGTATATACAACTCCAAATGATGACTTGTCAGACTGAAATGACATGATTTCTCAAAATTTTGACAAAAGAGAGTAAGCGCCTTTAACGCAATTTCTTGGATTCTGCTGGCCATATTGTATGAATACTGGCAAATTAAACAGTTGCAGTTTTGTATAAACCTTACATTGGGCAATTAGTTTATGTTGGGTGCTTAATTATGTGACTATTCCTCATATATATACACAATAACCCAGGTCTGATACCTAAATAAGGTCAAAATTGGTATGAAAATGTCATTTTGTGGAGGAAAAATCTTCATTTTTTTCTTAAATTTTCACCCCAAAACACAATTTTTTCACATTTTGAGACAAATTTCACTGAAAAATGGAATAAAACCCACAGAAAAATGTATTTCTAAACATTTAAAGTCAAAATATTGAAAATATACATTTTAATTTTTTGGGTCATTTCTTAAGACAACCCTTTTCCCCCATTTTGATTGATTTAAACACTTATTTGACAACTACTATGTATATACAACTCCAAATGATGACTTTCCAGACTGAAATGACATGATTTCTCAAAATTTTGACAAAAGAGAGTAAGCGCCTTTAACGCAATTTCTTGGATTCTGCTGGCCATATTGTATGAATACTGGCAAATTAAACAGTTGCAGTTTTGTATAAACCTTACATTGGGCAATTAGTTTATGCTGGGTGCTTAATTTTGTGACTATTCCTCATATATATACACAATAACCCAGGTCTGATACCTAAATAAGGTCAAAATTGGTATGAAAATGTCATTTTGTGGAGGAAAAATCTTCATTTTTTTCTTAAATTTTCACCCCAAAACACAATTTATTCACATTTTGAGACAAATTTCACTGAAAAATGGAATAAAACCCACAGAAAAATGTATTTCTAAACATTTAAAGTCAAAATATTGAAAATATACATTTTAATTTTTTGGGTCATTTCTTAAGACAACCCTTTTCCCCCATTTTGATTGATTTAAACACTTATTTGACAACTACTATGTATATACAACTCCAAATGATGACTTTCCAGACTGAAATGACATGATTTCTCAAAATTTTGACAAAAGAGAGTAAGCGCCTTTAACGCAATTTCTTGGATTCTGCTGGCCATATTGTATGAATACTGGCAAATTAAACAGTTGCAGTTTTGTATAAACCTTACATTGGGCAATTAGTTTATGTTGGGTGCTTAATTATGTGACTATTCCTCATATATATACACAATAACTCAGGTCTGATACCTAAATAAGGTCAAAATTGGTATGAAAATGTCATTTTGTGGAGGAAAAATCTTTATTTTTTTCTTAAATTTTCACCCCAAAACACAATTTTTTCACATTTTGAGACAAATTTCACTGAAAAATGGAATAAAACCCACAGAAAAATGTATTTCTAAACATTTAAAGTCAAAATATTGAAAATATACATTTTAATTTTTTGGGTCATTTCTTAAGGTCACAAACCACTGAATAAATTTGTTCTTTAGCTCAATGTAAAGTTACAATAGTCAGTCCCAGGTTGATACATGTTAAAGTCTATGGCCAGGTGGCAGACATATATCAATGAAAAGAAGGGGCTACCAGCTTTAAGAAAATACAAAAAAAACAGGGGGTCACGTATCATATAAGAAACATTTTGTCCGTCCAACGCGGTGAACATATTTTTACAGGCGCGCGGACCGACCAAATCTGGGTTTTACCCTACCCTACTTTCGCTTTGGTATTTTGGCCAAAATCTCAAAATATGTAAAATAAAACTGTTTCAATACATCACATACATGTATACAATGCCTGTAAACCCAATTAGATGATTCCAGTTCCACCTTGTCAAAGCATACTACCATTTAAACACAATCACAAGTTTATTTAGGGACTATTTGAGTGTATCCTATTTTGGTTCGCGGAGGCATTTAGTGGTTTGTAACCTTAAGACAACCCGTTTCCCCCATTTTGATTGATTTAAACACTTATTTGACAACTACTATGAATATACAACTCCAAATGATGACTTTCCAGACTGAAATGACATGATTTCTCAAAATTTTGACAAAAGAGAGTAAGCGCCTTTAACGCAATTTCTTGGATTCTGCTGGCCATATTGTATGAATACTGGCAAATTAAACAGTTGCAGTTTTGTATAAACCTTACATTGGGCAATTATTTTATGTTGGGTGCTTAATTATGTGACTATTCCTCATATATATACACAATAACCCAGGTCTGATACCTAAATAAGGTCAAAATTGGTATGAAAATGTCATTTTGTGGAGGAAAAATCTTCATTTTTTTCTTAAATTTTCACCCCAAAACACAATTTTTTCACATTTTGAGACAAATTTCACTGAAAAATGGAATAAATCCCACAGAAAAATGTATTTCTAAACATTTAAAGTCAAAATATTGAAAATATACATTTTAATTTTTTGGGTCATTTCTTAAGACAACCCTTTTCCCCCATTTTGATTGATTTAAACACTTATTTGACAACTACTATGTATATACAACTCCAAATGATGACTTTCCAGACTGAAATGACATGATTTCTCAAAATTTTGACAAAAGAGAGTAAGCGCCTTTAACGCAATTTCTTGGATTCTGCTGGCCATATTGTATGAATACTGGCAAATTAAACAGTTGCAGTTTTGTATAAACCTTACATTGGGCAATTAGTTTATGTTGGGTGCTTAATTATGTGACTATTCCTCATATATATACACAATAACTCAGGTCTGATACCTAAATAAGGTCAAAATTGGTATGAAAATGTCATTTTGTGGAGGAAAAATCTTTATTTTTTTCTTAAATTTTCACCCCAAAACACAATTTTTTCACATTTTGAGACAAATTTCACTGAAAAATGGAATAAAACCCACAGAAAAATGTATTTCTAAACATTTAAAGTCAAAATATTGAAAATATACATTTTAATTTTTTGGGTCATTTCTTAAGGTCACAAACCACTAAATAAATTTGTTCTTTAGCTCAATGTAAAGTTACAATAGTCAGTCCCAGGTTGATACATGTTAAAGTCTATGGCCAGGTGGCAGACATATATCAATGAAAAGAAGGGGCTACCAGCTTTAAGAAAATACAAAAAAAACAGGGGGTCACGTATCATATAAGAAACATTTTGTCCGTCCAACGCGGTGAACATATTTTTACAGGCGCGCGGACCGACCAAATCTGGGTTTTACCCTACCCTACTTTCGCTTTGGTATTTTGGCCAAAATCTCAAAATATGTAAAATAAAACTGTTTCAATACATCACATACATGTATACAATGCCTGTAAACCCAATTAGATGATTCCAGTTCCACCTTGTCAAAGCATACTACCATTTAAACACAATCACAAGTTTATTTAGGGACTATTTGAGTGTATCCTATTTTGGTTCGCGGAGGCATTTAGTGGTTTGTAACCTTAAGACAACCCGTTTCCCCCATTTTGATTGATTTAAACACTTATTTGACAACTACTATGAATATACAACTCCAAATGATGACTTTCCAGACTGAAATGACATGATTTCTCAAAATTTTGACAAAAGAGAGTAAGCGCCTTTAACGCAATTTCTTGGATTCTGCTGGCCATATTGTATGAATACTGGCAAATTAAACAGTTGCAGTTTTGTATAAACCTTACATTGGGCAATTATTTTATGTTGGGTGCTTAATTATGTGACTATTCCTCATATATATACACAATAACCCAGGTCTGATACCTAAATAAGGTCAAAATTGGTATGAAAATGTCATTTTGTGGAGGAAAAATCTTCATTTTTTTCTTAAATTTTCACCCCAAAACACAATTTTTTCACATTTTGAGACAAATTTCACTGAAAAATGGAATAAATCCCACAGAAAAATGTATTTCTAAACATTTAAAGTCAAAATATTGAAAATACACATTTTAATTTTTTGGGTCATTTCCTTTTCCCCCCATTTTGATTGATTTAAACACTTATTTGACAACTACTATGTATATACAACTCCAAATGATGACTTTCCAGACTGAAATGACATGATTTCTCAAAATTTTGACAAAAGAGAGTAAGCGCCTTTAAAGCAATTTCTTGGATTCTGCTGGCCATATTGTATGAATACTGGCAAATTAAACAGTTGCAGTTTTGTATAAACCTTACATTGGGTGCTTAATTGTGTGACTATTCCTCATATATATACACAATAACCCAGGTCTGATACCTAAATAAGGTCAAAATTGGTATGAAAATGTCATTTTGTGGAGGAAAAATCTTCATTTTTTTCTTAAATTTTCACCCCAAAACACAATTTTTTCACATTTTGAGACAAATTTCACTGAAAAATGGAATAAAACCCACAGAAAAATGTATTTCTAAACATTTAAAGTCAAAATATTGAAAATATACATTTTAATTTTTTGGGTCATTTCTTAAGACAACCCTTTTCCCCCATTTTGATTGATTTAAACACTTATTTGACAACTACTATGTATATACAACTCCAAATGATGACTTTCCAGACTGAAATGACATGATTTCTCAAAATTTTGACAAAAGAGAGTAAGCGCCTTTAACGCAATTTCTTGGATTCTGCTGGCCATATTGTATGAATACTGGCAAATTAAACAGTTGCAGTTTTGTATAAACCTTACATTGGGCCATTAGTTTATGTTGGGTGCTTAATAATGTGACTATTCCTCATATATATACACAATAACCCAGGTCTGATACCTAAATAAGGTCAAAATTGGTATGAAAATGTCATTTTGTGGAGGAAAAATCTTCATTTTTTTCTTAAATTTTCACCCCAAAACACAATTTTTTCACATTTTGAGACAAATTTCACTGAAAAATGGAATAAAACCCACAGAAAAATGTATTTCTAAACATTTAAAGTCAAAATATTGAAAATATACATTTTAATTTTTTGGGTCATTTCTTAAGACAACCCTTTTCCCCCATTTTGATTGATTTAAACACTTATTTGACAACTACTATGTATATACAACTCCAAATGATGACTTTCCAGACTGAAATGACATGATTTCTCAAAATTTTGACAAAAGAGAGTAAGCGCCTTTAACGCAATTTCTTGGATTCTGCTGGCCATATTGTATGAATACTGGCAAATTAAACAGTTGCAGTTTTGTATAAACCTTACATTGGGCAATTAGTTTATGTTGGGTGCTTAATTATGTGACTATTCCTCATATATATACACAATAACTCAGGTCTGATACCTAAATAAGGTCAAAATTGGTATGAAAATGTCATTTTGTGGAGGAAAAATCTTCATTTTTTTCTTAAATTTTCACCCCAAAACACAATTTTTTCACATTTTGAGACAAATTTCACTGAAAAATGGAATAAAACCCACAGAAAAATGTATTTCTAAACATTTAAAGTCAAAATATTGAAAATATACATTTTAATTTTTTGGGTCATTTCTTAAGGTCACAAACCACTAAATAAAGTTGTTCTTTAGCTCAATGTAAAGTTACAATAGTCAGTCCCAGGTTGATACATGTTAAAGTCTATGGCCAGGTGGCAGACATATATCAATGAAAAGAAGGGTTACCAGCTTTAAGAAAATACAAAAAAAACAGGGGGTCACGTATCATATAAGAAAAATTTTGTCCGTCCAACGCGGTGAACATATTTTTACAGGCGCGCGGACCGACCAAATTTGGGTTTTACCCTACCCTACTTTCGCTTTGGTATTTTGGCCAAAATCTCAAAATATGTAAAATAAAACAGTTTCAATACATCACATACATGTATACAATGCCTGTAAACCCAATTAGATGATTCCAGTTCCACCTTGTCAAAGCATACTACCATTTAAACACAATCACAAGTTTATTTAGGGACTATTTGAGTGTATCCTATTTTGGTTCGCGGAGGCATTTAGTGGTTTGTAACCTTAAGACAACCCTTTTCCCCCATTTTGATTGATTTAAACACTTATTTGACAACTACTATGAATATACAACTCCAAATGATGACTTTCCAGACTGAAATGACATGATTTCTCAAAATTTTGACAAAAGAGAGTAAGCGCCTTTAATGCAATTTCTTGGATTCTGCTGGCCATATTGTATGAATACTGGCAAATTAAACAGTTGCAGTTTTGTATAAACCTTACATTGGGCAATTATTTTATGTTGGGTGCTTAATTATGTGACTATTCCTCATATATATACACAATTACCCAGGTCTGATACCTAAATAAGGTCAAAATTGGTATGAAAATGTCATTTTGTGGAGGAAAAATCTTCATTTTTTTCTTAAATTTTCACCCCAAAACACAATTTTTTCACATTTTGAGACAAATTTCACTAAAAAATGGAATAAATCCCACAGAAAAATGTATTTCTAAACATTTAAAGTCAAAATATTGAAAATATACATTTTAATTTTTTGGGTCATTTCCTTTTTCCCCCATTTTGATTGATTTAAACACTTATTTCACAACTACTATGTATATACAACTCCAAATGATGACTTGTCAGACTGAAATGACATGATTTCTCAAAATTTTGACAAAAGAGAGTAAGCGCCTTTAACGCAATTTCTTGGATTCTGCTGGCCATATTGTATGAATACTGGCAAATTAAACAGTTGCAGTTTTGTATAAACCTTACATTGGGCAATTAGTTTATGTTGGGTGCTTAATTATGTGACTATTCCTCATATATATACACAATAACCCAGGTCTGATACCTAAATAAGGTCAAAATTGGTATGAAAATGTCATTTTGTGGAGGAAAAATCTTCATTTTTTTCTTAAATTTTCACCCCAAAACACAATTTTTTCACATTTTGAGACAAATTTCACTGAAAAATGGAATAAAACCCACAGAAAAATGTATTTCTAAACATTTAAAGTCAAAATATTGAAAATATACATTTTAATTTTTTGGGTCATTTCTTAAGACAACCCTTTTCCCCCATTTTGATTGATTTAAACACTTATTTGACAACTACTATGTATATACAACTCCAAATGATGACTTTCCAGACTGAAATGACATGATTTCTCAAAATTTTGACAAAAGAGAGTAAGCGCCTTTAACGCAATTTCTTGGATTCTGCTGGCCATATTGTATGAATACTGGCAAATTAAACAGTTGCAGTTTTGTATAAACCTTACATTGGGCAATTAGTTTATGCTGGGTGCTTAATTTTGTGACTATTCCTCATATATATACACAATAACCCAGGTCTGATACCTAAATAAGGTCAAAATTGGTATGAAAATGTCATTTTGTGGAGGAAAAATCTTCATTTTTTTCTTAAATTTTCACCCCAAAACACAATTTATTCACATTTTGAGACAAATTTCACTGAAAAATGGAATAAAACCCACAGAAAAATGTATTTCTAAACATTTAAAGTCAAAATATTGAAAATATACATTTTAATTTTTTGGGTCATTTCTTAAGACAACCCTTTTCCCCCATTTTGATTGATTTAAACACTTATTTGACAACTACTATGTATATACAACTCCAAATGATGACTTTCCAGACTGAAATGACATGATTTCTCAAAATTTTGACAAAAGAGAGTAAGCGCCTTTAACGCAATTTCTTGGATTCTGCTGGCCATATTGTATGAATACTGGCAAATTAAACAGTTGCAGTTTTGTATAAACCTTACATTGGGCAATTAGTTTATGTTGGGTGCTTAATTATGTGACTATTCCTCATATATATACACAATAACTCAGGTCTGATACCTAAATAAGGTCAAAATTGGTATGAAAATGTCATTTTGTGGAGGAAAAATCTTTATTTTTTTCTTAAATTTTCACCCCAAAACACAATTTTTTCACATTTTGAGACAAATTTCACTGAAAAATGGAATAAAACCCACAGAAAAATGTATTTCTAAACATTTAAAGTCAAAATATTGAAAATATACATTTTAATTTTTTGGGTCATTTCTTAAGGTCACAAACCACTGAATAAATTTGTTCTTTAGCTCAATGTAAAGTTACAATAGTCAGTCCCAGGTTGATACATGTTAAAGTCTATGGCCAGGTGGCAGACATATATCAATGAAAAGAAGGGGCTACCAGCTTTAAGAAAATACAAAAAAAACAGGGGGTCACGTATCATATAAGAAACATTTTGTCCGTCCAACGCGGTGAACATATTTTTACAGGCGCGCGGACCGACCAAATCTGGGTTTTACCCTACCCTACTTTCGCTTTGGTATTTTGGCCAAAATCTCAAAATATGTAAAATAAAACTGTTTCAATACATCACATACATGTATACAATGCCTGTAAACCCAATTAGATGATTCCAGTTCCACCTTGTCAAAGCATACTACCATTTAAACACAATCACAAGTTTATTTAGGGACTATTTGAGTGTATCCTATTTTGGTTCGCGGAGGCATTTAGTGGTTTGTAACCTTAAGACAACCCGTTTCCCCCATTTTGATTGATTTAAACACTTATTTGACAACTACTATGAATATACAACTCCAAATGATGACTTTCCAGACTGAAATGACATGATTTCTCAAAATTTTGACAAAAGAGAGTAAGCGCCTTTAACGCAATTTCTTGGATTCTGCTGGCCATATTGTATGAATACTGGCAAATTAAACAGTTGCAGTTTTGTATAAACCTTACATTGGGCAATTATTTTATGTTGGGTGCTTAATTATGTGACTATTCCTCATATATATACACAATAACCCAGGTCTGATACCTAAATAAGGTCAAAATTGGTATGAAAATGTCATTTTGTGGAGGAAAAATCTTCATTTTTTTCTTAAATTTTCACCCCAAAACACAATTTTTTCACATTTTGAGACAAATTTCACTGAAAAATGGAATAAATCCCACAGAAAAATGTATTTCTAAACATTTAAAGTCAAAATATTGAAAATATACATTTTAATTTTTTGGGTCATTTCTTAAGACAACCCTTTTCCCCCATTTTGATTGATTTAAACACTTATTTGACAACTACTATGTATATACAACTCCAAATGATGACTTTCCAGACTGAAATGACATGATTTCTCAAAATTTTGACAAAAGAGAGTAAGCGCCTTTAACGCAATTTCTTGGATTCTGCTGGCCATATTGTATGAATACTGGCAAATTAAACAGTTGCAGTTTTGTATAAACCTTACATTGGGCAATTAGTTTATGTTGGGTGCTTAATTATGTGACTATTCCTCATATATATACACAATAACTCAGGTCTGATACCTAAATAAGGTCAAAATTGGTATGAAAATGTCATTTTGTGGAGGAAAAATCTTTATTTTTTTCTTAAATTTTCACCCCAAAACACAATTTTTTCACATTTTGAGACAAATTTCACTGAAAAATGGAATAAAACCCACAGAAAAATGTATTTCTAAACATTTAAAGTCAAAATATTGAAAATATACATTTTAATTTTTTGGGTCATTTCTTAAGGTCACAAACCACTAAATAAATTTGTTCTTTAGCTCAATGTAAAGTTACAATAGTCAGTCCCAGGTTGATACATGTTAAAGTCTATGGCCAGGTGGCAGACATATATCAATGAAAAGAAGGGGCTACCAGCTTTAAGAAAATACAAAAAAAACAGGGGGTCACGTATCATATAAGAAACATTTTGTCCGTCCAACGCGGTGAACATATTTTTACAGGCGCGCGGACCGACCAAATCTGGGTTTTACCCTACCCTACTTTCGCTTTGGTATTTTGGCCAAAATCTCAAAATATGTAAAATAAAACTGTTTCAATACATCACATACATGTATACAATGCCTGTAAACCCAATTAGATGATTCCAGTTCCACCTTGTCAAAGCATACTACCATTTAAACACAATCACAAGTTTATTTAGGGACTATTTGAGTGTATCCTATTTTGGTTCGCGGAGGCATTTAGTGGTTTGTAACCTTAAGACAACCCGTTTCCCCCATTTTGATTGATTTAAACACTTATTTGACAACTACTATGAATATACAACTCCAAATGATGACTTTCCAGACTGAAATGACATGATTTCTCAAAATTTTGACAAAAGAGAGTAAGCGCCTTTAACGCAATTTCTTGGATTCTGCTGGCCATATTGTATGAATACTGGCAAATTAAACAGTTGCAGTTTTGTATAAACCTTACATTGGGCAATTATTTTATGTTGGGTGCTTAATTATGTGACTATTCCTCATATATATACACAATAACCCAGGTCTGATACCTAAATAAGGTCAAAATTGGTATGAAAATGTCATTTTGTGGAGGAAAAATCTTCATTTTTTTCTTAAATTTTCACCCCAAAACACAATTTTTTCACATTTTGAGACAAATTTCACTGAAAAATGGAATAAATCCCACAGAAAAATGTATTTCTAAACATTTAAAGTCAAAATATTGAAAATACACATTTTAATTTTTTGGGTCATTTCCTTTTCCCCCCATTTTGATTGATTTAAACACTTATTTGACAACTACTATGTATATACAACTCCAAATGATGACTTTCCAGACTGAAATGACATGATTTCTCAAAATTTTGACAAAAGAGAGTAAGCGCCTTTAAAGCAATTTCTTGGATTCTGCTGGCCATATTGTATGAATACTGGCAAATTAAACAGTTGCAGTTTTGTATAAACCTTACATTGGGCAATAAGTTTATGTTGGGTGCTTAATTGTGTGACTATTCCTCATATATATACACAATAACCCAGGTCTGATACCTAAATAAGGTCAAAATTGGTATGAAAATGTCATTTTGTGGAGGAAAAATCTTCATTTTTTTCTTAAATTTTCACCCCAAAACACAATTTTTTCACATTTTGAGACAAATTTCACTGAAAAATGGAATAAAACCCACAGAAAAATGTATTTCTAAACATTTAAAGTCAAAATATTGAAAATATACATTTTAATTTTTTGGGTCATTTCTTAAGACAACCCTTTTCCCCCATTTTGATTGATTTAAACACTTATTTGACAACTACTATGTATATACAACTCCAAATGATGACTTTCCAGACTGAAATGACATGATTTCTCAAAATTTTGACAAAAGAGAGTAAGCGCCTTTAACGCAATTTCTTGGATTCTGCTGGCCATATTGTATGAATACTGGCAAATTAAACAGTTGCAGTTTTGTATAAACCTTACATTGGGCCATTAGTTTATGTTGGGTGCTTAATAATGTGACTATTCCTCATATATATACACAATAACCCAGGTCTGATACCTAAATAAGGTCAAAATTGGTATGAAAATGTCATTTTGTGGAGGAAAAATCTTCATTTTTTTCTTAAATTTTCACCCCAAAACACAATTTTTTCACATTTTGAGACAAATTTCACTGAAAAATGGAATAAAACCCACAGAAAAATGTATTTCTAAACATTTAAAGTCAAAATATTGAAAATATACATTTTAATTTTTTGGGTCATTTCTTAAGACAACCCTTTTCCCCCATTTTGATTGATTTAAACACTTATTTGACAACTACTATGTATATACAACTCCAAATGATGACTTTCCAGACTGAAATGACATGATTTCTCAAAATTTTGACAAAAGAGAGTAAGCGCCTTTAACGCAATTTCTTGGTTTCTGCTGGCCATATTGTATGAATACTGGCAAATTAAACAGTTGCAGTTTTGTATAAACCTTACATTGGGCAATTAGTTTATGTTGGGTGCTTAATTATGTGACTATTCCTCATATATATACACAATAACTCAGGTCTGATACCTAAATAAGGTCAAAATTGGTATGAAAATGTCATTTTGTGGAGGAAAAATCTTCATTTTTTTCTTAAATTTTCACCCCAAAACACAATTTTTTCACATTTTGAGACAAATTTCACTGAAAAATGGAATAAAACCCACAGAAAAATGTATTTCTAAACATTTAAAGTCAAAATATTGAAAATATACATTTTAATTTTTTGGGTCATTTCTTAAGGTCACAAACCACTAAATAAAGTTGTTCTTTAGCTCAATGTAAAGTTACAATAGTCAGTCCCAGGTTGATACATGTTAAAGTCTATGGCCAGGTGGCAGACATATATCAATGAAAAGAAGGGTTACCAGCTTTAAGAAAATACAAAAAAAACAGGGGGTCACGTATCATATAAGAAAAATTTTGTCCGTCCAACGCGGTGAACATATTTTTACAGGCGCGCGGACCGACCAAATTTGGGTTTTACCCTACCCTACTTTCGCTTTGGTATTTTGGCCAAAATCTCAAAATATGTAAAATAAAACAGTTTCAATACATCACATACATGTATACAATGCCTGTAAACCCAATTAGATGATTCCAGTTCCACCTTGTCAAAGCATACTACCATTTAAACACAATCACAAGTTTATTTAGGGACTATTTGAGTGTATCCTATTTTGGTTCGCGGAGGCATTTAGTGGTTTGTAACCTTAAGACAACCCTTTTCCCCCATTTTGATTGATTTAAACACTTATTTGACAACTACTATGAATATACAACTCCAAATGATGACTTTCCAGACTGAAATGACATGATTTCTCAAAATTTTGACAAAAGAGAGTAAGCGCCTTTAACGCAATTTCTTGGATTCTGCTGGCCATATTGTATGAATACTGGCAAATTAAACAGTTGCAGTTTTGTATAAACCTTACATTGGGCAATTATTTTATGTTGGGTGCTTAATTATGTGACTATTCCTCATATATATACACAATTACCCAGGTCTGATACCTAAATAAGGTCAAAATTGGTATGAAAATGTCATTTTGTGGAGGAAAAATCTTCATTTTTTTCTTAAATTTTCACCCCAAAACACAATTTTTTCACATTTTGAGACAAATTTCACTGAAAAATGGAATAAATCCCACAGAAAAATGTATTTCTAAACATTTAAAGTCAAAATATTGAAAATATACATTTTAATTTTTTGGGTCATTTCCTTTTTCCCCCATTTTGATTGATTTAAACACTCATTTGACAACTACTATGTATATACAACTCCAAATGATGACTTGTCAGACTGAAATGACATGATTTCTCAAAATTTTGACAAAAGAGAGTAAGCGCCTTTAACGCAATTTCTTGGATTCTGCTGGCCATATTGTATGAATACTGGCAAATTAAACAGTTGCAGTTTTGTATAAACCTTACATTGGGCAATTAGTTTATGTTGGGTGCTTAATTATGTGACTATTCCTCATATATATACACAATAACCCAGGTCTGATACCTAAATAAGGTCAAAATTGGTATGAAAATGTCATTTTGTGGAGGAAAAATCTTCATTTTTTTTCTTAAATTTTCACCCCAAAACACAATTTTTTCACATTTTGAGACAAATTTCACTGAAAATGGAATAAAACCCACAGAAAAATGTATTTCTAAACATTTAAAGTCAAAATATTGAAAATATACATTTTAATTTTTTGGGTCATTTCTTAAGGTCACAAACCACTAAATAAATTTGTTCTTTAGCTCAATGTAAAGTTACAATAGTCAGTCCCAGGTTGATACATGTTAAAGTCTATGGCCAGGTGGCAGACATATATCAATGAAAAGAAGGGGCTACCAGCTTTAAAAAATACAAAAAAACAGGGGGTCACGTATCATATAAGAAACATTTTGTCCGTCCAACGCGGTGAACATATTTTTACAGGCGCGCGGACCGACCAAATCTGGGTTTTACCCTACCCTACTTTCGCTTTGGTATTTTGGCCAAAATCTCAAAATATGTAAAATAAAACAGTTTCAATACATCACATACATGTATACAATGCCTGTAAACCCAATTAGATGATTCCAGTTCCACCTTGTCAAAGCATACTATCATTTAAGGTATAAGACTGTTCACATGCCATTTTTTTCTGCTCAGTAACTTTTTTTTTTAATATGTTTTTTTGTAAGTTAAACATGTCTGACATTGATTGAAGAAAAAAAATTGGAACCCTATGCGGGTTTTTTTTCGTAATTTCTGTTTGAAGCGGTATACTATAAAATGTTTCGACAATTTTTTTATATTTTTTTAAGGGTATATGGGGCTCTAATTCAATAAATTTCTTTGAAAATATTACATATATTACCACAATAACTGTCAAGTTATTTAGCATACTTATTCAGGCTACTGAAAACAATATTTGAAAGAGAAAATAATAAAAAATCAGATTTTTTCCCCCATTTTAGCATGTAATGATAGCCGAAATAAAAAATCCACAAAAATGACTCATTTTTATAAAGGTAATAGCAAATTTAAAAAAAATTGGCTCAATAACTTTTTTTGCTTTTTTTATATTATTTAGAGTCACCAATGGTGATAACAAAATCCTAAAAAAATCAGACCTCTATGCGGAATTTTTTTCAAAATAGCAAATTAAAATGCTAACATAACCCCAATTTCAAAGAAAAATCAGATTTTCTGCTTTTTTCAAATAATTTTACCAGTTTTTTGCATTGAAGTTTCAAATACAATAGTAATGTTACATTTTAATGACAATGTAACAAAATAAGACACAAATTTTCTATATAAATACAAAAATAATGATAAAACAGGGATTAATCAGTACCCCACCCACTTATTTTAACATTATTCTTCAATAATCATGCCATTTACTTTTTATTGTTCAATGGATTTCATATTACATTGGGAAAATGATAAACTATGATAAGAGGATATGATAGTTATATGAACTAAGTTCTTCACTCTAAGGTCAAGGTCATATAAAAAAGGTCAAAGGTCAAATATCTGAATAAATTTAACAATTTTATCTTCATTGATACTTGTTTCTGTCATTCAAAGACACTATAAAAACAAGATGTTTGTAAAATTTATATGTCCTCATGGCAGTTCAATAGTCGAAACGGTTAAGGTCACAGTGACCTTGACCTTTGACCTCAAAATCAATAGGGGTTATCTACTGGTGCTGCCCAACCTCCACGGAAAGTCTGACGATCATAGGAAAACCGTTCTTGAGATATTGAATGGAAACTATTTGGTCTATTATCGACTGACAGACAAGAGCAATGCAATATACCTCCTAATCAACAATTGGGGGGGGGGGGGAGTCAATGCTCTTTTAAGCAAAGCCAATAGTTACTTCTTTTTTTTGACAAGTTGATCTATTGTGTTTACATATTGGAAATAACAAAACAATTTCTAAGAATTTGGTACACCAGGATACAGGTTTGATACCTGTAGGAGCCAGAGTTGATCATAAGCCCCTAAATCTGTATCAGGTAAGAAACTTAGAAAGCGTTGTTGAACAGAAACCACATGGTTTACCGACTAACCTATCGACTGACACATGCAAAGCAATATACCTTACCCCTTCATCAAATATATCGGGAAGAAAAAAATGGGAACCTTTAAAAGTTGTAAAAATAATTATAAATTCATCAATATTTATTTTCAAACAAAGATAGTATTCAATAGATTTACAATGCATGCTGAGGGTAAGAATACATGTAGCAATAGATTATAACAATACCAACAAAAGTAAGTACAGTATGTTAGTTAATATTTGTTATGTTTTTATTTTTTCATAGTTTCTAGGGAATCCGAAAGTCCATTTATATATACTTTCAAAACTGGAAAACACAGTGGAACCTTCCATTGTGAATTCATTCATCTGCTACTGAAATTTGGGAAATAATAATCACAAAAATATGAAGTGATTTTCAGATGTCTGTAAACTATCTGTGACTTTAGAAAATAATATTTTCTACACTGATTGTTTGTACACTAAGTCTTGTAACTATGAATGATCTAAATGCGCGTTTGTGATCAACTGGTTCATTTCTCCACTTCAATAGGCAGGTCACACTTGTTTGACATGATCATCTAATCTGCAATGATATAATTATATGCAAACATATCAAATTCATTATAATATAATAAAAGGCAATAAAAACAAGATAACAGGAGCAATGATCACATGACCATCCCCGCTTTATGTTGCTCAGTAACAGATGTTTGCTTGTATTATGGTAAGTGTTTTCTCAAAACAGGTCATGATATAATTACAGTAGTATTCATTCACTTCAATCAACTCAATACTTTTTAACTTGCGCTCCAGACAAAAGATATTTTCAATCAAATAAAGGGAGATAATTTCATGACTAGAGTGATAGTTCTTGAACCACTTCTGTTAGTTGCACTTATTCACATATTAAATTTCAAATCAATACCTCAAAAAGTTTCAGAGTTATATTCTGAACAAAGAATATAATAAAATTCAATAAGGGGAGATAAGTTAACAAGAGCACCGCCTTGCGGGTGCAGACGCTCATCTGATATATGTCACTGTCAAAAGGCAGACAACCTTAGCATGAAGTATGACAGAGTTATGTGTCCTGCTTTACCTATTAAACACAAAACTTAACCAAGAAATTTTCTAAGTTCAAAAAGGGGCAATAACTCGCGCAAAATGCAGATCATAGTTATGGTTCTTGCTTGACATGGTCATGTATTGATGGTGAACAAGGGTTGAAAGTTCCAAAGCAATAACTCTGATAGTTTAGGAGAAAAATGCACCTATACACAAAACTTAACCATGGCATTTTATTTTCTAAGTCCCAAAAGGGGCAATAATTCTTACAAAATTCAGAGTTATGGGTCTTGCTTTACCGGCGCAGGTATTGATGGTGAACAAGTGTTGCAAGTTTCGAAGCAATAGCTTTGATAGTTTATGAAAAAAGTTTACCTAAACACAAAACATAACCATGCAACGCCAACGCCAACACCGATGACGATCAAGTGATGACAATAACTCTTTTTTTTTCAAAAATTCTGTGACTCTGTAAGGAATTATAGTATGTACCCATTTCAAGCAAGGAATCAGATTTATTGGTGATACAACTTGTGTACAAGTAAATCAAAAACATATCATAAGTAAAATTGCAAATTACCAATGGTAGTTGTTCTTTGACTTCTTTCTGCAGCAGGGAGTCAAGATTACACTTTGTATCTATGATTCACATCTCATGGAGTAGAGAGCATTTTGCCGCATGTAAACAGCTCTCCATTAATTATTTCATGATGGCATTTCCAAGCGCCAAAACAATGTACTGCAAGCATAAGAGAAATAATTATTGAAAATGTAATACTATGTGCATGCATATCTGAATTAAAGAAAATCCTAAGTTTGCTCTTGGACATATATTCTATCAACATCATGAGACAAAATCATGAAATTAATTGTGCGACGTTGTACAAAGGTGCTCTGATTTACCGGGAATTGACCTTAGAGGGTTGGCCACATATATAACAAATTTGAAACAAGTACAATATATTAGCAAATAGTTTTGCTGCCCATGGTTCTTACACCAATCTCACAATTAAATTTAATAAAGAAATTTTCAAGGTAGAATGTGAATATTCAAGGCCTTTTTCAAATACTTGACCAAATAAAATTTACAATTGAATTAAGACCCTTTGTGCAAGATAAATATCAAACTTTAATAATTTATGGCAGGGTTGACAAAAAATTGGGTTTTTAGCATAAAACCCAGCCCAACAGGACAACTGTCAACAATCAATAGTATATCACTATAAATGTGCAGTATTACCAAATGTTTCATTTTTTATTGAATAATTAGTTTTTTTTATTATACTTAGATAAACTGTGGCAGTCAAAACATAGCAATAACCATTGCTTAGTATAACACAGTTACCTGCAATATAGCAATAGTATCGTATCGCAATAGCAAAAAGTATTGCCAAAGTCAAAATTTACCCCAATGGTCAACCGTTCTAATATCTGGCTCTAAAATTTGCCCATAAAGGAACCCAGCACAACCCGAATTATGGCAATAGTCATGCAGTACAGTAAATAAGTCAGAACCAACCTAGATATACTGAGCCACAAGTTTGGGTCAGTTAATCCACATTTTCAACATGCCTTCATTAAGTTCAATGTGCGTCATAATCATTTCTCTTTTTGTTTATCCGTGTTCCTCTCAATGTCGTCAATCATCAGTCAATGATTTGTTGGTCGGATCATACATTTATCACTTCACTAGAAATCCAGACAGCAGGTCAGGTGTTGTCTGGTGATTTCATCAGTGGACATATAGGTCTATAACCATGACACCTGAAAACATTTATTATAAACATGTATCAGTATACAGACAAGAGAAATCATTTGACATAAATAAATGCTTTAGTTTGAAAGTTTCTTGCAAATTCGCAGGCAGAGAGATGTACACAGTTGGCCTGTATTCTAATTGTATTGTGCTGAGAGAGCCATGCTTTTACCTTCCAAGGTCCAGATTTCCCCCCACTGACAGGGTCGAGGGAACTGCTGGAGATTTGTCCTCATGCAAAAGCCCCAAGGGCAATATTACTTATGTTAATAAAGATATATGATTGCGGGATCCCAGCCTTGTATGAATACTGGCAGTGGGTCTTGCAGAGCGAATAGACAAAATCCAAGACCCAGTCTGAGGGTGGGGCATGGTTGAAAGTGCATCATTTAGATGTACAGTGTAAGTCACTAAGTGAGTGAACATTGTCCCGGCATAATCCCAGACCAAGTCCGAGGGTGGGGGCATGGTTGAAAGTGCATCATTTAGATCTACAGTGTAAGTGCGGAAACATTGTCCCGGCATAGTGAGATTGTGCCGAAACAAATTATTGTCCCGACTATAGTCTATACCCCCGTATAAAAGTCAAACAACTCGACTGGGTACTAGTACTACTACACTAACAGGGGACTGTAGTCACTTGTTGGATTGAACCATTACTGGCATTAGTCGGGAATAGTCCAGAACCGCAGAAATTTGAAAAAAGGCCGGGGATCAAGATATGTTTGCTGTTCTCTGTGGTCTTCTACCAATATGTACTTTGTTCACTGTGACCGTACAGTATAGTGTTGTATAAAAAAATTGTTCAACTGGGGGGGGGGGCATTGGTTTCAATTTACTGGCCAGGAAGTGCACACTCATAATGGATAGTCCACAGTAATCATAACTCTCACATTTTGCATCCAACATGCAACATATTTGGAGAAGTAAAATTATTATTCTCGTATTTTGCAGTTGTTTTGGAAAAATGAAAATTGAAAAATAAAATAATTACTTTGTTATGATCTTCTGTCGCACGCCACCGCTGGAACTGACCCGGTTAGTTTTCTCCCACTTTCGATCCATCCCTTAACATACGACAAACATTCTTACAACACCAGATTCTTACAAAATTGTCAAAATTGCGCGCAAAAAATGATTGAAATTGTCTGGTTTTGTTTATTACCAGAAATCGGTCATGCGCTAAGGGAAGTAACTGCGTAATGTTGTAAACTTTAAATCACGAAAAGTATAGTAAAGGGCGAAAAGATTATGATAATTTTCTACAAATTTACGATTAGAAACGATCGTTATCGCATCAAGGGTGAAAGATGTGTATTTTTTACTTTTTTGTTATTTGCAACATCGCGGACGTTTTTTACATTGTATCATTCGGAACACCTCCTATTTTGTCACCAGTCTTATACCTTAAACACAATCACAAGTTTATTTAGGGACTATTTGAGTGTATCCTATTTTGGTTCGCGGAGGCATTTAGTGGTTTGTAACCTTAAGACAACCCTTTTCCCCCATTTTGATTGATTTAAACACTTATTTGACAACTACTATGAATATACAACTCCAAATGATGACTTTCCAGACTGAAATGACATGATTTCTCAAAATTTTGACAAAAGAGAGTAAGCGCCTTTAACACAATTTCTTGGATTCTGCTGGCCATATTGTATGAATACTGGCAAATTAAACAGTTGCAGTTTTGTATAAACCTTACATTGGGCAATTATTTTATGTTGGGTGCTTAATTATGTGACTATTCCTCATATATATACACAATAACCCAGGTCTGATACCTAAATAAGGTCAAAATTGGTATGAAAATGTCATTTTGTGGAGGAAAAATCTTCATTTTTTTCTTAAATTTTCACCCCAAAACACAATTTTTTCACATTTTGAGACAAATTTCACTGAAAAATGGAATAAAACCCACAGAAAAATGTATTTCTAAACATTTAAAGTCAAAATATTGAAAATATACATTTTAATTTTTTGGGTCATTTCTTAAGGTCACAAACCACTAAATAAATTTGTTCTTTAGCTCAATGTAAAGTTACAATAGTCAGTCCCAGGTTGATACATGTTAAAGTCTATGGCCAGGTGGCAGACATATATCAATGAAAAGAAGAGGCTACCAGCTTTAAGAAAATACAAAAAAAACAGGGGGTCACGTATCATATAAGAAAAATTTTGTCCGTCCAATGCGGTGAACATATTTTTACAGGCGCGCGGACCGACCAAATCTGGGTTTTACCCTACCCTACTTTCGCTTTGGTATTTTGGCCAAAATCTCAAAATATGTAAAATAAAACAGTTTCAATACATCACATACATGTATACAACGCCTGTAAACCCAATTAGATGATTCCAGTTCCACCTTGTCAAAGCATACTACCATTTAAACACAATCACAAGTTTATTTAGGGACTATTTGAGTGTATCCTTTTTTGGTTCGCGGAGGCATTTAGTGGTTTGGAACCTGTGTACAGTCTGTTCAAAATTAAATCATAACGGTTAATATGAACTAAGGCATTGCCTATAATGGGTATTTAATAAATATTAGATAACCACTAGGTTGCATGCAATCATTGTGAATTGTAATCTTTATACAGCACACAAGTCAATCAATCAAATTGTCATAATATGATTCCAATTCAATAAAATCAAAGACGAACCTTGTACTATTAGATGGTTTATTTATATTCCGAATACTGGTATAGATAATTTACAGCCTCCCATGTTTGTCTTTCGTCCTTAACCACTTGGAAAATCGAAAACGTATGGACCCTCCCAGTACACAAGTTTGTCCACCACAAATAAAAAATGCACCAGTCAATTGCATCCACAGTTCCCCCCGACCACGAAATCCATGGCGGATAGCCAGGGAGACAGCCATGTTTTTACCATCCAGCTTCCCCCGCTAGGGAGGGAAATTTAGGATTTTTTTTGCAAAAACCAATAGCCTAGAGACAATAGAGTTACCGGTAGATGTCAGGGGAAATGCACGAGATTTCACCATCAGCTTCCCCTGCAGGCCGTAGAAGGGCTGTTGATTTTGACAACTCAAAATCCCAGAGCGCCCCTTCACCCGGGGCTGAGGTGCTGTGGATGAAACTAACTGGTACATTAGTCTTATACACACTGACAGTAACAAAATAATCTGAGACATAGAATTGTTGTTTTGCATTGTTGACATGGATGAATTGTAGCCTACTTACGTTCAAGCATCTGGTATGATCTGAGTGTTGATATCATTGTAAAACTACGTAAAAATGTCTATCAAAGACCATTTTCCTCGGAGATCGAGTACTGTCATGATAAATCGGCTATTTAAATGAAAATTTCACCTTTATTTTTGATGATTCTTAAAACATCTTCCATGTGGAATGGGCGCATGAAAATCTCGCAAACGCTTGCAATCAATTGGCTAGTGACACGTAAAGCGGAGTACAGTAGAGTACAGGGTATTTCTTACTTCCCTTTGTTTTTTTAAAAATAGTTTTTTTTATTTATTACACATTTTTTAAAAATGATATTTAATCGAAAAGGAACGATAGGCTCAACCGTTTACAGCTTACTATTTTTTTTATATTCCAAGGACTATTCACCTCAGAAAACTGCCTGAAATTTTTGACCAGAAATAACTTTTTTTGAAAGCATTAGTACCTGCAGAAACTCAACGAAGATATGCACGTTCGCCTATTACCGGTCTGGGTATTTTCAATAGCCCCGCTACGCGGCGCTATTAAATCCCCTATAAACATAGGCTCGTCCATCAGGTAAACTTTGTTTATCTAGGTTTAACTGGGTGTAGCTGATTTTACTGTAGTCCTCGCTTTTGTTTCGAATGGAATACTTCCCTCATTAGGATAATTATCAAATTTGCAGTATTTTCATGTTTGAAACTTGTATAAAATTAGGAGGTCACCGGGTTATGTTGTAGTATTGAATTTGAACGTATACTACATAGAGTATCACTATAAAAGTTAACTTAATAATAAATGTTATAATTATTTGTGTTTGGTTTTTATCCACATTACATTGGGACAAATCAAGGGAAACATGGCTAAAATGAATGAAAATTGTATTTGAAATATTAAAGTGGTGTACTTGTGAGTTTATTTACCCAATGTTTGATTGTGTTTTATAGATGAATGGTCGTCGAGACATTGATCCCCGGCAACAAGGTAACCCACAGCAACAACAAGGAGGTTTACCCCATGCTCCTCCACAACAACAAGGAGGCTTGCCACATGCCCCGCCTCAACAACCATCGCAGCAACAACAACAACAACAGAGACCTCTACATCAACAACAGCAGCAGCAACAAAGGGATGGTCCAAGGTACTTTTTTCCTGCTTGACAAAAAAGAAAAACTCCATAATAAACAAAGTAATTCAAGTTCTTGCCTCGATCAGCTTTTTGAGTCTTTTCATCAACTTGTTATTAGTAATTTTGTCACATTTGGTACTCCCCTTCTACTGATTGTTCAATCAATTGTTAGACTCTATTTCTTATCCTCATCTACTAATCTGGTCCTGATATCCCCAAACATCTCAAGTAGAAATCTGACTCTGAATTTAAGATAAATCTTTAGTTCAAGCTCTTGAAATTTTACTTTAATAGTCTTATATTTTGATGTATCAGTTTTTTGTCTCTCCTGAAAAATTTGACTGGCACCAAAAGTTACCTACAAGATTTTGGAAAACTACTGACAATAAATTTCTCTGTACTTTTATAGTACAGTAAGATTATTTTATTGTTTCACAAGAAGGTTAAGCTTCTAAGACATTCACCAGAAAAGCTTTAAAATAATCAGAGCTTAAACAAGCAATAACTGGTGTGTAAGAGAGATAAGGTTTCCATTAGGAGGCTTAGAACAATAGCACACAGATTGTGTCTTAAAACTTATAATGCTTTCATGTCATTGTATTGCTGGAGATATGTTGCCAGTTTCTTGCATTGGATTACCCAATTACCTACATTTATTGAGTCATCTGCCCTTGTTACTATCAAAAAGTCGAGCGTGACTGAAAATACCAGGTAATTTGCTAGATCCCTGAAAATACCAGGTAATTTGCTAGATCCCTGAAAATACCAGGTAATTTGCTAGATCCCTGAAAATACCAGGTAATTTGCTAGATCCATGAAAATACCAGGCTATTTGCTAGATTCCCTCATATGATACATGTGCTCTCTTTATACCAATGTTCTTCCAGAATGTATTGAATCTAAGACTATTAAATGGTAAATCAATAACGGTGGGTCCAATTAAGTAACTAAGTGGATAATAGTTACTACATTTACTGTAAAGCCAATAATTTAGTGGTTGTCAAAATTTTCACTTATTTCATGTTTCAACTGTGGTGCTTAATTTAATCATCGCAATTAATTAACCACCAAAATAGAGAACATTGTGGTAAATTCTTCCACTATGCTTTGTAAGCCATGAATTTACAACATACTGTAAAATCATTAATATTCATGGGTGATTAAATTTTGCGGATTTCGTGGTTCACATTCAACAACAAAATCAAATACCCTCTAACAATCATTTTGACCCTCATATTTTTACCTGAAATGCAATATCCAAGAATTAACATCCCATCGAATAGTCTTTTAAATGGTCATTTTTACTAAAAATTACGTTGAAATTAAATGATTTTACAGTAACATAATTGCATTTTACCAAAATATACAAACTTTAATGCCAACAAAAATAAGTGCCTCTATGGAAGTAGATGTCGACTGACATTTTCATAAAATTTCTATCATCAATTTCCTCATAATTGTATGTACATACTGATTTTACTGTTCTGCCATCCCGTGCCAAAAAAGCTGCACTATTATTTGCAAGCTTCGCTATTGTTTGCATGCAATGCTTGCTGGGTAAATCAATACATAGATACTAGTAAGATGATATTATTGAAATCTGGGAGGATTAGAACAAATAATGACAGGGTAAACTCTGATTATGGGACCCTGTGGTGAAACAATTATCCCCTGGAAACCTGCAAAGTTTCCTATAACTATAACTGTTTCCTATAGAAACAAGCATGCTGACAACTTTCAGTCAATATGCTTTAATGTCTGGTAGTATTTGTATTAGTTTTTGTGTGGCGATAAGCCACACAATGTAATAACTATCTTTCAGATTTGATTTGCTTTATATATACTATGAAGTTAACGCCTTTATGCCTACACCAATAAATAGGTCTATGATTTGAACAATATTACAAGCATGCTACACAGGTTACACGTATCATTGAACCCGATTTGTTTACATTACCAACATTTATTAATATTAAGACCAACAATTACATCAGACTTTTATTTTTTGAGGATATTTTAATTTTATAGCAAATCATTCCGCATGGACTATATTCCTACTACCAAAGGCCTGCGAACCGCCAAGGACCGTCAAGAAGGTTGAGAAAGTAATCCCACCGTTTCATGTTTACATATCGGGGCATTCATATGCAAATTGATATACAACGAGCTATTGTTCAGTGACTAGTTTGTATTGTTTATTCAGCCAATAGATTTCTGGTGGAACACGGGTGAACTGAAATGTGTCTATTAAAATCACTCCGCCGCTGAACATTTGTAGACGATGACCTAATTATGTTGTTTACAAACATTGATGCTATAAATAGAAACAACATGTTTTCACTGGTGGGTGGAAGCTGAATTAGTTCAAGGACAGTATATACAGTCTATCTAACTGCTAGCAGACGATCGATACACTAACTTGATTAGCTTAGACATGATCTACTATATTAATAGATCTCTGGTTTAGCAGTACTGTCACGCAATATTCAATTAATTGCAGTTCCGTCAATTACTATGGGATTTTGACAAAATAAATTTTGTCAATACCATGAGATATTTCAATTTATTAATATCAAATTAAATTTAAATTATAAAATAATATGAATTCACATTGGCGAGTTAAAAAGCGAGTCCCTAGATTTTCTATTCGCGAATTGCGCAAATTTTCGGAACTACCTGAGGTTTTAAATCGTCAGTAACAATTTTGTTTTCTAATTTACATAAACAAATAATACCTCACTGAAAAGAGGAAACTTTCAACCTCAAGAAAATGTGCAACATTTATATCGGTCTCAATTAATAAGCACATGACAGCGAGTTAAACGCGCATCGTGCGAACTAATTGTGCTATTCATAGCGGCTATTTTCAAGACGTAACGCTATTTAGGATTTGAATTGAGAAAGAATAATTAAGCAATAAACGAGAATTCAGTAAAGTATTTTCAGATTAAAAGAAATTGTCAATACTATGACATATTAAAGATCACTTATACCAATTTAATTTGCGGTTATAAAATAAATGAACTAATGCTGACGAGTTAAACAGCGAGCACTTACATTTTCTATTCATGAATTGCGCGATTTTTAGCAACAACCTGGTGTCGTAAATCACCAATTATATTTTTACTTTCCAAGTAACATTAACAACTAAAAGCTATTTTAAAGACGATACGTTCAGTTTCAATAAGATAGATCTCATTTAATAAACACTCTACGGCGAGTTTAAACGCGCAACATGCGAACTACGAGGGTCAGTCAAGAAAAACTGAGAGTTGGTGAATAATGATCAGGAGAATAAGTGTTCGTATATTGTCTATATATTATCGTGAAATATGGTATCTCATCGATGTTATGGCGAAAACCAATTTTGGGTATGAACATTTTATTCTTGTTGCCAGGCAACCGAAGAAGACAACTCGAAGGCATGCGTTCGCGCTGTCTGTAGAATTGCTATGGAAACATAAAGTTATATCGAACTTTTTTAAACTTATTTTTTATTTTGTAATATATTAATCTATCATATATACTTAATTATGGTTGATTTGTTTCTCCAATATAGAAAATATACTTGATAGAACTATTAATTTTCACTTTATTTGTTGGTATTGAGACAACAATTTAACCCCACCCAAAAGAACGCATGATGTTTTTCAAAAGCAAAGTTATAGTTTTTATTTCTATTACGGTCACTGGACTCCATTAGATACATTCACAACCCTTTTGAGAAGAACTTGTGAATTCAGTGATTAGTTTTAGAATACCATGGCAACGCAAAGAACACATGCCGAGAAAATCGATAAAATACGGGTAAAATTGTTGCTAGGCAACTAAACAAAACAGCATTAGTGACCATTTTGTAACAAATGCCCATTATTATTTGATATATACGATTCTACTAGATACACATGTTAGTTGTACTAAATTACGCTATATAAAGCTGAAATAAACGTTCAAATTGACAACAAAATCAGTCTCACAGTCGCTGGCGCGAACGCATACCCTTTAGTGATGTTCTTTGGTTGCTTGGCAACTTTATTTATAAGCCTATATCCGATCACAGAATTCATCAGAATATCTGCAATGGATAATAGTTGACGATTAATGGTAGCAAATATAATTGTAAATACATTTTGAAGGTTTAATTTAACAACTCTCAGTTTTTCTTGACTGACCCTCGTAATATGCCTTTTAAAGCGGTAATATATTTTCACAAGGTTTCGAATTGAAAAGTTAACGGTAATTGGATTAAAAGGCCGTTAATTAGTATATACACGTTGGGCAAACCAAATTCTTAACCAAAGACCTAAATTACAGGTCTTTGGGCAAACATACTTCAATAACTATAAATAATTAATAAGCTCCCCCCACTTAATGTGCAGTTATAAAGCCCATTAATGCATATCTAATTAGCTCCTCCCACAAGCCACATTGTGCAATATTATCTATGCATTTTTTAATTAGCCCCTCCTTATTATGTAACATTAAATAATCCAAGCTAGATCTATATTTTGACAAGAAATTTGTAATCAATTATTGAAGCTGCACGAGGCAGAAAATTGACCATACAATCTGGTAAACTTCAAGGGGTTGTATATTGGTAGGTCGTTAGTAACTTGTTTTGGGACAGTTGGGGGTCATGTAACACAGGGATCTATGTTTTTACAAGGGATTGAACATACCATGAGACGGTAAATAGACCGTTAAAACTATTTTTAATTGAATGGGTTTTATATCGGGTTCTTGTTAGTTGATTTGGAGACAGCTGCAGAAGTTAGGAATTTAGGGTAATAAAATTTACTGGTATAAAAAAGGGTTTACAATTTTGATACTCAGAATTTAGAAGTTAAATACATTCTTCTTGATATGGATTTAATAAGAAATACTATATTTGAAAACTATCAGCTATCCACTGCCCATCACCTGGGATGGGACCATGGTCGCACACTGACTGGTGCATAAAAATATGCTAAATACAACATAATAGCTATAATAAATATCAACCGCTGATTAGCACAGAATACGCAATATTTAAATAATAACCAATACATAAATAATCGTCAGATTTTCAAAAAACAACTTGTAGTATATTCCAAAATATATAATTGACCTGTTTTAAATACGATTTTATTAACATATCGGACAGAATGCTATAGAATTTACGCTGAGTATGGTCCGAAAGTCTGTTCGTAAGTTTAGTTATGTTACTCCGAAAAACATTGCTGCTCTTGATCCGGCAGGAGTACGGACAACCTTCATTATAATCATATCAGTAGTCAATAGCCCTTACCACTGGACCACTTGTCCACCTAAGTTCAATTGATCGACTTTAAATATATATGTATATGGCATCTAAGAGAAGTGATGTGACATGAAACCATAATTCTATCTGGTTCCGTTCTTGAATTATTTCATTCAACCCAAAAAAGTCATGATATTACCATTGATATCATTTTCTTATATTTTCCTTCATTTTACTTTCCTTTATTTAATTTTCCCAACATATTTCTACCTAGTCCTGTTTCCATAGCGGGGGGGGGGGGGGGCATCTCGTTTGTTGTGTTTTAATTCCCAGTTCATCAGTTGTATGGAGACTACCCAGTCACTCATCTTGACACTGACGCTTAGTGTCTTGAGAGCAGCACAAAGATTCGAGTGAGTCTGGGCTTATCAGAACTCTGACACAGCATGTTGGTGCAGTCTTTATTTGAATGGTCAAAATGACATCAGTTCGCCACACATCAGTACTTTCAGTGCTTTGATTTACTCTAGAAGCTACTGTTAAGCTACTCAAAAATCATTTATTGTTGATGGTTTTGGTAAAAAAGATCATTTCGATGGGACGTTAGTTCATGGATTTTGCATTTCAAGTAATTAATATGAAGGTCAAAATCATTTTTTTATGGGATTTGATTTCATGGGCGAAGGTACACCACGAAATCCACATAATTTAATCCCCCACAAAAATTAAGGATTTAGCAGTATTGTAAGCATACATCAGGTTCTAAGTCGGACTTGTTTGGTTAGTTTTATACATTATACATAGTTCATTAATCTGACAAAGTTCCAATTAGACTTTCAAAGTTCCAATTAGGCTTTACAAAGTTCAAGTCCGGGTGGAGATACTCATATATATGCCTGCAAAATTTCAGCAGAAAAGATGTTCAGCTTGTGTTTTATTTTCCAGAGGCCCTCCTCCCCACAATATGGTGCACAGACCTCCGCCCCCGCCAAAGCCCGGTGAGGGACAGCCTCCAGCACCCAGACAGATGGCAAGGGGCCAATCTAAGGATGAAGAAGACACCATGAAAAACCTACGTAAAACTTTCGCTGGCATATTTGGTGACATGTAACCTAAGTTTAGATTTAGTCAAATATTATGTAAATTTTGCCCTTTTTAAAATAACTAAAAAAAACCTGGTATTTCTTTAGTGCTAATGAATGTAATAGAATATTTCACTTGAACTTGTGTGCAATGTAATCTTTATACAATGTACTTTCTACTTAGTATTATAAAACATTGTGTGTTCACATAGAAACTATGCTATAAAGTCAGTATCATTCATGGGAATAGTGCGCCAAGGATAACGTGAAAGGTGGGAAAATTTGGTATAACCCACATAGGTGGTTTAACCAAGTGTGCATGATTTATCAGTGTTACTTTAGTATAGAATTGACCATTATGTAGGCAACTCTGGTCAAATGTTTGTAAATATCACATTATCCTGAGCGCACTATAGGAAATTAAAAAATTGTGGTTGAAACAAAAAATTTAACAAAAGTGGTGGGGTTTGGGATGATATATATTGGATTTGGAATATCGTAAAGAAAATCAATCAATTACATATGGGGAAAGTTGGTTTTCTTTAACAAGTTCATCAGATTCCGCAAAATCCATGAGAATCAAATTTTTGTTCTGATGAATGAAAATGATTTTATGGCAATAGACAAATGTTGCTACTTACTGACATATACTCATATATCATTATATTCATGTTTTATTTCTGTTAAAAAATTATGGACACGAGTTATTGTCTAACCAGTGAATCCAATTCCCAAAATCTTTTATAAGATTAATTCTTTACCATTCTACCAAGCTGCTGTGTATCAAATCCGACTGTTTGGGGACAACAAATTTTGAGAATTTAGCCCTAAACAGTATTTGACTAATTTAATTTAATTTTTGATTTCACATTTTGACTTTCACAGGATGTTACATAAAATTGATGTAAGTAAAAGTTACCAATTTTCTAGGGTTGTTTTGTTCAGCTGCTCAACCACCCTTTGACATTTTAACTTCCCCTGGTCATTTGGATATTGAGTTACCTAATGAAACCTACATTCGAGTCTCCCTGGGGAGACTATTTCTCTCCAGCCAACATCAATCTGCGGCGCCCAGGAATAGACACTGCCCTCAAAGGTACCAATTTACACCTTTGTGGAGTGGAGCATGTGGGTTATTCTTGCTCAGAGAAATTAAGCAGTGGTCCAGACGAGGGTTTATCCTGGGACCTCTCCAGCCCAAAGCATGCACCCTACCTCTAGACCACCGCTCCCCTGTTATGGTTGAATTTAAAATAGCAAGCAATGCATTTGTAACAAAAAAATAGTTAAAGTTATTAAAATGACATCACAAATTGTTTTTTGTATGATATCTAATTACTCAATGATAAAAACAAGAAGACTTACTGGTCACACAAATCTGCTAGATTCAGTGACACACAATTTAGATATTGTTGATAGACGTATTTTCTTATTACATGTTGCTGGCTTAGAATGAGAGGGTCGTAACTACAAAATCAATATTTTGGGAAAACAAGAAAAACTGTCTGGGAATCACTCTTTACTTATGGTAAAACAAGCTTCAACTTAAGTTTGGTCAACATGACAAGTTGATTTCCTTGAACACAGGCTCATAAGAAGCGCCTTATGATGTAGATTTCAAATATGCACAACCTTCTCATTTTTAGCCAGCGATGTGTGCATTTTCTTAGAATGTAAATATTTGTCCTTGTTTTGTTCCAACTGAAACCTAGAAGCAATAACCACATGTAACCATGCAGCTTTTGTGTATGTGCATGTTCTGATGTCAGTGTGTCTGTTAATGTCACATGTAACGTTTTAACTCTGACACATTTTCCTGTATGGGGATGGACTAACCACATGGTATACATGAGGCAATGGGCTTATACAGATTGATTATGTTTAGGATGCTGTGGAACACAAGTCCGTGAAAAGTATCCAAGATCACTTATTAATACATATTATATAATATGTATACAGTATATCTAATAGGTGACGTAGGAGACTTTTCACCAACTTGTGCTGTGGAATACTAGTAGGTTAGTATCGTAGCTTCGCTAACCTTTGACATTCTGCCGTAATCTAGATCTGTGTTAAACATTACAACATTACTCTAATACAGTTTAACCCATTAACCTATATGGCATCCCAACTGATTTACTTACAGTATTCTGCTAGTGTGTACAAAATCTCCATACAGCTAATTGGAAAATAATTGGTAACAAACACAAGCACCTGTTAAACAATTTTAAAACATACCAGTAGAAATCAGGGCCAGTTTCATAGACTTATCCTAGCTAATAAATTCAATGCATCAAATTGGATGGGTAGCATATGGGGTATGGTAGATTTGCCTAAGGGTGTGTCAGTCAAGTTTGGTACTTGTCTCTGAAGGTTTGATCATGGAGTAAACTACATCTAACTGTTTAATTGAAAAACATTGTAACATAAATTTAAATTCTGTAGATTCTATAAAAAAAATATATACTTTAATAGATCTGAATAAAAAAATTAAGAAGAATTCACTGTTTTTTGGATGATACAGTTTGTAACTAATGAATAGCGTCACTATGTCAACTTGTGTAGAAGATTTGTATCATCATTTTAATGACTAGTTTTAGGATGTAAGGTTGAAAATAGTTATTTTTCAATTTGTTGTACAAATCATAAACATGTCACTGCATAATAACTATGTTTTATATGATTATTTATGTTTCATATTTTATCTTATGTATAGATCAAACTAAGATGCATTCCAACGTCACCATTATATTGTTTTCATTTTATATTATAGTGTATATTATATATAGCATTACCAGTATGCATTCAGCACTAGGAAATATAGTCTATGCCAAACATCGTCCTTTCTACTACGTATATATACTGTAAACCATTTTCACGTTTTGAAGTTGCCCGCAATGTCCATATTAATGTTTTGAACACTTTCGCGGCTACTTTATTTCTACCACTTGCAAAAGTAAATTGTCTAAAACAATATTTTGGTTTACAGTAAGCAATTTTCATAGATTCATTGAAACCAGTTTTGAGTATGTTATTTCTTTATTTGAATAATACGAGTGTTTTAAAGCCGTAAAATGCAGGGGCTGTCATACATGTTTATATAAATGGAATATTTTCACTCCAGATATTATTGGTCACAGATATCATATGGTTGGGGTATGGGGTAACTTAGGTTATTCAAAATTACCAATTAGAACATCTCTTCCATCCTGGAAACAATTTCAAATGTAGAAGCTGTGAATGAAGTGCACTGGATGTCGACTAAAATAGTATTTAGAACCATTTGATACAGTGCAATCTTGTTTGAGTGGAATCACAAAACACCAGTCCTTTTTTGCTGTATCATCTTGGTTGTTTTTTTTAATCTTGACTGTGAACATCAGAGATTTGTTTCATAGATGTTTTTAAGGTGTTCCTATTGTGAATATTGGTTCATGTGGGTGGGGAACATGACAGGTTTCTGTATCATTGATAAAGACAATTTGAAAACGGAAAAAAATATATACATAAATTTTCCAAAAAAAATCTCCTTTTTTTCTTTTTCAACGATACAGTCACCTGTGGGGTACACAGGATATTTCTTGTCTGTTCTTGTTATTGCTTCACTTAACGTAATTATTCTAGTCATTATTGTTTTATGTTTTTGCTCTGCATTTTCAAAAACAAATCTTAGCTGTGATAATTCATTTTTTTTTTTTTTTTCCATAGTTTTTCTTATATATTCCATTGTTTGTTTATATTGTTATTATGGCAATGTTTGTGAGTTACTAGACTCAGTAATTTATTTAATGTGACACATTTTGTGATCCTATGACACAGCAAGTTTGTATCTTACTATAAACTATACTGTAAACCAGTTTACTTCAGTTAATACTATCTTTGGCATTTGCCAATTCTTGGTATATTCGCGAGTACAAACTTTCAGGTTTTTAAGTCTCATGTGATTTCCATATTAATGTTTTGAACACTTTCGCAGCTACTTATTTTTGTGAATTTCTACCACTTGCAAACTCCACGAAATTGAATTGTGCAAAATAATTTCTTGGTTTACAGTAAATGAGATTCAACTTTGTTTTTCCAAAGGAACAAAATTGATTAAACCCATCAGCTGGAATTAACATTTTTGCTGCATGAAAAATAGTTGACTTTCATTTTACCATAGTTTCTCAGGTATAACCGGCACATTACCAACCTAGAATCAAAACGAAAAGTTTATATGTTTTTTTATAGAAAATGCAAATGACAATTGCTTCACTGTGTGAACTAAGTTAATGCTTATTGTCTGGAAAATACTGTCATCTCGCTGAATAAAGAACATGATTGTTCCTTAACTGTTTCACATAATTCAGTAATTTCTATTTGATTTTATGCAATATGTTGAGTCTCTGATTTAATTTTTACATCAGATAAATTACAGTGTGGACAATTACCATGTGACTTTTTGGCTAAATCTGCAAGTAAAACTATGTCAACAAAAAGTTTTAAAAAAAACCAACCATAAGTATGTTATTGTTTGACCGATATTCACAAGATATGTGGAGTCACATGGTAGGTCTACTCTGAATTACCTTTGTAAGAATCATGATGACATCACTGCCAATGTTGATATTATATGAACACCTTCGTGTAACTACCTTGATATGACTTCACCTTATACCTAGACCTTATACCTAGGTCCAACTGAGCATTTTTGTATCCGCACTGTACTCCCGATTAATAAACGGGCAATGGAAAGCATCGGGGTAAAGGGTCCTCGTGGTGTAGGGGAAACTTTGGTGAAGTCATCAGTCCATTTGTGAAATCCATTTTCCCGCAGCTAATGTATTTAAATCGGTAGCCGAGGCAAAAAATGCTCATTGGGACCTAGGCTTTATATGACATGTTTTACTTACATCATGTTATGCGTAAATGTATGTATATCCAGTTTGTTTTTTGTTGGTAAATTTAAACCTTTATTGTTAAAGTAGATGTGTCTGTATCTTATATATATAAATATACGGATGCATCCACTTTAAACTACCTGTTATACTGACTGATACTGTTGTAAGCTCCTGTTGTTATTGTATAAAGTTTATTTCCTATGTATGGGGCACCTTGAATGTGACATCCTAACTCTTTGATTTCAAATTACTGTCTCAATCGTGGCCATGAATACTATCAAGAGTATTTGATTTATAACATAACAACATATTTTACAATCAGTATAAGCGGAATCACTCCAACATTGAAATGATCAATATTTTGTAAAGAAAGATACAATTGTGTTCAAACAAAAAATATTTCATATGGATGAAATCATCTTCTGATAGCATGAAGAAATTGTTCAGCTGCAAATAAACTGTAATTTCATAAAACAGGCACAAAAACTTTTATAAAAGGGATATAAAATTTCTTTGAAATGAAGAAATATTACTAAAAATAAAAAGGGTTATAATGTCACTTTTAGGGGCTCCAGAACTTTTAGAGAACTTCACAGATTTTAAAACAACTGTTTATTGTACAAAAAAGTTTTTGCAAAATGAATCCATGTTAATGTAATCAAGCTTTTATTGTGTGTATGTCTAGGGGCCACAAATTATTGGCCCCTAAGTTTTATAATATACATATTGTCGGTAGAATATAACTGTAGTTGTTTAGTAAATGTAACTTAGTCGTCTATGATAATATATAGAACATTCCAGTGTAGGTGGAGTGTTGATGTGAACATCCAGGCTTTAATAGTTCACACTTAATGTCGGCAAATGTAATATGTGTCCTGTGGCTGAATCTAGTTTACCAGGCTTGTTATGCCCTGCTTCTTCAAGGTAGCCAGGCCCCGATCTCGCAAAGCCACGGTTTGAGCTAAATCTCATCTCAAATATTGACATGACGACATATGCGTCTCTTTAGGTGCATTTCTGTGAGATGTTGAGGACTAGAAATTAACATCACTCTACAGAAACATTGTTCTGAATTTATTGCAGTAAAATTTCAAAGACTCCAACATCAGATTGGTCTCTAATTCATACTCTGAATTGAGCAAATAGTCCTATTTGAGCCAAGACTTCTTCTCGAGATGCTTCGAGAGATCGGGGCAAAGTAATTTCGCATTAATTATGTGCTATTCTTCTCAATGAAATGGTTTGCTTGTAATAACTATGTTTAGGATCCTCATTACTTGTTCCTGTTTTGGTCATGACCGGTAGATTTTAGGCCACAAAGGTTAAGGTTACAGTGACCTTCAGAAATAATTGTGATAGCTGCCGCAGTGAAATAACTTATGCCAGGTTTAGTTTAATTGCCGACTGCTTGCACCAAGCACCACTTGTTAAGATGTGTACCGCAGAGCACGCTTGTTGTGTTGGCAGTAACTGCATAGCTTGTACAGGACCTTTATGTAGACTTTCTTACACTCCCAAGAACTGTAACTCTCCAGTGAGGTAAGGGCAGTAACAAGCTGTCTAGGGACTTGATTAGTATATAGGAATTTATTGTGGAGAGTTATTGGGAGATAGAAACATCTAGATCTTATATTGATGTTATATTACAAGTTTCATGTATAATGTTGTGTTTATCTGGCAGCTTCTAATCTTACTATTGCTCTATTGAAGAAGCAGGGTTATATTGCTATACATGTGTCAGTTAGTACTGGTTAGTCTCTGTGTCAATGATTTGGTAAGCAAAATACAGGGATCACTACAAACTATGGTAACTAGATCAATTTATACAGACATGTACATTCATTTTGCACTGAGCCCTTGAAATGGTATCTATCTGGTAACAAAAAGAAAAATAACAAAGATAGGATAGACTTAATGATTAATTCTTTATTGTTAGTAATAATCCGGCATAGTTGACCCTTGTCAATTCGGATGAAATTGCTGGCTCCACAAATGAGTGCAAGATCATGGCAGAGGGGCGTATGTTGTTCCGACAGCTCTGGGTGTATGTTTGAGTCTGACAATATCACTGTATGTATTGGTGTGTTTATACCATATTAGTAGTTATGTATTGTTATATAGAATATAGATCAATTTATTTACATGTGTGGAAACAATTCTGGATCAATGTATGTAGATGTGTATAGGTATACTGTATTTATGTCTTCAGTACTTCATCAACGACCCTTTACTACATCAATAAATCATGTAACGCCCCCTCCCAATGTATATCATCAACAAAACAGCAATATTAAATATTTGTACTACTTAACTTGGTTAAAAGGAAGTTTTGATATACATATTGAGACTTGCTATTTACCAACTTAACAATTATTATGCTACCATTATTGATACTGAACGAGAATGTGTTTCCATTGAGGCACAGAAAACTGACTGGCAAATAAAGACTATGCTCAGCAATTTCGCAAACGAATTAAAAATTCAAAAAAATTAAATTGTTAAATCGAAAGAATTTTTTACTAACACCCGCTATTTGTGTACCCATAGTGTTCATGTTGAACCCATTTCTGTTGGCCTCCATTACGCTTGAATGATCACATCATCACAAATGGTAAAACGTCTATTCAAGTCCGCAAAGTAAGGACTTTTCATTTTCGACTAAATTACCACTTCCAATTTACTTGATAGATGGCTGTGATACGAAATACACAAATATTTAGTCAAAATAGTTTGCAATGTACGCTATATTTGATGGCAAAAATTTGCGAAACTTTTGACGCTCAGTATATGAAGATTATAATATTGCTGGGATATCTCAACAATAATAACAATTATTAAGTCTGAGGATTCCAAATGAACAGGAACTATTGGTTAACATGTCTACCGACAAGGGAGGTAATTTATGTCTGGAGTATACAGGGGTCCTACCATTCCGGATTTGCTGCATAATGAAATAATTATATTATCTTTTCTGCACAAAATTAGTTATTTGATGGAAAACTTCAAGGAATTGCAAAAGTTCGATAATCTAAATTTTAACAATAAAACAATGTTTGAAACCTAGTTATGTAAGTAAGTAAGTTACGTCTTTATTAAGCGAGACTGACACATTCAGTTTCTTTTTATCTTCCATGTGGGCCTCAAATGCTAATGGCAGCCAAACCAGACTCGCAGCTTTTTTTCAGAATTGAGCATTATGCCTCAGTAGGACTCCTACATTATGCCTCAGTAGGACCCATGCATTATGCCCCAGTAGGACCCATGCATTATGCCTCAGTAGGACCCATGCATTATGCCCCAGTAGGACCCATGCATTATGCCTCAGTAGGACCCATGCATTATGCCTCAGTAGGACCCATGCATTATGCCTCAGTAGGACCCATGCATTATGCCTCAGTAGGACCCATGCATTATGCCCCAGTAGGACCCATGCATTATGCCCCAGTAGGACTCCTGCATTATGCCCCAGTAGGACCCATGCATTATGCCCCAGTAGGACTCCTGCATTATGCCCCAGTAGGACTCCTGCATTATGCCCCAGTAGGACCCATGCATTATGCCCCAGTAGGACCCATGCATTATGCCTCAGTAGGACCCATGCATTATGCCTCAGTAGGACCCATGCATTATGCCCCAGTAGGACCCATGCATTATGCCCCAGTAGGACTCCTGCATTATGCCCCAGTAGGACCCATGCATTATGCCCCAGTAGGACCCATGCATTATGCCTCAGTAGGACCCATGCATTATGCCTCAGTAGGACCCATGCATTATGCCTCAGTAGGACCCATGCATTATGCCTCAGTAGGACCCATGCATTATGCCCCAGTAGGACTCCTACATATGAGATTATCAATTATAATGGTTTATGCTTTCGCTCAGCAGTCAGGTCGAAAAATATTAAAATTACCTTTTGAGATACAGCCCCTATAGAAATTTATGGAACCCCATGTATACCATTACAGGGAGCTGTGAAGGGACTTCAAGGAGCTAGTACATAATTAGTATGATTGTGTTATTAAACAGTGGTAAACAGGATCCATAACCCCTAGTACTCTACATGTCTTCATCCAGAAGTATTTCATCATTTATGTTTTGTCAATATTGTGTTTTAAAGAACTGCAAGAAATTAAAACAGAATTAGAAACACACATATTGCTTGATGTTTTTATGTTTTATTTCATTATTGTAACAGTGATTATATGGTAATACCATGTCCTAACATGAGTTGACCAACTTCTAGTTTGGTGTTCTTACATAATCCGTAAATACATACCACACATATATATAATGCAGAGAATTTTACCCGATCCTCAACATTTGATATGCAGAATTTTATAGCTGATTTATAGTATATATATTAGTAATCTTGAATTGTATGTTTAAATATTGGTAAGCCCGGAGTATCATGAAGATGCTTGAGGTGTAAGCACAAATCTAAAATACTGATATTACACGATTTTCTTCAGAAATTGATACATTCAAAGCAAGAACCTTGCAATGTATTCATGCAGAAAGTTTAGGATCAGGTATAATTCTCTATACCTAACTATGTACAACAAATCATATAACTTTAGTCATTAGATAACATGATGCTAATTATGCACATATGTGTTTAAAATTAAAAAGTAATTTTTCTATCGGTACATGGTCATGTTTGTAAAAACAGTTCACTATTAATACAAAATTAATATTAATATACAAACATACATGGGGAACAGCATTACACAAACATAGAATAGATATGGGCATTCATTTTGGTGTACAGATATTAAGGTCAGATACACACAGTAGAGCCTATGTCACATCAGACTTGTGACAGTCCACCAGCTATCCAGGATGACTTTACAGGGCACCTTTTGAGGAAATCTCTGATATTTGGTGTGATGTCATGAACCAGGTTCATGACACTGGCGACTCACCAGCATTAAAACACAATTATTATAATGAAGCTGAAGGACCTTCCAGGATTACTTTACAGGTCACCTTCAGAACAAATCGCTAATATTTGGTGGGACTGCCTAGTGAGATCAATATTTCATCACCAACCATATTATCAACATCGGCCAATCACCAGCATCACAATAAAACTGTAATCATGAAGCAGAAGGAAAGGTGCGACCAAATAATCATGCAACTCATATGACAAAGCCTTAAAACAACCTTTATTAAATCAGAATGGAGACAATATTTAAATGACATGGAAGAACAGGACCTATCACAAACTTTCAGCATAATGCCCTATGGATTTTCACAGCTTAAGGCAAGTGTACCTTTCCTGGGATACGGTTTAAAATTTTCATTTCAATCATATAAACGTAGATATATTTCAGCCAGGAATTCGTTATCACAATTCACTTTATTATTCAGCATGCGAGAAAATCTTCACCAAGTCCAGGCTATTACATACAAACATTATAGACTACTGCAACATTCACAAATGAGACAAGAATTATGAATTAGAATTTGATGCTCCACACCCACAAAAACTACCTTAAGTGGTCTGAGGTGTGGCCTAACACAACAGAAATCCATTGATTTCATTCAGTTACCACTGAATATTTCCAGTGTCTTTTATGTGGTCAATTGTTTGATTTTATGGAATGACCAACTAAGGTTACCGAAGCTATCTGGGATGTCTAGGCTTTAGGCCTCAAAGTAAATACCGTAATCACATTAAATTATTACATTTCCAGTGTTGATCTGCTTATGAAAGGGGTCAGACTGTGTCACAGTGATATATAACAAGTACAGCAATCAAACTGTGTCACAGTGATATATAACAAGTACAGCAATCAGACTGTGTCAAAGTGATATATAACAAGTACAGCAATCAGACTGTGCCACAGTGATATATAACAAGTACAGCAATCAGACTGTGTCAAAGTGATATATAACAAGTACAGCAATCAGACTGTGTCAAAGTGATATATAACAAGTACAGCAATCAGACTGTGCCACAGTGATATATAACAAGTACAGCAATCAGACTGTGTCAAAGTGATATATAACAAGTACAGCAATCAGACTGTGTCAAAGTGATATATTACAAGTACAGCAATCAGACTGTGCCACAGTGATATATTACAAGTACAGCAATCAGACTGTGTCACAGTGATATATAACAAGTACAGCAATCAGACTGTGCCACAGTGATATATAACAAGTACAGCAATCAGACTGTGCCACAGTGATATATAACAAGTACAGCAATCAGACTGTGTCAAAGTGATATATTACAAGTACAGCAATCAGACTGTGCCACAGTGATATATTACAAGTGCAGCAATCAGACTGTGTCAAAGTGATATATTACAAGTACAGCAATCAGACTGTGCCACAGTGATATATTACAAGTACAGCAATCAGACTGTGTCACAGTGATATATAACAAGTACAGCAATCAGACTGTGTCAAAGTGATATATTACAAGTACAGCAATCAGACTGTGCCACAGTGATATATTACAAGTACAGCAATCAGACTGTGTCACAGTGATATATAACAAGTACAGCAATCAGACTGTGTCACAGTGATATATAACAAGTACAGCAATCAGACTGTGTCACAGTGATATATTACAAGTACAGCAATCAGACTGTGTCACAGTGATATATAACAAGTACAGCAATCAGACTGTGTCAAAGTGATATATTACAAGTACAGCAATCAGACTGTGTCAAAGTGATATATTACAAGTAAAGCAATCAGGCTGTGTCACAGTGATATATAACAAACAAAGCAATCTACAATTTGAGCTGGGAAAGTCCCTATAAATCACAAAATAAACAGTGAGTAACTATGGTAACGACCTACATAGGGAACAACAGGCATGTAACAAAGCAGACAACACACAGTGTAAGAAAGCAGATGGATAAACACACGATATAACAATCCCTGTATGACATGAGAGAGAGGAATGTTAAATGAACTATGCATACAATTTATTACACAAATCATTAACTGTCTGGTAGGCAGGATATGGATGACAAGATGTACACAGATATTGACTGGTAAGTTTTCTATAAAACATGATGAGTAAAATCTAGGTGACACTGAGCAGTTTTAGCCTCGGCGATGTACTACAGGTGGAAATAAATGAGTGGCATCAGGACAGGGATTTCACAAATTTCCCAATGACTTCCCCTGAGCTTCCTCCTTGGCCACGAGGACCCTTTTCCCAATGCCTTCTTGTGCTCATTATTATATTGCCGAGGTAAAATGCAATACTACGAAACAAGCTTTTCAAAACGTTTCAGATTCAGTGATTGACAGAAAACTCACATTTTCGATTTTTTAGAATCAAATAACCTAGACCTTAGGCAGAGCAACAAGAAATCCATGGTCATATCTCGAAATAAGCTTCACAGCTTATAAACCAATATATTTAAGTAAATTCAACTAGTGTTATTTATTGCTATTGAAAGCACATGTAAAATCTGATCAGTGTATGACTTTTTGTTGTATTGTACAATTCAACTTGTATGCCTTATTGCAATTGCCGAAAATCGCCTCGTTTATACACAGTGAGCTTGCAACATTCAAACTTTTGACCTTTACACAAATTCAATACCAACATTCCTTTTTAGTCAAGCAAATTTTCTCACGTCTATGAGTAGTCTGTAAATGTTATGACTTTTAAAATGCACCAATTTTCATAAATATAACATCATGACAACAAAAACAATTTTAACATCAAGCCAAAAGAGAAATATACCAGACTTCAAATTCCTATACATTCATGTAAGATAAATTACCACATCAGCATCCAATTTTTCTTTCACTTTTCACAACATTTTTTGTAATTGGTTCAGACTGACTCCATTTCTTGTAATATTTATAAAACATTTCCTGAAGTAATGGTAAGACAGCACTTAGTTTTCAGACTAAATATTATTTCACATTGTTACGATTGTTCTGTTGTATTCTTCAATAATTTTCTTGGTCCTTTTCTTGCAGGTCCTTTGGGTTTTTCAAATTTCATTGTGGCAATATTTTTCTTTGGATGTATTTCATCATATAAGAACTCTTCAGTTAATTCATTTGCATCGTCAGTTTCAACCTGTAATGAAATACAATCAATGATTATCGGACATTAAAAGAAATATAATTTAGAAATACTCTCGTTTCAGAGTTCTAAAAATCCACTTCAATGAAGGAAACAATGGGAATTAACTTTGTTGTCTTGGACAATTCTACGATGGGTCTTACAAATGAGGTCAATTAAGTGCATAACAGAAAATGGACCAAAAATGGTTTTTATTTGGATTTTCGGGTAGACTTTTTATCACTAACAATTACCTCCCTTTATGATCATATTTCAAAATTCATGCAGTAATTTATTCGGGCTAGCTTGAAGTATTCTTTTTTGGAAATAGAGATGGTATTTTGCGTGGTAAGCTAGGTGCTACCTTCACTGTTGTATGACTATGAATTGTCTGTACATTACAGTTCAATCACATTAAATCAGATCCTAACGTTTACTACATTCCTTTATGCTGTTAGTTAGATCTGACTACACTGCATAAGAGGTCACGTTCAAATGACCTTTCTTATGCATGTTATATAAAGGCTATTCACCAATATGTATAGAGAGTGTATTTAAGTCAGTCTACCCTTAGTACTCTCTATGTATTAAGTTTAAACATATCTCTCGTTGTAAACTACAACATGGAAATTCTCTGCACTTTCAGATTTGTGAAAGAAGCGATTTGATTTGATGAAGTAAAGTTCATATCGACATCACCCCATACAGAGTGAAATCAGACCCTTTATATCAGTGTAAAGCAGTGGAGCTAATATGCGTCTGATTTAAATGACATTGATTACAGTATTTAATGATTTAGATGAGGTTTTACTAAATTTACCTTTTTCTCAAAGTTGATTTCTAGCGTTTGTTCTATTGAGCTGATGAAGGGACCTTTACAACTAGAATATAACATTCTCTCCTTGATAGGACACTTATAACCCGGCATGGAGTATATAAACACTGAAATGAAACAAGATATCTTTATAATATAAAACATGTATGCCCCATAGTAGCCCAATAGTCAGAAATGGTGAAGGTCACAGTGACCTTGACATTTGACCTACTGACTTCAAAATCATTAGGGGTCATCTAATGTTGCTGGCTATCCTCCATGTAAAGTTTGAAGATCCTAGGGCAAAGTATTCGTGAGTTTTTGAACGGAAACCATTTAGTCTACCGACGGACAGAAAATCAGAGCAAAATGATGCTGTCTATCAGGCAGTTTACCAGGCAAATGTCATCATACGGACACTACCCAGTCACATCGTCCTAACCCTGAAACAATCCGCAATTACCTGCAACTATCCTTACATGCTGAGCGAGGAGAAGGAGTACATCAGAGTCTCATTATCATTATCTCAAATTTCTTGGGACTGTCAAAATTACTTTAAAATTTGATATATTGGTAAGTCATTTTGCTCGGGTCAAAGTCATGGTACAGGTTAAAACATGTACAGGATTTTCCTGAATTTTAAATGAAATTCCAGAAAGATCAATTCTCCCCATGTATAGCTTTCTGAGGTGACTTATAATAGTTTCTAGCTTTAACATGTGCTGAAAGTGTCTTTCATTCTAATCCCCTTTTCCTTATGTTTCTGTTATTTTATACTGTAAATTGAATTCATATTGTTATATATTTGGGAAAAATAAATATGTTTAAACTAACATGTGCTTTAAGTATTAGACAGAATGATACATTTTTTAATTCAAGAAAGAAAATAACTCCTGTCATCCCAATTTTGAAGTAAACATTGAAAATAATGGAACAATAAATGTATAATAGTTATACCTTTAGAGTTAAGGTAATCTCCTTCGTGTGTGTGTTTAAATGCAAACAGATGATATCTGGCACTTTCTGAAGGCACTTTGGACGGTAACTGAGCCGTAGATACCTCCCCTGAATCAGCTAACTCTATCGTCTCATTACTTATATCCAATTTCTTCAAATAAATAAGTACATGTCAATGCATTATATGAGTACATGCAATCTACTAGAACAGTTAAGTGACAGAAAATAAATACAAGTGATGTCAATAAAACAGAAATGTCTTTGTATATTCAAGGCTGTTTGCCTAAATTCAAGGATTTTCAGTTAAATTCAAGAACAATTTTGACATTTTTCAAGGCAGTACTCAAGTCAAGTACTTTTCAAGGTGGAAAAAAATTGAAAGACTTTTCAAGGCCTGTGCAAACCCTGTCATTCCAGTCTCTACTTGAATACTTAATTCATATACATATGCTAATATTAAACAACAGTAAAGACTTTATATTTGAAGGCAACACATAACTTGAAGAAAATTGTTCAATGTTCACTAGGAGGAGTGAGCATTGATAACCTACCAGTTGGACATATGAGACTTTTTCTTCTTTGAAATCTACAATACGATGAGCTGCCGAGTCTGATATAGGAAATGATAATCCTTTCATTGTTTGATGTTTGGAATCTATATGTACATGGGTTCGTGTCTGCAATACATAATATCAGCATTATTATTAACCTTTTATAAAATATCATAAATTTCTTTTGAACAGCAATTACCGCGAATAACATTGAGTGATAATATCCCCGACACGATGATAATGTCTCAAGGCTTGAAGCATATTATTTGGCATACAAACTTTACAAAGAATTACAATACATAGGATCTTAAATTAAAGATACAAAATCACTGGGAAAAATTATACAAAAGTTAGAAGAACTATTTATGTATGTTTAATTTAGTTGTACTTGCCCAAAACTGTAACTGGTATAAAATTTGAAATAGAATTAGATGAATGGACAGATAGAGGTAACACTTAATGCCTTCTAATACTTCCAATATCAGAGGTATAACAAAACAGTGTATTATTATGTCTGTTTCCATTGGAACATGTTGAGAGTAGTGTCAAATAAAGACATGAGTGTTTCAACCATTTGAAAAAGGCAAACAGATATTTAACTATCGCTTTGCAGCATGACAAAATCATTATCACAGAGTCAGGACAGATCTAGACTTCAGTTCAGAAATGACCAAAGTATGAGGGAGTAAAGAGAATTATTTCATTTTTCATCAAATTGAAAATATTCTCTCTGAGCCACAACAGCATGAGTAAATAATTCAAAGACATTTCATACTTCAGTAAGATAGAGATTTGTAGAACTTTGAATAAGCCATATTTCAGGCATTTTTCATGCAGAAATAGCAAATCTTATAAGGCCACATTTGAACATGACTTAGTCAACAGATGCAAAGACCAACATGTGTGCAACAATACACACAACTTTTTTGAAGAGTGCATAAAAGTCAGTAAAAACAGATTAAAATTTGCAAACTGGCAGATGACACCAAAGACAATTAGTCTAGACTGAGATGAACGAGTGTGGATCACTGCATGTATACATGCATTAAAGGCAGATAGGTAGAGAATGAGCATTCTGGCAACTTACATCCAGTGAAACTGTCTAAATGCAGGGAAATAAACACGCGTTCAATCAAATAAACTCTTAACTGTATGAATTGCACAAAGCTAACTAATACACTAAAATATCTCATTCCTAACAAAAAATATCATTCTGAAACCAACAACTGACTGACTTTTAAATACAACCACGAAGACCAAAACTTTGTTAAATGGGGGTATATCATATAATAATAAACACTGACACTGTATTAGTGTGAAAAGCATATTTGATGCAGTAAAAAAGCTGATTTCATATCGAAGCTATCTGTCAAAGGGAGACAACTATTTTGCTATGAAATCCTGAATTCCAACATTAAAAAGTGTTTGTTTGCAGTAGCCTCCATAGGGTAGCAGATAGGAGGTCAGTAAGTAGGGGAAATTTACATAATCAGTTCCAAAATTGTCTTATCAGTAATGTGTTTGAAAATTAAAACAAAATCTAAAAACAACTTTGATTAGGATCAATAACTATGGGTACCATAGGTACTGCAACAACCCCTTTTTAAGTTTGGCCCAATCCTTACCCATTCCTGAAAATATCAATATAGTGACAAGTCAAAACACCAAGTACAGGCCTTTTGTTGAAAATTTTCAAGTTTCCTAATCCACATATATCTGACCTTTTTCCAACAACCACAGGAGTCAAAGATATTCTGACCCCTTGTTACAAGCAATATATCAGTATTGGCAATGGGTATGTTGTTCCCAACATTTTGTTCCGAAATTAAATTTATTGTGAAAGTCGTCCTTCATTTGGATTATGGAACCAAAAGTATGAGCTCATTCAATGAAATCAGATTTAGAATCCAACCACATATTTTATCAAATGGAAGGTACAATAAAACACTACAACAAACAATAATGCAGCATATTGAGGTTCTAAAAGTAACCCAACTTGAATAGTTTTACATGAAAACTGAAAAACGTTTGACCTCAAAACCACTTGATGGCATAAACTTGTAATTACAATTTTCAAAACTGAAATTTTAATAATCAGTAATATTCAATTGTTCTTGAATGCATTTTGACCTACTGCTTTTGTTCTTGAATTCACCTTTGACCTACTAGCAGAAGACAGAATGAATTTGTTCATCGATATTAAACCTCGTATTTAACGTAGACTTATAACATGGAGTAAAGTATTACCTCTGTTTTGTTGATGATTGCTAATTCTTCCTCAGCTGCTGTGAGTGGTGCGTCTGCTGACTGTGAGAGCAGATGTCTCTTGTACCCAGCCAGACATATATCCTCCTGTAGGATTAGCATAACTATAGTCAAATTGTTTAATATCAACAAAGATCATTGAATCAAATCTAGTAATAATATTATTGTATATCCCTAAAAGGATCACAATAACATTTTTAGAAAAATCACTATGTACATTCAATATTTCATATTAAGTATTTCTAAATTTTATATTGAATAGATAAACTACAAAGAGTGTTATTATTACAAACATATAGGACAAACATTCTAAATTAATTAAATTTAATATTTATGTTATGTCCAAAGAAATAGGATTGGGCAACAGCTTAGGCTGTAGTAGCTCTCTCCTTACAAGGTACATATTACACAATTTATAAGGTTCTAAATTAGAAGTAACTAACCAATACTAGAATCTAGCAATTATCATCTTTATAAAGATACCATTTTAACACAATTTCAGTCTAGAGACATACCTCTGTTCAGTCGAAAATTAAATAAAAACAAGTAGTTTGAATATTGATTAAGACAGCCTATGCCACTACAGTATGTTACTGTTGGTACATGAAAATCTTTAAAATGGACAAAAATGCATAATGCATGGAGACAGGGTACAACTACAGGCACCTAGCCAGGCTAGAACTAACATTACACACACATGCCTTAAAAGTTGTAGTTATAGGTCATCATTTTGACTTTAATTTAGACTTTTATGCCATTTTGGTCATATTTATATATTAATGTTACACATGTGCATACCTCCATATCGCTGGCTACAACCCAGACCTGTATGACAAAACATGTCTACATGAAGTGAATGGATAAATAGCAATAAGGGAAACAAATATACCTGGTTAGTTCCGAACATTTCTTCCTTTATAATACCAGTACCAAATTCTGATTTCAATGTTGATCTAGTGGCTGCATACAACATCTTCTCTCTGACCTGTCAAATATACACATTTATACATTCTATCTGACCTGTCAAATATACACATTTATACATTCTCTCTGACCTGTCAAATATACACATTTATACATTCTCTCTGACCTGTCAAATATACACATTTATACATTCTATCTGACCTGTCAAATATACACATTTATACATTCTCTCTGACCTGTCAAATATACACATTTATACATTCTATCTGACCTGTCAAATATACATATTTATACATTCTCTCTGACCTGTCAAATATACATATTTATACATTCTATCTCACCTGTCAAATATACACATTTATACATTCTATCTGACCTGTCAAATATACATATTTATACATTCTATCTGACCTGTCAAATATACATATTTATACATTCTATCTGACCTGTCAAATATACACATTAATACATTCTCTCTTACCTATCAAATATACACATTAAACATTCTCTCTTTACCTGTCAAATATACACATTTATACATTCTATCTGACCTGTCAAATATATACATTAATACATTCTCTCTTACCTGTCAAATATACACACTTATACATTCTCTCTGACCTGTCAAATATACACATTTATACATTCTATCTGACCTGTCAAATATACACATTTATACATTGTCTCTTACTTGTCAAATAAACACAATTATACATTCTAACTGACCTGTCAAATACACTCAACCGCTTTAAAAACGCACCACTATTGAAAATAATCAAATTTTGTCACAATACTTTTTGTGCTAAAATTGATAGTTTACAGGGTTTGTTCAGTTCATAAGCTTGACCTAAATAAAGAAAACAATTATTTATCATTCGGAATACCCTGCCCAGAGAACTTTTTTTGATTTTGCATGTTTAGCACGTGCAGCTCGATCGCGTCGACCTGTATAATCAATATTGACTTTAAACTGTACGCTGTTGGTTTACACATTGAAAAAACAACATAAACAATATTTGCTAATGGCATTTTTATGCTGCGAATATCTCGAATATTTGATCTCGATGATTGTGCCTTCGACTCCAACTAAAAAGAGCCTCGGTGCCTTAGCATAGCGGTTCAGCTGCCACCATACAATGATTGTGGGCTTAGAACATCGATTCCTAGCTAATGGCACTAACACAGACCGACCTGGATGAAACCAGCTAAAGGTATTGAGCCCGAGCTAGGAGGAAACATGACACAGGTTGTGTCACTGTAATTGGTTCCGCATGGCTGCACACAGTATCAAAATAATGCTGGGTGTCAATCAACAAGCCAAAAGTCCATTAGTGTATTTTCATAATTATTTCTTTCAAAATTGTCAATAAAAAGGAAAATTATTTAAGTACATTTTTAATGAGTTTTCTCCTGTTTAGAGCCTTAAGTCCCAACATTTTGTCTTCAAGCTCCTTCATAGTGTTGATTTGAAGTGCCATAGAAGCACAACAGGATATTTCCTGACAGTCTGATGCTCATAACCAAGACTTCAAGTTTAAATAAGGCTTGAATCCATCTTAGGTTTACATAATGCGCATATCTGAACCGCACTCGGTCGTATGGTACGACAGCCAAATATACACATTTATTCATTCTATCTTACCTGTCAAATATACACATTTATACATTCTCTCTTACCTGTCAAATACACACATTAATACATTCTCTCTTACCTATCAAATATACACATTAATACATTCTCTCTTACCTGTCAAATATACACATTTATACATTCTCTCTTACCTGTCAAATATACACATTTATACATTCTATCTGACCTGTCAAATATACACATTAATACATTCTCTCTTACCTATCAAATACACACATTAATACATTCTCTCTTACCTATCAAATATACACACTTATACATTCTCTCTTACCTGTCAAATATACACATTAAACATTCTCTCTTACCTGTCAAATATACACATTTATACATTCTATCTTACCTATCAAATATACACATTAATACATTCTATCTGACCTGTCAAATATACACATTTATACATTCTCTCTTACCTGTCAAATATACACATTTATACATTCTCTCTTACCTGTCAAATAAAATATACACATTTATACATTCTATCTTACCTATCAAATATACACATTAATACATTCTCTCTTGTCTGTCAAATATATACATTAATACATTCTCTCTAACCTATCAAATATACACATTTATACATTCAATCTTAACTTCATAATGCAGTAAATTTCAATAAGATACATTAATTTAAGTTACCTGTTTTCAAGGACCTCTTTCAGCAATTCAACCCACCCTTTGACACCTGCGTTGGAATCTCCTTGGGGAGACTATTTCTCTCCTAGTTTGTATGTAGCCAACCTTGAGATACAGAGCCCATAAATATCAAACATGTACAGACCCCAACCTGCCAGCTACCCATTCACATCTGGGTCAAGTGCAGCTTTGTTGGATTATTCTTGCTCAAGTAGTGGCTCAGATGTGGATTTAATCAGGGACCTCCTGATCCCAAAGAGCCCTCCCAGGGTTTGACACTAAAACTGGTCTCCTGGCCCGGGGCCAGTGAAAATCTTAAAGGACTAGAGAAATGCATGAAGAACCAGTAGCTGTTTTCTTTACAAATTTAATGTTTCTTTACTGTCGGACCAATGACAAAAAATAGTTAGTGTCAATCCCTGCCCTCCTTACCTAGTAAGCCACCACTCTATATTTTTCTTTCAAGTGCTTCAAATCCAGATTTCCTGATTATTCTGGAATAGTAGAAGCCCTAATATTGCTACTTACAGGTGAGAAGTCAGGTGACCAAGCCAGGAAGATCCATTCATAACCTTGATTATTCTTACTATCGAGTCTGTATATAATATAACATGGCTGCTTCTCCTCAAGTTGTGGTAGAACTAGATCATCATAATGTTCTCATTGTTAAGGAAACATTCAGTCAAATTGTTTATTGTTATACCTAGGTCCCACTGAGCAGTTTTGCATCGGTGATGTACTCCTGTTTTAATAAGTAGGCATGGAAAGGCATCTGGATAAGGGTAAGCATGGTAAAGTTTGTAGAAAAATTTTGAAATCTGTGTTTCCAATGCCACCCGAAGCTAATTTATTTAAATCGGGAGTACACCATCGAGGTAAACATTGCTCAGTGGAACCTTGGCATTAGGAGTTGACACAATGTCAGTGTTGAAATCCGGTTGCCTTATTGTTTGTTGAGGTTTTCAAGCAAATTCATTGTAACACTCAAAATAACTATGCTATAATTTACCTTTACAAGCATACCTGCCAAGTAATCCTATTTTTATTGTTAATTTCTGGTTTTCCAAGCTCACCTTACTTTGAACAAAGGTACATTTGATTCATTTTAATATGATCTTCTGTCCTATACAGAGCTACAGATAAGGTTTTAGTCCATTGGGTATTTTATCCCCAAGTTTCAATTTTGATTGGGTTTTCACAAATTTTATTTGGGTATTTTATCAAATTCAAAGGGTAAAATTGATGATCTTTTATGTACTGTTTTTGACTATACAGTAAAACTCACTTACAGCGAACTCGGTTACAGTGAAAACTCGGTTACAGTGAAACAATTTTTTTTGCCCGGCTGAGGCCTTCTTTATTCTATATAAAAATGTACGGTTACAGTGAACTCGGTTACAGTGAAAACTCGGTTACAGTGAAATGAATTTTTTGGCCCCAGAATCATGTTTTAAAGGAAATATGCTCGGTTACAATGAAACTAATTTTTTTCAAACATCAACGCAAAAACTTTTATTGACCGTGATAATTACGCATTGGATATTATTTTGACCCGTAGCTTTCTATTGTTATGAAATTCAATAGCGTTTTCACGGGCGATAAATACCGATTATACCGAGTGTATCAATTTTAATTATTTTGTTTGAGTAAGTTCTCAATGTTTTCGCGGTCAATTATTTCATGTTTATTGAGTGAAAAGGATTTACAAAATAAAATTGCATACATTTTAAAAGTCTTATTTTGCGTTAGTCAGTCAGGAAATATTTATGTTAAAATATGGAAGCGTCGCCATCTCGAAAACGAAAGCAACTGACATTAATTGCCATCTATATGAGATTATTAAGGCGTGTGAAACTGAATCTAAAACTAGTGTTGCAAAGAAATTTGAAGTAGCACCGAGCCCTTTGAACGGGCGGAACCTGTCAGGAGGACTGCTGCAATTGAGAACATTATCAATCTTAGACGATATTTGGAATCGCAGTCTGATATAGATGAATCCGCATTCCATCAATATTGCAGTCGCTGGAAAACATTGTGCTTCATACTAGCTATATTAAACAGAAGACAATAAAGGATTTCTTTTTGCGTAGTGAAACAAGAGATTAGAAATATATTTAAATACAAAACATATTAAAACTGAATACTTGACTCACAGTTCTTTATTTATTTATGCAAATTAAATACATTTCTCACAATATCAAATGTAATACACAAATAAAATACATATGCATCAAGGTTTTCTATTCATTTATTGCATGACATATATTTACATACATACAGGTTATAACGAAGTTTTTATATGTGAGCAACTTACAGTGAAATTTCACTATAATCGTGTGCTCGGTTACAATGAAAACTCGGTTACAGCGAAATAATTTTTATACCCCACTGGTATTTCGTTATAAGCGGGTTTTACTGTATTATCCTTATCTTTTTGGGTATTTCAGATTTCATTGCTTTATCTTATTCCCTCCTCTCAAAATCAATTGGGTTTTTAAGAAAATTAATTGGGTAATTACCCCAATAGGCAGCTTATCTGTAGCTCTGCCTATATTTATAACCACTAGAATTAATACATTCCATGTTTAGGCATCTAAATCCCTTTGGAATCACATTTAAGTGCATCTTGTGACATGTTTGCTATATCACTCCTATTTTGGATGTAACTAGCTTGGCAGGCATGCTCATTGTTTGTCGAAGGTTTCCAAGCCAATTCAGTGTACTACTAAAACTTACTTTGCTATAATTTATCTTTACAAGGCTAAAACAATGAACATGATGGACAACTGTTGCAATGTCAATTGGACCAAACAGGTTCATCAGTACATGGAAATTTGGCCCAGAAGTGTCCTACTTGGAGCTACGTGATGGTTTGAATGTTTGTTTGCTGTTTTATGTATATTTTGAAAGGATATCATTCTCCCATGTTCCTACTGGTTTCTCACTGTTAGATAACTCCAGTTTCTCTGTAAAATAAAATGATACAGATACTGTAAAATCATTTAATTTTCATGGGATATTAAATTTCATGGATTTCCTGGTTCCTCTTCATCCACAAAATCAAATCTCATCAAACAATAATTTTACACTTGTATGTATTTTTGCTTGAAATGCAAATTTTCGAGCTCTTCCTCAGGAATCTATTTCCATTTACATAAATCCTCAGTGTGGGGAATCACGTGACTAAAATGGTACGCAGCACTATGAAATCGATCGCGAAAATCTGGATATTTGGATAGTTTTTCGATTCTTGGTAAGTACTCCTTGATTATGTTTACTAGTTATATAGTGCAGGCTATGCGAAATTTAACGCGCTTTCTAATGGTACACGTGTCATTCCTGTACTCTCTCTGGTTTCTGAGTACCTTCGAGGTTTTAAGACAAACCAGGGACATATTTTGCCAATATTTTTAAATTATTACACAAAAACCGTGTTTAATGGGAATATATTAGACCATGTTCAGGTGTCAGTACTTTATTGTATTCGGAAAAGAGTTTTTGTTGAAAACCAGTTACTCTTTCATACTTTATTGGTATTTTAATGCGTTATTTTGCTAAAAATGACGATTTATTGAAATGGTACACTCCACGGAACAACAATGTTGTGATACAAACCACGGATCATTTTAAACTTGTATTTTAGAGCAAGTAACTTTTTTTCTCCATCATCGTTTTTTGTTTAGTATATTTTATTATGCTTATTTTTAGTTGCCTAATAATAGTTTTCATCTATTCTTTTACAGAAATAACAGGATCACAGAAACATGGTGCAGAGAGAATTGGAATCAAAACTGATCTGAATCAATTGAAGGAACTAAAATGAGTCGTGTTATAGTACAAAATATAAAAAATGTTACGATTTTGTATTCTGTATTGACCATTACATCAAATTAAAGGATTTTTCCAAAAATGTAAACGTTGTCATTTCGATCAGAACAGATAAACCTAATTTGAGCTTTTTAATTTTTTTTTAAATGCGACACTGATATAAGTTGTCCTTTACCAGGATAATATTTCATTTGTATACAATGTATATGGTCTTGAATATCAACATAATGTCGACATTTTGGGTAAAAATGTCTAAGATCGGGCAAGTATTAATGAACTTATATCGATACCAAGTCATTAATTCTTTAAATGAATGCCACAGGGTGTATCGGTTAATTAAAACATATAATGGACTTTCAATTCTAAATTATGTAAAATAGGTAGCATATCAAGGGTCTGCAACACCACTGCAACAAAACAAGGCGATGCGACTTCTTCAAATTTCGCATAATGCTGTTTCATGCTAATTAATGTGTGACTTTCATTTTCTGGAGTTATGTCTTTGTTGCGCAGTATTTTTTTAAACATGTATTTGTCGACTTTTATTACTTACCCTCTCCAGTAGCTCAGTGGATGCGTTGCCCGGTGACACTGGCTCAAATCCGAGTGGAGGCAATCGCATGCATGTCATATTTTAGCAGAAAGGTAACGGACAAATGCTCGACATGTTTGCTACCAAAACAATTAATTCATTTTTATCTGTGTCATATGAATTTAAAAACTAATTTTGGCTTCCTTTTAAAAAATAAACTCCACTCCCACTATCGAGTTTTTAAATCGTTAGGCCAGAGACCTGTGAGTTGTACATTGTTTCTGACACCATTTGCTCTGTCATACATTGAAGAGTTGTTCATAATGTTCTACTTCAGTATTAAATTTGTCTTCGACTAGATTTATTTGTGATGTTACATTATCAACTGTTTTACATGTATACTAATATAATAAATGCTATCGAAGAATCATTTTGATTTTGTCAATATAAATGTTTGTTTTCTGGTTAATATCTTTGTGAGTATTTCGACATTGAACTATATTTTCGGCTGCCATTTTAATGCGATTACACAGCAGATACATTAACTATTAGTTCGTTGATACTTGTTCAGATGGGCATTGTATACCTTTATGTACACTCATAATCACAAATGAAGAGAAAAAAAACAACATTACATCGCCATTTTTTCTTATCGAATTAGATAGTGCATCAAATCAACTATCTAATAAGGAAGAGTGATGGTCGATTATATAAGTACAACATGTCAAAGAAGTAAATGGACAACAAACTATTATAGATGGGTGTTGCATTTAATAATAAAAATCAAAACAGCACAGTGATTGTGGAAAAAAAATTAAAATACACAATTGCAATGAAATAACACTAAAATCACATGTAAATTACCGTCCTGCATGGATTAATGTAAAATTATATTGGATTCCATTCCCGTCCAACTATACAATCTTCAAACTACACGAATAAAAGCGATGTCTCTGCTTGATAAGATAGTACATTGCACTGTTTTAAGATTCATTTCACATTCGTTCTGGTGATAGTGTGTCTAAATTTTCTTTTATTTTAGTTGGCTTGTGACGTGTTCCCTTCATTCGTCTGAGCCTAGCTTCTCGACAACGTCTTGCTGTAACTTCTGTATAAGAATAAAGGAAACCTAATTAAACAACTGAAAACAATTGTAATCAATCAGTATTCTGAACCAAGGTTCCAAAATGCGGACCAAATTTTGTTCTAAAATGTACAGGACTGGTTTAAAACTGATCCGTGGTTAGTATCACAAATATGTTATTCCGTGGAGAGTATCATTTCAATAATTTGACATTTTTACAAGAAATCCCTTAAAATCACCAATAAAGGACGTTATCAGGCACTGTATTTCAACGAGAAGCCTTTTCCGAATACAATAAAGCACATGCACCTGCCCGTGGCATAATAAATTGCCTTTAAATACAGTTTCTTGTGTAGTTTATACACAGTAATGTAGACTTGTTGACAAAATATTCCACTGGTTCGCATTAAAACCTCGAAGGTATCTCAGAAACCAGAGAGAGTACAGGAATGACACGTGTACCATTAGAAAGCGCGTTAAATTTCGCATAGCCTGCACTATATAACTAGTAAACATAATCAAGGAGTACTTACCAAGAATCGAAAAACTATCCAAATATCCAGATTTTCGCGATCTATTTCATAGTGCTGCGTACCATTTTAGTCATGTGATTCCCAAAACTGATCCTGAGTACTGGTAAGAGTTAAAATTTAAACATGGGTCAATATTATCTTATCTATAACTTAACTATTAAAGTATTATTACCTAAAATGCAAAATCCACAAATTAAGGGTACCCACTTCTGAGATCAAAATAACTACGATTTTTTAAAACCATGTTATTTGCAAAGTACAACCTATGTGAAGTTCGTTTTTGAGTCGAAAAACATAGGCTAATGACTTACTTTTTTTGCTATATCCAATCGAAATGACCCACCTCAAAATGGCCATTTTTGCGCCAGTAGGCATAGAAAAGGGGGTAGGGGTAAAGAAATTGCTTATACTTAAAGATATGTGCCCCAAATTTACCCTAAGAACATCAGAATTCAAGTATTAATCGATATACTAAGATTATAACTCATAAAAAGATTGAAAGTTTCACAAATTGTACCAGAATTGTAGTTTAATTGGCGTTTCAATCAAGTATTAATTGTCTAAAAAATGGCGCCAAAACGGAGCAATATTCAAAAGTTTAACCAAAAAAATATTGTTGAAATAATAACTACGATTTTTTATGACCATGGTAAAATGAAAGGAAATTATATTGTGTTCCCATAGGAAACATCAAAAATATATGCTAATGTGCGTTTTAGAGAGTTATAACGTGAAATGTGTGACCTACCCCTGTTTGAAACAGGAAAAAGACAAATATTTGTTAAATTTATTCACTTTCATTCCACATGTAATGTTTAATCAACTGGATAACCACTGTACATATGATATCATTTATTTGAATTTGTAATATCATGTATTTGTTCATTCATTGCGTTCAGAATGTACCAAATTGACTCAAAACCATGTCAAATTACCCCACCCACTTTTATAACATGCAAATGGGTCCTTTCATTTTCTCACATAAAAAAGCTGTTGTTAGACCTAATCTTGCAAGGAATCTTTAAAACTACTTGATTCTGTTTACAAGGAAGTCGCATACACTTCTTAAATTTGAAACGGTTGTCATGGCAACAGTTATTCAGAAATACAAAAAAGGTGATTGTCGGCTTTATGTCATGCAGATATTGGTGTAAAATTCATTGAAATTGTGTATATTCATTATTTTTAAGATAAATAAACTCATTAACATGTACACATGAGGAAATAAATGTCCAGACCAGGTATAATGTGCAATTTAACATAAAATCTTCATTTGTAACCCCCATCTTTGACCACGGTTGGAGGCGTAACACTCCAAATGTTGACATTTTGTTGACAAACTTGTATACTGTGAGAGTTATTTGAGAACTGTTGCTTTCATGAAAACCATACAACTGGTTATCACATGAAATGGCAAAATACTATGGAGATGGCAGAGTATGCATTGCCATACATCCAACAGTCCGGTACAATCGACTGGTCCAGTTGTACATCTCAGATCTCAAGCCAGTCATATGTTGGGATAGACTGTTGCAGGAGCATTGTATGGTTGGTTCCTGGAAAACCAGTTTAATCAACTGATATCATATATAACTACACGCTTAATTGGAACAAATAAATGAAATTCCAACAAACAAAGTTGTTTAAGGTATGCAAGTGTTGATGAACACTATCTATGGATAATACCAAAAAAATCTTAAAATACTGCATAGATGATTTTCATGTAAATAACAGAATGCAGTTGTTTCTCAAAATACTGTATTCATGACTGTAATCAGTATTTAATTCTACTGACAACTTTCATCCATTGCAATGCATGTTCTGTTTCAAAGAAATACAACAAAAGATTAAATAAAGTATAAGTTTATTAGCTCATAAAAAGTAAGTCATAAGAGTATGATTTCTGTCAGCCATTCATTTTAAAATAAACAAGAGATGTGTGTAAAACATGTATGCAGCCCAATAGTCGAAAATAGTACAGGTTAAAGTGACTTTGACCTACTGACCTCAAAATTAATAGGGGCCATCTACTGTTGCTGACCAACATCCATGTAAAGCTTGACATGAGTGGGAACCATGTGGTCTACTGACCGACAGACTTGAGCACAGCAATATACCCCTCATCAACTTTTGGGACATAATAATAACTCTTTAAAGATAAAATAAACCTTTGCATCCCTTAGTCAAGACTAATTAGCAACAATTGAATGGTAATTATAGTATAACATGTTTAAATATGCCAATTACCCTTATTCACCACTATTGGACCCCACAAATGCAACAAATCAACCAAGCATAAATAATCCATAGCTGACGGGACAGAGTTGTTTCCATCATAGTGAAATTAAAGAAACAATATAATCCAACTATAGTTGATTCAAAGATCTCTGTCACAACCGTGTAAACAAACAATCACCCCGGTCGATTATTAAAGGTATGTCAGGATTAAATTCTACCATCAATAATACACTTGAATGATTAAAAAGCTAATGGTCCTATAGCGTAGTGGTTATATTTGGTGCAATTAGCTATTCAGAGAGGAAACATTAAGGCGATTTTGACAGACATCTTTGAATCGACAATATGTGTCAGTATTATGCTGTTTTGCAATTATCCACAACTATAATTACAGTTAGTCTTGTGTGTAAATATGCCCCATGGTATAATACATGTATGTAATACAAAGACTGCAAGCAAAATTCAGAATTTTACTAATTTTACTATTGCTGGGTAGCCCTCTCTAAACAGGTTCAATACCAATAAACAAGAGTGCACGCTCACCTGTTGAACAATGATCTATATACCAGTAAAACATACATTCTGACCTTATTTCATGAGGATTGGATCAAATCAGGGGTCTCTAGAGTGAGCACAAGGTTTATGCTAAGATTTGACCTAATGACTTAGTTCTTGACCTGACATAACTCAGATTTGAACTTGGATTTGCCTAGATTTTATGTAGGATTGCATTCTGAAGTGTCATAAAGATTTAATAAAAACTGTGACCTCTAGGCTCTAGAGAGAACAAAAGGGTTTTCTAAGATTTGACCTAATGACCTAGTTTTTCACCCAACATGACCCAGTTTTAAACTTGGCCTATATTTCATTGAGAAAAATATTGTGAATAAGTTTCATGTACATTGGATAAAAACTGTGACCTCAGGTTTGAACACAATGTTTTTCTCAGATTTCACTTAGTGACCTATTTTTGACCCCATATGACCCAGTTTTAAACTTGGTATAAATTTCATGGAGAACAACATTGTGACAAATTTTCATGAAGATTGGATCAAAACTGTTGCCTCTAGAGTTCACACAAGCAAATTGTTGACGAACGACTGACAGAGAGTGATCACAAAAGTTCACCTTGTCACTATATGACAGGTGAGCTAAAAATAATCTTATGAGAGACAAAAGGTGGTCTTCACAGTCATACATGCTTTATAATAAAGGTGGTCTTTAAATCAGGTTTGAGTCTTTGACTATATGTATTATAAATGCAATATAATTGTAATTGATTTTACACATTTTATATATCTGTAGTTCTGCACTAGAATTATCAAATTTCAATAATTGCACAGAGTAAATATAACTTTCAACACAAATTCAGAGTCTGAAAATATTGGTATAAACATCCTGTGAACATTTATTGTATTTGCTTCTCAAGTATAGTCTATAATATTATGTAAGTTATGCTCTTGATATACTAAATCATTGGCATAATTATTTTACATAGAGCCTTCAAAATGTCTGGTAGTAAGGAGTGTCTTCATGAGCTTTTCCTTGTGTCTTCAAAGAAAACTGAAAGTAAACAAATATAACTTTTATACAAAAGAGACACCAGATCATTCAACTATTACTGCAACAGAATGTGCAATACTCAATGTGATACAAATGTATATTAAGTGCAAATAAGTCATGTGCACTACATGTATATAATTATAGCAATATACAAGTCATGCATATAAATAAGAAGATTCCAAAACTTGCACACAGGTTTCACAGTATTGTCAATCCATTTAAGCTGTGCATCATGCCAGAGGCAATTTCACTCAAATAACTCTTAAAATTATTATTTTATAAATGATGTTGTCTAATGGTTTATAAAATGTAACCGAGTGATCTATCATCTAGATTATATTCCAAGTTCTGGCAGGTTGTTTGTACTAAGTACCCTTCCTTGTACAGCGGACTTTTCATCCACATGTGGAGAAGTTGCTGGCTCTTTGTGGAAGGTAAGGATGCAGTCCAGGAAAACTGCTAAAGAAATCAGCTGCCATATATAACTTAAAAAGGTTGAGAAAATATAAAACAAATTATCATAAACAAGGTTTTATACATATTAAAACAGCAAAGTTAAAACATTATTACCGGTGTTTGCAGATTGTATCCCGACTGATTGAAACCAGGCCAACATTTTCATGAGAGTACCAGTTAATAGAACTGTACATAATAATTCTTCCAAATTAGGTTTTCATTGCTTTCCCTGTCACCCTGGTCCAACAAAACCTGAAATACAAATAAAGCCAAACAAATATTACACAACAGATCACACCTTTTTATAATTCTATAAGGATGCATTGATCAGTGATCTATATGCTTTCAAATTTATCCTCTTCACTGGATCATCCATATCATAAGGGCGAGGCGACCTAGGCCCCCAGAAGTTTTTTAATTTTGGGGGATAGTACATTGAGTCATGCTTTAATAGGTGGGTAACAACCTCAAATCACACTTCCAAATTGGATGGCGGACGGATGGTCAGGCAGCATATTTTTGGTGCATAATAATAACGTCTTTATTTTCGGTGGATAACATAATTGGTGAACCAATTTTCATTATATAATGGCCCACAGCTGCATCAGGTTGGGGTTGTCTTGTGGCAATCATTGCTTCGTGAAGTTTGTCAGATCAAGATGTGGCTAAGGGACAAAGACATTTGTTGGGTACCACAGATCTGATGTCCTCTAGACAATGGACCGACATCATACAAATCACAAAATTGATCTACCCGACACCATTTTTACAGGGGGTACTCAGAGTAGAAATGAGGGGAAGGCAGATAAATTCTCTGGCTATTTGAACATGATTGTCGGCTACTTTTTGCCATTTTTTTCTTTGTTACTTTATAAATTTATATAGCAGTGAGATATCAAATTAATTCATTAATTACATCGACATCAGCCGGGTGTCCAATTAATTTTTATAAATAGCTGACGGTTTCCGAATGCAATGCCATATGTCATGATACCGATTAAAACCCGGCCAATTTCCCCGGCTATCAACCACCCATTGCTGGGCCGTGTATGCAACTGACAGGTAGATATATATAAAAAAAGAGAAGAAGAACTTAGACACCCCCTAGTGCTATATGAGTTTTAGGCTTAACGAGATTTCGGTCTCCGTAGTCACTAGGTCGAGATTGTTTGACTAAGTTTAAGGCTAGAACTAGCAACCCCCCACACCCTACACTATTTAGTCTAATTCCCCTGGCATTTGCCTGCTCCTGAGTCCGTTGCAAAATATTGATTGGTGTTTTTATTGAAAGTCAGTTTTGAGACATGTCAACTAATTGATTTTCAACTTACGATCAGTGACGATATGTAGCTGAATCATTGAATGCTGAAGGTCAGATCTGTCATTCTGTGAATTTCTGTGGCCCGACAACTTGAGTTTCTTGCTTCTGTCAACTTCCACAGTAACGGTGTACGTTAAACGGTTGGACCTGGCCATGTATAAGTTGCTCGCGTATTCTATGACAACATTCTATGATTCTATGCGCACACATAGTGTTTTAAATCCACTTTTTATCACGACGATTCGTTTTCATTTTAGTGAAAATTTGCATGTGACGTAAAGCAGTTTGCTGTCGTAAAATTAAAACACTGACAAATCAAAATCATCACCACGGTTGTTTCCCTTGCAGTCGACGAAAATCGATTTATTAATTTCTATGAATTTATATTTTTGGCAAAACTGTTTTTAATACGCAGAAGGACAGCTAAGAAATCGTTTTTAAGACCGTTGCAAATTCCGTAAACATGCTGCGCGAAAAGATGCGCAGACGATGCAAAATCGTCAACTGCGGGTACCCTTAAATGTCGCATCGGTATGGTCTTTTTTACCCAAACCACGAAATTTTGTCCCATTGAAATTAAATGATTTTACAATGATTTAACCCAATCAGTAGCTATTTCCATCAATTATTTGATAAAACAGTAACATACATGCTGTTTGCTATATTAAAATATGAAGTTCTATAAATCATTGAAATAAAAGAAATTGAAGAATAATTACCATCTTTAATGGACACTTTGAGCAGTCTGTATGTTCCGTCTCTAGCATTTGCAAGGAACTCTGACAGTTCTTTTGAGGCTGGAAAGGGAAGAAATATTGGTAGTGTTTTAACATACCGGAATCACTAACAAATACTAGCAACCCTGACTATTTTTTAGAGGTTTTAAATTTATCATATGATATATTCTGCAAGTTCTGCCAATAAAAGTTGATAAATTTATGTAAAGCTCAACTTTCAGGCCAGGGTGAGAGTGAAAAGACTACACAATTGCTATGGACTTCTAATGTGTGCAAACTTAGACAGTAGTAGTAAATACTAGTAATAGGAGACTAGACAATAGTAATAAAGAAATTGCTAGGTAAGACTATTTTGAACAATCCACTCAGTCTGCTAGCTCAGTTGGCTAGATATGGCAGTTGGCAGATCATCATCTACAGACTGTTAGAGTAGTCATACTGAGAGCAGTGGGTTCCTTTATCACGGCCCTTTTTCCTTAGAACTGCATTTTATCATTCTCCACTGCACGGAATCCCTAGCTCAACACGGGTTTCCCTAATAACAGACAAGAACCGTCCAAAATGGTTCTTGTCTGTTAATAGGGAGACCGCTCAAGTTGTCTTCGGAGTAAACTTTATCTCTCATATTGAGCATTATCTCAAGCTTTTGACAATGCGAGGTCATACATTATTTCCCGGGTACTTAGATCATGTCCCATAACTTGACTAATAAATCACAGTTGCATCATTTAACAAACTTATACTAAGTTTTTACCTGAATACCACACCCCACCCACATTTTATGCACACAATTTTAGAATTCATTTAGCAAGAGTGTCATCAGAACAAAACTGTCGGAACTTATCAAAAAACAAAATAAGTTGTGAAGACTTCTATCAGATTGATTTATAGTTTATACCTGTGATTCCCGTTTGATGAGACATTGTGGAAACAGCCGAGTAAATGCGGAAGTGAAAATTAGTAAACACCTACGTATCACGTGACAAGAGTACCGATTCGTACTCAGAACGTATCGTGAGAAGTCCGCTTCATAATATTTGACTCCTATATCTTAATCAAAATGTCATTGTTTATTTTATTTGAAACGACAAATATCATAAAATACTTAACTATGCAATATTGCAAATACTTAATGCAGTAAAGCTAAAATACGGGTCTACTTTCGTTTTACTTACCGTAATGTACGGGTACGTGCTCTTACCTTCAACCTTGTGAATCAAAGATGGCCGCCAAAATTGTGTGAAAACGTTATTGTGATGTTTTAAAAGAAAGCAACGTTATTTTGAGTTTTCTGTTTTCAATATGTCTAAAGTTGCTCACACTTTCACAGACAAAAGTAGGACAGGTGACGTCATTATATCTGAGTCCGTGGACTTCTCTAATTTGCTGCTCTCTGCTCCAGTGTTGAATGGACTGAAAAATGCAGGCTTTGTGCGTCCATCTCCAATCCAGCTGAAAGCTATACCACTAGGGAGGTGTGGTTTAGGTAAGTAAAACAAATGGCGGATGTAAGTTCAGATATTGTAGTGTACTAATGTATTGCAAGTTATTTGTTTCACCATACACCAGTCTGACACTCGTGTAGTCAAACAATCTCGACTTAGAGTAGATGTGGGGCAATCTGCTAGGAGATTTTTTAATTTCTGACCTTTATCTCCATCGCAGATGTGAACTAAAGTGTCATATTTATGGGGGGCTTTGCGATCAAATTTTTGGCGCAACTTGAAAAGGTGAATGAAAAGTTGTAAATACAGTACCATGAAATATATAGCATGTCCACGAAGATCAACCCTTTTTCTCGTTATCTGCACCAAAAAGATCCATAAAACACTCAGCGGTTCGTTTATCCGACAATTTTAACACGACGATGTCGCACTTTTAAATTCCACTACACAGCTATTTGTTGTTGATATGCAAATCGCATTCCCCTATCGACCAATCAGAATACTCGATGGAATGAGTTTCTAGAACAATGGAGGATGCTGGGAGATCTTCGGCACTATTTGGTTTTCACGGTGATGTACACTGGAACGCGTGAAACCAATTACACTGAGCTCGCTCGGGTGAAACTAAAAACGAAAAATTAACGAAGATTTGTTGACAAATCGAGCTGATTTTTCTTGTAAACTGATAGTTAATGACTTATGAACGGAATACGATAAGTTAAATGAATTTTACTGCTCGCTTAGCGATTCGCACAACGTTAGCATATGAATTACACACGTGTTGCGCTCATCTGTACGGGCGGTATACGCGTACCGGATACTCACAGTTATGTTTACATTTGAATTTTCGGAAATTACACGTGCTGATTTATTTATCGATTTATTGATTATAAGGACCAATATTAACAGGTATTCTGTACCATTCGTTTATTTTTATTATATTTTACATGTTCAATGCTGAAAATGGCTCTAATTTGGCGTAAAAGACAGAATTCATGAAACTCAAAAACTGATCAGTAAAGCGCATAATGGGTCTTGACTTAGAAGTGGATACTCTAAGTCGAGATTGATGGAACACTAGTCTGACCCTTCTGTCACAGCCACAATGATGGAATACTAGTCTGACACTCGTGTCACTTCTCAATGATGGAACACTAGTCTGACCCTTCTGTCACAGCCACAATGATGGAATACTAGTCTGACACTCGTGTCATGGCCACAATGACGATTCACCAGTCTGACACTCGTGTCACAGCCACAATGATGGAACACCAGTCTGACACTCATGTCACTGGCTCAATGACGGAACACCAGTCTGACACTCCTGTGATGGCCACAATGACGATTTACCAGTATGACACTCGTGTCATGGCCACAATGATGGAACACTGCCCTAACACTTGTGTCATGGCCACGATGATAGAACACCGGTCTGACACTCGTGCCACAGTCACAAAGACGGAACACTGCCCTGACACTCGGTTGTGTCACATTCACAACGGCAGAATACTTGTGATGCAATGACCCTAGTAAGAAGATCACTAAGTTATATATTTGGGTTTTTTGATATTACATGCAAGTATTATGACCAAAATTTGACCTGTTTTCAGGATTCAAAAAGGTAGTCTTGACTCTTAATTTGGAGACTTCCATTGAGTATTTGGTTAATGGTTACATTTATTTCTGATTGTTTTTCAGACTTGATTGTTCAAGCGAAATCAGGAACTGGTAAAACATGTGTGTTTTCTGTGATTGGACTGGAAAGTATAGTACTAGATACAGCATCACTCCAGGTACTGTAAAATCATTTAATTTCCATCAGACAAAATTTCATGTTTTTTGTGAAAAAAATGCCATTTTACGGGGACGTCATTTCTAGGACGCACTATCAACTAAGTCCGATACTTTTGACTCATTAATATTTGTGGGGGTTTAATTTTGTGGATGACCTAAAGCATGAAATTAAATCCCAGATTTTACAGTATGTCTAGTTTGTCCCATTACATTAGTAGATTCTTGAATACTTTGATAGCTCTGTATGTGCAGTTAATTTTCAAGGATCGTTTCTTAGAGGTTATAAATGAATTCACTGGATAATGATTGATTCCTATCACTGACTGGTTATTCTGGTGTGATATTACAGGTTTTAGTGCTTGCTCCTACACGAGAGATTGCTGTACAGATATGGGAAGTGATCAACAGTATAGGAAGTGCTGTCACTGGCTTACAATGTCATACATTTATCGGAGGAATGCCGCTACATGAGGATAGAATGAAACTGAAGAAATGTCACATTGCTGTAGGTTCACCAGGTATGTTACATTGAAAATATTCTATATATCTGAGGTTTAAAGTTAAGTTATCAGTTTTCAAGAGCCGCTTTCAGCAATTCACGCCTTTGACATTTTAACTTCCCCTTGGCATTGGGTTTGATTTTGCCTTTGGAGACTTTTCTCTCCTAGTCGGTGTACAGCCAACACCAAGATATGGTGTTGAGAAATATTGGGCATGTTCAGACACCGCCCTCACTGATGCCCTCACTCACACCTTGGTCAAGATGGGCATTCTGGGTTATTCTTGCTCTAAGCAATTTTGAAGTGGCACAGACATGGATCAACCCAAGGACCTGGTGATACAAAGCGTACCCTATAAACCTGTGGGCCTTCTCCCTCTTCTTAGGATTGAATCAATAAGGGCCTCCATTATCAGCCCCTGTAATGGTGTTGAAGTGAGAAACATTCTTGACTTTAAATTGGGAGGTCCCTGGTCCAATCACGGTTGGGACACCTGGTTATTTCTGCAACATTTATTATATCAAAATAGCTACATGAAAGTATTTATACTCCCCTAATATTTGATAGCTTGTGATGTCTGGATATTGTATGATTTTCAGGTCATATAAAACAGTTGATAGTTTGTGATAGCTGGATATTGTATGATTTTCAGGTCATATAAAACAGTTGATAGTTTGTGATAGCTGGATATTGTATGAATTGCAGGTCGTATAAAACAGTTGATAGTTTGTGATAGCTGGATATTGTATGAATTGCAGGTCGTATAAAACAGTTGATAGTTTGTGATAGCTGGATATTGTATGAATTGCAGGTCATATAAAACAGTTGATAGTTTGTGATAGCTGGATATTGTATGAATTGCAGGTCGTATAAAACAGTTGATATTTGATAGCTTGTGATGTCTGAATATTGTGTATGAATTGCAGGTCGTATAAAACAGTTGATAGAGAGTGGGGAGATGAGAACAGACAGTATTAGATTGTTTATACTTGATGAAGCTGATAAACTCCTTGAAGAAAGCTTCCAGGAACAGATCAAGTATATTATAATATTAATTTCTTGTGTATATTTATAATTCTTATTTCTTTCTATCACCTTCTTGATCATTGAGTCCAAAGAAAAAGGATATATTTACTACTAGACATAGCAGTCTGGTTAGATACTTATTGACTTTTATACTGTGAAATCATTACTTTTTGTGGGGGATTAAAATTTGTGGATTTCGTGGGCTAATTCTACCTTGGAATCAAATCCCATCAAACAATAATTTTGACCCTTGTATTTATAACCTGGAATGCAAAATCCAAAAATTAATGTCCCATCGATATGGTCTTTTTACCAAAACTGCAAAATTTTGTACCATCGAAATTGAATGATTTTACAGTACATGGTTTGGGCTGTACTGGTTAGTCTTTTTATCAACAATAGTTTGATAATATAGTTTGGGAGATCATTTGTCTCGCAGGTTGATGGAAAATATATGTACATTTGTATTTAATTTATTGACTTATTATGAGACAAATTCTGAAAAGACATAGATACCTACATGACCAATAGATTTAAACTATCAATTTATGTTTTCTTCCTATCAATTGATTTTGATCTATTGAAAACTCCTTTATCTTTTGTTTTTATCCTCTGGTATCTCCTAATGCAGGAGGCATATAGTGATTGTCCGTTTTCTGTTCGTTATTTCGTCTGTTAGTTTGTCTGTTTCAACTTTTAAGTCAATCAATGCATTGCTTTTAAACTTTACAGACTTGTTTTAAAACAATCATTAACACAATACATTGTCAAAGCCAGTATCACTATAAAACATCTTAACAGAATTATGGCCCCTGAATGATTTAGCTATTTGTTATGGATAAGGCTTCTACCCGGGCATAAGCATTTACTGTCTTGTTCAGAAGTGTATTTCTATTCTTTTCACTTATATTACAGTTGGATTTATTCCACATTACCAGAGAACAAACAGATGTTAGCATTGTCAGCTACCTATCCAGAATACCTGGCTGATCATCTTACTGCTTATATGAGAAATCCAACATTTCTTCGTCTCAACATAACAGATCCTGCATTACTAGGTACTGTTCATCTATAGTGGTCACTAGTGTTACATAGACGTGGCACATTCTACTCTTTCATGAAAATTTGCCAAAAATATTGATTTATATTCCTTTTCCTCCACATACAGAGAAGTGACCAGGTTCTTGAGATCTCTACTGTCATTCAGACAAACCAGGTTAGAAAACCAAGGTTGAGTAGACAATGCAGAATACATGGTCCAGTTAGCGATATGGAAATATTGGTATATTTTAATAATTTGTAAAATTTGCTAACATTTCCTGTAGCTTAGATAGCTTGACTAATAATTCTGACCTGTGGAACAGTTAGCTTATACAATATGTTATCCTGTTACTTTAACTAGTGTAAGGCTAAGCAACAATTTATCAATTATGGAGGACATGATTGTTTGCCCTCTGGTTGTTTCATGTTTTCCTTCATATGATATTGTTTCAGGTATCCGGCAGTATTACCAGACGGTAGCCTACCATCCCATGTCACATGTTGTGTTTGAAGAGAAGAGCAAAGTTCTATCACATATTCTGTCATCAATCAGCTTTCAACAATGTCTCGTCTTCTCTAACCTACAAACAAGGTATTGTAAAATCATTTCTTTTCGTTGGGACGAAATTTCATGGTTTTGGCAAAAATTACCATTTCATTGGGACATAAATTTGTGGATTTTTTATTTCAGAAAAAAATATTATCAGGGTCAAATTTCACGCAATTTGTAGAAAAAACGCTTATAATGATGCGATATAGATATATACAGGATGTCATTTCAGTTGAAAACTAATTTAAGATTTATTGCCCAATTAAATGTTACATAACTTATAAACGTGCACAAGTGTCAATGGCCCACTTTATTCAGTACCTATTCCCTACAGGATAATGTATTTAGGATTAAACATTTATATCACATAACTTTTCTTGTATCCAGGTTAGTATAGCGAGTTAAGTATAACTTTATACGTACCGTATATGAACGGGTGAGTTTTTCCTAATAATCAATGCATATTTTGCGTTTTTAGTGTCATATGATATAAAGAATCTATCACTCGTTGTCAATTGATATATTTATATTAAACTCGTTCAGGAATTATTATTAGGCTCGCCAGGGGCTCGCTTAATAAAATTTCCAAAACTCGTTTAATATAATATGTGATAGTCAAAAACAATATAGATCCCCCTGGTCTGCGCAGTTTTGGAATAACACGTTTTAGTTCTCGGCCTAGTAGTCCAGACGAGAGTCACCTAAACCTTGCTATATAGTACAGTCAAACCTCTATTATACGAAATTGACGGGACCGAAATTTTATTTCGGATAATCCAGGGCTTCGGATTATCCAAATCCAAAAAGAAGACAAACATCTGTTCAACTCAATAGTCCCCATCTTAGCTGTAGCCGTGTAGGATACTCGTTTCTGTACATGTTTTGTTGTTAATATAAATACAATAATAAAGAAGTAAAAAGAAATAAAAAACCTGCGTTAATCTATTTATTTAATATATACATGTACTGTAAAATCATTAATTTTCGTGGGGGATTTAATTTCGTGGATTTCGTGGTTCACCTAAACCACAAACTTAAATCCCAACGAACATTGATTTTGACCCTTGTTTTATTACTTGAAATGCAAAATCCATGAATTCAAATCCCAACGAAATTGTCTTTTTTACCAAAACCACGAAATTTCGTCCCAACGAAATTAAATGATTAAACAGTATAACAGGAATTGGCAACAAAATATGTAGGGCGTTCCAAAAGTTCCAGGAAAAGTGCTCTATTGTATTTATCTTATGGTCAATATACTTCAAACTTTGCATTTACATAGAACAATTCATGATACATAGTGTGCTATGAGTTGAACGCATGAGGATGTACCGTACTAAATGACACGGCTGCCATAGTAACGTCAGTTATGGCTACCCGGGGCAACGTTATATTTGACCGTACTTTAATAACATGTTTTGACTTAATCTCACTCTGTCAGTCAAAAGACACACAAAAGACACCTGCTACAATAACAACAATGCTTTATATTCTAAAAGAATGCCTCGCTTGAAGGTATGCACTTCCAGGATCCGTCTGCAAAGTATTCGAAAGTGTCACAAAATCAAGCAGAAACGTCCAACGTAACGTCTAGCGTCTGATTCACCACAGGCCGTACCTTTCTATGATCATTTGCAGCAGTGCTACGACAGTCTGGAAGCGTTCATATTATGAATACATCCTACCCAATGACAAACAACGTTCTTAACAGGCAGAATTTATAAATTATATTGGTTTAAGTCTTAATTTTCCTGCCAAAAGACAAAAACTGGTCAAGTTTCAATGATTATCTGACATTTGACGGGTGATTCTAATACGGCGACAAATAAACCTGAACACAACAGTGGGACTATTTAAACTATGGCATACACTGACCTAAATAATGTAATACCGCCCATCGCAAATGTTCCATGTAGTAATTTTAGATCATTTTTAATTGGTAGCTGTTTGGTTGGGAGCAATTCGTAGGTTAGTTTGGCGGTTTCTACGACGTGACGTCAAAATTGCCCCGGGTAGCCATTACTGACGTTACTATGGCAGCAGTGCCATTTTGTACAACACACTCTCATGTGTTTGATGCATAATATAATATGTATCTTGAATTGTTCTATCTAAATGCAAAGTTTGGAGTAATTTGAACATACGATAAACATTATAGAGCACTTTTCCTGGAACTTCTGGAATGCCCCTCGTATAGTATGCAGCATTAAACATGTATGAAATTCTACATCAACAGACAAAAAATGCATTCGCTGGCATTACTCGTCAACAAGGAAGTAGATAACATGGTATAGTATAATAAACCTACGACTATATATTTCACATCGTCGTAGTCGTCACTGCGTTAGCTCAAGTCTTTAAATAAAATGTTCTGTTCTGTTCTGTTAAAAGTCATCACTGTTATAAAGCATATTGTTAATGCATTTTATCAAAGTTTGCCGAACGTTTGTACATCAAAGTCAACACTCATTAACACATAATTAAAGTCAAACATGTTATCAAACATAATGATATGTATTTTTCACGGAATAGCAAATATTACGTACAACCGCTTTGTATTTTTCACAACTTGAGAATGCCAACACTTAATCACATCAACTAAACACCTTTTGAACAATGGGTGCGAAAACTTTCTAACTTTGTTGGTAGAAAAATATAATTAGCTATCATTGATAATGCAAATTCGAATAATAGGGGTACAATTCATATGAAATATTATACTCGGGACTCAAAAATTGTTTCGAATAACCGAGGCTTTTTGAAAAATAGAATTCGAATTACCCGATCGAATTTGTATAGGTTTATATAGGAAGTAAAACGGGACTGCAATTCTATTTCGGATAAGACCAGGTTTTCGAATAAAAGGTTGTCGAATAATCGGGGTACAACTGTATTAAGTTTTTTTATTGTTGTTCTGAGTTGTCCAGATATTGAAGGTCTCAGTTTGATGACACTCTGTCATCATTGGGGAACTTTTTTTATTTGGGGTTAAAGATGGCCTCCGAAATGGCGATTTTAACGATTAAATACGGACAATAATTTCATATAACATTTGTACTACCGTCAAAATATCAGCACATGCGTGTTTATATTGAAAGGGCTTAAACATGATTAATAAAGAAACTATATACATTAACTGGGTTTCAATAAAATACACATTTTCAACAGTTTATGTGTAATTTACGTGACCAAAATGATAATGTACAAGAACAATCTGCACTAATAACTGTTTATTGTGATATCAAACATGAACCTTACAATGAAGTAGGTTTTAAAGACTTTTTAAGCTCTATTCAACCTAAAACAATGTGCAAGACATCATTGCATGTAGAACAGTATGTGTAATATATGTTACCATTAAAGTATTTTTATGCAAAGTATGAATTATTATGTTTCCTGCTTGTTCTGGGTTATCAACCTGATAAGATTAGTGTTTTCTCTTAGAACACATCTTTTTTAAATTGAACATGTAATTTAACTTCTTAATCAAACTGTGATTTACGTAACCATATGTTACCAACTAGAAAAATGCATAATATGATGTAATATATGTTACCATCAACATATTTAAGTAATTTAAGCCTGGAATTTTATATCCTTACCCATTCTATGTTATAAGATTTCTGATTGACATAGTGATTTACGTGACATAATACAAAGCTCCACAGTTCACTTTATAATGAAGATGTATCCATCCAGTTTATCGATATCTTAAAGTTTACAATGACATCATGTTAATGACACAATAGATTCATGTCTGAACTTATTATTACAGTAAGTAATATTTGTAATCAATTACCACATGTTTCTATTCCCCATAGACTTGACACAAATCACCACGGTTTGGCGACCTATTTAAATCAATACCTGTCAAGATGGTTAAAAATTATTCTTTCAAGAAATAATCACATAAACATCTCCACAGTTTGACTTGATACTAGTAATTTTCAAGCATGTAGCCGTTTACATACATCTTTTACGTACTATATAATAAGCAATAGAATACTTGACAAGTTGTACATGAATGCACAAACAAACGTACACTAAATTCGAGTTAAATATTATTGTCACAACCACATTTTGAGTAAAACGTTTTCTAACTGACATCAATCATTCTCAGTTACTGGTGTTATTCGTCGCCACGAGAGGGTATGAGAGAATAGATGCCATATTTCCTTTAATGCTCTGTGTCAAGCAAGGGGATTACAGTACTAGATACCATTTTTGTTTCGTCTTTGGTATATAGGCGAACTCCCTACGACATGGCTATTGAGGAGGCAGTTCAGGTGTTTTATATTGATGCCATGGTAACATTGTCAGCTATCATGGCTAGACAGAAGGACATTGCTGATTCTACATTTACACACTACTAGATCCTTAAGGACTTGGTTCTAATTAGCTTTTCCACATACCTGTCTGTATGTGTGCCCGCTTTACATTCTATTCAAATGCCTCATATGTGGGGTTATTTTGAAATTCTTGGCGTGATAGCAGATGACTTCCCTACCTATGTTCCCCAAACACGCTGGTGGACAGTTAAACTATCCCCACCATTTCCATATCTCTTGTCATGGTATCAAAATCGACACACAGACCGGTGGCCAAGCATGGTTTCAAAATGTAACGGAGCTTTACCTACTCATAAATAGGAAGCGATGGTGTCCCAACTTAACAAAGCAAGTGACGCTAGAATATATGGAGTTTAAAAATGTGACTTCATTTTGTAATGCTGTTTCTCTTATGTCGACTGAAGCACTGTATTTGACTTGGAAGCGACGCGTAGTAATAGGGCGAAACAAATACATACTGTTAAGTAAATCCATCTGTTGTCAATAACCATGCTGCTACCAAACAAAAACAACCATGACTGTAGATGCCAACAAGAAACAATCGTTGAAGAGTTAGAAGTACAAACCCTGTCAAATGAAGCACTACATCATGACTTGGTGTAACTGCACAAAACCATAGACCCATTAAATTGGACAAGAACATCAGGATACTACACAAAGATCTCAAAACACACATTTTTAACAATATATGGTTTCTGACGCACATGAGGGGAAAATTGACTAAAATATGATAATACATATAACATTGCCTCTAAAGTATTATATACACAAATAACTAACTCCCTAGTCAGAGATCGCGCTTCAGTTGACATAAGAGAAACAACATTACAGAATGCAGTCATAATTAGAGAATTTCTAGCGCCAATTCAGAGATAGGTAAATCTACAGTAAGAACTACTGCTCTCAATGTATTACAGTCAGGTTAACTACATTAGGCTACCCTACAGTCAATTTTGATGCAATTATGATGGAAAGCACTAAAGATGACAACAGACAATGTGACTATGTTACTACCAGTCTCGAGCTGATCAAGTGTGGTTGTGACAGTACAATCATGTCTAACTGGTCATTGTAGATGTTACCTTGCTCGAATGTACTGCACATTATTTTGTGCTTGTATGGGTATATCACTTGTAATAATCCCGAACCTAAGGGGTAGTTAAACAGCTACATGCTTGAAAATTATCTTGTCAAGCTGTAGTGAAGTTCTTGTGAGTTTCGCTCGAAACTATGCTTATAAAAAACGTTTAGTTCAGATATATATTATGATTCAAATAACTAGTCAAACTGTGGTGATTTGAGTCAAGTATATATAGTCAAACATGTAAGTGGAAATGAAACATGTGGTAACGTTTAACAAATATTACTTTTTATAATTATAAGAAGTTCCGATATACATCAAGTTTGCTATTGATATGATATTGTTGACAATCTTGGTTGATTTTTCTTGATTATACAACGAACATCGGAGTTTTGCATGATGTCACGTAAATCACTATATTTGTATTTAGAAAATAAATCAAGATACAGAATTGCTATGCGATAGTTTAAAACAGATCTATCGAAATAAAGCATCGATCATCTCACTCAAATTCAGAATGAGTAAAGAGTATTATATTCCAGACTTAAATTACTTAAACATTATACTATGTATTTTCTATGTATTTTCTATGTGGTAACATATGGGTCACGTAAATCACGTTTTGTTTAAGAAGTTCGACTACATGTCTAATTATTTTTAAAGGACGGCTATCAAGAGAAAACATTGATCATATCAGTTTGATGACCCAGAATAAATAGAAAAACATAGTAGAACATACTTTGCATATAAACAATTTAATGGTAACATATATTACACATGCTGTTCTACATGCAACGATGTTGTGTACATTGTTTATCACTTACCATTCATTTAAACCTACTTAATTGTAATGTTCATGTTTGATGTAACATTAAAGAATTATTAGTACCGATTATTCTTGTATTTTATCATTTTGTCGCGTAAATTACAAATAAACTGTTGAAAATGTGTTTTTTTTTGAAAACCAGCTAATGTATACAGTTCTTTTATTATTCATGTTTACTCCTTATCAACTAAAACATAGATGTGCTGATATTTTTCCCAAATGATGACAGAGTGTCATCAAACGGTTTTGAGACCTTCAATACCTTGACACCACAGAAAATCAATAAAATAACTTAATACTATATAGCTAGGTTAAGCGAAAAATCCCCAATCCTCGTCCGGACTAAAGTAGGGATCTGCGTTTCTAAGTGATATGAAGGCAACCCCGCAGCCACCGTATCTCGTTTAATATAAATTTATATCAATTGACAACTCGTGATCCTCTATATCCATTTACTTGTATAGCTGTCTGTTCCAAAAAGCTTTTCTGTTTTATCCTGGATGATACGATTATGTTGGGTTTGTTATTGATATAGGGCTCAGATGTTGTCTGAAATGTTGAATAAAGCTGGTTGGCCTACAACATGTATAGCTGGATGTCTGGATCAAACTGAGAGGAATCTTGCAATGGCTCAACTCAAAACCTACAAATGTCGAGTACTCATATCTACTGATCTGGTACGTATAAATCTGATTTATCAATTAAATTGATTCACCTCCCCAAACACATTCAGAGATGTAGGAGTACTGGTAATCAATTATATTATTGCTCTGCACATGTCTGTTGTAGGAATCCTGGATGTACCTATTGTATTTATTATTACTTTTCAATGGATCGCAGTGATTTTCAATGACAAATAACAGTGAAATTATCTCACTGTTAAGAGCTGGTTCCAGTATTGTGCAGAAAAGTAAACACAGCGTCAACAGCGCCAGGCTTCAAAGTATGCGTTATGTCATTATGACATCATAATTGTCACGTTGTGACATTCTAATTTCAATGTAATTATACCCCTACTACCATAGGTAGAGGGGGCTATATAGGAGTCACTTTGTCAGTCGGTCGGTCTTAAAAGTTTGTCCAGGCTGTAACTTACCCATACATTGAAAGATTTAAAAATAACTTGCCACCATTGTTAACCATCATGAGGCGGTGTGTCATGCGCAACAATCACATCAATATCTCAAAGGTCAAGGTCACACTTGAAGTTGAAAGGTCAAAAATGGCCATAATTTAGCTTGTCTGGACAATAACTTTGTCGTCTATTGTGGGATTTTAATATAACTTGGCACAATTGTTCACCATCATGAGGTGGTGTGTCATGCGCAAAAATCACATCAATATGTCAAAGGTCAAGCTCACACTTGGAGTTGAAAGGTCAAAACTGGCCATAATTTAGCTTGTCCGGACAATACCTTTGTCATCTATTGTGGGATTTTAATATAACTTGGCACAATTGATCACCATCATGTGGCGGTGTGTCATGCACAACAATCACATCAATATGTCAAAGGTCAAGGTCACACTTGGAGTTGAAAGGTCAAAAATGGCCATAATTTAGCTTGTCCAGACAATAACTTTGTCATCTATTGTGGGTTTTAAAATAACTTGGCACAATTGTTCACCATCATGAGGCAGTGTGTCATGCGCAACAATCACATCAATATCTCAAAGGTCAAGGTCACACTTGGAGTTGAAAGGTCAAAAATGGCCATAATTTAGCTTGTCCGGACAATAACTCTGTCATCTATTGTGGGATTTTAATATAACTTGGCACAATTGTTCACTATCATGAGGCGGTGTGTCATGCGCAAAAATCACATCAATATGTCAAAGGTCAAGGTCACACTTGGAGTTGTAAGGTCAGAAACGGCCATAATTTAGCTTGTCCGGACAATAACTTTGTCATCTATCGTGGGATTTTAATATAACTTGGCACAATTGTTCACCATCATGAGGCGGTGCGTCATGTGCAAAGATCACATCAATATGTCAAAGGTCAAGGTCACACTTGGAGTTGTAAGGTCAGAAATGGCCATAATTTAGCTTGTTTAGCTAGCCTGGAGTGTAACTATGTCATTTATTGTGTGGGATTTGAAAAAAATTAGGCACAAATACTCAGTACTTCATATTAAGCAACCCCAGTTTCCTTTCTCAAAGGTCAAGTTCACAGTTGAAGATCAAAAGTCACATTGAAGTTTGTATGGATCATTCTTCTTTATGCATGATGGGATTTGATGTAACTTGACAGACATCGCGAATCATCGTCGGAGCAAACGGTCCTTCTGGACATTTAGACAATGGTCTGATGGTTGCAATCATTTCTCTCTGACCAATATCCGACAGTTGTTGAGGCGCTGACGATCGAAATTTACCCTGTATCGCGCAGTTGCGGCGCCCATGTTGTTTTCGGTACATTTGAAATACTCGTTCGTTAACAGGGTGTTTAATTCTGTACCATACTGGATTTTTACCGGGAATAAAGTTACACTCGAGATTGAAACATCATGTTCATATGTTGAAGGAACTTTGTTAACTTTAATGGTTTGGTCCTTTAACATACAGAAAAAAGTTAAATTAAATTGATAATTGAGAAAATTTAAGATTGGAAAACTTTGTATTCCTTGTACATGTATTATCACACCAGAATAGTATTTTCTTGATATTAATATAGACAGACAATTACAATTATCTAGAGCCCCCCCCCCCCCCCCATAAATTTGATTATCATTTCTTGAAATACGAGTCCGTGTAAAATTGTTGCCCACCGTGTGATATTAATTTCATATAGACATGGTTTGCCCTAAGTCTGTGACAAAGCGGTATGTGGGGGTATTCTTAGTCACTCTGTGGCAGTTCTAGTTTTTCCAATTTAGCCAATTACTGTACCATTTTACAAAAAAATGAAGCAAACAATAAACAGAATATTCGTTGATTTTTAGTGAAAGATCTATTTTATTTTACTCGTGATCAAAGAAAATATTGATTTCTGTGATCAATCGGTGAAATAAAATTCGATCTTACACCTAAATCAACAAATATCCTCTATTTGTCAATAGTTTTCTATGAATATGTATAGAAATCACAGGCTTATGATCACCAATGTTTATAGGGACTGTGTATGAATATTTCTATGAGTGATTGGGTGTGTTTTGTAGACTTCTCGCGGTATTGATGCTGATAAAGTGAACCTGGTTATAAACATGGATGTTCCTATAGACCATGACACATATCTACATAGGATTGGCCGGGCTGGCAGATTTGGTAAGTATACTCCATGTATAGTGACTGTACAAAGCATGTGATCATTTTGCTTCCCCCACACATTCGAGGCATATTGCTTGAGAATGTGCAAATAACTTGAGAACACTTGAATCTACAGGACATTCTTGGAAAGTGGCCTTATTGCTTCTGAGGTCAAAGGTAAAGGTGTTTTAAAATAAAATACTTATTGTATCCCAATAGTGTGTTTATGATTAACAAATACCTATTTTTACCTACTGGTAATGGTATAGTCTGAGATCTCTAAATGTCAACTATAGAGACAGGTTAAGAAAGTACATTACAATGAGTGTTTTATTGAGACCAAATAATAGCAATTAATTTATATGCAAATTGTATGTGCCTCCGTAGCTTTGTGGTTAGCACACTTGCCAGCTTATCTGCTAACTCGGGTTCAAATGCTACATTTCAGCAGAAAGCTGACTGGAAAATAAAGGCTATGCTTTGATTTGTTCTGTAGATTCTTCATTATATAGTTTCATCTATGCTGGTGATTCCCTGAATTTAGCTGCAACCTGTCTCAAAGCAGTCAAAGCAACGATATATTTTATACAGTTAACAGTACTGAGGAACACCATATGTACAGAGGGTATTGCTATGTTAATGTTAAATACTGTAAAATCATTTATTTTTGATGGGACGAAATTGTGGATTTGGTAAAAAAAGACCAGTTCGATGGGATGTAAATTTGTGGATTTTGCATTACTGGTATTAAATACAAGGGTCAAATTCAATAGGATTAAATTTCGTGGTTGAGGTCAACCAAGAAAACCACAAAATTTAATCCCCCACAAAAATAGATTATTTTACAGTAATTAAATTGATAGCATTGTTCCAGGAAGGGCCAATCAAAGGAGATTTCACTGTAATATCAAGCACCACCATTTATGAATGACCCCTTGCTTTGCCACTCAAAACAGGTTCAAATACACTCAGCAAAATTTTTAATTGGTCACTTTTAAACTCACATATTTTTGTACAGAACAATTGAGAAATATATTAAGTGTACTTAACTCATTCGGCCTTATGTTCTTGATCAAATTCAGTTCGTGTTTCACATAGGCTTGTAACCAGCTCTGAGTTATGGCCCATTGTGCACTTAACAGTTTTTTAAGTCTAATGCAAAACCTGTCAGTGGAAGTGTGATAAACTGTAAAAATCTAAACTAATTTGTGATCGCTCAAACAGAAAAACAACCAATTTGGTTAAAATAATTGGGCGTTACAGCGGTCGAATTTAGCAAATATTTTCTACTAGCTAAAATTAGCTTGTGTCATTTGGGTTCACAAGCTAAAAGGAAAAGCTACTAGCTAAAAAATTTATTAACCAATTTAATTGAAAATTAACTGCTAAAAGTGCTAAGCCTTGATCACTATGCATGAAGCATGAAACAGATAAAACAAAAAATCAAGATACATCAAAACGGAAACTTTGTGTTAAATCATTTAAAACTTAAAGCTTCAACATTCATGCATCGATTTATGAATTTCGATTTGTTGCTATTATTGCATGTTTTGATGCTCCTCTTAGTCGTTAATCGATTCATTGAATTTATTACTAACTGTAACAAACTTGTACTCTGCGATCCGATAAAGCAAATGGCATATGGCATAAATAAAAAATCGCAATATCTCGGTCATAGAATATCAAGTAAAAGTGCCGAGCCATTCCGAATGTGGATTTTCTGTTAACACGTTTGACAGATCAATGCAAGTTTCACCGATAGTTAGCAACAGAAAACATGTTGTTTTGTTGAAATTTATATTTGACCATAAGCAATTCGTTAAGGAGGACTTTTATTGGTGTTTGCTCCTTGTTTTCATACTCGCTAAAATATGCGAGTGACTTTAAATGTCACTCGCTATTCTGAATTTCTACATGCTTTTAGCGAGTATGCGAGCTTAAATTCGAACCCTGCGTTAAAGAGATATACTGCTTTGAAGTTGAAACTTCTGAAATTACCTCCCTTTTAATTGAAAATAGAACAAAATTAAATCCTCAAAATAATGATACACACGAGTGATAGATAAGTCAAATTTTGTACAGTCTTTCTTTCATTAGTTATCTTCTTTGTGCTTCAATTCACAGGTAACTGTATCGTTGAAAACGAAAAAAAAAAACGAAAATAATTTTTTTTGAAAATTTATATTTTTCTATAAAGGTTTATTTGTTCTAGATGAACCAGAATTTCAATCAATCAAAAAACAAAATTTGACTATCAATATCTCCATAAACAAATTATATTCATATACAGCAATGTTTAAAGTACTTATATGCTAGATATTATCAGAATTGATCGAATAGTTAAAAAGTTATACTATAAAATGTAGATACAGTTTCACAGCCCATTCATATGGTGCAATCAACACAAATCTACATGACCGTCCCTCACAATGTGTTACACCAGCGACAGTTAAAGTATGCCTTTAAGCAATGCATTTTATGATATGAAGTTAATTTTTGGCTTACATTCATCACATAGCATTGTTTGTGTAAACACACATCCTTTTATAGATAATTGGTATGCTAGAGCAGTTTTTTTATTAAAAACAAACTGCACCTCTCGAACCGGTCCGTGGATTTCTGTACAAATTGACCTTGATAGAAAAATATAATTTTTAAAAAAAATATTTATTTTTTCGTTTTTGTTTTCTTTTTCAACGATACAGTTACCTGTGCTTCAATTATGGCAAGTTGTCAGAGTGTTTCAACTTTAGAAGCGACATTGATTTCCTATGGCGAATTACGTTGTAACTGTCAGAAATCCCGATAAATCTTAAAAGTCGATGTTTTTCATTTCATTCCACCGCCTCAACCATACAACCTATTGGAATATAACCACGGTGGGGGATCCAACATATCGATACCAAAATGGGTTATGCATAATTTCATATGTCGAACTCCATGGTGTACATATGTTGTACACATTTTGACGAAAAAAATACGAAAGGCTTATTTGTTATCGATTTATGTTACAATCAAATTGTTTTGCCCAAATATCTCAATGCAGTGCCACCTTTTATACATTTCCAAACATGTACATTCAGTTATTTTATCTGTACGTGTAGCAATGACTAAGAAAAACTGATTCTCCGTCAGGAGGTGTGACTGAAAATTCGCGACAGTTTGACCAACACGAGGAAATCTTTTATATTTTCACTTCAGTTGTTTGATTTTTGTTACAGAAATATAACATACCTTTCATTACACACATGTTTCAAATTTAACGGCGATTTGTTGGTTAGATAAGTATTTATTGTAAAAAAACAGCATGCTCTTCATATGTTGCACATGTTTTCCATATGTTGGATTGAAAATGTTTAATTTGTCGCTTTTATATTGAGTTTAAATATATTTCCTGGAAAAACACAAACTCAAATCTGTTTAAGTTATCTTCATATCATTTCGTATTCGTTACACCAACTTATTTACGCACTTACATGTATTTTCATTTCAGCAAATGTCTGCATATCTAACTAATCAAAATGTTTGCTAATAGCAGACTAGACCTGTTATGTATATTTATGCCTTTCCTTTTTCGTTAAAAGTACACACTTACGGATACACTAATTAGGCAAAACATGTTCAGTAATCGGTGGCCCGAAATATAGGAATGAAGAGTTCATCAAACTTAAAGTGTATAGAGCTATATTCTAACAGTCATTCAATGTCAAAATAATTACTTGCATCGTTTTAAGTATGATACTAGACTACCTTAATTGCAAATTAAAACTTTGGATGGGTTCCGTGTACTTTGATTCAATCGTCGAAAAATATACGATTCTTATAGTTTCATAGGGTGTTCTAGAACACTTTCGTATGAAAATGGACAGTTTGCATGTCCAATAAATCACAGAAAGAAATTCTGTTAAAACTGAAGCGAAAAATGATCTAATGGATATGAAAGCATAATTGTTTTTCAGTTTATGAAACTTTTAAAAAAATATCTTCCGATATAGCTCTATACACTTTAAATGGACCTACTGACGGCAGATTGATCGCTGAATTGTACGTAACTTCTTTATTATAAAACTGAAGCATATCATGTTGATACTAATTTTCTTAATTAGACAATCAGCTACATATTGGTGTTATTTTCTATGTAAAATTCTGATTTTTTTCACGTTTCTTCCAAGAATAAAAATGTTGATTGCCGTTAGGTAACTCATTGTTTAACTCAAATTCAAGGTCAATGCATTAGTGCGATACATTGACTGATACATTTGAATGACTTTATTCTGAACTTTGAGCCAATTAAGGTAAGACTACATATCAGGAGGTGTTTGCAGTAAAAATGACAAATTAGTTCTTAGAAAGACAGATAATTGTGATTGTCCGATTTGGTATGAATCTACTGGAATGCATTGAAATTGAAGTTTTTGTATATCAATCTGATTATGCATGACGCTGAGTAAGATAACATGGCGTTGGTCGCTACAGCGTCAGTCAAAAAGTTTTTACAAGAGATAATCAGTGATAAAAACGAGGTATGCTATTTAAATTTTGACCTTATTAACACCACACGTATGTGTAGATACCAAGTGTTCTTCATCTTTTTTAAAAAAAACCCCAACAGTTATATGTAATCTTGATTCTTCGACTAATTTCAACAAGAATTCATCGACGCTCAAACAGACAAGTACTATTAATAAAATGATTTCTGCAAACCCTGACCTCATTTACTGTTACTGACTAACCTCCGCGTACAGTTTGATGATACAAGGGCAAAGCGTTCTTCGGTTTTGAACGGAAGCTTTTGGTCTAAAAATGGTTAAGGTCACTGTGACCATGACCTTTGACCTGCTGACCTCAAAATATCTAGGAGTTATCGACTGTTTCCGATCAACCTTCATGCAAAGTTTAAAGATCATAGGGCAAAGTGTTCTGGGGTTATTGAACGGAAAGCATTTGGTCTAACGACAGACAGACAAACGGACATTCACCAGGAAAGCAATATACCAGTCATCGATGGTGGCATGATAACTTAAACATATTTCAGTTTCGATATTTTTCCAGGAAATCCATTTAAACTCAAAATAAAATCGGCAAATTAAACATTTTCAATCCAACATATGGAAAACACGTACAACATATGTAGAGCATGCTGTTTTTATGCCCCCGTATCGATAGATCGGGAGGCATATAGTAATTCACCCGTCCGTCCGTCTGTCCTGACGTCCTTCCGTCCGTTCGTCCGTCCGGCCCGGCCCGGTTAACCCAAATTGACCGTTTCTTCTAGCATTAATATGGCTTGCTACAAAGTTTTCAAACTTGCATGGATGTTGTATATGACCACTCTCCACGCACCTGTATCACCTGACTCCATTTTGACCTTCACCTTGACCTAATTTTGGACTTAGACTTATTGAAAGGCCAAATTCTTGGTTAACCCAAATTGACCGTTTCTTCTAGCATTAATATGGCTTGCTACAAAGCTTTCATACTTGCATGGATGTTGTACATGACCAATCTCCACACGCCTGTATCACCTGACTCCATTTTGACCTTCACCTTGACCTAATTTTAGACTTAGACTTATCTCCCCTTAAGTAATTTTACAATAAAGTTTTGTCTGGAGCATATCTTCAAAACTATTTAACATATTGACTTAAAACTTGAAATATAAATAGATGGCAACTTGGAGAAGTGCATTGACAAAGAACTATAACTCTGTCTGTCTTAAATTTTGAATTATCTCCCCTTTAGTGATTTTTTATAGTCAAATTTTGCTCTTAGTATATCTTCAAAACTATTTAACATATTGACTTGAAACTTGGAATATAAATAGATGGCAACTTGGAAAAGTGCAATGACCAAGAACCATAACTCTGTCTGTCTTAAATTTTGAATTATCTCCCCTTTAGTATTTTCAGAATCAAATTTTGACCAGAATGTATCTTCAAAAGTGTTTAAGATATTGCCTTAAAACTTGATATATAAATATATGGTAGCTTGTAGAAGTGCAGGGACCAAGAACCATAACTTTGTCTGTCTTACATTTTGAATTATCTCGCCTTCAGTATTTTCATGATAATTGTTTGTCCGAAGCGTATCTTCAACAGTATTTAAAGTATTGACTTGAAACTTGGTATATGCATAGATGTCAACTTGGAGAAGTGCAGTGACAAAGAACCATAACACCTGTATCACCAGATCACACATGAAGTCGATCAAGGCACTGCTTTCAAATGTGGCATATTCGTTTACCATCATAAGTCCCTTATAGTTCAAAGCCATGTAACACTATCAAACATTTTAAGTGAATAATGGCCCCTGATTGACTAAGCTTTTTATAGACATGGCTTCCACGGGGGCATAGGCGTTTATTGAACGCAGTCTTGTTTTACAATAAATATTTTTCTAGCCATCAAATCGCTGACAAATTTTAAACGTGTGTGTAATGAAAGGTATGTTATATTTCTGTAACAATAATCAAACAAATGAGGTGAAAATACAAAAGAGTTTCTCGTGGTGATCAAACTGCGGCGAATTTTCAGCCACACCGCCTGACGGAGAATCAGTTTTTCTCTGTTATTGCTACACGTACAGATAAGATAAATACACGTACATGTTTGGAAATGTATAAAGGGTGGCACTGCATTGAGATATTTGGGCAAAACAATTTGATTTTAACATAAACCAATAACAAATAAGAATCTTACATTTTTTTCGTCGAAATGTGTACAACATATGTAGACCAGGAAGTTCGACATATGAAATCATGCATAACCCATTTTGGTATCGATATGTTGGATCCCCCACCGTGATAACTTTGCCATATAAATTAATTACTGCCTACTCGTTCATGTGAGATGATGGTTTATTATGTTTTATGTTTAAAAATGTGGTTATTTATCAATGCATTTATTCATATTTTATGTGATTTCTGTTTCTGAGGGTTGTTGTTTAGTATCTCCAATAATTTAGCGTGATAATAGCAGAAATGGCAGAATTTGCATCAAAGTTTCATGCTTAAGTTGTTTACACATTTCTGTTACCAGTCTTCGCGAAAGTCGCCGGACCACCGGTCATGACCGGTGAAAATCAGTTTGGTCCGACAAAAATTATAGCTCGCCGGTCCGAATGTCCGTCAAAATTTTTGTATCGTTCTGGTACGAAATTGGTCGGTACGAAGCATTATTTCCGGTAATTTCACGATGCACTTGCGCAGGTTGGTTGTTTAAAGGACGGAAAGAGAACTAATTTGCAAAATCACTGAGTTGACGAATACTTATACTGTACTCTGTCTTTAGTATGTTATTTTCCGAAACACATTTTGTGAATACAAATCTCAACAAAAACAGATTTTGAGAAACAAGTTACAGAAATTTGGAAAATCCTGTTGCTAAAAATAGTACGATTTAGACCACGCGGGGATTTACCTGGACTGGTTTTCTGACGAACTGTTGTGCTCAGCGCTAAGTGACCGAAAACTGATAGACACAGTCCACGTGTCACACTATTAGGTCTATAAACTGCCGTGTTAAACAAACAAACAATACGATGACATCCTGACCTGTGTATGTCACAGTTTGCGAGATAATCCCTTTATAATTGCCGATTAGTGTCCATATAGACGGCGGTCTGAAAACGTGTGCATCATCAATTAAAGACATTAACTTCAAACGATAAACTTTTCACAGACAGTCGCTAAATTTTCAATTAGCCTCGGCAATTAATTAAGTCTACAACAGTTACTGTTAAGTGTTGTTTTATTGTTTCCAAAGTGTTGTTTTATTGTTCCTATGTCCATTTTTAGCTCACCTGATTCGTGCTCAAGCTGAGCTTTTGTCATACCGAGATGTCCGTCGTCGTGCGTCGTCGTCGTCCGTCGTCAACAATTTCTTCAAACGACATCTCCTCCTAAACCGCTTGGCCAATATCAACCAAATTAATGTAATGATCATTGGAAATAGAAAAATCTTTAAACGACTTCTTCTCCTTAACCGCTTGGCTGATTTCAATAGAACTGTACAGGAATGATATTTGGGTGACCCTTTACCAAAATAGCTAAAATTGTTCCGATCCGCTAAACAAGATGGCCACCAGAGCTAAAAATAGAAATATCCTTTAAACGACTTCTTCTCCTTAACCGCTTGGCGAATTTTAATAAAACTTTACAGTAATGATCCTTGGGTGACCCTCGTTAAAAATAGCTAAAATCGTTCCGCTCCGATGAACAAGATGGCCGCCAGAGCTATAAATAGAAAAATCTTTAAATGATTTCTTCTACTTAACCACTTGGCCAATTTCAATAAAACTTTAAAGGAATCATCTTAGGGTGACCCTTAACCAAAATAGCTAAAATTGTTCCGCTCCGCTAAACAAGATGGCCACCAGAGCTAAAAATAGAAATATCCTTTAAATGACTTCTTCTCCTTAACCGCTTGGTGGATTTTGATTAAACTCTACAGGAATGATCCTTGGGTGACACTTATTCAAAATAGCTAAAATAGTTCCGCTCCGTTAAACAAGATGGCCTTCAGAGCTAAAAATAGAAAAAAACTTTAAACAACTTCTTCTCTTTAACCACTACAGGAATGATCTTTGGGTGACCCTTAACCAAAATAGCTTAAATCATTAGGCTTCGCTTAACAAAATGGCTGCCAGAGCTATAAATAGAATTCTCCTTTAAATTCTTCTCCTTAACTGCTTCACGGGTTTTGATAAAACTTTACACAAATGATCTTTGGTTGACTGTTAACCAATTTAGCTAAAATTGTTCCAGTCCATTGAAGAAGATGGCCGCCAAAGCTAAAAATAGAAATATCCTTTCAACGGCTCCTTCTCCTGAACCGCTTGATGGATTTTGATAAAACTTTACAGGAATGATCTTTGGGTGACCTGTGACAAATTGTTAAAACATCTGGTTTTTCAACTGATTCCTATTAATATTGTTCGGTCCGGCCAAAATTGATTCGGTCCGGCCAAATTTATTTTATGCCGGACCGGATGTCCGGCCTTTTTTTCTCACTTTCGCGAAGACTGTGTTACATTTACTATGGACGGAATACATTTTGAATAATCATTGGCTGAAATTGTGTCAATATGATAGGTGGAAATTAGATGACCAATTAGAAATTTTGTTCAGTGTATATTTCGTTAAAGTTTTGTATGAATGTATGATTTGATATCTGATTATATTTTCTAGGATCATTTGGTATTGCTATAACAATAGTCAGCGAGGGTCAGGAACGAATGAACATGAATTCTACTGAAAAAAAATGCAACACACAAATCAATGCATTACCAGGTAAATACTGTAATTTATTGTCATACTAAATAGATCTTCTTCTTCCTGTATTATACATTATCCCTCTCTGGGGCATCATCATACAGATGAAGTCCCAACATCTAGGTTAACTTTAGCAGTGTTGTAGGAGTAATTTGTTTGGTTTGTATGTTTGTCTATGGGTAACCGTTCTTTAGTATTTTAGTCAGTGCTGTGTACTGACACCTTCTCTAAATGTGAAGGTCATGATGGTAACCAATGTCATGGAAGAACTTCACCTACCTAACCCCTATAAATATGACTGCTTAAAGCCGGTCATCGTTTTATTGCAGTATTAAATTATGGAAAAAGTGAAAATAGCACATTTAGGGTTGCAGCAAATTTTTAATTAGGTACAAGTTGTTTTAATCTTTATATCTCATAGTGTATAAACATTTCCAGATCCTATTCCTAGTGACCTTGCTAAACCTGACTGTCCTATCTTCCTGGATGATGTCGTCTCCTCAGAAGTGATCAACACTGAAGAAAAGATGTACAGTCTACCACAAAGTCCCAGAAGGATTGAAAAGATACAGAGTGTAAGAAAAAGTCCAATAATGACCAAAAATAAAGATCAACGTCTGTCCATGAACAATTACAATCAAGAAAAGGAAACTGCAAATAATTTTGGCAAGATTGGAAGTTTTCCATATACTTGTATCCATGATAGTAAATCTGTTGATGAGTTAGGTAATGCACAACAAGTATCTGACAGCTCTACTGTAAGTGGAAGGAACATGTGTGATGAAGACTTACCTGATGTGAGTGATAAAACAAGTGTAGTGAAGGGTACTCATAAGTTCAGATGTCTAGAAAATGACAATATTGAAACTGACAAACTTCATTCTGAATTAACTCAAAGCACAAAAATGGCAAAATTTCAAGAAGTAGATAACTTAGCTAAGCAAAGTGATCAAAATGTAATGCCTACTGATAATACAGCTGTATCTGATAGTGTTTCAACAAATAGGGAAATCCTTGACGAAGAAAAAGTTAAACAAATGGAAAATAAAGTCAGTTCTTTGAAATCCGGAAAAGTACCAACATTATTTTCAAATACTCTGGTTAGGAATTGTGACAAATGGAAGAGTAGCTCTGTAATGGATATTGAGTCTACGAAATCTTTTTCAAGTTTGGAAAAACTCAACATTACCGATATCATTCAGCATAATATTGGTTATAAAAAATTGTCCAACTGTGACACTTATAAATCTGCCAGAGAATCGTTGATGGAATTCAGAAATAGAAACCAGAACAGATCTGATAGTTGTATGGAAATCAACAAACACTTACAAACTTATTGCCAAGTACCTGATAGTGAACACAGTGAAACTGAAACTCTCAGAAAAGCTGTTGCCAGGTTACAGAATATACATGAGTGCAGGTCTAGTTCTTGGATGTCATATCCTGCTGGTGAGGATCATACGTCTGATGTTGATTATATGTGTTCTAGTGTTGCTGAAAGCTTTCTGGATGTAGATGATAATGTAAAAGTTGGTGACAACTATGTGGACACTGATAACAAACCTGAACAAGTCGACAGATATACTTCTGAAGTCCATAAACCAGAAATAGAAATTCCTGTAACAGTTCCTGTTGATGGTGTGGTGTTAGATTCAGATATTGCTGCTGAGGTTTTAAGCCCTGTAGTAGAAACTGCTAGAACAGTTCCTGCCAATGTTGGGGGGCAAGATTCAGATAAAGCTACTGTTAAACGAGTTGAGGGAACTAGGGAAGCAGACCCCAATACTAGAAGAAAGAGGTTTGGGTATAGGGGAAACTTTGCCATAGGTCATCTACTACAACAAGAAAGAGGTCAAAGTTCTTCTCATAGAGATACAAGTAAAACTGTTGAAACTAGTACAATTCTAGATTCCAAAATAGAAATAGTAGAAAAACTCGAACCTAAGGAGCCTGTAGGAGGGAGTGAATTGTTGGTTAAAAGTGTGAATGCTTTGAGTATGGAAAGTCTTCATGGAAGAATATCAGAAGATTCCAAATTTTCTGGAGCTATGGCAAGATCGTTTGAAAATGATGTTAGTGTAGCAGAGAAACCAGCTAACTGTGGTCTTGAATCTTCATTGAATCAGCCTGAATGTAATTACCTAGCTTCTTCTAATGATAGAACACAAAATACTGGTAAACATTATACAGTTTCATCAAACAAAGATGAGGGTCATGAATTTGGAAAAGACTTGGCAAGTTATCACACTGAAAAGGCTAGCAATTTGAGTGATTGTTCTGAGACTGAGTCTGATAGTAGCAGTGATGAGTCTGATTCTGATACTGAGTCTGAGTATAGTTCTGAAAATAATGAAGAGACTGATTCTGATATAGTCCATCAACAGGATAGAAGGTATAGACAAGGTGTGGGTATAGATAGTGTGGATAGTCTGCCTAGATCTCTAGCCAGTAACAGTAGTGATAGTAGAACATGTGATAGTGGAGTATATAGTAGACTGTCATATCAGGATTATTGTCGACAGTGGTATAATGACTGGTACATGTACTGTATGTCTCAACATCAAGGATGGACTGGTTCTAATCCAACATGGCCGCTCAGTTACTATGGAGACCAGTCTGGTTACCCATCATCTGCTTACAATGGTGGTCAGATAGTATATAATTGTGGCTATACAGCTGGTTACCCTCACTATTGGGATACTAGGAATATGTTAATGCATCCACAACATGACCCCAGCAACCAACATCATGCCTGTAGCAACCAACAGTGGTATCCTAGCAACCAACAATGGTATCCATACGGAGATGAAAGAAGTAGATTTTATCCCACCGAACAGTCCCTACCAACACCTGACCAAAGCAGCTCAAATTCACCTGAATCTATGCAAGATGTATTTAAGTTTCAAAGTGAATATATTAAACAAATGTGCTCTATTGGTGATCCCAGAAAAACTAAAGAAAATGGAAATTGAAAACAAATTCTATATATTTGAAAGTGGCTGCATGTGTACTTCAAGATTACCATTTATTATGGCAGGTGGCTATTCAATAGCATAATCTATAAAGTTTTGTTGTGCTTAGCAGCTTGATTATTTATCCAAACATATAAGGCTTTGCTATGTTTGCATTTATAATATCATGTGTTGTTTCTGACTGTAATTCATCAAATGATTACCAGTATTAGTGTATGAGTGGTTTTTAGGTATTAACTTGACAAACCAAATCCTGCCTGGAGAAAACATGCACACTCCATTTTTGCACGAGTGTCTTCAAATTCAATTTATAAAAAAACTGATGTCGAAACAGTCAAATTTAGTTTCTTCAATACAAAATTTAAGTGCTTGTCCATATTTCTGTATGTATAACAAGTGTTGTATTGATGTGTTGTATATTGTGTCATATTTGTTGTTGTTATGTTTGCTAATAAATCTGATGAAATGAACTAGATGCTATCTGTTGTATATCTTTGTATATCATTATAAGCCAGGAGCAGCCGCAAGGGAGGACTTGAGGGTTTGTTAACCCCCCCTTTGAATTTAGCAATACTGTTGTTATCTTATATAGCTTGCCAGTGCCTGATGAGGACATCTTTCCAAGAATAAAAACGTTGTTTGAACTCTTATTAAGCACACATACTATTTGGATGACAAGAGTTGTCTGATTCAAATATCAGAACTGTGATGCTTAACACAATCGCCAATTGTAACAATTTTTTAGCACTTGCTCTTATAATCTTAATCTACTGAAAATGGACCTGAAATCCTATATACGATTTAATTCCACTTTTACAGTGAAGTATACATTACATGCATTTTATGAATAATGAGAATAATGAAGATTTATGGTGAAAAACAACATAATATAGAATGTACAAGTGAAAGATACAGATAGATAATGCATATGAATTACATAATATAAGAAAAAGAAAAAATACACATTTCAATTTACATCATTTGACATTGCTTTGTGTAGCATTTTTAATTGAGTGAGTGAGATTTGCATATATCGTGAATGTATTTAATTGATAATTTAAGAAATAGTGATTGCGAGTCTCGCGATAATGAGTAGAGTGCGGGCAGCTTGGCACTAAACAAACACTGGGTAAAGAGTTCATTATCAGCTGTATCTAGAAAGGACCCTACTTCTAACCCACAGGCCTGTGTTATGCAATGTATAAGTAAGATTTTTTTACGTCGAGTATACATGCATTGAGACAAGAGATGTAAGTTGATGTCCTCCGTTTCGATCTTACAATATTTGCAGGTAGCATAGTTTTGAAAGCGTCTAAATGTAAGTATTCTAACAGCTGTGAAAGCATATGTGATTTCGGAGTGCGTTTCAGCTGACGACCATATAGGAGAAGGTGAGATCGATTCATGTATGAGTTTAAATCTTCGAAATTCTTCGTCATCATATACGCGATCTTGCCAATTACGCATTTGAAATTCATATACAGATTTATTTACAATTTTTTCCATGGATTTTGGCTTGGATAAGATGCATCTGATAAGTATTGCTGAATATAGTTAAGCAATTTGTATTTGACAAGTAGTTTAAATATATCGGGAATGAAACCGCGCTGGTTTTTAAATCCCTTTACTACGAAGAGCTGGAGCCTATAGCAAAATATTTTCCGACATAAATTTTCAGATGGCATTGTGCTTAATTTCTGTAAAAAGCAAAGCTTTCTCCGGTCAATTTCAGTTTCGATGCTAAACCAACCTAATATGCTGAGGGCCATATCGGTTCTTGTATAAGTTGGTAAATGTTGGATTTTTTTTGCAGCAATGCGTACAAGTTTTTCGAGCTTAAGAAGATCATTGGTTGATATATTGTACCATAGTTCTACACCATATAGAGCAGTTGGTATTACTACACTGCGAACAAGTGACACCATCACGAGAGGATTTATGTCACCGATATTTTGCTCAAGAGCTAATATGGTGAATAGTGACGATCTCGCTTTTCCAACTCTTGCATCAATAGTGTCGGTACATGTAAGCGCTGAGTTTAGGATAATACCGACATGAGCCGTTGAGCTCACTGGGGTTATATGCGATTTATAAAATTTAACTGATATATCTATATTTTTCGCATTTTTTCCAAATATCATTAATTTGCATTTGTTGAAATTGAATTCATAACCCCAGCGATTAGGGTAATTACGAACAATTTCAAGTTGTTGCTCTAGGGCTAACTTTGAGTAGCATAATACCGTTAGGTCGTCTGCCAGTGTCGGGTTTCCGCAGTGTATTGAGCCTAATTTAACTCCGTTAACACTGGATTGGAGTGATTTAAGAAGTTCGTCGATGAAGAGTAGGTAGCTCCAAGTTGACATTACTCCCCCTTGTAGACAACTTTGCAATATTGGGAAGGTATTGGATGTTAAACCATTTGCGCGCACACACCCATATATATGTGTGAAGGAATTTATGAATAATCTCATGAATTTCCCCTTTATACCAAGCTCCATCATTTTCACAAATAATGCATTGTGTCTTACATTATCGAAAGCACCTGCTGTGTCTAGAAACATAGCAAAAACATTTGAATTTAGTTCTATGGATTCGTTGACTGCTTCCTGCAGATTAAAAGATGTTGTTATTGAACTAAGATGCCTTTTGTAAGCATTCTGTTGCTCGTTTGGAAAGTCGGTATGTCGGTAAGAACACCATTTGTTTAACTTGGTATGAAGCACCCTTTCAAAGAGTTTGTAAATAACCGGAAGAAGGGTAATTGGACGATAACTCTTAGGTCCTGTGCGAGGTTTACCGTCTTTGTAGATTGGGGTTGGGGTATATACGATGTAGCTATCATCATATTAAACAATTTTCGTAAGTATGTGTGTAATGTGGGTTGTGGGACCACCATGGACTATTTGTTCGGGATAAATTTCATCATTTCCCGGGGCTTTGCGAAGTTTGACAGTTAGGATAGCCGAGTTTAATTCACTTTCCGATATGTTTTCGGTGAGCAAGGTGTCATCTGAGAAGTCTTCCGAGGCTAGGAATTCTTGGACCTTATCGTCTAATTTTTTGAAGAACGATTGATCAAAGCTAGGATTGTCTTTTGGCGTGAAGACGTTTGCATAATAAGCCTTAAATGTGTTTAAGATGACTTCCGGTTCTCGAACTATACCACTTTCATTCTTTAGTTCATTTATCGGTGAGAGTCGATTTGTGCGTTTCTTCTGGACAAGTCTCCAGAATAAAGTAACATCGCATTCAGCAGTTCTATTAAGATCGTCAAAGAATTCACTATTTAGATCGCGGATCGCTGTTTTCTGAGCATTTATAAACGCTCTTTTTGCGGTTTTGTAGTTAGTGTAGTACACGTTTTCTCGAGTACGAGGACGACCTTGTTGTACCCATTTTATTCGTTCTAGCATTTGCTTTTTATGGGCTAATTTAACTGATTGGTTCCAATAAGGTTTGGCATTGCGGTTAAACTTAACCTTTGGTAAGGAAGAGCATGTCGTTTCGGTAATGCTATCAATAGTATATTTGTATAGACGCTCAATACTCTCCGGGTCATTAAGTAACGTGTTTAGGGGGAGATTTGTAAGAGCTCTATCAAGTGTTTCTGCGAATTGAGCTAGAACGGCGGCATTACATTTATTCCATGCGATTTTTGGCGAGCTTGGGAATGTATAATGTTGTAATGGTATTTTGTATACACATAGTTATGGCAAATGATCAGACACTGAGCAACAAGCATCATCTATAACTCTAGCATTAATAATATTGTCTTTTTGAGTATTACCCGTCACAATATAGTCAATTGTTCTTTCTGCTGGTCGAAATGTGAATGGAACTCCACTGGTTCTTACAACATCAGCATTATTGCTTTTTAGAAAGTTTATAAATGCATTCAATCTATGATCAGTATGCTCATTGGACGCATGACGTAAGCGCTGTACATCGACATTCATATCTCCACCGAGGATTACATTACCAATTGGCGCGTACGTATCATAAATGCTCTGCAAATTATCAATGCATATATTATAATCATCACTAGAATAGTTAGAAGAGGGTAAATAGACAGCAAATATAAGTAAGTAAGTAAATAGTTTATTAACGTGACATGTGTATAACATATATTTACAAGCAATTATAATATAAATTGAAAACACCCGGCCCAATGGACCTATATGTCACCGGCTTTGTGACTTATTTTGACATCGTGATACCAAAGACCTAAATTACAATTTAGGTCTCTGATGATACATAGTATTGTACATATATATATATGTGGGTGTGATTTGGCGATTTACGTGACTTAGTTTCACACCAATAATTCGACCAGCTTGGAAATTTGTTATCACATTTACTGACATAGCTAAGGTAGTTTTATGTAGTATGCTCACTCCACCTTTCCCGAATCGACTGTCATTGTCTATTTCTTGGCATGTTGTAACCGCTTTATACTGCGAGTGTATATAGTATTTAAAAATGCACAACAGTTTGGTTTGAGTTTATGTTCAATAACACACGCTATATCAATATCATATTTGTCTAGGAGAAAACTGAGTGATCCCGCAGATGACATTGCCCCGCGCACATTCCATGAGAGAATATTACACTTTGCATTATTCGAATTTTCATTCATGGTTTTACTGTATTTGTCTATATATATGATGTTTGGTAAAAGCAATAAGTATAATAACCATATAGATATGACGTTCATTGTTCGTGTTGTGTTTAGTCTAATACGACCTGGTCGTCATAAACACCGTCGATCGTTATCGTTTCCACTGGAAGTCTGTACTTTCTTCCGCCAGCTGTACTCTGAGTACCAACGACGACAGTATATTTTCCGCGGCCAGAAACGTCGACTTTCGATCTGTTCACAATCAGGTTGGTAGATTGTGAGTTTTGCAGCTAAACTGCCACGATTGGTGTCTATTAGCTTCACGACTGCAGGTTCAATGTTTTTGCTTTTCAAAAAAGCAAGGATTCCAGCCCTGTTGGAGTTGGATGCGATGCCTCCTACATAGTATCGCCAGGTTCTACGGGATTTGATACTTTCAAACACTGCGTTCGATTCTTTAGCACTATGCACAGATATGTTCCCATTCCACGATCCTGATTCCGATTCACATCGCTCGCCAATTACAGCTTTTTCGTTACCACAGGAAAAATGATCTGTAGTCTTATTATCATGGAGTTCATTTGGTTGAGTTCTTTGACCGATGTGTACTTTTATATTATATTGTGCTTTCAGTGATTTTTGATCGCTGATTGTACTTTTAGTAGTATCATTCATTGGGGGATTACTTCCGGCACCACCACCGACGACTGACTCCAACCGCCGTGCATACACTCTAGCAGCCTTACTATTTGTATTGTCCATGGGCGGTGTTGACACGTTCGCATCCCTTCGTCCGATCGATTTAAACAGCGAGTCAACTGACGATGTCATATTTTGCTTCTTGACGGGCACGTGCTGTGCTGGCGAGACAACAATATCCGCGTAAGTCGGTTTGTGGGTTACATTCGACTTTGGTGTCGCTTTAAGCTCTGCGATCTCACTGGTTAAAACATGAATTTTATTCTGATCATGTTGGCGTTCTGTTTTCAACCATTGTACATCTTGCTGAAGCAATTGGATATTCGCTCGCATTTCAGCTAGATCGTTTTGAAGCGTTTTATTTAAGTTGCCGGTTATGGTTTCATACATAGTGTCATCTTTTGGCACTGACTTAACGGTTGAGCGTCTTTTAACAAGAATTTCGTTAAGACACTTCGGATCACCGTTATTAATGTAACTTTGCAGAACATAACAGTCAGAAGCATATCTCGTGTAGCTCTCTTCTGATTTTGTCGAGCGCCTTTGTATGAGCGATCCTAGTGGACAGTTAGTATTATTTCTAGCACGTTTTAATAATATGCTTCTGTACGTCCCTCTTGTGAGTTAGCGCGACCAATTTGACTATGTATAAGTCTTTCGCTAGATTATTAAGCACTTCGTCTAGAACTAAGAAGAATTGCTGGTTGCTAATTGGTTGAGATGTTAAGCAGTTGGTATCGATAGCCGTTATTTGTGTTTCAGCACATTGCGAAATATTCAGCAGCGATTCATTGTGAATGAACTGACTATCATCCCACTCGCTTGGAATGTGTAGCGGTATTGCTGTCAATGTTTCGTAGTCTTGGTTACTACTCGTGTCACTGAATGGAGATGTTTGGTTTTGCGGTACATACATAGCCCTAGGCATTGAGGGCATTGTAATGTCCGGAGATGAGTGTTTACAAGCCATAGTATACCTTGCGTACTAATCCGACCGTTTGTAATGAAGCTAAATTGTACAGCATGAACCTCGTGTGGTTTGGCAAATGTTTGTATCTGGGTACTGTTATATCAAAGTACTTACAAAATCTTAAACTTGTGTATAAATTTAAATTCCTTCTAATGCTTTTGCATCTACAAATGGGCAAAAGATCTTGTAAGAAATATTGTTTTGAATTAATTAACTATTGATATCACATAATTTTTTATTATTATTATTGCTTTACCAGAACTTGCAGCAGTTTAATAATTTTATATATAAAAAATTCAAATTTGAGCGTGAATTTACAATAACTGTCAGGGTGGCCATTGGCCACAGTCTCTGCAAAACAGGGAAAACAGGGAAAATGCCCAAAATAAATTCCCTGCAGGGAAAAATCTGGGAATTTCAAAATTGGACAGAAATCGGGGAATTGTATCTGGGAATTTTACAAAATTGGATAATAGAAAAGTCTTGATTTTGATAATTTGCCTTTTATTATCGGCGAAAAGTACAAAATGTGAATTTTCGTGGTCGCTACGCTCGCAAACTTAACTCTATGTAAACATGTTATCAGCTAACTGTTGAAAGAGCGATGTCAGTACTAAAGAAGATTAAGAAGATATTGTAACATGAAGTTTGCACCATATCCTATATTGCCTTTAGATTCTACATGTATGTTCAATGATAAAACCCCCCTTCTCATGCAGACAAACTCTCAGAATGTGGTCACTTCATGCCATTGCAGTTAATTTTTATATTGACATTTTTGTCATATCCCAACGTTGAAGATGCTCCTACACCAATTGTTGCGAATGCTGCAAAAATCATGGAAAAATAACCTATTGGTCAGGGAAAAATCAGGGAATTATCAGGGTATTTCATTTTTCGTTTTCTGTGGCCACCCCGACGGTAACATTGCTTCGATAAAACAGTACCCTGAGGTACCTGATCAATATTAAATTTTATCACGAACGTATATACTGCAGGCGCGAATCCAGGATTTATTTAGTGGGGGGGGGGGCGAGGTATGTACAGGATTCGGACCAAATAATGTTGTTTGGGGATCCGGAGCACTTGCTTAAGGGGTAGAAACAAATGAATAAAACAAGTTTGGCTCTACCCATGGCATACAGAATCAAAGCACTGAAAGTACTGATGTGTGGCGAACTGATGTCATTTTGACCATTCAAATATAAAGGCTGCACCAACATGCTGTGTCAGAGTTCTGATAAGCCCAGACTCACTCGAATGTTTGTGCTGCTCTCAAGACACCAAGCGTCGGTGTCAAGATGAATGACTGGGTAGTCTCCATACAACTGATGAACTGGGAATTAAAACACAACAAACGAGATGCCCCCCCCCCCCCCCCCGCTATGGAAACAGGACTAGGTAGAAATATGTTGGGAAAATTAAATAAAGGGAGGTAATTAATAAGATAGAACCAGATTTCAATAGAAGGAAAATATAAGAAAATGATATCAATGGTAATATCATGACTTTTTTTTGGTTGAATGAAATAATTCAAGAACGGAACCAGATAGAATTATGGTTTCATGTCACAGCACTTCTCTTAGATGCCAAATACATACAGGGTGTCTCAAAATACATGTCCGCTTGTTGAAGGGTCATAACTTTGCCAATCAAGTTAGTAAATTGATAATTATAGACTCATATGAAAGCTAAATTTAAAAATTGTGGGGTGAATTACATCATGTGTAAATGCTCGAACAGTTGATGACGTCATATACGTTATACTAACAACATTAGCAACGGACGTTCTAAAATGCCCGAAGAGGCAGATAACATAGTTCGTACGGTAACATAGGTAAAATTTATATCATATGTGGGCATAGTACTAGTCAGTCGAACCCTACTATGCACACACATTACTGAGAAACTGATCAGGGGTCATTAGAAAATGAAATCGGACATATTTAAGGGAGGAACACATTTTAACACAATTAGGACTGAAAATGTGTTATTCACACATTACTAGGCATATCATATTCATAAAAGATGCACACATCGTGTCGAATGAAAATACTGGATTGATTGTATTGCGGTATGTCTAGTTTATCCCCAACAGTCCAAACATAGTCATACAATGTTACTTGAAAGCATAAAATAGTGCTTAATGAAGTATCAATCAACAAAAACTGCCTTGGTAGGAGAATGAATGTGGTTATGCTACTTTTATTGAAATCAGGAAAAAGTAACCAAAACATCCTAAATATTTATTTCTTCTAATATTATTTCAAGGTCAGATTATACAGTTCAAGATATGTAACTACTTCGAAACACAAAATATCGATTTGTGGAGAATATGGAAACATCACATCTGACTCAAAGGTGTGTGAACGTCATTAAAATGGTCAAACGACGTCAAATACAGGTTTTACCGAATTGGGTTAGCTACTCAAAATGCATTCTATAAATTGTGTATGCGTTGTTTTGGATAATTGTTTCGTAATTTCTACATTGATTTGAATGCCCTTTGATCATACATATAAATCAGATATGTAAAGCAATACATTACGGAGTGATGTGTCCTCAACAAGCGGACATGTATTTTGAGACACCCTGTATATATTTAAAGTCGATCAATTGAATTTAGGTGGACAAGTGGTCCAGTGGTAAGGGCTATTGACTACTGATATGATTATAATGAAGGTTCTTCGTACTCCCGCCGGATCAAGAGCAGAAATGTTTTTCGGAGTAACATAACTAAACTTACGAACAGACTTTCGGACCATACTCAGCGTAAATTCTATAGCATTCTGTCCGATATGTTAATAAAATCGTATTTAAAACAGGTCAATTATATATTTTGGAATATACTACAAGTTATTTTTTGAAAATCTGACGATTATTTATGTATTGGTTATTATTTAAATATTGCGTATTCTGTTCCGAAATATGAACTCGCGCTAATCAGCGGGTGATATTTATTATAGCTATATTATGTTGTATTTAGCATATTTTTATGCACCAGTCAGTGTGCGACCATGGTCCCATCCCAGGTGATGGGCAGTGGATAGCTGATAGTTTTCAAATACATTATTTCTTATTAAATCCATATCAAGAAGAATGTATTTAACTTCTAAATTCTGAGTATCAAAGTTGTAAACCCTTGTTTATACCAGTAAATTTTATGACCCTAAATTCCTTACTTCTGCAGCTGTCTCCAAATCAACTAACAAGAACCCGATATACAACCCATTCAATTAAAAATAGTTTTAACGGTCTTTTTCCTGTCTCATGGTGTGTTCAATCCCTTGTAAAAACATAGATCCCTGTGTTACATGACCCCCAACTGTCCCAAAACAAGTTACTAACGACCTACCAATATACAACCCCTTGAAGTTTACCAGATTGTATGGTCAATTTTCTACCTCATGCAGCTTCAATAATTGATTACAAATTTCTTGTCAAAATATAGATCTAGCTAGGATTATGTAATGTAACATAATAAGGAGGGGCTAATTAAAAAATGCATAGATAATATTGCACAACGTGGTAGATAGATACTTGATAGATGTATATAATTAACGGCCTATTAATCCAATTACCGTTAACTTTTCAATTCGAAACCTTGTGAAAATATATTACCGCTTTAAAAGGCATATTAGTTCTCATGTTGCGCGTTTAAACTCGCCTTAGTGTGCAGGTTTATTTGTCAGCCAATGAAATTCCTGTATTTTAAATGTTTCGAGAGTTCTAAATCCCGCAGAACGAACAAGATGGTTTACTATGTAAAAATTGGTTCATAGAACGTACTATGTAACTTAGTACCGTTCTATGTAGCATAGACAAATAAACCTGCACACTAATATATACATAGTATTGACAATTTCTTTAATCCGAAAATACTTTACTGAATTCTCGTTTATTGCTTAATTATTCTTTCTCAATTCAAATCCTAAATAGCGTTACGTGTTGAAAATAGCCGCTATGAATAGCACAATTAGTTCGCACGATGCGCGTTTAACTCGCTGTCATGTGCTTATTAATTGAGACCGATATAAATGTTGCACATTTTCTTGAAGTTGAAAGTTTCCTTTTTTCAGTGAGGTATTATTTGTTTATGTAAATTAGAAAACAAAAGTGTTACTGACGATTTAAAACCTCACGTAGTTCCGAAAATTTGCGCAATTCGCGAATAGAAAATCTAGGGACTCGTTATTTAACTCGCCAATGTGAATTCATATTATTTTATAATTTAAATTTAATTTGATATTAATAAATTGAAATATCTCATGGTATTGACAAAATTTATTTTGTCAAAATCCGATAGTAATTGACGGAACTGCAATTAATTGAATATTGCGTGACAGTACTGTTCTAAACCAGAGATCTATTAAAATAGTAGATCCTGTCTAAGTTAGTGTATCGATCGTCTGCTAGCGGTTAGATAGACTGTATATACTGTCCTTGAACTAATTCAGCTTCCGGCCACCAGTGAAAACATGTTGTTTCTATTTATAGCATCAATGTTTGTAAACAACATAATTAGGTCATCGTCTACAAATGTTCAGCGGCGGAGTGATTTTAATAGACACATTTCAGTTCATCCGCGTTCCACCAGAAATCTATTGGCTGAATAAACAATACAAACTAGTCACTGACCAATAGCTCGTTGTATATCAATTTGCATATGAATGCCCCGATATGTAAACACGAAACCGTGGGATTACTTTCTCAACCTTCTTGACGGTCCTTGGCGGTTCGCAGGCCTTTGATAGTAGGAATATAGTCCATGCGGAATGATTTGCTATAAAATTAAAATATCCTCAAAAAATAAAAGTCTGATGTAATTGTTGGTCTTAATATTAATAAATGTTGGTAATGTAAACAAATCGGGTTCAGTGATACGTGTAACCTGTGTAGCATGCTTGTAATATTGTTCAAATCATAGACCTATTTATTGGTGTAGGCATAAAGGCGTTAACTTCATAGTATATATAAAGCAAATCAAATCTGAAAGATAGTTGGTCGATTTTTGTATTTACATTAAATAACACAAAAACTAAACGTCCGGCTAACGCTTGCAGATAAATTATCTGCAAGACAAATTTACCCTATTTCGAACTTTTTAACTTTCTCGGCATGAAGGGGTACATGCCGGGGTCCTATAAAAAATCCAGATTACCGAAAGGTATGGGACGATACGAGGACCTTTTAAACTCATATCAAATCAAATGAAAGATAGTTATTACATTGTGTGGCTTATCGCCACACAAAAACCATAACATTACAGAACTTGAGTACTCTTCTTAATTACACCCTTATACAAATGTATCCTTAAATCGGTCTCCGTACAGACTATTTTTTTAAGACAGCAGGTGTATGCTCCCTTTGATTTCCAAAGGGAGGCAACTGCGTACAGACTTAATTGAAATCAGCTGCCTTGATTTTCAGAGGGAGGCAACTCCATACCGACTAAATTTAAACTGGTAGGAGTTCGCTCCCTTGATTTTAAAGGGAGGGAACTCTGTACCAATTTGTTAAGTGATTATATATGCCAGGTCTAAATATCTAGAGAGGGCTTTTTACTCATGTGCATATCTCTGCTAGTAGATTACTTTCATATGCAATAAATCTGACTACTAATTAAACGCTACCAGATTTCATTGAAAACTGAACTATGAATTACAGATAATGTTTATTTTAATGATTTGTGTATAATAACCATAAATTGAAAGAGATATCAATAACACAGTTTATCTGTTGTCAACAGTGTGTACCGTCCCCATCCCCATCAAATCATGTGCCCCAGGGCAAAACAACTACACAAAACTGTGGGCTGTTCAATAACTGTTTTATTCTTTGTTCAAAGTTAAAAAAAAATCTCAGCCAACTGGGGGGGGGGGGGGGGGCAGGAGCCCTTGTGTCCAGTGCCTGGATCCGTGTCTGTACTGGGCTTATGATTGTATCTTCATGATTTTAGCAATTGGGGTGCATTAAATTATTGAATTGTAATAAATATGTATCAATAAATTGATTTCATTTTGACAAAGTCATAATTGAAACCCTGGCCCCCAACCATGGGTAAGGGTTGGGATTTTTACTTGATGTTTCAAACCTCAGGTAAAATCCCTGCCCATCCTCACTGGCCAGGTTTGTGACTGGGTCATGTAGAAGCTATATGCCCGTCCTAAACCAGAGAAAGTTCCAGCTTAATGTCTCCTCTATTTTTGCATGGAACAAAATCCTCACACTCACCCTCCAGTGAGGTGACATTTGAGAGGTAAAAACCCAGAAGGGAGCTTGCCTACATTTCTTCACCCCACCCCCTCACCAGGGTTGGGTGTGCCGGGGTTTCAATTGACTAGTGCATAAGTTCACAAATATTACAGTACTTTGCAGGGATCAAAATCATATTTCCTCTATATACATACAATCATGGATATTGGAAACATTTTTACTCTGATGAGGCCATTTAATGACAGACGAAATATAAGACGACAACGATAATAAAATTGTAGTCGTAAATATTTAAAAATGGCAGCAGCATCGGAAATTGGTAAGTAAAGTTTCTATTTTCCTGTTTATTTGACGATGGATTTATCAATTGAAGTAAAAACATTAAATTTTATAAAGTTAATTTCGATGTGTTGACGTGACAATAACCATAACGAATCTGTTCCGCCGTAACACGCCTTGGAAAAAGTGTACCCCTTTCGACTAATATCTATTTCGGATATTCTTTTGATAGTAATAATCCTGGTCTTCTGAGTCATCCAAAGTTTTATTTGTCCTTGGCTTTCAAATGGCTCTATATATTAACCTTTCACTATACCACAATGTCTATCTTCTGTAAGTATTTGATACAGGAACACAGTTTCATTGATCTTGGCTAGAGGAGCCCCTGAGGGTAGAGGTCCGCTCTATTCAGTACACGTAGGGCATGCTGCAGTTCTGGTTATTGGTTTACCGGACTTCTAGCCTCTTCCTTGATTTTAATTAGTTCTCACTTCTGGATGTCACAGTCTGAACCTATTTACTATTAAAGGGGAGCGGTCAAGGGGAGAAACTTGTGTGAGCGATCGGCTAGCTCAGTCGGTAGAGCATTCGCGGGCCTGTAAGCGAAGGGTCTCGGGTTTGAGCCTCTGTCTGGTTGCAAATTTTTCCCCTGTTACATTAGGGCTAGCTGAGTTGGTAGAACATTCTCCCTGTAAGCCAATGGTCTTGGTGTCGAGCCACTGTCTTGTTGCACATTTGTCTTCCCCGTCACATGAATACCATAACTTACTTTACTAAATGATTTTTATGTATTATGAGTGACATTCAATGAAATGGAATGATCATCGTCAGCTTGGACTAGATTTTAAGATCTTGTAAGATTTTTTCGACTACCTTCTTTAACACCCCCTAGGGCACCCTGGCCAGTGGGGATGGGCAGGGATTTTACCCGAGGCTTGAAACATCGAGTAAAAATCCCAACATTTACCCAAGGTTTGTGGCCAGGGTTTCAATTATGTCTTTGTCAAAAACCAACTTGGACTCATACTGTAGGCTTCTTTGTGGTACTGAAAAGTCAGAAATTAGAATAGCAGCCAATGTGGGGACAGCAAGAGTGCTGCCTTTCCTCTCCTATTTCCTCATTTATCTTGGTCATGGGTCCCTGGGTCTATCACTCTATGACATTAGCCCATTCTATTAAAAACTATTTTACTCAATCCTACACCCAAACTTCTTCATAGAGATATTTTATTCTCGCAGATGATGCATTTAAAAGTATGGACAAGCCTGTATTGGAGCCTCTATTGTTACCTGATAGACAAGATGTATTAGATGGATGTGAGAGTTCACCACATAGATCTATACCCTGTATACTGTGTGACAGTATCATACATATCACAGAGACATTGAATGATTACCTGAAACACTTACTGGAGGAACACAAGTTTGTTATTGCTGATGTGAAACTGGTGGCTAACTTTAGAAGGTAAGTTGATGCACAATCAGTTCCTCATGTTACCAAAATTCCAATTTATACTATTCCTCTTACTATTAAAATATCTTGCTCGTAGCCCCATCCACAAAATCAGGAAAAAACAAAAACATTTTTTCAAATGAAGACAGGTATACGTTTAATGTTTGATGGAAATTGTGCTACATGTATCAAATAAAAGTGGGAGGCCTACCTGAAATTCCATTGCTTGACACTCTGCATCCAATAATACAATAACCATGATAACCTTGTTGTGATGGATACCTTCAGGAATAAAGTGTCAAAAAATGTCTGATTCAACAAAATCAACCTAGGTTCCACTGTAACCAGTTAGAGAATACTGTTTAACCTAGGTTTTGAGACTACAGATGAAGTGATTTGTTGAAAGAGCTAATTGCCCTCAAAATATTCAACTGTCAGCGCCTGGAAGTGCTAGCCACTTACAGACTGATTACATACAGTTTACAACTTTCATTGGCACGTGTGGTGTTACTTATCATTGACTATTACAGTTATTGCATGTACTGGAAGGAAAGATTTAAACAACATCATATGAAAGAATTCTGCACAGAAATCCAAACAACATCTACACAGGATGGTGAGTACTGCACCAATGATTAGACTTTCAAACTACATGTTTACTACACTAGCCTGCTGCCTTTAATCATAAATAAATACTTAACTTTTCAGGTATTTCTTTTAAATGCCGAGCAAAGCCTTTATTTGCCAGTCAGCTTTCTCCTGAAATATGGCAGGCATATGAGTGCCTCCTCGCCGGATGAGGCAGCAAACGCAAACCACTGAGCTACGGAGGTTATTTCATGTGAACATTCGTTTATAATAATTCAAACTATATTATATAAGTATGACATTGCATGTACTGGTTGATTAAAAAGTGGATTTGACGTAAATGTGTTGTTGAGTGTTTGATCTAACTAGTGTTTTACTCTATTTTACTGCAGGTAATGGTTACTATATGTTAAGTGATATTTTACCTGAAGACAAACAGTTACGGGACATGTTACAGAAGAGGAAACTGGTATGTACGACTAGTTCACTGTAACCTGAACCTCCATTTCCAGACTTACATCCCCTCTTTTATTATTTCCTTTCAAAGTAATGGGGGTATAATGACTTATGATATACATGGGTATAGCCAAAAGTAATGTCACTGATGCTATAAAATCGTTCATGATGTCAGGAAAACAACATAATTTTTCACACCGTTACTTCAGTCTAATTTAAATATGATGACCAAAAATGCACAGAGCAGTTCTCGAGATATGTGCATTTACATGGAACAACGCCGCATGTCCGCCGTCGTTGACGTCATAATGACGTTACTTGCTGGCACCTACTCATCCTGCATAAATGTCATCTCTGGTGATTTCTACCGACTCCTAAAATCAAGCAGTCATTTTCACGTCCTTTACAAATGTGCAACCTTCCCAATACTTACTCTATGCATGTTTAGATTATTTATAATTCTCTAGATAGACCAACAGGTAAATTCTCAACTCAACTCAAAATGATCACATTTTTTGAACGTCAAGCTCAATTGACGGCGTAGAAATACGGTTGGTGCTCTTTTCATATCTGCCACAAACTGTTCTTACGGCACTCTGTTGACAATTATCAATGACCCTCAAAAGCTTATAATACAGGTACATGAGATTATGTTGCCGCCGTGTGTATGGCTAACTTTCAGAAGGTGACTTTCATAACTTTTATGAAAAGTGCATGACTATGCACAGCGTCTTTGTGTCACACATCTGCAGGTTTTTCTCTGAGTAATCCATGCAGTAGAAATGTATTGCGCATTTTAAAACAGAGTTACGACAATGAATTTTTAGCAGCAGACATAGAACACTTGTGTCATCACGTAACATAATCATAAAATCATAAAAGAATATTGTCTAGATTATGAAAAATATCGTAATTTTTGTGTGCGGCGACATGACATCATAGGTATAATTTGAATGTAAATATAATTCACATAAGATTATAGAATAATGCAGCATGTTGTATATTAATCAGAATCGAATTACTGCTCATTTTGATATAGTTTTTATGCATATCCGCCAATAAACAAGAAACCAGTGGATGAGTGACATTATTTTTGGATATACTCAGGTACAATGATGATGGTCAGAAAATTAATTCATGTGGCAAACCAATCTTGTTTGATTGATAATGAAATAACGTTTCACTATATATGGTCCTTAAAGCTATAATGGTCATATTCTGGAGACAAAAACAGGTTCCTTGATAGATCAATCATTAAGGCTGTCACATCAAAACTTCTTTTTAACTTTAAACCATCAACTCTTTTGCATGAGAAGCAAAATGTTATGCCCCATAAATAATTCCAATCTCTAACTTAGACATCATAAAAAATCCTTGGGATGCATGGGGAATTGTACTTGATTGTTAAATGTCGGTATTGTTGTTTTACTTCAGGAATATATTCTAGAAAGTCAACAGAAAGAGAGAGAAGATGATTCGTTCTGTAGATGTTGTCTCTTCTGTAGGGAACAATACACTGGAAACAGGTACACAATGTAATACTGTTGTTATCAACCCCTTCAAAGATGTTTGGGATTTACTGCAACTTGATTATACGTGGATATATCCAAAAGTAATGTCACTGATGCTATAAAATCGTGTATAATGTCAGTAAAACCACGAAAATTTTCACACCTTATCTTCAGTCTAATTTGAATATGATGACCAAATGTCTCAAAATTGCGCATAATAGTTCTGGAGACATGAGCATTTACTTGAGACATACTTACAAACATCGCCCTTGCCCGACGTCAACGACGTCACAATGACGTGACTTGCTGACACCTACTCATCCAGCAGAAGTGTATTACTGGTGATTTCTAACGACTCATAAACCATGCATTTATTTCCAAGACCTTTAAAAATGTGTAATCCACCAGACACTTACTCTCTACGAAATCAAATTATGTTTAAGTGTCCTCTGGATAGTCCCACAGCGAAACTTTTAACTCATCACATAATTATTGCCGTTTTGAACGTCGAATTGAATTTGACGGCGTTAAAAATGCTCTTGGTGTTCTTTTCGGATCTACTAAAAACCGTTTATATGACTCGATAATAATTTGGTGATCCATGCCACCTTAATAGCTTATACTACATGCACCTGAGCCTATGCTGCCGCCTTGTGTAATTAAAGTTTCTGATTGTGCTAGTACAGTGTGTCACCCGTGCTAGTACAGTGTGTCACCCGTGCTAGTACAGTGTGTCACCCGTGCTAGTACAGTGTGTCACCCGTGCTAGTACAGTGTGTCACCCGTGCTAGTACAGTGTGTCACCCGTGCTAGTACAGTGTGTCACCCGTGCTAGTACAGTGTGTCACCCGTGCTAGTACAGTGTGTCACCCGTGCTAGTACAGTGTGTCACCCGTGCTAGTACAGTGTGTCACCCGTGCTAGTACAGTGTGTATAGATTTCCTTTTATTCATCACCTACATCCATGAAATGCTAAATAAAGATTTTTGCCACATTTTCGTGCACATGTTTGATAATATATAGATTGTTGTTACAGGACAGATTTATTTACACATATGATAGAAGATCATGGTTTCAATGTGGGCCAGCCTGATAATCTGGGTAAATATTTCAGTCTATAAATATTTTACTTCTATTGTCTCAATAGCACAGTGGTTAGTGTGCTTAGTGTCTAATCTGACGATCCCGGTTCAAATCTAGGTGGAGATACATATATATGCCTGCAGTATTGCAGCAGAAAGCTGACTGACAAATAAAGGCTATGCTTGGCATTAAACTTCAATAAATTGGATAGTAAGAATATCTGATTAAATGTTTTTTATGCCCCCGTATCGATAGATCGGGAGGCATATAGTAATGCACCTGTCCGTCCGTCCTTCCGTCCGTTCGTCCGTCCGCCCTGGTTAACCCAAATTGACCGTTTCGTCTAGCATTAATATGGCTTGCTACAAAGTTTTCAAACTTGCATGGATGTTGTATATGATCACTCTCCACGCGCCTGTATCACCTGACTCCATTTTGACCTTCACCTTGACCTAATTTTGGACTTAGACTTATTGAAAGGCCAAATTCTTGGTTAACCCAAATTGACCGTTTCGTCTAGCATTAATATGGCTTGCTACAAAGTTTTCAAACTTGCATGGATGTTGTATATGATCACTCTCCACGCGCCTGTATCACCTGACTCCATTTTGACCTTCACCTTGACCTAATTTTGGACTTAGACTTATTGAAAGGCCAAATTCTTGGTTAACCCAAATTGACCGTTTCGTCTAGCATCAATATGGCTTGCTACAAAGTTTTCAAACTTGCATGGATGTTGTATATGATCACTCTCCACGCGCCTGTATCACCTGACTCCATTTTGACCTTCACCTTGACCTAATTTTGGACTTAGACTTATTGAAAGGCCAAATTCTTGGTTAACCCAAATTGACCGTTTCTTCTAGCATTAACATGGCTTGCTACAAAGCTTTCATACTTGCATGGATGTTGTATATGACCACTCTCCACACACCTGTATCACCTGACTTCATTTTGACCTTCACCTTGACCTAATTTTGGACTTAGACTTATCTCCCCTTTAGTATTTTCACAATAAAATTTTGTCTGCAGCGTATCTTCAAAACTATTTAACATATTGACTTGAAATTTCAAATATAAATAAATGGCAACTTGGAGAAGTGCATCGACAAAGAACCATAACTCTGTCTGTCTTAAATTTTGAATTATCTCCACTTTAGTGTTTTTATATTCAAATTTTGCTCTGAGTATATCTTCAAAACTATTTAACATATTGACTTGAAACTTGGAATATAAATAGATGGTAACTTGGAGAAGTGCATTGACCAAGCAATATAACTCTGTCTGTCTTAAACTTTTAATTATCTCCCCTTTAGTATTTTCAGAATAAAATTTTGACCGGAGTGTATCTTCAAAATTGTTTAAGATATTACCTTAAAACTTGATATATAAATAGATGGTAGCTCGTAGAAGTGCATGGACCAAGAACCATAACTCTGTCTGCCTTACATTTTGAATTATCTCCCCTTCAGTATTTTCATGATAATTGTTTGTCTTGAGCGTATCTTCAAAAGTATTTAAAATATTGACTTCAAACTTAGTATATGAATAGGTGGCAACTTGGAGAAGTGCAGTGACAAAGAACCATAACACCATAACACCAGATCACACATGAAGTCAATCAAGGCACTGCTTTCAAATGTTGCATATTCGTTTACCATCATAAGTCCCTTATAGTTCAAAGCCATGTAACACTATCAAACATTCTAACTGAATAATGGCCCCTGATTGATTAGCTTTTTATGGACATGGCTTCCACGGGGGCATAAGCGTTTATTGAACGCAGTCTTGTTTAGTTCTTGTATTCACTTACTGTAAAGCGGGTAATAATAATAGTAATAATAATAACTTTATTTAACGAAGGTTATACACATTAAGTTAATACATTTCATGTATAATTTATTTACAACATTGCCTTCTAATTTACATATATAAACACAAATCAGTAAAAATAAAAGACACAAATACAAATCAATAAAAAAATAAAATTACATGTACACCCGACAAACACTATGAAAAACATACATACAACTAATAATATCTCTTTCAATTTGATAGGAATATATTGATCATTTTAACATTCAAATTTACAATAGTATTTACAATAGTATGGCATAAAAATGTGGCATTTAAAGAGCACTTTTTAGCTCACCTGAGTTTGAATGTGCTCAAGGTGAGCTTTTGTCATACCGAGATGTCCGGCGTCCGTCGTCGTCAACAATTTTTCAAACGACATCTCCTCCTAAACCGCTTGGCCAATTTCAACCAAACTTCACGGTAATGATCCTTGGGTGACCCTCATTAAAAATAGCTAAAATCGTTCCGCTCCAATAAACAAGATGGCCGCCAGAGCTATAAATAGAAAAATCTTTAAACAACTTCTTCTCCTTAACCACTTGGCCGATTTTAATAAAACTGTACAGGAATGATCTTTGGGTGACCCTTTACCAAAATAGCTAAAATCGTTCTGCTCCGATAAACAAGATGGCCGCCAGAGCTAAAAATAGAAATATCCTTTAAACGACTTCTTCTCCTTAAACACTTGGGGAATTTTAATAAAACTTTACAGTAATGATCCTTGGGTGACCCTCGTTAAAAAAAGCTAAAATCGTTCCGCTCCGATGAACAAGATGGCCGCCAGAGCTATAAATAGAAAAATCTTTAAATGATTTCTTCTACTTAACCACTTGGCCAATTTCAATAAAACTTTAAAGGAATGATCTTAGGGTGACCTTAACCAAAATAGCTAAAATTGTTCCGCTCCGCTAAACAAGATGGCCACCAGAGCTAAAAATAGAAATATCCTTTAAATGGCTTCTTCTCCTTAATCGCCTGGTGGATTTTGATTAAACTCTTTAGGAATGATCCTTGGGTGACACTTATTCAAAATAGCTAAAATAGTTCCGCTCCGTTAAACAAGATGGCCGCCAGATCAAAAAATAGAAAAAAACTTTAAATGACTTCTTCTCTTTAACCACTTGGCCAATTTTGATAAAACCTTACAGGAATGATCTTTGGGTGACCTGTAACCAAAATAGCTGAAATCGTTCCGCTTCACTAAACAAGATGGCCGCCAGAGCTAAAAATAGAATTCTCCTTTAAATGACTTCTTCTCTTTAACTGCTTAACGGGTTTTGATAAAACTTTACACAAATGATCTTTGGTTGACTGTTAACCAATTTAGCTAAAAAATTTCCAGTCCATTAAAGAAGATGGCCGCAATAGCTAAAAATAGAAATATCCTTTAATCGGCTTCTTCTCCTGAACCGCTTGATGGATTTTGATAAAACTTTACAGGAATGATCTTTGGGTGACCTGTAACCAAAATAGCTGAAATCGTTCCGGTCTGTTAAACAAGATGGCCACCAGAGCTAAAAATTGAAATTTCCCACATGACTCAGGTGAGCGTTACTGGCCCCTCAGGGGCCTCTTGTCATTGAATATGGTTAGGTTTGCATCTGTATAAATAGCAAGTGTCTTGGTAACTTAACTTTTTAAATTTATTTTTGAATACCTTTAAACGAGCCACATTTGTAATATCCATTGGAATTGTATTCCATATTTATGTGCTAGCATAGCTAAATGTGTCTTTAAGATGTTTGGTTCTAGCTTTCAAAGGAACAAGATCATTTCGTGCTACAGAACGGAGATTGTAATAAGTGTTATTTGATAGTATTTGATGATCAGCGAGATGCTGGATGCTTTTCTTAAGTCTAAAAACACAGCTCCAACATACTTTCCTGATTCTATATCCTTTAACCACGAATCGTGTTAATGCCGTTTGGCAAGAGTGTTGTTTCCTAAACCCAGATTGTGTAACGTGCAATATATTAGTTCTTTTAAAGTATGCTTGTAGTTGGTTTGCTATGTGCCGTTCAATAATTTTTGAAAGTGTTGGCAAAATCGAAATAGGACGATAATTGTTAGGGTAATTTTTTCACCACCCTTATGGATTGGGATTACAATTGCTTCAAAGCATCAGGAAATATACCCTGGGAAATACTGGAGTTTATAATGTGAGAAATTGCTGGCGTGATAAAATCACCACAATACTTTAAAATCCTTGGACCAATGCTATCCATGCCTGTTGATTTTATCGATAATTGTCTTCACTTCGTACGGTGTAATGAGTTCTATTTCGAACATATTATGCTTTAATTTCTCATGTAGATACGATTCAACGTAAGAATAATTTTTCTTGATAAATGATGTTTTATTTATAATGTTTGATATATTTATAAATTGTTCATTTAATGTATCAAGAATGTTAGAGTGTCCTCTTATCAAGGTATTGTTCACATATAAACTGTTCGGTATAACAGTGTTAGTAGTACTATATTGATTGGAATCTTTTAAATAGCAACAGCAGTCATTTTTCAAATTTGTCTTAAAATGGAAATAAATAATACAGTCAGAAAGAACTTGAAAAAACTTAAACAGAACAGTTTAGTTTTTGAAAATATCTTTGTCAGAACAAAAGTTATTGAGTTTTGAAGTTTGGAATTTGTTGGTTTTACTGGAATAAATCGAGCTTTACGTAGTCATTAAACGCGATCGCGGAACCCTTTTTTATGAATTTTTCAATGATTATGTCATCTTTCTTTTATTTCTCAACATATTGGACTGTAAATTACCAATCTGATGTATTTTTTCCTGCTCTTTCTGTTTCAGCTATTATTTTTTCTGTATCATCATGTTTAAGAAACTTATACAATGATAAATGATAGAAAAAACTCACATTTTAGCATACTTTTTACGTTTATTCATTGTACCACAACATTTTTCAAAAATACTATTAAATTTAAAACATGCACAATAAAAGTAACATAAATAACACTCCAATTACAATAAAACATAAATAAATAATATGAACTAAGGCACCGCCTAAATGAGGGATTAAATATATATTGGATATCTGCTAAGCTATGTTTCAGATAGAAACTGACTACATATGAGTTGAATTTAGATGTTATAGATCTACAATATACAGAGATAGTTATTGATCAATAACTGATCCCTTTTCCTCTTTAAATTTAAGAACAGAAATAATAATTATTCAAAATTTTAGATTGGCTATGAAACAACTATATAATCTAAATTGGGACTTTAACCCAAAAGTATAATGGTGCTCAACCAGTTGTCTAACATTTGATCATTTAGATGAGCAGTATATGTTAGGCAATCATTATGGGAAATGTACTGTTACTTAGTCACACTATCGAGCGCTATGCTTAGAAACAGCTTGCTTAAAATAAGCGCTAGTACATATCGGACAAAGTGAAAAATATATAATATTTCGGCGAGCGCTGGTGGCTAGCAGACTGTTACGTAGCGCTGAAAAGTGCTGCCAAAGCGCCCTGTTTCATACGAAAGCACTTACTATATAAGCTTGGTCTTGTCATTTTCAATTTGAGCATAGGTTATATATGTTCCTATAGTTATTTACAGTAATTTTAACTTATAATGATAAAATATTGGACATGACTATCTGTGGTTTATGTTTGAAATAAGTGTAGGCATCCCTAACCTGGGGTTTAACCTATATTACACTGATTTGTTATACATTGCAACGTAACGTCATGAGTCTATTTGGCGTAATTTTGGTATGACGTCATTTCCTATTATTTGTGACGTCATGACGTCACTTTCTGTATTGGTGCCGTGTATCCAGTACAGTAGCGTATTTCTTACTTCCTTTTTTTTATAAAAGTTTGTTTTATTTATTGAATATTTTTAAAGATGGTTATAATTCGAAAGAAAATGATAGGGGGCAACCGTTTACAAATTACTATTATTTTATTTTCCAAGGACCATTCACCTCGGAAAACTGCCTGAAATTTTTGACCGGAAATAACTTTTTCTGAAAGCATTAGTACCTGTAGAGACTCGACGAAGATACACACGTGGACATTATTGGTATGGGTATTTACAATAGCCAGCTTCGCTGGCTATTTAATCCCCTATTATATCATATATATCATGATCTTATTGTAATATCATTAATTACAGGTTGACAATGACATCACCTGTGAGTACAAAAAAGTTAAATTCAGACTGCTTACAAAATGGTCATTTTACCTAGAAAACCAAATATTGTGTTATACAGAAAGATTAGTATTATCTATTGATTTAAAAGGGTACTCTCATGATGATGATTGAGGGAGTATAGAAATATCTAAATTTTATGTATCAACATGAACTTGTTATGTTTCTTCCCCGCATCACATGTGCATAAGATATGCGCTTCTAGAGTTTTTTTTTAACTATAACCATATAATAATGTGATGTAAACTTTAGCATGAATTAAAATTTTTATTTTCTTTAGCCAGTTGGCAACTGTCTTTGATGTATCTTCTGCTGTTGGCCAACAAACTTGCAAAGTTCCAACACAAATCCGTATTGACAATTTCAAGTGTGATCCATGAACAGTTCAAAACTGGCAGTGTTATTTAAAAACTATCTGTAGAGTCTGTGGCATTTCAACAAGGCCCTGGAATGTGTCGGCCACCTGACATCAAGACATCCCGGCTTAACAACCTTTTATCACAACACACTGTTGAATCTGAAAACATAAAAAGAATAATGTAAAAGTTGACAAGGAAATGTAAAGATGAAAATGTGTGAGAGGTCTCTAAAGTCTATTTTAAAACTGAATTGTGGGAAAAATTGACTATCCGAATTGCAGTCACTTCAATATTGACAGATTTTAAAAAAGAAAGTTGATCGTCGTAATTTTCGAAATTTTAAGTCAATATCATTTGCAAAATGTCATTGACCATCCATATTCTATATTACTGAACTAATTCATTTGAAAATGGAGTTTAAACATCAAAACTGACCGTTTTTTAGCAAAAACTTGCAATTAAATTAGGTCACATGATCTTGTTTTTTCACGTCAATTTCTTCAAAATTTAATTCGATTTCCTGACTAATCTGGCGTACACAAAGTTTGAAAGGGATAATATATGGACTAAATAATAAGTTTGTAATAAAATACGACCGATAATTACCTGATTTATGACTACGATCATGCTTTTATCGTATTTTATATCTTTGACGGCCTATCGTTAATTTCATCGATAAATTTTAAAGATGGCGGCGTGTTGTTTTTTCGTTCTCGTGGGTGAAAAAGCGTGACATACGAACTTTGAAATAAAATGCGCTAAGTATTTCTGAATCAAAATAAATGATTTATATACCATTTAAAAGAGGATAGTCGACAGATTTTATTGGTATTTGCCACGTGCTGATACGAAACGTGGTTTTTGCATGAAAACTCGTCAACTTTGACAACTTGTTGGGACTTTATTTTTTCTCGTAGGAATACGTGGCAGACGTTGTTATAAAGCTCATTCTTTTCTCTGATTGGTTAATATCACTTTAATTTGCATAATTACATAAACAAATAGCGCATATTGATTTGAAAACATACACTTTTATAAACCGCGTCCGTGAACTCGCCTCGGCCGATATCGATAATTTTTCGAAAAAACGGCACATAATCAATCACATGTATAATATGATGGAAATATATCGTAATAAACTTTATATCATTGGAAAGATAAATTTATTAGCTTTCTAAATATATAACATTGAAAACAATTGATCAACTAGAAATATGAATAATATGAGGAAAAAGACGAGTACTATCGAAAAATCGGTAAATTCCAGTAGGCTTATCAGTTTATCTGCGGTTGCTATTTTAAAGCCCGAATTGGTTTCCAAATAAAGCCCGTAGTCTTGTTTTTCTTGATAGCTATATTATAAAAGTTTTTCTTGCTTTTCTTTATCATAGATGTTACCTTATTTCGCATTATTTTATACTTTCCAAAGTCTCTTTGTTTATGATGTTTGTCACGTTCAACTATAGCGTTTTTTATTAGCTCACCTGTCACATAGTGACAAGGTGAGCTTTTGTGATCACTCTTCGTCCGTCGTCCGTCCATCGTCCGTCCGTCCGTCGTCCGTCAACAATTGGCTTGTGTACACTCTAGAGGCAACAGTTTTGATCCAATCTTCATGAAACTTGATCAGAATGTTGTACTCTATGAAATCTAGGCCAAGTTCGAAACTTGGTCATGTGGGGTCAAAATCTAGGTCACTAGGTCAAATCTTAGACAAATCTTGTGTACACTCTAGATGTCACCAATTTGTTCCAATCTTCATAAAACTTGGTCAGAATGTTGTTCTCCATGAAATCTAGGACAAGTTTGAAACTGGGTCATGCGGGGTCAAAAACTAGGTCACTAGGTCAAATCTTATAAAAACCTTGTTTACACTCTAGAGGTCACCAATTTCATCCAATCTTCATGAAACTTGGTCAGAATGTTGGTCTGCATGATATCTAGGCCAAGTTCGAAACTGGGTCATGCCGGATCAAAAACTAGGTCACTAGGTCAAATCTATGAAAAACCTTGTGTTCACTCCAGAGGTCGTGGTTTTGATCCAATCATCATGACACTTGACCAGAATGTTGTTCTCAATAAAATCTAGGCCAAGTTTGAAACTGGGTCATGTGGGGTCAAAAACTAGGTAACTAGGTCAAATCTTAGAAAAATCTAGTGTTCACACTAGAGGTCACAATTTTGATCCAATCTTCATGAAACTTGGTCAGAATGTTGTTCTCTATGGAATATAGGCCAAGATCAAAACTGAGTCATGTGGGGTCAAAAACTAGGTCACTAGGTCAAATCTTAGAAAAACCTAGTGTTCACACCAGAGGTCACAATTTTGATTGTATCTTCATGAGACTTGGACAGAATGTTGTTCTCTATGGAATCTAGACCAAGTTTGGAACTTGGTCATGTGGGGTCAAAAACTAGGTCACTTAACCAAATCTAAGAAAAACCTTGTGTTCACTCCAGAGGTCATGGTTTTGATCCAATCATCATGAAACTTGGTCAGAATGTTGTTCTTTATGAAATCTAGGCAAAGTTTGAAACTGGGTCATATGGGGTCAAACACTAGGTCACTAGGTCAAATCTTAGAAAAACATTGTGTTCACTCCAGGGGTCACTGTTTTGATTCAATCTTCATGAAATATGGTCAGAATATAGGTTGTACTGATACCTAGACCAATGTGCAACAGGTGGGCGCCCTAGGGCCTTTCAGGCCCTCTTGTATCTTCATTGAACCATGCAGGCTGAGTTTGACGTTTAATTCTTTTTTCTTTTAGAGGTGCATGTTTTTAGCTCACCTGGGCACGAAGTGCTCAAGGTGAGCTATTGTGATCGCAAAATGTCCGTCGTCCGTCGTACGTCGTCAACATTTTGACTTGTGTGCACCCTAGAGGTCACAGTTTTGATCCAATCTTCATGAAACTTGGTCAGAATGTTCTTCTCTATGAAATCTAGGCCAAGTGCGAAACTGGGTCATGTGGGGTCAAAAACTAGGTCACTAGGTCAAATCTTAGAAAAATCTTGTGTACACTCCAGATGTCACTAATTTGTTCCAATCTTCATGAAACTTGGTCAGGATGTTGTTCTCCATGAAATCTAGGCCAAGTTCGAAACTGGGTCATGCCGGGTCAAAAACTAGGTCACTAGGTCAAATCTGATAAAAACCTTGTGTGCACCCTAGAGGTCACAGTTTTGATCCAATCTTCATGAAACTTGGTCAGAATGTTCTTCTCTATGAAATCTAGGCCAAGTTCGAAACTGGGTCATGTGGGGTCAAAAACTAGGTCACTAGGTCAAATCTTAGAAAAATCTTGTGTACACTCCAGATGTCACTAATTTGTTCCAATCTTCATGAAACTTGGTCAGGATGTTGTTCTCCATGAAATCTAGGCCAAGTACGAAACTGGGTCATGCCGGGTCAAAAACTAGGTCACTAGGTCAAATCTTAGAAAAATCTTGTGTACACTCCAGATGTCACTAATTTGTTCCAATCTTCATGAAACTTGGTCAGGATGTTGTTCTCCATGAAATCTAGGCCAAGTTCGAAACTGGGTCATGCCGGGTCAAAAACTAGGTCACTAGGTCAAATCTGATAAAAACCTTGTGTGCACCCTAGAGGTCACAGTTTTGATCCAATCTTCATGAAACTTGGTCAGAATGTTGTTCTTCATGAAATCTAGGCCAAGTTCGAAACTGGGTCATGTGGGGTCAAAAACTAGGTCACTAGGTCAAATCTTAGAAAAATCTTGTTTACACTCCAGATGTCACTAATTTGTTCCAATCTTCATGAAACTTGGTCAGGATGTTGTTCTCCATGAAATCTAGGCCAAGTTCGAAACTGGGTCATGCCGGGTCAAAAACTAGGTCACTAGGTCAAATCTGATAAAAACCTTGTGTGCACCCTAGAGGTCACCGTTTTGATCCAATCTTCAAGACACTTGGTCAGAATGTTGTTCTTCATGAAATCTAGACCAAGTTCGAAACTGGGTCATGTGGGGTCAAAAACTAGGTCACTAGGTCAAATCTTAGAAAAATCTTGTGTACACTCCAGATGTCACTAATTTGTTCCAATCTTCATGAAACTTGGTCAGGATGTTGTTCTCCATGAAATCTTGGCCAAGTTCGAAACTGGGTCATGCGGGGTCAAAAACTAAGTCACTAGGTCAAATCTGATAAAAACCTTGTGTACACCCTAGAGGTCACCGTTTTGATCCAATCTTCATGAAACTTGGTCAGAATGTTGTTCTTCATGAAATCTAGACCAAGTTTGAAACTGGGTCATGTGGGGTCAAAAACTAGGTCAATAGGTCAAATCTAAAAAATCCTTTTGTATACTCTAGATGTCATCAATTTTATCAAATCTTCATGAAACTTGGTCAGAATGTTGTTCTCCATGAAATCTAGGCCAAGTTTGAAACTGGGTCATGTGGGGTCAAAAACTAGGTCACTAGGTCAAATCTTAGAAAAGCTAGTGTTCACACCAGAGGTCACAATTTTGGTTGTATCTTCATGAAACTTGGTCAGAATGTATTTCTCTATGGACTCTAGGCCAAGTTCAAAACTGGGTCATGTGGGGTCAAAAACCAGGTCACTAGGTCAAATCTTAGAAAAACCTTGTTTACACTCTAGATGTCATCAATTTGATCCAATCTTCATGAAACTTGGTCAGAATGATGATCTCTATGAAATCTGGGCCAAGTTTGAAACTGGGTCATGTGGAAAAAGTTCCAAATTCAATAATGCTTGATTCTACACAAGTACAACTAGTCGGTACTAAACCCATCAGCAGTCAAACCAAAGTATGTATTTCAGGAACTCTACTTTACCTACTACTCACAAACATTTTAGTACAAAATTCAAATCTAGGCCACATAAGTATTTTGAGTTCATACTACAACAATCTTGCTAACAAAGCCAACATTGCAACAAACTCAGGTGAGCGCTTAAGGGCCAATGGCCCTCTTGTTGTAAAATAATGTTAAGAACACGATAAAAGAATGTAAGGGCCTCATTGTGTTCACTATATAACTCAGTCATTTGAAGAGGAGCATTTGCTAGGTGGGATGAATGTAAAGTTTTGTCAAAATTCTTAAAAGATCTATATCTTATTGGCTTGTGTTTATTAGTCTTATTAATTGTCTGTTTTGATACCCTAAGGAAACAAACAGGATAGTGATCGCTTACGCTATAAAAAGGAACGGTAATCTCTGCAATACAGTCCGATATTGTTGTGTATATATGATAAATTGTAGAAGAGCTAGACTTAGTTACTCTTGTAGGCACAGTGATCATTTGGTTTAAATCGTACTTCTGAACTAACGATTCCTATTTCTTATTTTTAAAAAAATTAAATCGATTTCCGTGATTGTAATGTATATTAAAATCGCCGAGTATATGTGTCTCAAAGTAGAACGTGTTTGCTATTTCTAATTGTTTGTCATATAAATCAACCCAAGCTTGATTTGCCTGGGGTGGCCATTAAATAAAATTTACTAAAAACGGTTTGCTGTTACACATGTTCACTTGGATCCAAATCGATTTGATATCATTTATTTCAATATCGTATAACCGTGTATAATCTATTTCGTTTGAAATATACAAGAGCAAACCACCGCCTTTTCTGCCTCGATCCTGCCTTTCGAAATTAAAACCCTCAATACGAAGAATATTGTCGTTATGACTATTGCTAAGAAACGTCTCAAATAGTCCTAGAATTTTCTTAGTATTTGCATGGGTCAGTTGATACTTAATTTCGTCAAGTTTTGGTAAGAGGTGCTGTATATTTAAACTTGCTATGTGTTTCCCCTTTGAGGAAGAATTGAATATGAAGTGTTTCTCATTACATTTAACGCTAATATCAGTTTTCGAAAGTTCATTTAACATAGTATTAGGAAAGCGTAGTATATTGGGTATATTTCACGGTGTCCAATTTTCGTGTTAATTGGATCCTTTTGAATTCGCAGTGTCTTGATTTCGCGCAAACGGCCTTGACCGCAAAAATAAAAGCTTGTTTGAATAAATAAAATATGAAGGTCCCTCTAATGTAAGTATGTAAAAATAATACGGAAATTAAGTCTAATTGTAAAAGCAATACTACATGGAAACTGGTCGTAAAGACAAATTGTTCATTACGATTTGATTTTAAAATTGCGAAGATATGTACTGGTACCGTTTCAGAAGTCTAATATTGCTAGCCGTAATCAATAATTGAACAATATTATGGTAAATCCAAATTTGATGATTTTTAAACAATTTGCAAGTAACAATAAGCTTACATAAGAAAAATATGTATTCACAAACAAATAATTAATTTGGCAAACATTTACACGTTCCGCAAACAAAACTGTTATTACAATTGGACAAGTTTGATGCACCGGCTTTAATAAACAATTCACACCTTATAATTATGAAATAACAAGATATTGATATGCATGCATAGAGATTTAAACACGTTGTTTTACAAATATATAATTTTGAATACTATTTCATACATTTATAAATGCAGTCTTTTTATTATTTTACTGAACCGACACAATACGTTGATTTGTACATCTTGCAAAGCAATTGAGTCAACGTTGGGTTATTTCTTATAGCTGATTGACTTTAATGATGGAGTGTCTCCCTTTGTAAAAATTGCATATTAATAGGAGATTAATTTGCGGGTTTAGATTTCGCGCATTCGATGTTGACTGTGAAAATAGCGAAAATTAAACGCCTGCGAATAATACCCGCTATACAGTTTTGATCATTATTCCCTCTCACTACGGAAGTGGTACAGGGCTTCCCCTCGCACTACGGAAGTGGTACAGGGCTTCCCCTTGCACTACGGAAGTGGTACAGGGCTTCCCCTTGCACTACGGAAGTGGTACAGGGCTTCCCCTTGCACTACGGAAGTGGTACAGGGCTTCCCCTTGCACTACGGAAGTGGTACAGGGCTTCCCCTTGCACTACGGAAGTGGTACAGGGCTTCCCCTTGCACTACGGAAGTGGTACAGGGCTTCCCCTTGCACTACGGAAGTGGTACAGGGCTTCCCCTTGCACTACAGAAGTGGTACAGGGCTTCCCCTTGCACTACGGAAGTGGTACAGGGCTTCCCCTTGCACTACGGAAGTGGTACAGGGCTTCCCCTTGCACTACGGAAGTGGTACAGGGCTTCCCCTTGCACTACAGAAGTGGTACAGGGCTTCCCCTTGCACTACAGAAGTGGAACAGGGCTTCCCCTTGCACTACGGAAGTGGTACAGGGCTTCCCCTTGCACTACAGAAGTGGTACAGGGCTTCCCCTTGCACTACAGAAGTGGTACAGGGCTTCCCCTTGCACTACGGAAGTGGTACAGGGCTTCCCCTTGCACTACGGAAGTGGTACAGGGCTTCCCCTTGCACTACGGAAGTGGTACAGGGCTTCCCCTTGCACTACGGAAGTGGTACAGGGCTTCCCCTTGCACTACGGAAGTGGTACAGGGCTTCCCCTTGCACTACGGAAGTGGTACCGGGCTTCCCTTCGCACTACGGAAGTGGTACCGGGCTTCCCCTTGCACTACGGAAGTGGTACCGGGCTTCCCCTTGCACTACGGAAGTGGAACAGGGCTTCCCCTTGCACTACGGAAGTGGTACAGGGCTTTCCTTCGCACTACGGAAGTGGAACAGGGCTTCCCCTTGCACTACGGAAGTGGAACAGGGCTTCCCCTTGCACTACGGAAGTGGAACAGGGCTTCCCCTCGCACTACGGAAGTGGAACAGGGCTTCCCCTCGCACTACGGAAGTGGTACAGGGCTTCCCCTCGCACTACGGAAGTGGAACAGGGCTTCCCCTCGCACTACGGAAGTGGTACAGGGCTTCCCCTCGCACTACGGAAGTGGTACAGGGCTTCCCCTCGCACTACGGAAGTGGTACAGGGCTTCCCCTCGCACTACGGAAGTGGTACAGGGCTTCCCCTCGCACTACGGAAGTGGTACAGGGCTTCCCCTCGCACTACGGAAGTGGTACAGGGCTTCCCCTCGCACTACGGAAGTGGTACAGGGCTTCCCCTCGCACTACGGAAGTGGTACAGGGCTTCCCCTCGCACTACGGAAGTGGTACAGGGCTTCCCCTCGCACTACGGAAGTGGTACAGGGCTTCCCCTCGCACTACGGAAGTGGTACAGGGCTTCCCCTCGCACTACGGAAGTGGTACAGGGCTTCCCCTCGCACTACGGAAGTGGTACAGGGCTTCCCCTCGCACTACGGAAGTGGTACAGGGCTTCCCCTCGCACTACGGAAGTGGTACAGGGCTTCCCCTCGCACTACGGAAGTGGTACAGGGCTTCCCCTCGCACTACGGAAGTGGTACAGGGCTTCCCCTCGCACTACGGAAGTGGTACAGGGCTTCCCCTCGCACTACGGAAGTGGTACAGGGCTTCCCCTCGCACTACGGAAGTGGTACAGGGCTTCCCCTCGCACTACGGAAGTGGTACAGGGCTTCCCCTCGCACTACGGAAGTGGTACAGGGCTTCCCCTCGCACTACGGAAGTGGTACAGGGCTTCCCCTCGCACTACGGAAGTGGTACAGGGCTTCCCCTCGCACTACGGAAGTGGTACAGGGCTTCCCCTCGCACTACGGAAGTGGTACAGGGCTTCCCCTCGCACCACTTCCAGTGGTACAGGGCTTCCCCTCGCACTACGGAAGTGGTACAGGGCTTCCCCTCGCACTACGGAAGTGGTACAGGGCTTCCCCTCGCACCACTTCCAGTGGTACAGGGCTTCCCCTCGCACCACTTCCAGTGGTACAGGGCTTCCCCTCGCACCACTTCCAGTGGTACAGGGCTTCCCCTCGCACTACGGAAGTGGTACAGGGCTTCCCCTCGCACTACGGAAGTGGAACAGGGCTTCCCCTCGCACTACGGAAGTGGTACAGGGCTTCCCCTCGCACTACGGAAGTGGTACAGGGCTTCCCCTCGCACTACGGAAGTGGTACAGGGCTTCCCCTCGCACTACGGAAGTGGTACAGGGCTTCCCCTCGCACTACGGAAGTGGTACAGGGCTTCCCCTCGCACTACGGAAGTGGTACAGGGCTTCCCCTCGCACTACGGAAGTGGTACAGGAGTTAACTGTTTTCAGCTTGACTGTCAGTCTGTAGATGGATTTTTGTGAACACAACATCTCCTACAATTTTTGCTGGATTTCTTTCACATCTGAACAACCTTAATATGTAGATGTACGTGAAGGAAAGAATTAGCACTGAGATTATTTTTGTCAGTATTATGGCCCTTTGCTGGTGGGGGTATATTAGTCTGCCAAGTGGTTACAGACCCCACAGTTCTAGTTCATATTGTGTGTAAAATGTAATACTTTTAGACAACATTTTAGTATTTTCTGTGTATGTATGCAAAATTTTGATTGTTTTATTTCAGTGTTTACCTCTGAGTTTTTGGATATTTTGGAAGAAAAACTCAACAAGTAAGTTCATACAAACTTCACTAATACTTTCCATCCCTATACTTCTAACCAGAATCTTACTGTGTATTATTGCATCATCATTAAAAAAATTGTAATGATGAGCAGCGCTTTTATGAGTACCTGGCCTATGTTGAGCAGATTTTGAAGTCAGGGCAAATTTGTTTAATGTTGTACATTAACGTTTTACCCACCTAATAGTGAATTTTTTAAAACTTAAAACATTAATTTAGTTATTATCTATGTTAATTTGTGAACTTGAATCCAAACTTTCAATACTTTTTATTATAGGCCCAAAGGGTTGTATTATGTTATGGTCTCCATCGTCTTTCCGTCAGTCCGTTAGCAATTCCGTGTCTGGGCTGTATCATCCTCGCCTGTGATAGGATTTTTAAAATAGCTTGGCACAAATGATAACCACATGGAGACAATGTGTCATGCACATGAACCATAGGGGTCTGTAACGTCTTCCACCCCATTCACTGTTTAAGAATAACAGGGACAGAACTCTTGTTGAGACCAAGTTTACAAAAAGCCCTGAGACGTTTGTGAAATAGATGATAACCACCTACGGTTTTATTCATTAGCTAACTTATACTTTTTTCTACAAGTTATAATCATGTTTTTGTCAAACGGTTTAATAATCGAGACGTTATAAAGCAAAACACAACGAAAATATACCGCTTTCGAAAATATCGACAAATTCAAGCACAGGCGCTTAGTCGCCGCTTACAATACTATATGGCAATTCATGCGGAAGTGACAAAGAAAACAAGGACATGGGCAGAAATGCACACAACTTTTAAAACTCTGATCAAATGCTTACCTCTGAAAAATAACACGAACGCTAGTGAGGTCATTTTATTACTTTCCATCCAAGAAATTGACATTTGGCTTCCATGTTAGCTAATCCGAACACACGATAATACAACCAATTTCATTGGGGCCTGTCAAAAGCAGTATATTTTCGGTGTGTTTTACTTTATAACGTCTCGATTATGAAACTGTGAGGCTGAGTTTGACAAAAACATGATTATAACTTGTAGAAAAAAGTTCAAGAAAAGAGAAAATAAGTGGAACACACGATCAAGGCGGGTCGGGTTTCATTCTTTTATTATAAACCAACGTTTCGGCTATACAATAGCCTTCATCAGGGTACAAATATATCAAAATAATTTACCAAAGTACGATTTTGAGGTGCTTTTTCAGTATTGTTGACGTCACGTGATTAGATCTATTTTTAGAAGTATAGTCGATGAGGTACTTTTTAGTGTCACATATATCATATTTACATGTACATTTTGAAGTATTATTAAAAAGAATTTTTTATTGAGATGATTATTTTGAACTTATATGCTGGTTTTGAAAGTATGATAAGAGTGTCATCAGTTTTTTGTTTTCTTCTGTATTTTTTCTTCGTTGCATCAGTTTTGAAGGGCTTGAATGGATTCTTCTCTCTTTTGTTTGAGTATAAAATGATTTAGTATGTAAGTTAGTACTGAATCCTTCTGCGTATCTGACGTCTTTGTTTATAAGATTCGTTTCAAGTTTTCCATGCTTGTCTGTTTATGGTTACATATAAATCTTGTAAAGAAGTGTACTGGTTTTTGTTGATGTCTATCTGGAACTTGACGGTATATGTTTTGAGTGTCATTGGCTGTGATGAAGGAGAAAAAAAGTATAAGTTTGTTAATGAATAAAACAGTAGGTGGTTATCATCTATTTCGCAAACGTCTGAGGACTTTTTTTAAACCTGGTGACTATACGATCTCGACAAGAAATCTGTCCCTGTTATTATTAAACAGTGAATGGGGTGGAAGATGTTACAGACCCCTATGACATGAACCAGGTCATGAAAGGTCAAAGTCACAGGGGGGCTTTGAAATTGTGCACTGCTATTCTGTGTCCGGGATGTATCTTCTTACTAATGGAAGGATTTTAAAATAACTCGGCACAAAGGATTATCACAGGAAGATGATGTGTCATGCACATGACCCAGGTCCCTTGGTGAAAGGTCAAGGTCACAGGGGGACTTTTTGAAATTTTTGCACTGCTATTTTATGTCCGGGCTGTATCTTCCTTACTTCTGATAGGATTAAAAAAATCCTTAGCATAAATGAAACCCACAGGGGGACGATGTGTCATGCACATGATCCAGGTCTGTAGGTCAAAGGTCAAGGTTACTGTACTGTTACTTTAAAGTTTTCCGCTGCTATTCCCTGTTCAGCTGTTGTGTCATTGTTTTTGCTTTGGGCGTATAATGTGCCACCCAGCGGTGCTCTTGTTACCATTTATTAAAAAAGTTATTTGCAATTTATCATGCCTGCCCCCTTTCTTTCAAGTACATAATTATTTAATTTACAACTTAATGACGAGCATCATTAGCCAGGACACAGACAAGGATACAGTTTATTTCAAGCACAGGTGCGTTATTGCAAAGAAATCATTCAAGCCAAATTTAATACATATGATTGGCATCTGGTCAATTATGAACTATGTAAAGATGTAACAGTCTTATCATGATTGTATACTGTAAAATCATTAATATTCTAGGGGTATTCAATTTCAAGGATGATCTCAACCACGAAAATTAAATCCCCCTTTTCGAAAATGAATAATTTCTTTTGTATATGACTAAAGAGTCAGATAGATATTCTTGATATTAAGTCACCATGAAACGGTCTTTTTCCCCAAAGCCTTGGAATTTAGTCGCCTTAAATTCGAAAGATTTTAAAGTACTTTGTATTACAGCTTACAGTGCCTGTACTGTGAGAAGACATTTCGTGATAAAGTTGTGTTAAAGGAACATATGAGAAAAAAGCAGCATAGAAAAATAAATAGCAAGAACAACATTTATGATAAATTCTATGTTGTGAATTATCTGGTGAGTTATTTTCCATAACCTAAATCCAATAGTTTTAATGTGTGGCTACTTAATCAAATTACTGTGATATAGAGGATATTTGTATTTTTCCGTGTATGATCGGCTGATAATTCACCGAGTGAGCAGCTGATGTAATATTTTCACGAGTGGCGTAGCCACCGCCACGAGTGAAAATATAAGTCAGCTGCTCACGAGGTGAATTATCAAACGATCATACACAGTAAAATACTAATATTCTATTTATTTCATGCTTCAAATAGCTTAAATGATGGAAATACTCCACTATTTACCTGAAATGTTTTGCGTGACGTCGTTTTCCCGCCATGCACGCGTCGAGTTGCAATCAAATAGTTCTTCTGCAACGGCTTCAATTGCGTCCATTTGTTTTACATTTATGTACATATAATGTTGTGTTATTTGTTAAAGAGTAAGAGAGCAAGTGAAAGTGATTATTATTTTATTTTTGACGGCGAGGAAATTGGATTTTTAAAAACTAGTCCGTTTGCCGTGAAATAATGAACTGTGAAATTATGAACAGTGAAATTATCGGGGAATAATCCACCATTATTCCGCCGTAAACCACCGGTAAGCATGAAATAAATCATGATAACCTTCATCCACCCACACTCCCTGTGTGTGCTATACTTATTTGAGTAAGCCTGACTTTGATGTTTGCCAATGCCAGGATCGTCAAGACGATGTGCTCATTGTACTGCCAAATTTTGGTTGAAACCCGTCATCAATTCTTAGGATAATGATTTTTCTCTAAAGTTATGTGATAAATAGAATCTTACATTCATGCTCATTATATACAAGTTTCATTAACGATTTGTGTCATATTATTTTGTCCACGTCTTTAATAAAACTTGTATACTGCTTTCTCATGGAGTCGAGCCCCTTAGAGTTAAAAGCCTACATTCTACTCATTAACCAATTTTATTTTTACTGACTGAAAAAAATTACTTAACTTTATAAAAACAAAATAGTTTTGCCATTAAAAAGTTTTATTGTAAAATGTTTGCTTTACGGCAAGTGCCAGTCAAGAGCCTACGTCATTCAGAAACTTTCTCATTGACTCTAGCCCTCTGATTAGTCAGCCTGTATTTAACCCAAAGACTGAAAACTCTTCACAAAACTCATATGTGACATAAAGTTAAATCATCTAAGATGATATTCACCGACTTTAGTCAATGTGAACTAGCGTGTTGACAAAAAAATCGCCAACAACAGAACCCCATGGTAACAGGCTTAGGTGTTCATGCTTGCCAAAATGGATTTTCATGGTTGGTTGCTATTAGTGATCACAGAATGATTGCAAGTTGTTTTAATTCACGTTTGTTTTGCTGCTGTGATAGAAATAAGACTTCCTGCAGATTTTAACATGTTTTGGATAAGAACCGTCTCTTTACGTGTGTATATTTGATCAAAACAATTAGTGCTCAAGTCGATGAGAAGGATCGAGTCGATGAGAATCAAGTATATATGTAATGAGGACTCATGTATAATCCTCGATCTATATCTATAATTACTTGGTCACGTTCCATAATCACTCAGATGGGTAATTCTAACACGATTTGCGGATTAATCCAATACACAAAGAATGAACTGAACCATGTTTTATTGCCCCCATAAAACATACCTATCAAATTGGCTGTTTCTATTTACGCCCAGTATCTTTTGACATATTTATGAATTAATGAACGTAAACTTTATAGTAAAATTTACTACGAGCCACGATGACAAGGCGAGTTGCACGAGAATCCAGTGTTACATCTATGACGCATCTATTTTTAGAAACTCCAATATACTCTAGAAACCAAGTTTTATTAAAGCTTCTGATAATCAATCCATTTATATTTTTCATTTTATGAAGTAGATACCATATACTCGTTTTATTAAAATTGTTTCAATGTTTAAATTGTGGTATTTCCTTCAGAAAATTACGAAGGTCGTTTTCATTAATGAGGGAGGTAATTGTACCAGCTAATAAGCCACTCAATTTCAGCGTGGAATTATGTTCAATGTCAAATGGGTGAAAATGGAATGCGCGCAGTTAAATAGTGCGGGATATTATCGTATTTAGAATCGAAATAAAAACTCTGTTCTTGTATATTGTCGGTGAATAAAACACGGGCACTCGTTCGGATGCGGAAAATTAAATCACTCGTGCTACGCACTCGTGATTTAATTTTTCCACAGCCGAACTCCTGCCCGTGTTTTATTCACCGACAATAAATGCGAACAGATTTTTATTTCTTAATTAGAAAATAGCATATTGATAACGGTTATATACCCACGCCAATATTTTAGGAGCTTGGAAAGAACTGGGAGAATATTGAGAAAGAAAGGGACATAATCGAGCATGGTATGGAGGACACAGAATCTGAGGAGTAAGTTCTCTCCTTTATATTAATACAGATTTTATAGTTTGAACATGTTTATACAGTGTATCCCATTAACCTAAGTTTTCATGAAAATCAGATTTTTTTATTCAGTTCTTTTGATAACTTGCAAAAGTCAGGGAATTTTGAAATAAAAAAATCAATTGTTCAGGAATCAAGTATGTAAAGAGTGCCTCCGTAGCTCAGTGGCTAGTGTGCTTAGAGGCTTTGCTAAAAAAGTAATACAGTAAAGTTCCATCTAACGAGCGGTCCGATAATCCGACCTTTCGCGTAATACGACCTCTTATTCGTGGAATAGTTTGCTCTATATTCCAATGGTAGCTGGTCCGGATAATGCGACCGACTCGATATTACGTAATACAACCAGTATTTCTGGTCCCAACGACCAATTTTTTGCACCACGTGTGTCATTTCGTTTACTTAATTTTACGACACGGAGACTCGTTTACGGCAATCAGCGAGGTGTAAACAATAAACATGTAAACTGATAAATTGGCACTTGTTGGTGTATACGCAGGGATTTAAACGAAATTCTATTGTTTATCAATGACAAAAGATCGATTGAAACTATCGGCGACAATTAACTCAACCATAAATAAAGATTTGTGGAGAATAAAGACCGATGGCTGGTAGTCGCACGTTTTCGGATGATGAGTTATTTTGGACGTCGTTGTTAATTCATGTAAATAATTTTTGTAACTGTTAATTACCCTAGCGCGTTTGTACATCAAATTACACAGCTACAAAATCATAACTTTATGTTATTCTAATAATTAAGACAACATTTGACAAACCATTTGATCTGCATAAAGACCCAGTATAAAGACCACGTACGTACGTGGTCTTTATACAGATCAACTAGTTTGTTATATAACGGTCAAATTTGTGCTGTATTGGTTGTACAGTGCAACTTAATAAATTTTAGAATGATTAAAAAAAGTATTGCAGCTTTTAATGGCCATGGGTATACATGCTTAAATTTTTACAATATGCATTGTACATGTACATGTACATAGAGGTCATAGGTCAGGAGAAAATGAAAACTGTTACATATATTTATCATTTAATTAATGTATACAGTAAAACTCGCTTATAACGAAATGCCAGGGGGTATAAAAATTATTTCGCTGTAACCGAGTTTTCACTATAACCGAGCACACGCTTATAGTGAAATTTCACTGTATGAATCACATGCTGTTTTCATTTTTACATGAATAGTTAACAGTTAATAATCCTCAATCATTAATGAAATACAATATGCACTAAGGTACATGTACATATGAATATTTAAAGCACGTCAACAAGAGTGTTGTTGGTATATATACATGTACATGTATAGGAGTCCAATATCTCAGCTATTTTGGTCGGTCTCGCTAATAAGACTTTATGTCGGTCCCAGTGGTGGTCTTAATAGCGGAACTTTACTGTAGATAGGGAAAATGTTAAGACGGGCATTTATTTTGGCTTATTTAGAAGTTTTGTTGTATTCGATATCAGAAATTTCTTAGCTTTTGTGATTGTTGGCACCCTGTGTAACATACTGTAAAATCATTTAATTTCGTTGGTTTTGGTAAAAAAGACAATTTCGTTGGGACTTAAATTCGGTGCATTTTAGGTAATAAAACGAGGGTCAAAATCATTGTTCGTTGGGATTAAAGTTCTAGGTTGAGGTGGACCAAGAAATCCACGAAATTTAATCCCCCACAAAAATTTATGATTTTACAGTATGACAGATTGTGTTTCAATTTATTTTAAAATCACCTACTACAATTATTTTAATATTATCAAAATAATACATGAGACAAGTATTTGAGTCAGTTAAGTGTATTTGCAATAGAAAAACAAAGCTTTCTTTTCTGAAGCCAAATAGAATGTTGTGTCAACAAATTTATACATGATATGTCCGAAAATCATTTGAGTTATGTTGCTATAACTACTGAGATATATGTATTATTTACAGTGAGTGGTCAGGCTGGGAAGAAGACGTGAGTGGACAAGCTGTATGTTTATATTGTGAATACTCGTCCAGTAACGCTGAGAAACTCAAACAACATATGTTAGAACTACACGACTTTGACTTACAGCAAATCAAACTTAGATTAAACTTAACTTATTATCAACAAGTGAAATTAGTCAATTATATACGTAGACAGGTATGTTTTGTGTTTTATAACCTAAAATCATTCTCTTTCGTGGAGATAAATTCATTGATTTTGTGGTTTAACTTGAACCGGACCTTGCCTAGTGACAGTGATAATTGACCTTTCTCATATATTTCCACTTCATGGTTTCTGATTTGGTTTACAATTTGGCTTATGATACGTTAGAAGGTCTAACTGAAGGTCATTAAATACTGTATTACTGATTACTGAAACCAGATGACTGGCATTCTACAACTTCACAACAGAAAGTAGGTATCATTATAGACTGTACTGTATAGTGAAACCCCATGCAGCCAGTGTATCCACGATACCGGTGTATGTAATTTTCTCGTGAAATTGTGGATTCTTTTCCTCGTGACATTGTCTGCAGGATTGCTCACAGTAACTGACGACTAAAAAAGGTATAGTCCAATTTCTGAAGGAAAACACACCAAAAATACACCATACCTTCACAACAAGTAAATCCTTATATAATTGACAATGTTTGACATGCATGTGTTCAATGCTTGCTTGTTTATGTATCAAACATAATTTTGACAGCTATGACGTCATCCATCGATAAAAATGGTCCTGTGCAACTTTTGGCGGGAAAAAATCGACTTGTCAACAAACTGGACCAAATTTACTTGGAAAATGTTATTGTTGCACCGGCTGCATGGGGTTATTTCCCTTTCCTGAAAATTTGACATAGGTGTTTGTTTACATGTAATTTTTTCGATTCCAAGGGTCATTTGATGTGATTTTGCAGTTCTTTTAACGATCAAAGGTCATTTTAGCAGTTTCCAACAAAATATGTGTCAAGGAGTAAGTGACGGGATCTACCTGCGGACATGGTTAATCCATAAGGGTTGACAATACTATGAAACCAGAAACCAAACTGATTGACTGAACAATGGACATGTTGTTTTATGAACATATTTCTTTTATATACATGAAATTTCATTTCTTTTGTTTGCCATCTGTTCTGAACTGTAATGTATGTGTATATTTGCAGGTCCATTTATGTGTATGTATTGGATGTAATATAAAGTATGAGGACAGAAAGACATTGTTAGATCACATGCACGAAACCAGTCATACAAACATCCTTCCTGAACTCTTAGTCTGGGACCAGCCTCAGTAAGTCATACCTCAGTCACACATTCTACCTGTACTCAGTCTGGGACCAGCCTCAGTAAGTCATACCTCAGTCACACATTCTACCTGTACTCAGTCTGGGACCAGCCTCAGTAAGTCATACCTCAGTCACACATTCTACCTGTACTCAGTCTGGGACCAGCCTCAGTAAGTCATACCTCAGTCACACATTCTACCTGTACTCAGTCTGGGACCAGCCTCAGTAAGTCATACCTCAGTCACACATTCTACCTGTACTCAGTCTGGGACCAGCCTCAGTAAGTCATACCTCAGTCACACATTCTACCTGTACTCAGTCTGGGACCAGCCTCAGTAAGTCATACCTCAGTCACACATTCTACCTGTACTCAGTCTGGGAGCAGCCTCAGTAAGTCATACCTCAGTCACACATTCTACCTGTACTCAGTCTGGGAGCAGCCTCATTAAGTCATACCTCAGTCACACATTCTACCTGTACTCAGTCTGGGAGCAGCCTCAGTAAGTCATACCTCAGTCACACATTCTACCTGTACTAAGTCTGGGAGCAGCCTCAGTAAGTCATACCTCAGTCACACATTCTACCTGTACTCAGTCTGGGACCAGCCTCAGTAAGTCATACCTCAGTCACACATTCTACCTGTACTCAGTCTGGGACCAGCCTCAGTAAGTCATACCTCAGTCACACATTCTACCTGTACTCAGTCTGGGAGCAGCCTCAGTAAGTCATACCTCAGTCACACATTCTACCTGTACTCAGTCTGGGAGCAGCCTCAGTAAGTCATACCTCAGTCACACATTCTACCTGTACTCAGTCTGGGAGCAGCCTCAGTAAGTCATACCTCAGTCACACATTCTACCTGTACTCAGTCTGGGAGCAGCCTCAGTAAGTCATACCTCAGTCACACATTCTACCTGTACTCAGTCTGGGACCAGCCTCAGTAAGTCATACCTCAGTCACACATTCTACCTGTACTCAGTCTGGGAGCAGCCTCAGTAAGTCATACCTCAGTCACACATTCTACCTGTACTCAGTCTGGGAGCAGCCTCAGTAAGTCATACCTCAGTCACACATTCTACCTGTACTCGGTCTGGGAGCAGCCTCAGTAAGTCATACCTCAGTCACACATTCTACATGTACTCAGTCTGGGAGCAGCCTCAGTAAGTCATACCTCAGTCACACATTCTACCTGTACTCAGTCTGGGAGCAGCCTCAGTAAGTCATACCTCAGTCACACATTCTACCTGTACTAAGTCTGGGAGCAGCCTCAGTAAGTCATACCTCAGTCACACATTCTACCTGTACTCAGTCTGGGACCAGCCTCAGTAAGTCATACCTCAGTCACACATTCTACCTGTACTCAGTCTGGGACCAGCCTCAGTAAGTCATACCTCAGTCACACATTCTACCTGTACTCAGTCTGGGACCAGCCTCAGTAAGTCATACCTCAGTCACACATTATACCTGTACTCAGTCTGGGAGCAGCCTCAGTAAGTCATACCTCAGTCACACATTCTACCTGTACTCAGTCTGGGACCAGCCACAGTAAGTCATACCTCAGTCACACATTCTACCTGTACTCAGTCTGGGAGCAGCCTCAGTAAGTCATACCTCAGTCACACATTCTACCTAAAGCATGATTCAAGCCCGCAGTGTACAGTACCATCGCTTGGCAATGCCAAGTACAAAAGCTTTGTACCAAATTCAACAAGGGGTGCAACCAGCCCGTTTAGCTCAGTCGGTAGAGCGCGAGACTAGTAGTCACTACTGATCTCGGGTTGTGGATTTGAATCCCGTGCTGGCCAACTGAAATTACTAGTAGTCTTTCGGATGAGACTCAAAACCGAGGTCCCATGTATGGTGCTATACACTGGCATGTAAAAGAACCAGGGATGCTTCTGGAATTGGGGCATCTTCTGTATCATGCACTATCCCCCAAAAACTAAAAGTACTAAAACTCTTCTGGGGGCCATGCCCATATGGATTATCTGGTGGCGAGAATAAATAAGACCATTAAATAGAAAACAACAAGGGGTGCACAAATCGCCAGTAATTCAATGTTACTACATCATTTACATCTATAGGTTAATCTGTCAAAATGGCCGACAGAAATGCCAGCAGGAATGTAGAATAAGTTTTTTAAATGTGTTTTTTTTTCGAGAAAGGCTTATGCCGAAACATTAAATAAAGAGAATAAACCACACTAGTGAAAACAAAGCTTACAATTTATTGGCCAATAGAAATTGCTATCTACTTGATAATTATTGTGGTTGACCAATGAAAACAAGGCTTATAAATGATAACAACAGAAATTGTTTATCTTCTTGAGAATGATTTAGGTCGACCAATGAAAATCAAGATCATTTATTGACCAATAGAAATGTTCTGTCTAATTGAGAATTATGGTGGTTAACCAATAAAAACAAGGCTTTCAATTGATTGACCAATAGAAATTGTTTATCTTTTTGAAAATTATTGTGGTTGACCAATGAAAACAAGGCTTCCAAAACATTGACCAATAGACACACTGTATATAGTACTCAGTATTTTCTGTCGATCTTGAATCAATAATTATCAGTAAAATGTGAACTTATTGAACTATGGTTGTCCACAGGTTGTATTATACCTAATAGTTTATAGTTATGTTGAGAGATAAGGTGACTGAGTTGATGTATTGTGTTACTGATTGTATAGGACCCACTGCCCAGGTGGCCAAATTGTTAGTTTTCTATAATTTACTACATTGATTTATGACTCAGATATCAGTGATAGTGTAGTAATACACATGTATAATGATGATTGTCCAATCTTCTTGTAGTATACTGTAAACCATTTCATTTTCATGACTTTTTTCATTTTCTTCTCTGTTTTTAGGCATTTATTTTTTAGGCATGTTTTCCCAGTTTTAAATGAGTGAAGGGAGATATTTGTATTTCTATTTAGTTTTATCACTCACTAAAATCTCTATGTCCACCCCCCCCCCCTCCTAAATAAAAAATAATCTCCAAAATTACTTTTTCCTTTGTTCACATGGTAATCATTCGAGAGGGGTTCTATTCAGTACTGTATTCTATTTTTTTTTTAAAAAGAAGAAATTGTAAAAATGTATATGCTAGGTGGTTAGCAAGTGGTCAGGAAATTGGGACTGTGGTAAATCTCTTGAATTTAGAGAATTCGCTAACATTACCTCTAGTGCAAATTTCAGCCTTAAAGCAACCACAAAGACATTTTAAATAAATAACTGATATTTCTACAAGCTATTAAGACTGTGGTGAATTACTGTAAAAATTTTGAGAAACTCATTCTAACACTGTCTATTTTTAGCTCCATGTAAACGTATAGGACCGTACCGTGGTTAAATTTCCGGTATATCACAAAATATAGCCGTACTACTTTTTAGCTGCTGAATTACCTCCCACGTACAATTAGTACTTTTTATGAATAGAAATTACGACTTGTTTATCACATGACGTCATGAATTGTATGACGTTTATTTGGCGTCACTTTAAAAGCGACGTTATGCAAACTTTTTTTATAGCTTTCTTTCTTAATTTATTTGATTATATCCGTTTTATTGCAACAGCAATTGCATTTATCGATTCATTTGAGTTTTTATGAAATACAAAGTTTGAAATGAGCTCTAGTTATGCTGTAATTCAAATGAAATGAGGATAAAACGATATTCCAGGGGTGGAGGTTTTATACTTTAAACAGTGGAAGTTGTCTATAGCAACACGACATACTAGGCATCACTCTGCAAAAAAAATGCGCATATTACACGTGTTAGAATGCAAATAGATCTTAGTTTTCCGTGATATACGTGCCAATATATCACGGTTTGTCGTTCACATGCATAGTTATTAATAACAGATTGTATTCCATGTTTGACCACGCTAACAATAGGTTACCCGACATACATAAGTCTATCATAACATTGATTAAAATTTGTAGTCATAACATATCATCTATGGCCTTCGTGATTTTCTACACATATAAACTCCAAACCGTGCTATATTGGCCGGTATATCACGGAAAACTAAGATCTATTTCCTAAATCTGTGTTCAGACTAACAAACTTTAATCAAAGTACTGAAAGTACTGGTGGAAGGCAATACTCCAGTGCATGACCTGGTGGGGATGTGTAGGGCTGACAGCCTGTCTATTTCTGCCTTTAAGCTGTTCCATGATGCGATTTGAGTCAGTTTTGGCCGAGTTGGCATAATAGTCACCAAACACCTTCATATTACTTTTGAAACCAGCCCAATCAGCCTTGTTCATGGATATCACCCCAAATCTGTCCTTATAATCGAGTTTTGGCACAAAAATCAGTATTCACTTCTTTGATTAGTTCATAAATGACAAATGAATCTAACATGAATCTAATTTGGTTTCATGAATCTAACATTTAAATATGAACATTAAGGTGTGGAGGTGTTATGCATAATGATAAATTATAATATGTAATTATTTTTTTGAAGTCCGAAAAAACGTATATACTCGTAGATGTTATTTAGTAGAAAAAAATGCTTCATGAATCTAACAAAGGGAGACTATCTGTATATGCCAAAAGAGTTGTTTCCCTTTTTAAAGTCTGCTGATAATTTAAACATTTACACACGTTACAACATCCTTTAATCATCATAACAAACACGTCAATTCATTGACATTATATATTAACCATCAATACATTATCCATATATTCAATACTAAGTTAGATTTATGAAACCAGATTCAACATATTGACTCAAGCTAACATTAAACACAGTTTAAGTTGATTTATTTTTCTTCGTACGGATACTAAATGCCGTTACAAAATCAATACGTGGAAAATAGTCCTAGCGAAAATAGACTCCGCCTTCAAAAGAAGCGTGCCGATACCTAGCGGCGGAATTTACCTGAACTGAACTGAACCATAGTATTGGGGGCGGAGCTTATAAACAGGATTGATAATACACACACTGCAAACATTGTGATTCAGTGGTTCTAATGTTAATAAGCGCGTGCTTGAAAACGTAAACAAACAAACTATGCTACTCGAATGCGTTGCACAAAGAGTCCGTTGGAATGATTCGTACAATCAAAACTACCTTTAAAAAGCCGTATACTAAAGTGAATTTTACTCAGTAACTCTTCTCAAACAAAACAGAGTAGTTCCCTTGTGGTTTATACGCTTCGTCCTGAATTGTGACCGCTCAAAATGTACCGCAGACTCGTAGTGCTTTAAAGCTGTTTTCTTGAAGAGTACGCTTGTAAATATACTTATGTAATTTATCAAATATTTAAATCACTGAAATATGTAATATTTTGGACATTTCATGTTCCGAGTTGCGCAAATATCATCGAACTATTTTTGATAGGTGTAAGGTTGTGTATATGTGTGTTTAGGTCCAAACCACTTCCGGGAAGCCATATATAGAAACGATTCAATGAATCGTCTTCCAAGTATTGTTTTCAAGCTGTTTTCGTAAAGAGTACGCTTGTAAATATACTTATGTATTTTATCAAATATTTCAATTACTGAAATATATAATATTTTGGACATTTCATGTTCCAAGTTGCGGGAATATCGGCGAACTATTTTCGATAGGTGTAAGGATGTGTATATGTGTGTTTAGGTCCAAACCATTTCCTGAGAGGTGCTGACTATAGAAGACGATTCAATGAATCGCCTTCCAAAAACAGTGTTAGATGTTTCTTAGGAATTTTGTATCCATCCATGAAAACTGAGAAATTGAGTTGGTTTACAGTATTTAACAAAAGTATTTATTTGTGATGTTTATGAGTTGTTGATTTATCAGTATAAACATCAGGTGCCACTTGACACTGGTCATGATTTATGTATGTCGGGTAACCTATTGTTAGCATGGTCAACCATGGAATACAAGTACTTCCTATACTAATCATGTCTTATCATTATAATGGCCATTAGACTTAATTAACTGTCACTTGTACACGGGTAATATAGGCTATTATAGGGTAATATAGGGTTATATATTGACTGTACAGCTCTGACATCTGTGATTTATTATCATTTATTCTTTTATCTAACATCTGAATAATCATTGAAATAATGAATCTTTGAAGATGTCATTAGTTTTCACTTGTTCTTTACTAAGTTCAGTCGTAATTAATTGTTCTAATCTTGTGATTAGTAAGTTCTAGTTACATGTTGTAATTTGTATATTGGCAATTTGGCACAACCCGAGCTATCATAATGAAAACATAAACAAACACATTTATTGATTATGGAGGCTAAATATGATGTGATGACAATTTGCCTGGATAGCCTTGTGGTACTGTGAGTATTTGTCATCAAACCGCTGGCATTAAATACCACAATGCTTCACTTTTTATATTATAATTGGTACCTAACTGTAAGTTACATTATATTTGAGTCATCTTTAATTCTAGAATTTCGGAAAAAGTAATATTGTGGGTTTATGAATTTTCATTGAATGTTCCATGATATATTGTACACTCAACCGCTTTAAAAACGCACCACTATTAGAAATAATCAAAATTTGTCAAAAGTCATTTTTTGCTAAAATTAATAGTTTACAAGGTTTGTTCAGTTCATAATCTTGACCTAATTAAAGAAAACGATTTTGTTTTCATTTGTAATACCCTGCCCAAAGAACTTTTCTTGATTTTGCATGTTTTGCACGTGCAGCTCGATTGCCTTGACCTAAAAAATTGTGGTCAATATTGACTTTAAACTGTACGCTGTTGATTTACACATTGAAAAAACAACAGAAACAGTATTTGCTTATGGTATTTTTATGCTGTTTATATCTCGAATATTTGTTCGGACGCTTGTGCCGTCGCTTAATTCCAACTGAAAAGAGCATCGGTGCCTTAGCATGGCGGTTCAGCTGCCTCCACACAACGATGGTGGGCTCAGAACATCGATTCCTAGCCAATGACACAGTCAAAGACCGACTGGGATGAAACAAGCTAAAGTGTTTGAGTCCGAGCTATAAGGAAACCTGACACAGGTTGTGCCACTGTTATTGGTTCCTCATGGCTGCACACAGTGTCAAAAGAATGTCGGGTGTCAATAAACAAGCCAAAAGTACATTATTGTATTTTTCGTAACAATTCTTTTCATAATTGTCAATAAAAAGGAAAATCATTTTAGTACACTTTTTAATGAGTTTTTTCCCGTTTAGAGCCAAATGTCCAAACATTTTGTCTTCAAGCTCTGTCATAGTGTTGATTTGAGGTGCCATATAAGCACCACGAGAAATATCCTGACAGTCTGACGCTCAAAACCAAAATTTAAAGTTTAAATAAGGCTTGAATCAATCTTAGGTTCACATATTGCACATTTCTGGACCGCACTCGGTCGTATGGTATTAGCCAGACATCCAAAGCCACATAACACTTATAATTCAAGTTAAGCTGTGCTTGGATGGTTAGAAACATAACGCGAACATAATTATATTCTATTATGTAATTAATTTTATTCTTTAGGAGGAGAAACCACGTACATGCATCAATTTAGCGGGCTCTTATAATTGCTTTTGAAATTGTGACTTTCAGTTTCATGGGTCACTGTGTTCTCTATATCATAATTTATTTTAAACTCGTAATAATGGCATGAAAATCACACAACGCGTTGTGTATTGACTGAAGATTATTAATCCGAAAATAAATAACCATAGATTGACTTTTTCATCACTAAAATCGATATTTCATATGTGGTGCGTTTTTAAAGCGGTTGAGTGTAATTCGTGTAATGAAGTCTATCTAGGCACATTTATGCTATCATAGGGAAATCAATTTGTGAATAAATGCAAAGAGAAAAGGCAACTTCAAGAATAATTTAATCAATTCATGAAGTATACGTCGTATGTAGGCATATTTATGCAATCACCAGAAACTCAATTCACAAATTACTGTGAAAAGAAAAGAAGAATACTAGCCGATGTACAGTATGTAGGTTTATAATAATCATCTTGCTTGCATATATTTGATCAGTGTATAAGGTGCTACTAGGTTCATTTAGGTGTGTTAACATTAGTAGTCCATTTGTGATAGAAATACAGAATGTATTTATCACTGAACTCTTCACCTAAAAAGGTGTGTGGATCAACACTGTGTATGTCTGTACACTGATGTAAAATATTTCAAATTGTTAAAGTGGATGTCATTGTATTGTTTAAATATTAAAATTGCTTTTAACTTCATAGCAATTACTCATTTATATTTTTAAAATATATTGCAGGCATATGTGTACCTGCACTCGGATTAGACAGCAAGCGAGCTTACCACTGAGCTACCAAGGTCACTTCACTGCATTTAAAACAAATATATTGATGCTTTCATAGTTTGATTCCTTTCGGGGTTGGTGTATGCATAAGTTGTAATAAGTATTATTTCACAAGTTTATTGGTGTTTTTATAAAAGGCTATTTATAAGAATAAATTGTATCTGCATTTTTAGGACCGTTTTTGTATGTTTTATAAGAATTTGTGTAAATGAGTAATTGCTATGTTACATTATGCTGGTAAATCTCAATTTAAAGACATGAAAAGATACAGATGTATCTCCTTTAAAGATGCCCTGGTTATCTATGTAAATGAGGTTTGGTAATATTTTGATGACCTCAACTATGTTTTATTTAACAATATGAGGTTGAAGATTGTATAAATAGAACGGCTGATGTAGTTACCTGCCACATTATGGTACCTGTATGTAGAAGGGGTGATCAATATATTCGAGGACTTTTCATCTAACATTTTCATATCGGCAGCAAGGCATAAAGCCAAATAACACCATTTGGAGTAGGATATCTCCAACCAAATGCACTAATAAAATGGTTTTATTCATACAAGGGGCGCTTGTTGTCATTCCAAGCGTCACCGTCGGAGAAGACATTGCTCCTTTCTGGACTGATACCCGGTCCCATGTATAAGATTGTTTTTCTTTTAATACTGAAATAAGTCATTAATAGCCAACTCTGGAATGTGAGGTGAAATAAAAGGAGTATCGAAATAGCCCTTTTGGTCTGGAGTCAACGATTTAATGTTTTGTAGCCTTATACTAATCTTTGTTTTCACCAGTTACATTTGGTTCAGATCTGTGCGTCTTATTTCGCAGAATTTAACGCAAAGTGTCGCTACCGTGGTCTTATATTTGCTGTTTATCCTTATTGTCTCGACTCATCCATTTGACAGATACCCTACAATCACATAAACAACTAAATCATATGAAAATGGATAATTTGGAGTACAAAAAATCCATGCTCAATTTTGTCATGTCATCTTGGAGATATCTTATCACGAGGACTTTACAAGTTTCGCGTTGATTTTCAAAGCATACCGTTGCTCTGAGATAATGTTACGCCTAAGACGCTTGACAGTGCATGCTTCACCATGGTTACAAAAAGTGACATCATCAAGTAAATAGCGACGTTACCATAAAGTAAATTTGAAGAAATGTAAGATAATTGATTGATCTACATCAGCTTGTAATTTCATTACTCTAGTTCCAATATTTCAAAAATTAGAAGGAAGGTCCTTGAATATATTGATCACCCCTCTCCTTGTCTTTGGAGATCAGCATTTTTTAAACGTGTCTAAAAAACATAAGTTATGCAGCGAGCCTTTTTCATGACAAGTTTAAGAAATGTTGATTTCTAAGACAAAGAATGACAGATTCTTTTCATCACATTACCATAGATACCGAGTCAAAATATTGCCAGAAATAAAGAATGTAAGCCGGCTACAAATATGTATCACTGTTATAAGCAGGGGTTCTACAATTCTGGATTAATCCGGAAATCCAGATTGGCTGCATTAGAAACACTTATCTTTTCTGCACACATTGAAAGTTATTTGATAAAAAATTCATAGAATTGACAAAGTTATGGTCATTTGAAGTTCTATAATCTGAATGATAACAATAAAACAATGTTTGAAACCTAATTAAGGTGTAGGGATGTGTGCTTATGGCACCCAGAACAGTTTTGTGACTCGTTTTCAGGATTGAGCATAATGCCTCAGTAGAATCCCTGTATAAGGTTGTAAGTAGTACTTGCAAGCTTCTCATTCTAAGCCAGCAATATATATGTATGTTAGTATAACCATCAGAAGACCATAGTTAAAATGTGTCAGATAGTAAGTCAATATTTACACCCCGCAGGTCAAGTTTGATTTCTGATATAGTCCACCTTTAAGTTTATACAAGTTATATTATTATTGGCAATGTGTTGAATTAGGTTTCATTCAAGACAAGAATAAAATGGTACAGTAAAGTTGCACTAATAAGACCACTTTGATTATTTAAAAATCATGCAGAATTTTGCCAGTTTAAGGTACCAAAGTATTAAATTTAGAACAAAAAAGGTCTGCTAATGAGAAAGTCAAGTGTCCAGCACTCGTAGGTGGTGCTCTTGTTTTAATTGGGAATTAAAATGGTCTCGCAGCATGAAAAGAGGGGTGTGGTCTAGGATGATAAATATAAGAATTAATTTATTACCTCATTCCTTATGTCTGATTCTCTTGCTTTATAATCAAGTGAGAACATCTACAGGTAGTAATAAGTTTATTTAATTTTAAAGCTATGTAATGTACTGCCATGAACTTCAGACCTTTTTTAACATTTGAGCATTTTCATTTTAATGTTTTCTCCATCTTTTATTTAACATTTTATGAGTGCAAGGGCTGTCAAGTTTCAATGTAAAAATCTCAATTTTAGATTCACTTATCGTCAAATTCATCAAAATTACTTTTTTGTCATGCAACAATTTGATTGGCTGATATACATGCATGAATAATTTTGTCTAATGAATGAGTCGGTCGATAAACTGTGTATAAACTTCTCAATTGAAAACTGAATTCAAATCTTTTTGTACCTTTAGGTTGACATATATTTTGTAAATCTTTGGCCGCAATGTTGTTTTTTTTTTTGAAAAGCCAACTTGGCTTTGTACAAACTGTTTGTGAAACAAACACCTACACTCAACTCAAATTTTTGGTTTTTAGAAAAATCTAAAGATGGACTTCTGCTGTGATAAATCAGAGATTTGTTTTGCTTTCGGCTTAGACAGTTGTAGGGATTATGGGTAATTTTGATGGGACAAAATTTCATGGTTTTGGTAAAAAATATGGGACCTTAGTTCGGTGATTTTGCATTTAAAGTAATAAATTCAAGGGTCAAAATTAATGTTTGATGGGATTAAATTTCGTGGTTGAAATTTAAATTTAATCTCTCACAGAAATTAATGATTTTACAGTACCGATATATCATATTGTATTGATGTTTTTCAGGTATTATTTCCCAACATATGAGAACGACAATCTACTGTGTCAACTAGAAGATGAAGATGATGGTCACCATGGTAATGAGAATGTTATCGCAGAAGATAATCATGTCATAGATACAATACTTACCGAGGAGATGGTCCGTAGAGATATACTCACGTAATGATCTATGTTCACTGTTGATGGCTGGACAAAATTCCCATGTTCACTGTTGATGGCTGGACACAATTCTCATGTTCACTTTTAATGGCTGGACACAATTCTCATGTTCACTTTTGATGGCTGGACAAAATTCCCATGTTCACTGTTGATGGCTGGACAAAATTCCCATGTTCACTGTTGATGGCTGGACACAATTCTCATGTTCACTTTTGAAGGCTGGACAAAATTCCCATGTTCACTGTTGATGGCTGGACAAAATTCTCATGTTCACTTTTGATGGCTGGACACAATTCCCATGTTCACTGTTGATGGCTGGACACAATTCTCATGTTCACTTTTGAAGGCTGGACAAAATTCCCATGTTCACTGTTAATGGCTGGACAAAATTCTCATGTTCACTTTTGATGGCTGGACACAATTCCCATGTTCATTGTTGATGGCAGGACACAATTCTCATGTTCACTTTTGATGGCTGGACAAAATTCTCATGTTCACTGTTGATGGCTGGACAAAATTCTCATGTTCACTTTTGATGGCTGGACAAAATTCCCATGTTCACTGTTGATGGCTGGACAAAATTCTCATATGATTGCTGGACAAAATTCGCATGTTCACTGTTGATGGCTGGACAAAATTCTCATGTTCACTGTTGATGGCTGGACAAAATTCGCATGTTCACTGTTGATGGCTGGACAAAATTTGCATGTTCACTGTTGATGGCTGGACAAAATTCGCATGTTCACTGTTGATGGCTGGACAAAATTCGCATGTTCACTGTTGATGGCTGGACAAAATTTGCATGTTCACTGTTGATGGCTGGACAAAAATACCATGTTCACTGTTGATGCTGGACAAAATTACCATGTTATCTGTTGATGGCTGGACAAAATTTGCATGTTCACTGTTGATGGCTGGACAAAATTCACATCATCTGTTCACTTCACTGACAAACTGGTCTGACAACATTATTTATGTACACTGTTGATGGCTTTACTAAGCTTGTATGACAACATTATTTATGTACACTGTTGATGGCTTCACAAAGCTGGTCTGACAATATTATTTATGTACACTGTTGATGGCTTCACAAAGCTGGTCTGACAACATTATTTATGTACACTGTTGATGGCTTCACAAAGCTGGTCTGACAACATTATTTATGTACACTGTTGATGGCTTCACAAAGCTGGTCTGACAACATTATTTATGTACACTGTTGATGGCTTCACAAAGCTGGTCTGACAACATTATTTATGTACACTGTTGATGGCTTTACAAAGCTGGTATGACAACATTATTTATGTACACTGTTGATGGCTTCACAAAGCTGGTATGACAACATTATTTATGTACACTGTTGATGGCTTCACAAAGCTGGTCTGACAACATTATTTATGTACACTGTTGATGGCTTCACAAAGCTGGTCTGACAACATTATTTATGTACACTGTTGATGGCTTCACAAAGCTGGTCTGACAACATTATTTATGTACACTGTTGATGGCTTCACCTGGTCTGACAACATTATTTATGTACACTGTTGATGGCTTCACCTGGTCTGACAACATTATTTATGTACACTGTTGATGGCTTCACAAAGCTGGTCTGACAACATTATTTATGTACACTGTTGATGGCTTCACAAAGCTGGTCTGACAACATTATTTATGTACACTGTTGATGGCTTTACTAAGCTGGTATGACAACATTATTTATGTACACTGTTGATGGCTTTACTAAGCTGGTATGACAACATTATTTATGTACACTGTTGATGGCTTCACAAAGCTGGTCTGACAACATTATTTATGTACACTGTTGATGGCTTCACCTGGTCTGACAGAGTTCTGGTGAGTTCTGTGAATTTAAAAGGAAGTGACTCATGTGCTAAGAAGATTATTTCAATTCAAGGGAAGTGTCTATTGTACAATATACAGGGTGTCCCAAAAAAGGGGGACCTACCTTAAACCCTTAATACTCATTCATATTTTGATGAATTAAGCTGATTTTTTGTGAAAGTGTATGTCTGGGATCCCCACTTCTAAAAAGGGTACTTGTTAAAACATGGTGCTTCAAAACAGTAAGTAAAGTCACCATTTTCACTATGGCAACATTTCACGTTATTTTTGCTTAATCACCTGAAAAAGGACATTTTAAGAAAAGGGCATTTGTGTCAGAGTATTTATTGTTAGAAAACAACATTTAAAGTCAAAGGGGTGATCAAAATCTTATAAAAACAAAATAAATATGACAAGAAATAGCAAAACAGAGGAAAGCGTAATGAGTTTACTGACCAAAGGGGAAGTGGAACACCTTCCAAAATAGCATCAACAATCATTCAATTGATTACAAACATAAATATTTTCAAGGACTAAATTACGAAAAAAGCTTAGACTATAGAAAGGAGCAAAAAGTAAAGTTTTGTCCAAACAAACAGTTCATAGGTATATTTTGGAGTAATTGTGCATGCCAGAAATTATAAAATAGCACCATATGCTAGCAGAAAACTCTCTTGCAATACATCAGCAGCAATATCAGGATATGTATGCGAAATAGTACTGACATCTTACCTCATATCACAGACCATATGACCTTTATTTAAAGCCACAATAAGGTTCCGGAACGACATATTTTCTATAGATAGAAAACACAAATCTTTGTTACTGATTTGAAGACTGATAAATAATTACCACATCAAGCTATTAGAACACGCTCTTACTGTCATATATGTGAAATAATCTTCCCTTGAAGATTGACATAACGAGCCCGGTTTGTTTACAAATACGGCGTTTAACAGCATCTCCGTCACTTTCCGGAGACTACCGAGAAATTTTCGCCAGTTTCTGATAACCAATGGATGGATAGCACACCTATTGATTACGTAGGGCGTACACTATAACCCGGTATCTAACAGTACCTTCCGGTATCGTATATAGTAGCCCGGTATTGACACCTAGTCATGTTGTATATTGCCTTGTATATTGCCTTGTATATTGACATTAATCATGTTGTAAAATTGAAACATGCCAGAGGCGGGGGATTAACTATACGTATGCAATATAGATAGTGCAAATGGCTGTGTGCAGGTCTATTAATTTCTCCGATAATTATTAGATTTATATTTTCATGTACAGTAGAATTTACAATAAAATAATTATTGTTTACTTGTAAGTATATAAATCTGCATGTTCATTATACATGAATGTTGTAAGTTATTTAATTTTTATAAACACGTGTCAATCATTATGAAGATCAAAGAGGTGGCCTTTTCTTTTAATATCAATATAAAACGCACAAACATGATCATATGAATGGAAAATTAAAATATATGTTATATCCACATGCCCTCAATTTTTCCTATGCATATGTATTTAATTGTAGCTAGCTACATTTTGTTTATTGTCTGATACAACATAATCTGTAATAAAACTAGATGTTTTTGTTTGTCCTTATATTTTTTTCGCAGGCTTAGAATAAGAAGGTCGTAAGTGCAATATTTGAAATCTATATCACAAGGCGCTTCTTATGAGTCTTTTTTCATGAAAGCTTGTTAACCATAAGTAAAGAGTAATTTGTCAGACAGATTTTCTTATTTTCTCAAAATATGATTTTGTTGATACGATATTTTCATTCTAAGCCAGCGATATGTTATATATCATGGAGTTAATGTGTTTGTCTATATAATTCCATGATTATATTAAGTGATATATATTCATTCACACTTCTACACTTATCCTTTAATTGGATTATACCTAGCCATTCAATTAGGTGTCAGTCGTGATTAGACTACAATACCCCATGCAATATACAAAACAATATAGGCCTACAACAGGGTACCGGCAGATACCGGTGTACCGGGTTTTGTGCGTATACTTCCGATCATTAACGAAATCTTCGGAATCGGTCGTAAAATTTAAATGTAAACACTATTTAGTATTTTGTACGGAGGACAAAATACTAAATAGCGTTTTCAGTTGATTATTTCTCAAAGAAGGAACAGCGACCTGAGGTCAGATATGGGTCCCTTCTGCACCATTTTTAGTATATTTTAATATCTCAATATTTCAATATTTTTTGTAGACAGAAAATACCACCATTTTAAACCTTATTGGGACTTTAATCAAACTTGATCCAAATAGTGAAATTGTTTGCTATACATAATGAACTAATGTATCACGAACCATAAACAATGATTTGGAACACATGATAAGATGTTTGAGGTTAGCATGGAAAAATATCTCATTGTATTCTGAAATCCCTGCTTCAGTTTATGGCATTTTACTGAAACATGCGATTGTAAACATGGGAGGTAACTCAGGGTATTGAACTAAATAATCACGACAGTGATGCTAGTATTTTAAACTGTGTTCTTCCCTTATTGTTTTGACATATTAATAGTGTGATATCTGTAATAGAGAAAAAAGTTACAATTGTTTATCCCAGGTCCCCGTATTTTTGGGACACCCTGTAGTTCTCTCCCTTGATTTCAAAGGGAAGTAAAAAGGTGCATTGAAACCAAGAATTGGCTTTAGGGAGATTCATACCATCAATTGCTTGCTAAGTATTAAGACGTCTTAAATGCTTTGCCATTGATTTTCCATCTGATATAGCCCTGCTACATATTTTGTTAAGTTTATTACCAGTATAAATAATTGTTGAAACGTATTTTAAGTGAGTTCTGAAAATAATTGATTTCACTCATTGAAGTATTTTATCCTTCTCATTACAATAAAAATACTCAGGCTATGTTTTGTATTCTGGGTCATTTATCAATATAAATACGGGCTTTGATACACCCAGATAAAAGATATCCATGAATTCATTCATACTGAATTAGCATTATTCATTACCTCCCTCTCATTCAAACACTTCATTGTGTGTTTATTACCTCAAAAAGTCTTTTTCGCAACTCAATTGAGTATGTGTATGTGTTTATTCTAGGATTATCTTACCAAAGCTTAATGGTGTTAAGTGATTGCTTAGATGTTAAAACTTTGTTAGGCCAATAAAAACAAGTGCTAAGTATCTCTACCATACTTTACATGGGAGAAAGGCTGGATCATATTCTGAATTTTCAAACAAGATTTTAAAAACATATTTTGGTTACTTTTCACAATTTCTACCATTTTTTAGCTCACCTGTCACAAAGTGACAAGGTGAGCTTTTGTGATCGCTCTTCGTCCGTCGTCCGTTCACAATTGCTTGTGAACACACTAGAGGTCACAAATTTAGCCTGATCATTATGAAACTTGATCACAATGATCATCTCTATAAAATCTAGGTCAAGTTCGATATTGGGTCATCTGGGGTCAAAAACTAGGTCACTAGGTCAAATCAAAGGAAAACCTTGTGAACACATTAGAGGTCACAATTTGAGCCTGATCATTATGAAACTTGATCACAATGATCATCTCCATAAAATCTAGGTCAAGTTCGATATTGGGTCATCTGGGGTCAAAAACTAGGTCACTAGGTCAAATCAAAGGAAAACCTTGTTAACACATTAGAGGTCACAATTTGAGCCTGATCATTATGAAACTTGATCACAATAATCATCTCCATAAAATCTAGGTCAAGTTCGATATTGGGTCATCTGGGGTCAAAAACTAGGTCACTAGGTCAAATCAAAGGAAAACCTTGTGAACACATTAGAGGTCACAATTTGAGCCTGATCATTATGAAACTTGATCACAATGATCATCTCCATAAAATCTAGGTCAAGTTCGATATTGGGTCATCTGGGGTCAAAAACTAGGTCACTAGGTCAAATCAAAGGAAAACCTTGTGAACACATTAGAGGTCACAATTTGAGCCTGATCATTATGAAACTTGATCACAATAATCATCTCCATAAAATCTAGGTCAAGTTCGATATTGGGTCATCTGGGGTCAAAAACTAGGTCACTAGGTCAAATCAAAGGAAAACCTTGTGAACACATTAGAGGTCACAATTTGAGCCTAATCTTTATGAAACTTGATCACAATGATCATCTCTGTAAAATCTAGGTCAAGTTCGATATTGGGTCAAAAACTAGGTCAAATCAAAGGAAAACCTTGTGAACACATTAGAGGTCGCAATTTGAGCCTGATCATTATGAAACTTGATCACAATGATCATCTCCATAAAATCTAGGTCAAGTTTGATATTGGGTCATCTGGGGTCAAAAACTAGGTCACTAGGTCAAATCAAAGGAAAACCTTGTGAACACATTAGAGGTCACAATTTGAGCCTGATCATTATGAAACTTGATCACAATGATCATCTCCATAAAATCTAGGTCAAGTTCGATATTGGGTCATCTGGGGTCAAAAACTAGGTCACTAGGTCAAATCAAAGGAAAACCTTGTGAACACATTAGAGGTCACAATTTGAGCCTAATCTTTATGAAACTTGATCACAATGATCATCTCCATAAAATCTAGGTCAAGTTCGATATTGGGTCATCTGGGGTCAAAAACTAGGTCACTAGGTCAAATCAAAGGAAAACTTTGTGAACACATTAGAGGTCACAATTTGAGCCTAATCTTTATGAAACTTGATCACAATAATCATCTCTGTAAAATCTAGGTCAAGGTCGACATTGGGTCATCTGGGGTCAAAAACTAGGTCACTAGGCCAAATCATTGAAAAACCTTGTGAACACATTAGAGGTCACAATTTGTGACTAATCTTTATGAAAATTGATCACAATGATCATCTCTATAAAATCTAGGTCAAGTTCGATATTGGGTCATCTGGGGTCAAAAACTAGGTCACAAGGCCAAATCATTGAAAAAGCTTGTGAACACACTAGAGGTCACAATTTGAGACTAATCTTTATGAAAATTGATCACAACATCTCTTTAAAATCTACGTCAAGTTCGATATTGGGTCATCCGGGGTCAAAAACTAGGTCACAAGCCTTTGAAGGCCAAATCATTGAAAAAGCTTGTGAACACACTAGAGGTCACAATTTGTGACTAATCTTTATGAAAATTGATCACAATGATCATCTCTATAAAATCTAGGTCAAGTTCGATATTGGGTCATCTGGGGTCAAAAACTAGGTCACAAGGCCAAATCATTGAAAAAGCTTGTGAACACACTAGAGGTCACAATTTGAGCCTAATCTTTATGAAAATTGATCACAATGATCATCTCTATAAAATCTACGTCAAGTTCGATATTGGGTCATCCGGGGTCAAAAACTAGGTCACAAGCCTTTGAAGGCCAAATCATTGAAAAAGCTTGTGAACACACTAGAGGTCACGATTTGAGCCTAATCTTTATGAAACTTGATCACACTGATCATCACTATAAAATTTTGGTCAAGTTCGATATTGGGTCATCCGGAGTCAAAAACTAGGTCACGAGGCTAAATCATTGAAAAAGCTTGTGAACACACTAGAGGTCACAATTTTGACCTTATCTTTATGAAACTTGATCACAATGATCATCATTATAAAATTTAGGTCAAGTTCGATATTGGGTCATCTGGGGTCAAAAACTAGGTCACGAGGCCAAATCATTGAAAAATCTTGTGAACACACTAGAGGTCACAATTTTGACTCTATCTTTATGAAACTTGGTCACAATGTTTATCTCTATAAAATCTAGGTCAAGTTAGATACTGTGTCATTTGGGCCAAAATCTAGGTCACTAGGCCAAACAGGTGAGCGACCCAGGGCCCTTTGGACCCTCTTGTTTTATTTCCGGTATTTTATAACTGACTAATGTATGGTTTAACATTTTTATGGAAAACCAGACTGCATTCAGTAAACACTAAAGATATGCCCCTGTGGAAGCCTTGTCCAATAGCTAAGTCTTTCAGGGGCCATAATTCTGTTGAAATGTTTGATAATGCTACATGGCTTTCGTATGTTATATGTTTATGATGGTAAACAACTATGCAACGTTTGAATGCAATGCAATGATGGACTTAAAAAATATATTTGAGTTTCAACTTATTGTAACGACAAACGGACAGGACACTTACTGTATGCCTCCGGCATCAGTAGATGCTGGGGCATAAAAAGAGTAGGAAATGCAATGAATAATATGTAGGGCTGCAATGGATGGTCTAGGAAATTATTTATTGTAGCCTTAGGCCACAACAAATTGATCATGCGTTCGTCGGGAGCGCCCGCTCCTGATTTTCTCAAAATGGAAAATAAATATTTAAATTATTGCGCCCGCACCTGAGAAAACCACGCGCATGTGATTTTTTTCCTACATTTTTAGCTCACCTGAGCACGAAGTGCTCAAGGTGAGCTATTGTGATCGCCCAATGTCCGTCGTACGTCGTACGTCGTCAACATTTGTAAGCACTGTAGAGGTCACAGTTTTCATTAAATCTTAATGAAACTTGATCACAGTGTTTGTCTCTATAAGATCTAGGTCAAGTTCGCAACTGGGTCATCTGCGGTCGAAAACTAGGTCACCAGGTCATATCAAAGAAAAACATTGTAAGCACTCTAGAGGTCACAGTTTTCACTTAACCTTTATGAAACTTGATCACAATGTTTGTCTCTGTAAAATCTAGGTCAAGTTTGATATTGGGTCATCTGGGGTCAAAAACTAGGTCACTAGGTCAAATCAAAGGAAAACCTTGTGAACACATTAGAGGTCACATTTTGAGCCTAATCTTTATGAAACTTGATCACAATGATCATATCCATAAAATCTAGGTCAAGTTCGATATTGGGTCATCTGGGGTCAAAAACTAGGTCACTAGGTCAAATCAAAGGAAAACCTTGTGAACACATTAGAGGTCACAATTTGAGCCTAATCTTTATGAAACTTGATCACAATGATCATCTCTGTAAAATCTAGGTCAAGTTCGATATTGGGTCATCTGGGGTCAAAAACTAGGTCACTAGGCCAAATCAAAGGAAAACCTTGTGAACACATTAGAGGTCACAATTTGAGCCTTATCTTTATGAAACTTGATCACAATGATCATCTCCATATAATATAGGTCAAGTTCGATATTGGGTCATCTGGGGTAAAAAACTAGGTCACTAGGTCAAATCAAAGGAAAACCTTGTGAACACATTAGAGGTCACAATTTGAGCCTAATCTTTATGAAACTTGATCACAATGATCATATCCATAAAATCTAGGTCAAGTTCGATATTGGGTCATCTGGGGTCAAAAACTAGGTCACTAGGTCAAATCAAAGGAAAACCTTGTGAACACATTAGAGGTCACAATTTGAGCCTAATCTTTATGAAACTTGATCACAATGATCATCTCTGTAAAATCTAGGTCAAGTTCGATATTGGGTCATTTGGGGTCAAAAACTAGGTCGCTAGGCCAAATCAAAGGAAAACTTGTGAACACATTAGAGGTCACAATTTGAGCCTTATCTTTATGAAACTTGATCACAATGATCATCTCCATAAAATCTAGGTGAAGTTCGATATTGGGTCATCTGGGGTCAAAAACTAGGTCACTAGGTCACTAGGTCAAATCAAAGGAAAACATTGTGAACACATTAGAGGTCACAATTTGAGCCTAATCTTTATGAAACTTGATCACAATGATCATCTCTGTAAAATCTAGGTCAAGTTCGATATTGGGTCATCTGGGGTCAAAAACTAGGTCACTAGGCCAAATCATTGAAAAACCTTGTGAACACATTAGAGGTCACAATTTGTGACTTATCTTTATGAAAATTGTTCACAATGACCATCTCTATAAAATCTAGGTCAAGTTCGATATTGGGTCATCTGGGGTCAAAAACTAGGTCACAAGGCCAAATCATTGAAAAAGCTTGTGAACACACTAGAGGTCACAATTTGAGACTAATCTTTATGAAAATTGATCACAATGATCATCTCTATAAAATCTACGTCAAGTTCGATATTGGGTCATCTGGGGTCAAAAACTAGGTCACAAGCCTTTAAAGCCAAATCATTGAAAAAGCTTGTGAACACACTAGAGGTCACAATTTGAGCCTAATTTTTATGAAACTTGATCACACTGATCATCACTATAAAATTTTGGTCAAGTTCGATATTGGGTCATCTGGGGTCAAAAACTAGGTCACGAGGCCAAATCATTGAAAAATCTTGTGAACACACTAGAGGTCACAATTTGGACTCTATCTTTATGAAACTTGGTCACAATGTTTATCTCTATAAAATCTAGGTCAAGTTAGATACTGTGTCATTTGGGCCAAAATCTAGGTCACTAGGCCAAACAGGTGAGCGACCCAGGGCCCTTTGGGCCCTCTTGTTTTTTATTATTTTGCCGCTACCATCAATATTTACAAATTACGAAAAATAAAGCCAACTTGTTTATAATTTCGTCACTGTTACTACAGAATATGTTCTGGGAAAGCGCGCTCTGCTGAGGATGTTAGTAACTCGATTAATTTTAGCAGTAAATTGTTGCACACAAAAATCGTGTAACTTTTTATGATCATTTGAGCGCCTGCGAGCGTCTGGTGAAATGATTGTTGTGACTCTTCTGCCCTTTACAAAAAACACGCATAAGTGTATACACGTAGTAAAATGGGAAGAATTGCGATTGCGGAATGAACCAACAAGCGTATCTAGATACGTTTGTATTCATTATTATTACTAGTATTCCGTACTACCGACGAAATCATGAATTGTCATCCATTTTCGCGACAATGACGTCTCGTTTGTACATGGTCCGTGGTATGTGATATTAACAGTTTTATGCGTCCCGGACACGCAACACACCTGCTAATAAGTTTCTATACTGTATCCTACATAATTTCATCAGGGATTTTAAATACTGTCCATAGAGAAACCTTCCGAAGGTCCTACTTTCATCAAAGAGTTCAAAAAAATTGATAAAACATAGTTTGCTCTAATTATTGCACCAAATGCTGTACTTTTCAGTCACTGGCTAAAACTCCAGCTAGATCTATTACAACTGGATAAATCACAGCTTATGTAAGGTTACATGCTGCAGTTCTCAACAACCGTAATAACATTTTACCACGGTGGTCGAGTGGTAAGATCTATGCTTAACTCCTGATCGAGAGGTCCCGGGTTCGTTCTCGGCCGTGACACTTGGTCATTTTTAGAAACGCTTTTTATTGTTTCCCAACCAGCTAGAGATGATCCTGGTTGGAAACCCAGAGGTAGTCTTGTGTGTATCGGTGCTTTACACTGGGTACGTTAAAGAACCAAGGAATTTATTCGAAACGAGCTAGGGTATCGCACACAGATTCCTTGTATCTCACCTGTGTCTCTAACATTCGCGATAATGCCCCAGAGTGGGCCCTGCAAATTACATGGAAGAAAAAAAGGACCTTGTATATCCCTAAGGGAAGTGTGCTTGATGTGAGGCTAGATTCTATGACGGTAACCTTGGCAAGTTGCATAGCATTATGCATCGGTGCGCTACTAACAGTGCTAAATAAACAGCCGTCTGAGCATAATGTATCACTACAAGAAAAAAACTGTACATGGTGATCATTGACTAGCTTGATGCTCAGTTGATTTGAATCTTTAACCACTTGTCATTTGTGTTCATTATAATTTATATGTATGTGACAATGTCTGCTCACAATAACCTTGAATACCTGTATTCTGGTACAATAATTTGATAAATCCTACACAACATAACAAGAAATGTATAACACTCATTTATTTGGCCTCATTTCTTATTAAAGCTATTGTAATAGTCACTATTTCCTAAAAATGAGTGCATCATAAATGAATAGGGCACTTTTGCTCCTTCACACGCTTTCAAAAATGGCATTTTCAAAAATAAATTTAAAAAAAATTATTTCGCTCCTTCGCTCGCTCTCAATTACGGGTTTTTCAAAAATAAATATTTAAATTTATATTTCGCTCGCTCGCCCCTAATTTTTCCCACAAAAATCCGTAGAACCAAAAATTAATTTGGTGTGGCCTTAGCTATTTTAGCACAAATAGAATTACAGAAATAATTTTCCAATACCTGTACTTGTTAGTTTTCAATTTCAATAGGGTGTATTATGCACTTAGTTTGGGTCTATACACACTCATACAATATAGTTAATTACTGTAATTGTGTTTTATTAATTAGTGACACTTTGTTGACAATGCAGTAATTTATAAGTTTAATTGATTATTGACTAGGGATTTATCAATGTTGATGATGATTATGATACAATTGTTAAACATGTTTCCTGAATGTGTTAGGGACTTATACCATGTATCTATGCTGGAAATAAACTATCAATGTAATTTCAACTTAAACATTTTGTATTGATTTATAGAACTGTAAAGTTATTGTTTTTATTGTGGTTATATTTTCCTGGTTTTGTTGTTGAACTCAAACATGAAACTCATCTTCACAAAATTGATTCCAATTATATATGAATACAGAAATAGTGTTTTCCTTCAATGTGTTGTAGTTCACAAGTTTACAACTGGATGAAAATGAAATTTTGTCAAAATCAGAGGAATTTAATACCCACAAAAATGAGTTTTACAGTACTTTAGCTCATCTTAGAGAAAACTCTTATCATGCTTATCTGTGTGGATTATTTAGTTGTCTTTCATTCAGTCCATCAACATCCTTGAAAAGCATGGGTTTTTCATGTGAAGTTTCTGAAGGAAGGGTAAGTGCTAGTTAGAATACAGTCCAGGAAAACTGGTTAGGATACAGTCCAGTAAAACTGGTTGATATACAGTCCAGGAAAACAGGTAAGAAGACAGTCCTGGAAAACTGGTTAGCATACAGTCCAGGAAACCAGGAAAACTGGTTAGGATACAGTCCAGGAAAACTGGTTAGGATACAGTCCTGGAAAACTGGTTAGCATACAGTCGAGGAAACCAGGAAAACTGGTTAGAAGACAGTCCTGGAAAACTGGTTGGCATACAGTCAAGGAAAACTGGTTAGGATACAGTCCTGGAAAACTGATTAGCATACAGTCCTGGAAAACTGGTTAGGATACAGTCAAGGAAAACTGAATTAGGATACAGTCCTGGAAAACTGATTATGATACAGTCCAGGAAAACTGGTTAGGATACAGTCCTGGAAAACTGGTTAGCATACAGTCCAGGAAAACTGGTTAGCATACAGTCAAGGAAACTGGTTAGGATACAGTCCAGGAAAACTGGTTAGCATACAGTCCAGGAAACCAAGAAAACTGGTTAGGATACAGTCCTGGAAAACTGGTTGGCATACAGTCCAGGAAAACTGGTTAGGATACAATCCTGGAAAACTGATTAGGATACAGTCCAGGAAAACTGGTTAGGATACAGTCCAGGAAAACTGGTTAGCATACAGTCCAGGAAAACTGGTTAGCATACAGTCCAGGAAAACTGGTTAGGATACAGTCCAGGAAAACAGGTTAGGATACAGTTCAGGAAAACTGGTAATGTGATTCAGCTGCATTGTACAACCGAAGCGTTGTTGAGAAACACCATTACATACGAATAAATAAAAAAAATACTAATCGTACTGAGATTGGAAATTTAGGATTATCAATGATTCGACCATAGCTCAATGTTTAAAGTACTCGACGATTTTTGTCAGAGTTTGGAATAATATGGTAATTGAAAAGGTCTAACGAGTTTGCCTAGCCAACGATACAGAATATGTGCTTGTATATACAAGAGTATTTACCAAATGACTATTTCTACATGGTTCAGTCAATGTGGCTATTAGACAAGATGCTACATCAACGTTATGTCTCAAACCTTCATTTAAACTTGTATACAGTTACAAGGGCAAATAGTTTACAGTTGGTTGAAATCTATTAAGACTGTAACAAGCCTGGTGTCATTTAAAAAGAAATTTGATTTAAAATTGTCGGCAACAAACACCGTATTCACTACAGATACATTGACAAAAAGTGTTTAACCCTCGTTTTCTGCCTCAACAAAGCCCTCTTTGCGCTATCAAATTACCAACATTTTCGTTGTTGAAAACATATTTTAGTATTCATTACTACAATTTATATGATAGTTGTACAGTTGAGCTGTTACTTTGAGATGTAATTGTAGGGTTTTACTCGTTTATAAACAGACCCTTTAATATGCTCATATCTCCTATAGTTTCTATCTATACCATGCGATAGCTATTCTAACACACCAAAACAACAGGTAACATGCTATTTGGTGAATTTAGTACATTGTTCAGATTCGAAATATCTTTTTTTATAAGCTGAAGCATTTAAATATTCTGTATCTTTAATTCTTTATAGTAGGCTTATATTTGTATAAATGTAATTTTGTAGTAAATATTTATTTGTAAAATCCACAGGGGATTGACACATAATTTTTTTTGGTTCAATATAGCCTTATATCAGTATATATAGTAAAGGGACACATCGACTGTGTGTTAGTGGTCTTTTATTTCAACGCAGTACACACACTTCAACAAATAATTCGTGGAAAACCTTTCAAAGTTCGATAGAAGGATGATTTATCTGCAAGTAGCACAAATCCGTTAGACTCTAGGGTCTAAAATGAGTCAGAAATACACAAAAATGTCACAAAATTACGCCACTTTTGTAAAAATGTCTGTTGGTCCGGCCACTAGAATACAACAACAACAGACCCATCCATGCCGTTATTACATTAATTTCACAGTGTCAACACAAAATTCTTACATCAAACGTTATCCTAAGAACATAATTGTCCGTAACATCCACAAACTCCGTAGTATTTTGCGTATAACCGACACAATTTCAAGAAATATTCCACGGTAGTCCAGCGATATACTCGGCTTCGACCATTTTGATCGGGAATGCACTGACTTCAAAGCTGCTTTGTGATTGGTCGAAAATTAATTACTCTGAGTACACTGGTAAGTAAAAAACTTTTTTAAAAATATATTAGACATACATGTACATAACAATGTCAACAATTACTTAATTATAAACTCCAATTAAAGTGCAAATTTATTTTATTTCACTGAAATAAGAAATAAGTGAAAATGACCTTGACCTTCCATTTCAAACCAAAACATTGACAAGCGGGTAATTGAAATCTGAAAATATTTTTCCAAATCCATATTCAGGATGTCTGTCATATCTTGGTAATATCACCAATTGTGACGTTGTGGCCACAATTTACCATGTGAAAAGCGGAAAGTTGATCCGAATTCATAGGCTACGCCAAGCGCGCCATGCTGTCAGTTTTCGATACAGCGATGAAGACCGAGGCTCTCCTAACAATCTCGCGGAATTTCACGTAAACTTGACAGCCAATGAGATTGTGTTAATTATTCAACTCCGTATTATAGTGTGATGGTTGTAGGCTTCTGCTTTTTATGAAATTTTGACACAACTTTATCGAATTGTGCCGGTTATACGCAAAATACTACGGAGTTTCTGGATGTTACGGACAACTATGTTCTTAGGCTAACGTTTGATGTAAGAATTTTGTGTTGACACTGTGAAATTAATGTAATAACGGCATGGATGGGTCTGTTGTTGTTGTATTCTAGTGGCCGGACCAACAGACTTTTTACAAAAGTGGCGTAATTTTGTGACATTTTTGTGTATTTCTGACTCATTTTAGACCCTAGAGTCTAACGGATTTGTGCTACTGCAGATAAATCATCCTTCTATCGAACTGCGAAAGGTTTTCCACGAATTATTTGTTGAAGTGTGTGTACTGCGTTGAAATAAAAGACCACTAACACACAGTCGATGTGTCCCTTTACTATATATACTGATATAAGGCTATATTGAACCAAAAAAAATTATGTGTCAATCCCCTGTGGTAAAATCTTTGAATTTCGTGGGCGACCCTGAGATGACAACCTAAATAAAATCCTCATGATTAATAGACTTCTGAACTATTTTAATTAATACATTTTGTACTTCTTTCTTACCAATGAAAATGACCGCCTGTGTATGACATGACATCCATGCATATTTATATATATATTTAATTAAGCATCTTTTCGGAATACAATAGTATGCTTCAAGAGCACACTCACGGTAAAAATATCATAATCAAGAGAGGCAATAAACTAGTACATTTGTACATTATTATTCAACAGTTTTCTCCAAATGCATTTTAAACAGTTCTTGAAATTTACTTTACTAAAAAAAGTAAAAATATCAAATTCCACGAGACATTTATTGCCACATATAGCACTAAATGATATTAGCGTACATGATAAACGTTATTGTCAGTTGTTGGTGTACATGATAAACGTTATTGTCAGTTGTTGGTGTACATGATAAACGTTATTGTCAGTTGTTGGTGTACATGATAAACGTTATTGTCAGTTGTTGGTGTACATGATAAACGTTATTGTCAGTTGTTGGTGTACATGATAAAAGTTATTGTCAGTTGTTGGTGTACATGATAAACGTTATTGTCAGTTGTTGGTGTACATGATAAACGTTATTGTCAGTTGTTGGTGTACATGATAAACGTTATTGTCAGTTGTTGGTGTACATGGTTGGTTATTGTTGATACTTAATTGTGTTCCCTTTGATAAGTTTTGCAGCAATTTAAGGTCAATAAATCTTAATGCTAGCTTTTAAAGGTGAGGATGTTTTACTATAAAAACACTCAGATGTGATTTGTGTATTCATACCATACCCCCTTAATCGTTTCTTGTCGGTAATTTTGTTGATTTAAATTGACCTTTTATACCTTTTGCAGCAATTAAAGGACCATATATTCGTTAAACCCTTTCAATTTCACAAGAATTGACCCCTGCATGGTTTTTGAGATAAGATATACAGTCATAAATCATGTCCAGTCATTAAGTACTTAACAGGTTATTGAAGTGGTCGTGGAACGGTATACGACACAATCTCTTTTCCATACTCATTGGTCCTCAAATATTCATCGTATTTAAACAAGAGCGGATTACTCGTGTTGCTTATTGAGATGTTAGCAGCATTCAATTAGCAGCATATTCACGATGTACATTTGTATATTTAATACATGTTTACAAATGTATATGCCCATTTTCCGACAATGTCCGAATGCTAATGAAGGTTGTATTCCTAAGAATTCATATCGACAGTATGTAGTAACACTGTAGAAAATAGCGCGAGTCATTACCCTGGGCTATAATGACCCTAGGCCAATATCTCATGGGTTCATAACAAAGCGAGACTTATGTTTATCCCGTATCCAAAAAAGATGTTGCAGGTTAGAAAGTAGGTGATAAACCTCCATAGTTCAGTGGTTAGTGCGCGCGCTTGCGGTCTAGTCTGGTCACTCTGGTGACCTGGGTTCAAATTTGAGTTAATGGACTCGTATGACTGCTATATTTTAGCAGAATGCTGACTTGCAAATAAAGGCTATGCTCGGTACGCCTTGTCCCAAACGCACAACCTTTCATAACCAGGGCGCTCTATTTGGCCATTTTAGCCACCCTAGTTAATACTAACAGGATATGATATTTTGTATCCAACAGATTACCACATACGTCATATCGCATCTCCAGAAAAACCATCAAGAAATATAAATTATTTTACCAGATGAAGGATATTTTTACCAGGTGTTAAATAACCACAATTATTTACCTATAGTGAGTTACTTCAAATTTAAGTGCTGGTACTTGATACTATTCTCCTCGTCACCAAACAAAGAGTTTCGGGATTTAATCTTGTGATCCGGATTTTCGGCGTTTTGCCTATAAAAACAAAAATGTTAATTCTTCAGTAAACTTTACTGTTGCTCTTTGAACATATCCTGTGTTTATATTCCTGTAAAATTAGGATTAATTCTAAGATTAATATTGACATCTATATGTAATCAATGGCTTATGTCTATCTTTCGTCTAACTTTGATATACAGTGAAACCTGTCTATGCCGACCATACATAGAAACGCCATGCCACAAGCATTCGGTTTCGTCGATTATAACAACTTGTATGGTTTCATTTCGCCTATCTTCTTAGAGTGGGTAGTCGAACAGAAATCATATACGTTGTTAAAATCGACAAAACCGTATGCCTTGGAGTTGCACATGTCTTCGTTAAAGGGACCGTGTCACATTTAGGCGTATTGCATTAATTTTGCCTTGGTCCTACTGAGATTTTTTTCCCTCAGCCAGGTACCCCCGATTTCATAAATGGTCATCGGGAAAAGGGTCCTCGTGGTATAGGTGAAATTTTGGGAATGTTATTGGAATAAAATTGTGATAGCCCGGTTCCCGATGCTTCCCGAAGCTTATTTATTTCAATTGGTACAATGCCTAAACAAAAAAATCTCAATAGGACCAAGGCATAAATAACATGAATAAAATGGCCTGAATACAAGTACAATTAGTAACCTTTATTAACATAGAAAGTGGTCTGTTATGGCACGTGACCTCTCTTTATAGGTTAACTCTCACTGAAATTATATGGTATGATAACAATTTGGTGGATTTTGCAAATGTAGGCAGGTTGTGTATTAAATACGTGGATAGCGTCTGTTTGATAATGTGCAGTTGAAAAGAAAATCCGTAAAAATGAACGCGAAATTCGTGGCCTTAATTTTGAGGTGGCATCATTGCTTACGAGGTTGTCTTCGTGTGAGGTCTTACTGTACGTTATGAGTGGCTGTCTTTATGGAAATGAAACAGTCATTTGTCAGATTTACACTGACGCTCATACTTGCCTTGTTATTGATACAAAGGAGTTTTAAGGGTGAAGTATAAAACCTTAATGATAAGGGGTCTTGTATAGCGATAATATCAGTGCGCTTTGATACGCATTGTTTGAGTCGACCTAGGTATTCAACTAGATATGAAATGTCTTCATGAATTTTATCACTTTTAACAACTGGATGCAATATGCTAACTATGGTGGTGAGCATGTTTACATAAATCACTGATTATCGACAGGGGGTAAGATAGGATTTTAAAATTTGCTTTTATAAAATATTGAGCATTTATGAGCATTTATGAGCATCTTACACATGTATCATTTATATCACACAATGCTCATGCACATATAGTTAGGGAGACATAAATATAGGGTTTTGTGTCGGATGTTTGCATGGGAACCAAGTTTGTCTGTTAATTCTTGAGAGTTCTTGACTTCGCATGATTACTTGTTATCAAGCGTAGTTGTGAAGGAATTGTCAGGACATTTATTATAGTAAATCCGGGATGATGGTTCACCATACGAAATACATATGTTCTGTTCCTAGTCCAGTCCATGTTAAAAAAAGTTCATATAATACAAATTATCTTGTTGAATGACCAATTTTTTCACGACATGAAATCCAGTGACCTTATATACCAGGAATCATGAAGCATGCATTCCGGTTGTGGTGTGAAGTCAAAACGAGAATCTACTTATACAACACATGATAAATATACATGTCTGTCCTTTTATGTCCTATAAAGGAACCGAACTCCATATAGTGTCTATACAGAGTGTGCACCGAATGCTGAGGTAATTCATGGATGGAACTTCAAATTCCAGTGGTATAAGTATCACCTATAAATGATTCATTGCCTATAGATCTTGCTGCATTCCATTTGAGAGTCTATAAACATCTTACTTGGTAAAAGATAGTGACCTTACAAGACAAATTGTTGAGATGATTATCATTATCCCAATTAAGTATTGAAACATTCCTTCATATCATTATATTGGCATTTTGGAGTACAGCCTTCTAAAAAACATATAAATTTATTAATAAAGAATCGAGACATTCCCCTGAACTAATGTATATACTACAAACTCTCTTCTTCAATGTCATTTCATCAATATTACATATCTGCGATAAAGGCTAAACGTTCAACGCCATACTTATTCTATTTTATATGATAACATGGTTCAAAAACAATTTCCTACTCATGATAAATGATTGAATGTTTCAATGAATCAAGCTATGTAAAGTCGTCCAAAATAGGAAATGGGGGTATTTATGGTATTTTAACTATGCTGATACGAGAGTTGTGAATTGTACATTTTTGTACTTGAATGAAGGGTAAAATGTCTGCGTAAGTTTGCCTCATTAAGTTTCAAAATCAGGATTTGCAATTATTTTGTACTAAACAGTTTCATTACGTGTCATTGGATACTATAAGTCGGTCCTGATTTAGACAACATTATAACAATACTGACTTTGTTATTTGTAAGCTTGGTTATTTGTCATGGTATTCATCACGATGACTCGACATTTCTATTTCTCAACTCATGAGCAACCTCATTACTGTAAACCCCGGAGCAATATGGACGAAGGTTTAATTTTCACAAGTTGTTCTGATCACCTCGGTGTTACTGCATTTACCGGAGAAAACCGGAAAAGGCCGAGCTTTCACGATTGTGCGGTATTCGTAAACGATGTTGAACACAAGGGATGTCAGTTGTTTCGTGTATTTACCCGTTCGTCACACTGATAGTATAGAGTAAACATTCGGACGTTTCGTGTAATTGATAATATATAGTGTATTGTATAAATACCGTATGTGGTATCATAGGTGTGATAAACATATCTAATCGTTGATGTAGGAGTTTTGTATATACGAAAGTGATATATTGTCATATCGTTGATGTTGATGATAGGAGTTTAATATACGATAGTGATATATTGTAAGAATTTGAAATACTAAAGTCAAATTGGAAAAAAAGACTTTTGGCACAAACTATCTATAAGTTGCATAATAAATTAATAATAACACTCATATTTTTTGGAATATTTACAAATAAATAGATAGTTTGTGACAAATATTAAAAATATAACTTGAAAACGAGTTATGTAGTTCATAAATATGTATTTATTTACAAAAGTTTTTATTTTAAATCACATATGTTTCATAAATACTGTTTATAATATATAAAACCTGAAACATTACATTTTCTGGAAAAACAAAAACTGCTTAATTTAAACAGTAACGATACTGGTCATACCCAGTTAAATGCCCTAGTTATCGATATTCCGTATAACTTGTCAATTAAATATATACATGATAATATAGATCACTTCTGTTTCAATCTATATAAACTTTACCAACAAACGCAGTACTGACATTAAGCGAACTCATAAATACATAATACCCGTAGCAATTAATTATGAAGCTCATACAGATAATTTAATAAAACCAATATACATACGTAACATTTATCAAGTTCAAGCACATGAATAAATAACACTAGTATGTACACGTAAAAATTATCTAGCTCTAGCTCAAGCACATGAATAAATAACAGGTCGTGTTTATCAACTCATTACATTGATATGTATACATCACATGTGACACAATATGAACACGTAACATAAACTATATGCACCGACTTTTATAACACGAACATACTTTAAAATAATATCTTCACAATTATCAGTTACACTAGACTACCACACTGTGGATCTCGTGCGATGGGATGGTAGGAGCCAGTCCGGCGATCCTGCTGGCAATCCTTAAAAGCTGCGTGGTCGTTATCTCGTCTTCCTCGTATTTGTCCCACGCGTCGAACAGCTTCCCATGGATACCCGCATACTTCTTCCTGTGAATCCGAGTCAGTAAGTTCTCTGACACAAGGTGGATTTGAAGATCAACCGTCTCCGCCTCGCGTCGCAACAATGGCAGAAGAACATAAAACGGGAGATCTGCTCTACCGGCTCTGGTATTCAATCTCCGATGCCACCCTGAAAAAAAAACATATTATGAGTGGTATGATAATGCTGCATGTACATTAGAAGTGTAGACTCTGACGCAATACCAGGGGTATTAAAAGGTATATAAGTATTATAGGCTATAGGACAAAATGTACATTAAAGTATTACTAGGATACCAATTGCTTAGCTTGACATTATGATCCGATTGTTCTATATATGTTAATAAGTTGGTGATTTGATATCAGCCCTGTTATTTGTTCGAGGACAGTCGTATAGTGATATAGTGGACGCATGTGTTTTATTAGACTAGGTAAATGCTGTGCTATAGGGCTAACAATTGATAGATAGTCATTTAATAAAATCGTTTACATTAGGGCAAGGTTATTGGCCCTATAAAATGACAGTGATAAATAACAGGTTTTTTTTTACATTTTAGTAACGAGGCCATATACAACGATAGAAGGAACTACAACGATAGAAGGAACTACAACATGAATTATAGTCATATAAATTCAGTATAGGTGGCAATTTAGAAAATCTTCAATTGCAAATACTAATTACCTTCAACATCGTTGTTGGTTCTGACTGTTTCCCTGAACACGCTCCAATTGTCTGGTTTCCACATGGCTCCGTTGATCCACGTTTTCTCTACGTATGTGACCAGTTGCTGTAGAGGTCCCCCGACATTCTCTGCCTGAATCTTCAGATGATGGAATGCAGGAGTCACATGTTCAGCGGGCAGAAAGGGTAATGCCATTAACTTCCTGAGGAAAAGATGCTTATCTCCCTTGGAAGTATAAGCTGTCGCCAAGCCTTCTTGTGTTAACTTCCTATATATACGCTGGCTCCAGTGAAACACGCATCCTTTCAGAATGCAAGCAGGGAATACCTCCCGTATCGCCTGCCAGGCAGCTAAAATAGACAAAACGTATAAACATTAAATTATCAAATAGAAATGTGTTAAACTAAATTCTGTCCTTCTGATGGTGGCCCAGTTCTAAAATGACATAATAATTATACTAATAATTTGATAATGATTATGAATCAAACATTACAGACAGCTAAAATAGTTCCTCGGGCTGTATGCGATCCCGTATCTGTTGACTCTCATTCATAATACCTGGTTAGTAATCATCATGCCATACATGTATGTAATACTCATTTAACTCAACCCTGTGAATGCAATTGTGTATCGTTCCGAATGTAAAATATAATCAAAAGATACCTACCGGCCTCAAAATCTAGCATGAACCACTCTACCAAGGGATTTACAAGACATCGTCGAAGACTGGTCAATACTTCAATGTAGTCTTTCTTGGACATCCTCGACATTAACACGTAGACAAGTGGGACTTGTTTGGTGTCTTCTCCCTTCTTCACAAAGGCGTGTACAGTAAGGAGTTGGTAGAATGGTCGGCGCACCAACTTGAACGTACCGTCTATAAACCATCTTCTTGCTGATCGCAGGTGGTGAAGCTGATTCGGTTTGGCGAACATGATATGTCTTTCATCGTCGACAACAATATCATCAATGAGAAAATCTTTATATTAAATTTATATAAGCGTATGCGCTGATTAATCAGATTGTACTGTAGTTTGCTTTTATAAAGGCTGTCAAGATAACTATGTAACTTCAGTAGTGCGTCGACATCGCAAAGGTAAAGACATGGGACTGTTCAAATTCTGTAAGGTACAAGTCACATGAATAGTGGCTTAGCCCCTCACTTTCATTCTGTTCTTATACTATATGGAAGTGTATGTATATGTTGGGTATGTTCAGTTCTGACGTGCTTACCATGTTGAAAATAAAATATTATAACAATAATTAAAACGTACTTACTCTTGCAGTATACGTGTAGCCGTCACTGCTGACCATCTTTCGTCCACCTCTTTTGGTCCCTCCTTCGATTACCTCAAATGTCACTGGTCTGTCGACTGGAACGTCGTCATCTAACGGTGGGTCGGCGAGAGACTGATCCAGTACTACCGGAGGACGATTGAAGAGTCTGTTGGTTAAGTTAAACGTCTGGTCTTCCATAGATTGTTCTTCTTGCATTGGTTCTTCTGTTGGTTGGTCGTCTTCAACTGGTGGGATGGTGTAAGTTGATGATAATACTCTGATCGGTGATGCGGTGATGTCCAACTCTGGCGTTGGCATGTCGAAGCTAAGAATTGTTGAGTTAATTTGGTCGTTATTCGTAGACGTTTCTAAAGGTGTCGTCTCGTTGACTATGATCTGTGATACGGACAATACTGGTACAAAGTGGTTTGCTGTCCATATATTTGACCGCGGTCCCATTTTACTCCACATTATAGTCAAAGTATCATTGCTTGCGGCATCATTGACAGTGCCTGAGATGTAGGATCATTTTTGCCATTCATTGGAGGATAAACGGAGCGAATTGAAAGTCCGACTACATTTGCAAGAGCCATCATTGTCCATATAGAAGAATATGCGTTTTCTTCGCAACATGATTTCGCTGATTCGTTGAAGTCCGGAGAGTGAATCAATAATGATTTGTAGTCAGTTCGAGATTTAAAAGACTCCGAATGAAGTGCCATTTCAACCGATGTGCGAAGTCTCAATTCTTTAGCTAATGCTTCATCACCAGACAGAGCCAGTGAAGCTGCATTGAACAGACAATTCCCGTCTCCAGTTGTCATTGCGGGAATGCCATGTCCTGTCATACCACACTTGTCAATAATGTCCATAGCATTTCTATCAACCTCAACAAATTCTGCCGGGATAGGCGATTTCCCATAATGACTGAAAGGTTGCATATGCCCGATCTCGCGCTTGGCGGTAAAGTGTAGCGTGTCAACTCCGTAAGTACTTGCCCACTGAAGCAAACAGAAAGACATTAAATAAGTGCATTTCGTTATGAATATCTCAACATAAAAGCATGTAATATCCTATTTTTTTTCAAGCAATGCTCCATGCGTTATCCTTATTCTATTTGTCCATGTATTGCTCATGTCCTACATATGTGATATCCATAGTCCATCCCTGTGTTATCCATAGTCCATCCCTGTGTTATCCATAGTCCATCCCTGTGTTATCCATAGTCCATCCCTGTGTTATCCATAGTCCATCCATGTGTTATCCATAGTCCATCCCTGTGTTATCCATAGTCTATCCCTGTGTTATCCATAGTCCATCCATGTGTTATCCATAGTCCATCCCTGTGTTATCCATAGTCCATCCCTGTGTTATCCATAGTCCATCCCTGTGATATCCATAGTCCATCCATGTGTTATCCATAGTCCATCCCTGTGTTATCCATAGTCCATCCCTGTGTTATTCATAGTCTATCCCTGTGTTATCCATAGTCCATCCTTGTGTTATCCATAGTCCATCCCTGTGTTATCCATAGTCCATCCCTGGGTTAGATTTCGCGCCAGCAGCAAATAAAAATATTCCTCTTACGTAAGTTTCAAAGTGTAAGTACGTAAATATAACTGGACCGTAAACGTAAAAGGGTCTATATTGCATGTTGTCGTTTTTATGGACGCGTTTTTTTTTGTAAACGATTTTTTACGCATTTTCGTGCGTAAAATGTGATTCCGTGTATAAATTGAAATGGTTTGCAGCATCACGGATACAGTTTTTCGACTTTTAATCAGTGCGTAATTATGTGTAATTATCATAAAATGATATCAATTAATCATATCTTACTATATAATTTGGGACGGATCATGCCTCTGATTAAATCATATTATCAGGAATATGATAACCACTCATCAAGGAGATGTTAATTTTAGCCGCATTATAATCAATTACATGTATAAGCATTCATCAAAACAGAAAACAGATATATTAAATATCAAACGTAAATTAAAGTATAATCATGCAGCGTCACCTACGTTCCGACGGTAATGTTGTCATGTGATATACTGGTAGATCAACAATTCGGTCACTGATTAATACTTTTCAAGTGACTCTCGTAGAATATTGATTATCTAGTATAATAATTACCTGCATCATACGAAAGAGTCCGCCTGTAACAGTGTAGTCACCAACTTCTTCAGAGTAACAAGAATTGCATGTGTATGGAATCCCCGTTCCATCAAACACACTATATTCCAAATTTGACAGGTTTTCACATTCGATGTGACAATGGTTTTTACAAGTCACACAGCAAATGCTAGTTCCTTTACAGTTCAGTCTACAAATTGAACACGGCCAAAACGATGAGTGTTCTTTAATCTTAATATTCCTTTTCTTAGAGCGTTGTAATTCCATTTTAACTGATTTTAGTATGAACACCTATAATATATTCAAAATAAACACTAATACAATTATATGTGAATACTTTCTAATGCAAACTGATACGGAGTTGATGTAAATAGTTCAATATTGAAATGCAAAAAAAAAAAAATCAAGATATATATAGTGTCTGGCATTCTCTGAATTAACAGTATGTTAATTGCACATGGCCAATTAATCATTTGAGTGTTAATTATGCGATTATCTTATACACAGCATGTGACACATGGATTATGGCATGTGGTATATTATCAATGCTAATAGCTATCTGTTTGTCTTTAATTAGATTACGGTACCATAAAAGTACATGGCTATTATATTAATCAGTGCCATTATGCTATTTTATTATACAATGTACAGGATATACGTTTATTTGCATATACCATAGTGATTTATTTTCAAATAACTTAACTAATGACTTTGTAGTATACCGATTCCAAAAATTCACACTTTTATTTCATATTTTGTCACTTTTATCCCAAAATAGCGTTTCTTTTGCTAATGCCCCGTACACAATGCTGTAATATATAAAACTAGACGTTTATTTGCATATACCATAATGATTTATTTTCAAATAACTTAACTAAAGACTTTGTAGTATACCGATTCCAAAAATTCACACTTTTATTTCATATTTTGTCACTTTTATCCCAGAATAGTGTTTCTTTTGCTAAAGCCCCGTACACAATGCTGTAATATATAAAACTAGACGTTTATTTGCATATACCATAGTGATTTATTTTCAAATAGCTTAACTAATGACTTTGTAGTATACCGATTCCAAAAATTCACACTCTCATTTAATATTTTCTTATTTTTACTAATTTTTAAAAATTAGATATCAGCACAGGCGTGTACCAACTTTATATTTTGTGTATTCATAAATAATATGATTTTCAACAATTGTACAAAATTTGGTCTTGGTACACGCCTGTGCTCGTATTGCAATTTGTCATTTTATGACCATATTTAGACAAAAAATGTCTATTTTGGCCATTTTAGGGGTCAAATGAGACCCCTTATGACATCATCCAGCTCATTTAAATTTGTGTAAACATGATAAACTGACAGTCAAGATATGGGGTTATCATTTTCTGTAAAGAAAACTTTCTTAACATAGATTTTATTTTTTCCAAAATATTTGGGCCAAAACCACCCCTTATAGTACCTGCTCCTTTGAAATTTCTGATTTTCAATATCCGAAGCTTTTAATTTATGAATTATCAATTTAATACATTTGATATGTAGGTCTATATTTCAAATACTATGATTCGATTACAACCTTAAGCTTAGCATAATCTAATAAATCAGTTCAATAAAAACATGTCATTTAAAATAATTTTAAATTTTAATCACATCATTCATACCTGTATCATGCCTGCATGTCACCTGCATGTCACCTGCATGTCACGGCATGCTGTTGACCCCGTACCTCGTACACACTACACTGTCACATATCATATCCAACATTTCAAAAACAAAAAAATATTCGTGTATAAATAAAGTCAAGTATTGCACCGAAAACCATATATTTAAGCTAAAAATAAGCTAATTATTAACTGGCAAATCTAGGATAAACACTGTATACATTTTTTATTTCAATAGTTCTGTTTTGTTCATTATCCAATAATTATTATTAATTCGTACGTAGGCTAATCATTAGAAAAGGACATATATCATTTACTTCAATTACAAAACTTATTGTTCAACAGACCATGCATCTTTATAAAAATATGTGAACAATCTAAAAAAACTATGAACAACAACCACAATTTTTCAAGCTTTATTATAACAATATCGGCAATTTATTTTCAGACATATAAATATTTCACAAATTTACAAAACATGCATTAATACATTATTCAACACAATAGAACAATTTAAAACCATGCAACAGATCAGTCACAAGCAAAGTCAACCAGATTACTATTGTAAGACCGTCTGACATATAATAACGTTATAAACTTTTAAATAATTTACAACTTTTATTAATATATTATACCAACAATAGATCTAATATATTTCAACATCTGACAGTATTCCAACTATCATTTGGTTTATACCATCTATTGTTTTAAATTATTATAATATGTTACAAAAATAAGGTCAAGTATATGCTACACTATATTATCAGTTACACGAAACAACCGAATGTTTACTCTATCTTATCAGTGTGACGAACACGTAAATACACGAAACGTCCGTAATTCGAACACAAGTATTATGCTTACAATATGACCTATATTATGTTTGAACTTGTCTGTTGCTAACTAGGAGATATGAGTTTTTTTAATACCTAAGCCTTTATTTGCCCGTCAGGTTTCTGAAGAAATATGACAGGCATACGTGTGCCTCTACCCAGATGCTCACCCGGTCGCCAAATTAGGCGACAAGCGCGCTAATCACTGATCTACAGAGGAATATGTAGGGGACCGCGACGGCGACCATGGTCGAGTGCTCAGGGTTTGAATCCCGGCGGAAGTTGTGTTAAAACTAATGTGGTTGGTTGGTGATCCGCAAGCTAAAGTTAAAGCTAGATTGCTGTACATAGAGCCCATTTCTACTAATTGCTTTGCCCGCAACAAGAGAAGGTATTCGGGAGTTACTGTGTATGGCAAGCCAAATGTCCAATAATTTCGTAAACCCATGTTCACGGGCGTAAAACTAGGTTTTACGGTCGATAAACTAGGTTTTACGAACGTAAAACCAGGTTTAACGAATGTTAACCCATATTTTCGAGCGAAAACATAGGATAACGTCGTAAACCATAGTTCACGCTCGTAAACATAGGTTCACGTTCGTAATCATAGGTTCACGTTCGTAAACCTATGTTTACGGTCGAAAACAGGTGTTGTATTTCGTAAACTATGGTTTACGAGCGTGAACCAGGGTTTACCAGCGTAAACATAGGTTAATGGTCGTAAACATAGGATCACGGTCGAAATTCATAGTTCAATCGAGAAACCTAGTTTATCGAACGTAAACCCATGTTCACGAGCGTGAACTATGGTTTACGACTGTTATCCTATGTTTTCGCTCGAAAATACAGGTTAACATTCGTAAAACCTGGTTTTACGTTCGTAAAACCTAGTTTATCGACCGTAAAACTAGTTTTACGACCGTGCAAGCCAAATGTCCAATAATTTCGTAAACCCATGTTCACGGGCGTAAAACTAGGTTTTTCGGTCGATAAACTAGGTTTTACGAACGTAAAACCAGGTTTTACGAATGTTAACCCATATTTTCGGGCGAAAACATAGGATAACGTCGTAAACCATAGTTCACGCTCGTTAACATAGGTTCACGTTCGTAAACATAGGTTCACGTTCGTAAACCTATGTTTACGGTCGAAAACATGGATTGTATTTCGTAAACTATGGTTTACGAGCGTGAACCAGGGTTTACCAGCGTAAACATAGGTTAATGGTCGTAAACATAGGATCACGGTCGAAATTCATAGTTCAATCGAGAAACCTAGTTTATCGAACGTAAACCCATGTTCACGAGCGTGAACTATGGTTTACGACTGTTATCCTATGTTTTCGCTCGAAAATACAGGTTAACATTCGTAAAACCTGGTTTTACATTCGTAAAACCTAGTTTATCGACCGTAAAACCTAGTTTTACGACCGTGAACATGGGTTTACGTAATTATTGGACATTTGGCTTGCCTTAACTGTGCGCACGAATTTATGTTCAATAAGGGGTGATGCTAAAACAAACAAAATATTTTAAAGGGTTAAATCACAAACCCACACATTTATCATGTACCAGCCTTAATAACCGTTTCACAGTATTCGAGTCAATATAAAGAAATCTAATAACACATTATGAACAAAGGTTACAACTGACCACAGAGGTTGGTGGATTTGACAAGATAAGCCTTTCACGCCGTTTTACGTTTTTGAACTGGCAAATATTTCCGCATGACATTGTGTAGTTTCATGCGACCGATACAGAAATCTAGCGGCACTCAAGTAGCCGTTGTGTTTTCTATCAAAAATAAATTTTCCAATTTTAAGATGCCATTATTTTATCACATTCTATCGAACAGAAACAAATCGTGACAAAGATATACTTGAGCTAGATTTGTGGTTTACATTGTGAAAAGAATGAACACTGCAATGTCGGCACATCAAAGGGGATTTCATTGATTTATTTTTTAGTTGAACTTCAATGAAGTTCAGAGCGTCTCCTCGTCCACAGCGGTTTTAATACATACATTAGCAAGTATTAAGTCGGATTAGCATAAACTGGCATTGATATACAAATATTTGTTATATAGCTTTCTCCTTAGGCTTAGACAGTAACCAAAAAAAACAACATTTGTTATATATTTTAGCATTCAGGTGTTGGTAGTGTATGTTTGTTTAACATTTTACACTTTGCATTAATTAATGACTTTTATACCATAAATGAGATTTTTCCATGGACGTCGCTTAAACCTATTTTCACTGTTCGTAGCAATTGGGTACCACGTGTCTTATCCAAATGATTGAATCGTAAAAGAGGCTGCGGGACCAGTTCTGACCCTATCCGTAAATGCTCGGAACACTAGCTGAGGAGACCCGACTGGTAATAATTCACCGGAATGTACGAGAAGCATTCTAATCACCTCGGTATATACAATTGCAATTACCGGGGACAAACGGAAATGACCGAGCTTTCACTATTGCTACGAGAGATTGCCCCAAAATGCATCTCCTAATCCATATACTAACTGACGGGCACCATAATGGTATACAAGTGATAATCAGTCATCATTTCACAACCTGGCGACTGAACGGCTTTTTGTAATGCCGAGCATAGTCTTTATTTGCCAGTCATGTTTCTGTTGAAATATGACAGGCATATATGTATGTGCTTCCATCAAGATTTGAACCCGTGTCGCGATATAAGACGAAAACCACACTAACCACTGAGCTACGGAGGCACACTGAACGATTACCGTTTGTTCAAGAACAACCCCTGTTAGGAAAATAGGATACACCGTTGTTAATGTACCAGTAAATCACAAGATGCCGCGGAAGACCAAAAACACGTGGAGAAGGTCGAGTAACGAGTAACAGTGAAATGAAGACGATGGAAATCACATGGAGAAATAGAGAAGGTTGCAAAAGACACACAGAAATGGAGAGACATTGTTGCTATCTTATGTACCAACAGGCACATAGATGATATGTAGGTAGGTCACAGGAGACGCTTGTAATACCGGTAACGATTTGAGCAGCGCAAGTCTAACAACTCAACAATCTGGCAAATCTGTGGTCCATGAAAAAGCTTAGTGGACGAAAGTAGGCGAGCCAATATTTGAGTCAAATCACACAGCGTGTTTGACTTGTAGTGAGTACAAGGTGACATTATTTAATTCCATTTTGAACCAACAAGATAAATGTGTTTGATAATTTTATTAATTTCATTTTATCTTCAACTCTGAATTCCGCAGTGTATTAATTCTGCCTCAAGTAAACATGGCTTAAATGATGTTATGTGTTCATTAAGCAATATCAAATAGCGCGTGAACTTTGTAAACTCTGAAATGACCACAAAAATGTCTCTCAAATGACAGTTAATATAGCACGTTTGTTTAACGTTGTCAACATGGTCATTTTAACAAATTTTAACAAATTTAAATTCAAACATGAACGCTACTGTGCTATACTGTGGAGATGTCTTGTTAGTTATGACGGGTTGAAAGGTTTAAATTACCCCGTGTTGTTTAATCCATAGTGCATATTTAATGTCCTTAGACAACCATCCCCCAGCCTTTCCTACATTTTGCATAACCTAATTTTCACGTTGACTGACCCTTTTTCATTGTTAATAATGAAAAGAAAAAATCTTGTTGTTTATTTTTTTCAAAATTATTAACGTGAATTAATCCTCTATACCAAGCTGCGTGACTTTTATGAATGCTTTCCATAAGTTTGTGCATACGATTACACAAGGTTCATTTATATAAGTTTGGGCAAATGTTATTGTTAAAATGTTTTACTCAAAGTCATAAGAAGTGCCTTGTTGTGCTGATTTGAAATATGTATCAGTCTTAAAAGGTCGAAAGTAACGACCTTCATATTCTAAGCCAGTGAAATGATAGGTAGAGCGTGGCAGGTTTGTCATTCATAAACATATTTGTCATTCTCGGACAGGCTGGCAAACCTGACTAAGTCATTTATATTGACATACTCGTATGTCACTCTAAGTATTTGTGACACTTTGTGGGAAATATAACATTATTATTCATTTTGTTTAAAGCTGTACACACTCAGTCCCCTAACAATGAAACATATGTTTCTCGCACGAATGTGTGGTGGGAAAGATCAAGAGAGGGGTCTAGAGTGTGAAATGTTGGACATAGGACGAGGGGTATGAGAAAGGGGGTATAGAGATTTGTGGATGTTGCTAATGATAGGAAAAGAAGCGACCGCAGTGAGAGAGAAAAAGAGATAAGGGAGATATATGGCGAGAGATGGGGAGATGATCCATAAGGAGGAACAAGAGCATGATTAACTATACTAGTAGAAGACGTGTTTACATGCTCTAGAAATACAAATTAAAAGGACACGGATAAGACAGGTCAGATTGATATAGGAGGATAGAAAGACAGAGCAATGTATTCCATATATCAACCATTGTCATGTACGATCTGAGTTCACAATGATACTGGTGTGTAACCTGTAGTTATTGCGGCGATACTCGAGTGGTCTGGTGCTGTAAGTCGTTATGGCTCGACTCCCACTCCATGTATAAATGCATAATACTAGTACGGCTTATGTATATCTATATACATGTGTATATGATATTACACGGGTGCCTTTCCACATTGGTTTCACCAAACACATTGAATAATACATATCACTGGCTTAGACTGCTAAAAAGGCCGTAAGCACAAATTCGATATATTGAGAAAACAAGAAAACTTCAGTTTAGTTAACATGCCAAGTTCCGAGTTTCATGAAAATAGGCTCATAAGAAGCGCTTTGTAATGCAGATTGTTGATAGACTTTTAAGGCATTTGAAGCCATTGGTATATTGTTGAGTATACGCAGCATTCAACTCGCTATTAAAATAAATTCAGTTGAAAATGTACTCGTGTAATATGACCTCCCTGGTTATGATTTACTGCAGGGCCTTATTTACCAACATTGTAAGACAGTAATTCAGACTTAGAATTAAAATTGACAACATTTATAATCACTGTCATTTCTTTGCAATTAGATTGAACCGCATTACATTTTATCTGATTATTCGTTGTTGACCATTGAACATATATACCTATTTATATAAAAATCGGTACATTCATAAGAACATTAGAGCGAATGGAACATTTGGCAAATTAAAGTCTAAGTCTGAGTTTTAACTTACAACGTTCGTGAATAAGGCCACGGGGCTGGTATCCACAAAGAGTTATAGAGATGTAATGCGTATGGAGTCTCAAATTTGAAGAAAAAACAACAACATTATGGTCTAAGTGATGATAGTAGGTCTTTGCAAAATGTTAAACATTTCATAAAATTATTTTGATTTTTTGGTTTAGAAGATATGTTGGAAAAGTTTAAGAAAGTTTTATGAATGTAAAAAGCTTTGTGATTACCCCCTCTCTATACATATAGTATGTTTAACTCAAATCTTGTCACGAATATCTAGGGTCGGTCACAGTGATTAGTCTCAGTGACCTTGCGTCGTTTCAAGGTCAAACAGTTTCAGATTTCTAGGTTAAAATGTGACTCTGGCCAGAACGAATCTTAAGAACTTCGACTTCAATTTAGTTTTTCAAAATTTACCTTGAACGGTATGTTATCTTTACAAAGTTTTTACTGAAATGAAAATGAAAAATGACATGAGAAGGCTCTATAGGTGAAACTGTGGTTGAAATCAGAGCCTAGATCTAGCCTGCCAAAGGGTAACATTACAAGACAAATACACCGTACAACAAACACGCACTGATTGATACAAAACAATTTATTACAAATTGTATATATAACATTTTATATCATCAACAATATAGAATAAACGAACAATAAAACATATTATAAACAGGTGTGACGATCGAGACGTTTTCTTACAGTCATAAATGCATGATTTAAGTATATTGCAATAATAATGAAGTACTCGCACTTCAAACTTGTTTCCACTGCTATTTGATCAGTAACTGTTTGCAACAAAAACACGCACCTGTGTTTTAAAATCACGTTCATGACGTAACGAGAATCAACTAAATGATTGTTCGAAAGTTATCGAAAATTAACAACCGTTTGTTGCAAGCAAACCCAATGTTTATGTTTAAATAAAGGGAATTGAAATATATAGCATAAAAACGACACATAGTTTGGCCTACTTTATGGTCGTTTTTACGGTAAAATAATACATAAATCATAGATCGTGTTTGACATTATGGTCTGGTCCGCATTCCAGACGACGAATATAATATGTAATTATGTGTGTGCAAGTCGTCTTACATGAAGAAATAAAATACATTATAAACTTACAAATGCTTGAGTTTTTAAATACAGCACCTTAACAAACATGTACAGTTAAACCTCATCACCTCAATAATAAGACCACCTCAATTTCAAGACCAGAGTTTCCAGGACCATTCAACCTCATTATAAAGACCAACTATATAACGAGACCAGACCCTGATCTCACAAGCATCTCAAGAAGAAATCTCAACTACAATTAAGAATGCGTTAAAAACAGTGGCACAATTAGAGATATACCTGAAGTTACAGCGCTTAAACATTTTCTGTAATAAACTCTGTGATGCTAATTTTGAGTTCAGCCTCGCATATAAATTAACATTATGACGTACTACAATATTTGAGATGAGATTTTGTTCAAATTGAGATGGTTTGGGAGATCGGTCTCAGCTAAATGGTGTCAACAGGGGGGGGGGGGTGTCTTAATATTAAGATTTTACTGTATTTGTCATTATGATCCAGTGACTTTAAAATTCAAAACATAGTGTTAAACATAGGTTGCCTGAAACACGGGTTTTGTGGGTTCATCGAAGGCCGACGACACTGTCGTACGACTGAAGTCCAATGTTTTATCACGTGATAATTGCCGCTCGTGAATATGTGACGTAGATGGAAAGGTTTTCTTATAATTGTCTCTATCGAGTGAGGTGAAGAAATAGTCATTTCTTGGAGGTGGTAAGCGACGTGGAAAACTTTGTTGGCTCAAAGTCCGCCAATCGCTCGGCAACACTGGCGCCGGAAATGACGTATCTGGGACGTCACGTGATAGAGATAAATTGTCAATACTACAATAACCGTCTGATGTTTCGTCGTTTCGACCAAGATGGCTACCGACCTCAACATCATTTAAGGGGTAAGGATAACTTTGAAAGGAACGTCTGTCTAATAAATTATTTGACGCCACTGACGTTAATCCTGAGTCAGAATGTTTTGTGCGCAAATGTTCCTTGGCGGGAAAGTTCGAGTTTATATCACCCATAAATATATAATTGTCCGTGTCTTTGTTTTGAGGTTCATTGGAACTGAGATATTTTCGTTCAGGTAACGCCGGTGGTTCTTTAGGGATAAAGGTCCCCGGTAAGTCGGGTATTGTTGTGAAGCGTCGTATTTTAGGGATTTTTGTATTTTTCTGCATTTTCTTCCACTCCTCGTAGAACTTTTCATCCCCGGGTATAGTTTCATAAACATGATCATCAGGTTTAGGTCTGTTCATAAATTGCTCATTAAGGGTAGGGCGTCTTTGACCTAGGGTTATGTTTTGTTCGTTGTTAATTGAATCATTTGTTTGAGTAGATTCAGCGTCTGTGTGACCGTTCACAATACTTGAGAATCCACAACGCGTATTATTGCCACCTGAGAGATTATTCAAAGCTCCTTGATGCGCATTATCGCCTGCACTTAACACTGTCACATCAGACGGTCCACACAATAGATTCCTCAAGTCATTCTGAACCTTGTTATTGTTATTATTACACATGGGTCCGACTAATCTGTTACCATTGTCACTATGTGAAGGTTTACGTTGAATGGGTTGGACCTCACTACACAGCGGGCGTCGTACACACCTAACCACAGCACCGGAGAACGGTGACGTAGTAGGCTCGGTGTATCTTGACATAACTGATGATTCCGACTTATTGTCCAATATTGCAGTACTTGATTGAATTCTTCCGCGTGATTTATTTTCTCCCGCCGACGAAAGCCCGTCTGCACTACCGGATATTGGTTCATTCGAAAATCGTCGGCCCTTTTTACTCCTTTTTCGGGCATCGTTTGGAACCCTTTCGCCATTTTGAAGATCGTGAATAATCTCATACATTGAACGAGTCACTTTTGTCAATTTATAATTGTGTCTTTGTGTGTATGAAAAGCCCTTAGAATCCTTGCTGTCCGGTTGTTGAGAAAGTTTCACCAGGGGCACGTCCCCTGTTTCTGATCTAGGTAAAGTACCTGACCCCTGTTCCTGAAATTGTGTAGGGAAGGCCGGGAGTGAGGAGAACCCGTGACTTCCGTGCAAGGATGAGTTTATATGAGAGTTAGAACCCGTACCTGTTTCCGATAAATAATGAGTTGATACGTTGTTCGCTGTATTAGTTAACAATATGTTTTCCTTATTAGAATCACAAGGCAGGTAACAGCCAAGTCCGATCTTACCAGTCTTAGGGTCGACATCGCGATTTTGAGTATAGTCACTTTCATAACCACTGGAGACAGTCACTGGTGTCGGTTCAACTCTCATTTCATTAACATCACCAATTAAATTCCTTAATAAAATATCAAACCGAGTTCGTACGTCATTGTCGGAGTCCGGACTGGTTGGGGATTTAGCATTGCATTTATTCTCCTGGTTATACCGTTTGCTGGCTTTTAGAACAGTGTAGGACAAACTAGACAATTTCCTTTTATTATCTGATCCGTTTTCACCGTTAAAATCTTGATTTTTCCTATTCATATTCACACTCTCACTATCCGAAGTTTTTAAATCCAATGATTTTAATTCATTTCTCTTAGGAACTATAAATTTCTTCGGTATAATCCTGTGATCGAAAACTGAAACCCTGAGTTTTGAATCGGTTCCATTAGCTGGATTAGCTACACTGTTAAGTAGTCTAGCTCTGACGGCCTGATTAGCTAACTGACATCTTGTATTTTCTTCACCGTAATCACTAAAGTCCGATTCCTCTTTGGAGTTATCTATCGACATGTTCACACACGGGTTAATATCTACATCGACATTGCCTAGATCTGTGTTCATGCTTAATGACCTCATAACAACGGTGGCTTCGTCTCTCATGATTGTTCTAAGATTGTTATCTGTTCCTATTGTTTCATCTACACTATTAGTGTTTTGTTCAACGTGTGCAATCTCTTCATCATCTCCTGATATGCAGCTGTAGTAACGAGTCACCGAGTCCTCGCATACTGTAGTAAGCTCCATTTAAACACCCGTCTTATGATCATATCCAAGTCTATATACCCGATAAAAATAATAACAGTCAGCTCCGAACAATGGGTACAACGTTTTACAATACACTTGCCAAGCCTTTTTTTATCCCATCAAGTTTAATACAACCCTAACTAGTGCTTATAGAACGCATACATCGATGTAACTGAATAAAATCGACCACAGTTTAGACAGCAATATATACCCGTATTGTTATGGCTTGTAATTCGGTCTTCCAGTTGACTTAATCATGATGGTTATCCGATATTATTGTATCCAATGTATCATAGGGTTTACTTATCATATCCAGAGTTTGTTGACATTAACAAATCCCTCTTAATGATTACTATTCCAGTCACACTTTGTAGAATTGTTCATTTGAAATTTTATTTAACAAACATAAATGATCGCACGCAAAATGTTACTTCTGATTTATTTTCAAACTGTCGATGTAAGTAAAACACAATGTGTTAAGAGTCTCCAGTCGTCCTCTAGTCAGGGTAATATGGTATCCTCATCAGTAAATGATGACCTTTAGTCAGGGTAATATGGTATCCTCATCAGTAAATGATGACCTCTAGTCAGGGTAATATGGTATCCTCATCAGTAAATGATGACCTCTAGTCAGGGTAATATGGTATCCTCATCAGTAAATGTTGACCTCTAGTCAGGGTAATATGGTATCCTCATCAGTAAATGATGACCTCTAGTCAGGGTAATATGGTATCCTCATCAGTTAATGATGACCTCTAGTCAGGGTAATATGGTATCCTCATAAATCTCGTGAGCTAGCCCTAAAGCAGCACACTGGTGCTTTTATTTCCCTCCAAGTATCTGGACACCATCAATGTCGCTTCTGAAAATATAAATAGAAAATGATTATTTATATACCACAAACACTTTCTATCACAAATAATTTACTACAAAAAATGCATACCCGGTAAAACGGAATTTTTTATTTTCGCTTAAAATATAAAAAAAATCCACGCCCTTGCATGGGTGTTTTTTTACCTTTTTTAAATACAGTGACCATTGGATCACACACGTTCGTCGTTTGGACAGTATTATCTATGTATTAAAACAGAGCACAGAGCACAGAGCACAGAGCACAGAGCACAGAGCACAGAGCACAGAGCACAGAGCACAGACCAAGGGGTTACAACAGATACCTAATCAATATTAACGTCAATATCCTAAGTTTGTTATTGTACATATACTAATATATTCTATAAATAAAGCGCGAGCGATATTAATGTATTTAAATCAAAGACACAAAAGTTTGGCAGTATGTCCAATCAGTTTGATAGCTATGACACATCGGCTATGTACAGCATTGACACTAATTCTAGCCACTCTACCTTTAAGTATATAAGATATATTGAGGAACGTCTTAATCATGCTAGATTTGTCAGCTAACGTATTGCTAAACCTTCCAAATGATTGTAAGGCCTGGATTATTGTATTATTATCCTCCTGTCCACTAACCAATATGTTTATTATTGAAAATAAAATACAGTCGGACAAATACACGATAATCATGCCTGTTTGGTTCGCTACTCGACATATTTTTTTCAAATAAAGCCGTTTTTAAACGTGATGGAACAAACTTCATTAGATTATTATCCATCTCGCCTTCTATTGACATTTTTATTTTACTAAAATGATCAAATATCGTTGGTATACATTTTGTATTTCAAAGGGAATTTACTGATACTTTTATGTTATCAAAAACAAAAATGTGCCAAGATAAATAAATTCTGAGATTATATTTATAATAATAAATGCATTAAGCACCCTTTCTGGTATTTTTCACGAAACCAAACTTCAAGTGAATTTAGAATACAACCTTTCCACAAACTCGATGTTTTTTAATTATTATTTTCTTAAATACAAAGATCACCAAACAGGACTTGTGTAGTGAGTAGTACATGTGAAGATACCAAGATTGAACGATGTGAGAACAATAATGAATAAATACGATATTTTAGGGATATCCAAGAAAATAGGAACAAAAGAAAGACGTAAGTATTATGATAATATCTAGTATAATTATATCCCTAACAGGGGATCACAATATCGTTTGTAGCAAAACCACTCTATACTCTATAGATGCTAACTTGTCCTTGCCTCAATAACCTAACAATTGTTGTACATGACCCTCACTTATACTTTCAGCCATTAAGCTGCGCGTGTCCTAGAACCGCTATTCCAAAGGTTTAACGGTGTCTTAGGCAATGTGGATTAATTATTTTATAACTTGACCCGGATTGAGAGTAAATCAGTGATCTATAATAGACCAAATCAGTCGACATACAACACACCGTTCAACCCGATACATATAAAACAGTTGGCACATAGAAGACAGTTGTCAGTGCTTATGTACGCAAAACTCGCGGAAGTAAGTATTGCTTGTTTTTATATTCCTTTTGCAGGGTCTGAACAAAACAAAGTGTGTACATTTATTCGCAGTTAAAAGAGGTATCAGTACACAAAATTCTGAGCAAAACCGTGAATTATTTAGGGAGAAATTATGAAAAATGTATGCGATTTTTAACAAAAAACGCGTTATTTGAAACTTTGATCCCCAAAAAGGTGTTTTTTGACAAATCCTTACCCTTTGACTTAAACCATGACGAAATTACATCCACCCCCCCCCCCCGTCTATATGCAGATTTACACACTTTTATTCGTCCTTTTCGCCGAGATATAAGAGTTTAAACATGACATGGTGCCATATTTTTGAGAACAATGGAGACAGTTGATGATTAAAAAAGATCACATAGAAATCAGTCGCATGGGTATAGATGATAACAATGAAGACAGTCTGAACGCAACGTTTTTGGAGCGCAATAACATTGAAATAATTACGGTATACTTAAGTGCCAACGGTATAACTAGGTTTTTATAATGCGCTACCAAAGTACCAATGATTTTTTTTTTTGATAAATGTCATTCACACACATCACAGACCTGCTCAGAATTTTGTGTACTGATACCTCTTTTAACTGCGAATAAATGTACACACTTTGTTTTGTTCAGACCCAGCAAAAGGAATATAAAAACAAGCAATACTTACTTCCGCGAGTTTTGCGTACATAAACACTGACAACTGTCTTCTATGTGCCAACTGTTTTCTATGTATCGGGTTGAACGGTGTGTACAAGCATAGTTCTACCTTTTTCTCAGCATGTTGTCAACTTAATTTAAATATAGTTTACCCTACTTCTTTGTTCAATCAAAAGCCAGGGATTTTGTATGTTCGAGCATTTCATTGGAAATCGGACGTCCTCGAATTGACAAGGTCAACTGGAATATCGCTACATGTATGAGCAGTCACCTGCATCAGACAACTGCCTGTCTGTAACATTTCACTTTGATTAAATATCTATTATTCCAGCAGTCATATCACGAAATTAAATAAGGTTGTGAACAAGAAACACATAAAATGCTCCTCTATGTAAATTATTTGACAATCAAACAGCGTCGAAGGCAATGCAAGCATCCACAATGATTAGCTAAAAAATAAACAATCGTGAAAGCTCGGTCATTTCCGTTTGTCTCCGGTAAATAAAGTCCAAGGTGATCAGAATGAGAAATATAACCTCGCTATATAAAAATCATATTCTAAAGGTGGGCAAGTTAATCATTGCACACCATCATGTATGAACTGAACGCAACTTTCCTGTGTGAGGGGAGCATGTTTGAGACTCATTCAGTGATTCAGTTATTATTGTCACTCGTCAACATCAAACGCCTACCGCATTTACGCAAGAAATTAACCCAACTATTCACAAAGAATATCCTGTTTCAAAGTACGACTGAAATTCGATACTTCTTGGTAACAGTTTGCGACAGTCCGCCGTATCTAAATTCCGCCCAGAATAACAATACGTGTATTCATTTCTAGGCTATAAAATATGTACTGAAGAGATACGCTGTTCAAAATGTTTGACAAAACGTCGTCAACTTGCAGCATCAATGATAACGACCGTTAAGGACAACGGGGTTTCATCCCCTGGAAGTCGTAAAAATCTAATCATATTTCTTAGCGAAGCCGTATAAACATCGATCCGTCATGCAGGATGACTTTATTGTAGATTTAATTATCATGTCTCGGTTTTTAATTTGATAATTAGATTTTTATCTGGCAAATTATTGACGGTTGTTTAGATTTTGTGTCGAGTCTGGCGACAACGACAGAATGTATTAATTTTTGTTATACAATGTGACGGGTTGAATACTAGTAGTCAATGATGCACAATTTGTACTGGATGAAAAAAACCCGATTGAATAGGTATACAAATGATCAAGTATGTGTACCTTACTTTGATACATGTTGACAAGACTATAAAAAGACATTACTCCCCTAACATTAATGAAACGTCTACACTGATATACATCGTCCCATCTACAGACATATAACTTAAATTTATAATTTAATCGAGCATACCACAAAAGCTATAAAGTTCACTATTAAGCAATTACAGTATATTGCGATATAGTTGCATGGGTAATTGAATTTGCAAATCATTTGAAAACTACAGGAACTAGGGTAAACTACAGCAACGAGGGTAAACTACAGGAACTAGGGTAAACTACAGGAACTAGGGTAAACTACAGGAACTAGGGTAAACTACAAGAACGAGGGTAAACTACGGGAACTAGGGTAAACTACAGGAACGAGGGTAAACTACGGGAACTAGGGTAAACTACAGCAACGAGGGTAAACTAACTACGGGAACTAGGATAAACTACGGGAACTAGGGTAAACTACGGGAGCTAGGGTAAACTACGGGAACGAGGGTAAACTACTGGAACTAGGGTAAACTACGGGAACTAAGGTAAACTACAGGAACTAGGGTAAACTACAGGAACTAGGGTAAACTACGGGAACGAGGGTAAACTACGGGAACTAGGGTAAACTACAGGAACTAGGGTAAACTACGGGAGCTAGGGTAAACTACTGGAACCAGGGTAAACTACGGGAACTAGGGTAAACTACAAGAACTAGGGTAAACTACAGGAACTAGGGTAAACTACGGGAACGAGGGTAAACTACAGGAACTAGGGTAAACTACAGAAACTAGGGTAAACTACGGGAACTAGGGTAAACTACAGCAACGAGGGTAAACTACAGGAACTAGGATAAACTACGGGAACTAGGGTAAACTACGGGAACGAGGGTAAACTACGGGAACGAGGGTAAACTATGGGAACTAGGGTAAACTACAGCAACGAGAGTAAACTACGGGAGCTAGGGTAAACTACGGGAACGAGGGTAAACTATGGGAACTAGGGTAAACTACAGGAACTAGGATAAACTACGCGAACTAGGGTAAACTACAGGAACTAGGGTAAACTACGGGAACGAGGGTAAACTACGGGAACGAGGGTAAACTATGGGAACTAGGGTAAACTACAGCAACGAGGGTAAACTACGGGAGCTAGGATAAACTACGCGAACAAGGGTAAACTACGCGAACTAGGGTAAACTACGGGAACTAGGGTAAACTACGGGAACTAGGGTAAACTACGGCAACAAGGGGAAACTACGGGAACGAGGGTAAACTATGGGAACTAGGGTAAACTACGGGAACTAGGGTAAACTACGGGAACTAGGGTAAACTACGGCAACAAGGGGAAACTACGGGAGCTAGGGTAAACTACGGGAGCTAGGATAAACTACGCGAACAAGGGTAAACTACGCGAACTAGGGTAAACTATGGGAACTAGGGTAAACTACGGGAACTAGGGTAAACTACGGGAGCTATGGTAAACTACGGGAACGAGGGTAAACTACAGGAACTAGGGTAAACTACGGGAACGAGGGTAAACTATGGGAACTAGGGTAAACTACAGAAACTAGGGTAAACTACAGGAACTAGGGTAAACTATGGGAACTAGGGTAAACTACAGCAACGAGGGTAAACTACGGGAGCTAGGATAAACTACGCGAACAAGGGTAAACTACGCGAACTAGGGTAAACTACGGGAACTAGGGTAAACTACGGGAACTAGGGTAAACTACAGCAACAAGGGGAAACTACGGGAACGAGGGTAAACTATGGGAACTAGGGTAAACTACGGGAACTAGGGTAAACTACGGGAACTAGGGTAAACTACGGCAACAAGGGGAAACTACGGGAGCTAGGGTAAACTACGGGAGCTAGGATAAACTACGCGAACAAGGGTAAACTACGCGAACTAGGGTAAACTATGGGAACTAGGGTAAACTACGGGAACTAGGGTAAACTACGGGAGCTATGGTAAACTACGGGAACGAGGGTAAACTACAGGAACTAGGGTAAACTACGGGAACGAGGGTAAACTATGGGAACTAGGGTAAACTACAGAAACTAGGGTAAACTACAGGAACTAGGGTAAACTATGGGAACTAGGGTAAACTACGGGAACTAGGGTAAACTACGGGAACTATGGTAAACTACGGGAACGAGGGTAAACTACAGGAACTAGGGTAAACTACGGGAACGAGGGTAAACTACGGGAACTAGGGTAAACTACGGGAACTAAGGTAAACTACAGGAACTAGGGTAAACTACGCGAACTAGGGTAAACTACAGGAACGAGGGTAAACTACAGGAACGAGGGTAAACTATGGGAACGAGGGTAAACTACAGGAACTAGGATAAACTACGGGAACTAGGGTAAACTACGGGAACTAGGGTAAACTATGGGAACGAGGGTAAACTACAGGAACTAGGATAAACTACGGGAACGAGGGTAAACTACGGGAGCTAGGGTAAACTATGGGAACTAGGGTAAACTACGGGAACTAGGGTAAACTACGGGAACGAGGGTAAACTACGGGAGCTAGGGTAAACTACGGGAACTAGGGTAAACTACGCGAACTAGGGTAAACTATGGGAACTAGGATAAACTATGGGAACGAGGGTAAACTACGGGAACTATGGTAAACTACGGGAACTAGGGTAAACTACAGCAACGAGGGTAAACTATGGGAACTAAGGTAAACTACGCGAACAAGGGTAAACTACGCGAACTAGGGTAAACTATGGGAACTAGGGTAAACTACGGCAACAAGGGTAAACTACGGGAGCTAGGGTAAACTACGGGAACGAGGGTAAACTACGCGAACTAGGGTAAACTACGCGAACTAGGGTAAACTTGAATTATTCTAGCTTATGTCATATTTGACTTAGTGCTGGTGACCTATCGCCAAACATGCTGGTTCAGCCTTTCAAGTTTACGAAAATCGTGATTCATACATTAGAAGAATAAATAAAAGCCGTACATACCGATCAACATTTCGTTTGAGCGAATTATTCTTAGTCCAATTAATAGAACAATAACTCGTGACTTAGTTTCCTAAGCTAATCCATGAAACAAAGGAGCACCATATACATGTACATCATACGTACAATATGCACCCGTGGGAAATGGTCAACACTGCGTAATTGGATTGGTTATGTGCCCATAGTATGTGTAATATGGAACATAAGTTGTACCAATGACCACATTATCTAATTAGTTAAACAATAGCCTACATGGACCGGTGCATAATGAACAAGGTCGTTAAATAAATGACTACAAATTGACTCATTAATTATGTATACATACAGATGTATTAGTATAAATGATCAGAAAATAACCCTCGTAGTCCGGGTTACAAGGGTTATACAGGCCGTTTATCGTGGTCTGTGTAACTTACATTAAATCCACAGTTTTAAAACATCTACGTGTACATGGGCCTGGTGTGTGTTCAATTATCGAACATTCATCCATCAAATAGGGACTTAACATCCTGATGATAGCGTAAAGACAAATGTATAGCTCGTCATTGTTTACGTTCTGTCTTAGATGCCGAATATCGAGCATAACCTATATTTGTCAGTCAGCTTTCTGTTGAAATATTACAGGTATATAAGTGCCTCCGTCCGTATTTGAAATCATTGGTACCAGATTTGACGACATGCCCGCTGCCAATTACCCTTTGTTGGAACGGAGAAGTCGTGTAACGTGCTACTTTACATTGAACAAGTCTATCAAGATATGAGTGGCATTCACTGCGCGTTCATGGAGACAGAAACAACATAGCAGACACAGAGGTAAAATAGCAGACACAGAGAGAGCATAGCAGGCACAGAGAGAGCATAGCAGGCACAGAGAGAGCATAGCAGACACAGGGGTAAAATAGCAGACACAGAGAGAGCATAGCAGGCACAGAGAGAGCATAGTAGACACAGAGAGAGCATAGCAGACATAGGGGTAAAAAAGCAGACACAGAGAGAGCATAGCCGACACAGAGAGAGCATAGCAGGCACAGAGAGAGAGCATAGTAGACACAGAGAGAGCATAGTAGACACAGAGAGAGAGCATAGTAGATACAGAGAGAGCATAGTAGACACAGAGAGAGCATAGTAGACACAGAGAGAGCATAGTAGACACAGAGAGAGCATAGCAGACACAGGGGTAAAATAGCAGACACATAGAGAGCATAGTAGACACAGAGAGAGCATAGCAGACACAGGGGTAAAATAGCAGACACATAGAGAGCATAGTAGACACAGAGAGAGCATAGCAGACACAGGGGTAAAATAGCAGACACAGAGAGAGCATAGCCGACACAGAGAGAGCATAGCAGGCACAGAGAGAGCATAGCAGGCACAGAGGTATAATAGCAGACACAGAGAGAGCATAGCAGGCACAGAGAGAGCATAGCCGACAGAGAGAGAGAGAGAGAGAGAGAGAGAGAGAGAGAGAGAGAGAGAGAGAGAGAGAGAGAGAGAGAGAGAGAGAGAGAGAGAGCGAGAGGGGGAGAGAGAGAGAGCGAGAGAGAGAGAGAGAGGGAGAGAGAGAGAGAGAGAGCATAGCATAGCAGACAGAGAGAGAGAGCATAGTAGACAGAGAGAGAGAGCATAGTAGACAGAGAGGGACTGCATAGCAGACACAGAGAGAGAGTATAGCAGACATCGAGAGAGAGCATAGCAGACAGAGAGAGAAAGAGAGCATAGCAGACAAAGAGAGAGAGCACATAGCAGACAGAGAGAGAGAGAGAGAGAGAGAGAGAGAGAGAGAGAGAGAGAGAGAGAGAGAGAGAGAGAGAGCATAGCAGACACAGAGAGCATAGCAGATAGAGAGAGAGAGCATAGCAGACAGTGAGAGAGAGCATAGAAGACACAGAGAGAGAGCATAGCAGACAAAGAGAGAGAGCATAGCAGACACACAGAGAGAGAGCATAGCAGACAAAGAGAGAGAGCATAGCAGACACAGAGAGAGAGCATAGCAGACACACAGAGAGAGAGCATAGCAGACACAGAGAGAGCAAAGCAGACACAGAGGCAACTAGTCCCAAAACTTATATCATTAACATTGAGTAAAGAGCATAGGCAGAATGGAATGTTGGAAACTTTGGTACAGTCGTAGTCTGGGATCGGGTGTCTTAATGAACTTGTTAAACTAGACGTTCCTGTGCTAAATACAGCTAGAGTATGTTTAGCATATCGCTGGCTCAGAATGAGAAGGTCGTAACTACAAAATCAATATTTTGAACAAGAAAACTGTCTGACAAGCACTCTTTATTGATGGTAAAACAAGCTTTTTCAACTTCAGTTTGGTCAACATGACAAGTTCCGATTATCATGGTAATAGCTCATAAGAAGCGATTGATGGTGTAGATTTCAAATACTTGTATGCATTAGTCTTCTAAGGTTGTAAGTGGCACTTACATGTATGACCTTTTCATACTAAGTGATATATACAATTATTGTATGTCTAATACCTATAATCTAACTTATCTTCACATACATGATATGTTTATATTTGTTGTAATTAATTGTATGTATACAAACCCTTTGTAAATGTTGTAAAAATCCATGCAATAAAATATGACTGAACTAAAAATCTTCACATACCAAGACACGCTGATATTGTCGTGTAGGTGATAAACGTCTATATTGGTTTTCTTTTTAATTCAAGAAATCAAAACTTGCGCAACACAAGTCGTTTATATTCATTTCGATTGTTGATAAACTATTTGACATATTCATGGTATATCCAAGTCAATTAGTGTTAATAGGTAAGCAAATATTAGAGAATGGTGATTCTAAATTATACTGTGACGTTCATCCAGAGGTAATTGGGGCAATGTTGAATTATATTTGCATATCCGATTTGAAATCTCAACAAATTTACACCTGTGGCCCCGGCTAGATCACAAAATGTAGATTTGACGCTTTTTATTACAAAGTCTAGTCAAATAATGTATTGCCAATATTTGATTGTAGCTGTCTGTTATAAATGTGAACAATGAAAGCTTAGATTTTATGGCTAGTTTATTCACCTAAATGATAAAAACATCATACCACAGATATGTATTTATAGTATTCTAATACATATCTGTGATCATACACATATGTAGACTATATTGTGAATGTTATTACGTTTTGGAAAATAATAGGTCCGTATTGACAATACTAGTAATATATATTTGTAATTTCAAAAATAAATAAATGTAATATACATTTTTGTAATTATATTTCCCGGATAGCCCGAGGGAGACACTCGATATGTTAAGAACGCTTTGCTTATAAATGATGAATTTGACCTAAATAAGCATTAGATCATTGAAGTGATGACATAACATAAATGATAAATTTTAATGTATACGTTTATCTGCGGCGTGTTCAAAGAACTCCCAAACAAAAGGTTCTATAAATGTTGTATGTGTAATTTATGCACGTGGCATTAAAGTTATTGTCATTCTCTTTTAATTGAGTGCGATATCACGCTTTAATATGCTAATTGTTGATTTAATCAATGGGGATGTGGGAAAATATTCTTTATATAAAAGCTCTACATTTTCTTCATACTTATGCGGCGTATTTCGTGTCTTATTATTTCATGAAATGTTTTGCGCCTGTCAGTGGCACTCAGTTCGTCCTAAAATACACCAGAACACGTGATTTATGTTTTTGCTCCATAGACGAGACTTAAGACTGGCACCCACACCAGTACGGTCCTAGAATTTCACGGAACGGTAGATTGTGTTATTAGCACTTAGATGAACAGCGCCAATTATTTGATCACTTAGTACTTTACTTCTCGAGTTGCTGATTAGAGAAAAAAATGACGTCCAATCGACTTAATTGATTGGAATCAGTTTGAAATGGATGATTGCCATTACAATTGTAAGTTGTATCAAACTTGCTTCAGAGTTCAACTGGAGCTATAGCCTCGTTCTTCGTTCTTATAATTTTTTACCATTTAGTCCTCTTATTTTCATGTTGTGCATGCATTGAGCGAATAAAAGGTTGTTGTTGTTGGCAGCAGATCAATTTACCCCTCTACGACAAAAAACATTTCTCATACATGTAGCTAATATAAAACATTGTCCATAGTAGCTATTGCGACAAGTAATTATACTACAAATGGCTGTCGTCTGGATGATTTAAGTGTCCCCGTTCGGTCGATTGTCCTGTGTCGCGTACTATCATTCATACATCGCTTCTTTCTTGACAGATGTTAATAACGTTTTCCTGACATCGCAAATATGTGATATTTTTGTAAACATATAAAGACACGCTTTTGCAGACAAATGAAAATTTACACTCGTGTAATTTTATAACGCGTTTGATATAGAAACACAATCCCTTAGGATTTGTATCATTTTAAACACATTAGTTTCATATGTCCTTACCCTGGCTCTAACAAACGCCAAGTTATGTAATGTGATTAATATACTCATTCAATGAATGTTTGGTTTTTTACTTGTTTGATGTTAACAATTTACGTTTTTTTTAAATCTATTAAGCTCGTATATCCTACAACTTTAAAGTCTTGTTGGAGTAATTAATCACAATAAACCATAATATTATGCTAATAAACGCCGCAAAGTCAGTAAAAATATCCGCGTTTTTTATTTATATCACTGACATTTAAGAAATACAAATCGTAGATAAATTAACATACCTTTAATCAAATCTAAAACCCAGGTAAGGTTGATTCAGGCACATTTGTTCCAATAAATCCAAGTCTAACTTTAGTCCACTAAAATGACGTTCAATCTCTGGACGTTTATGTAGATGGCTCTCTGAACCTCCGATACATTATATTAAATCATCCGTCAGATCTCTCTATGTATATACAAGTGTCGATAGTTTGACACTCAACATATGTTTGAAATCATTGATAACCAGAAAATGAAAGTATATCTAATGGTCGTTACAAGCCGAGTAAAAACCTCGATGACAATCAAGCTAAAGCTATTGTATAGTCTATAGCAATCGGTAACATCAAGTCACTTGTTGTGTATCACACCGATCGCTCAGATAAACATTTCAATAACGACGCTCTTTCTTACTTGCCTTGGGCTGAAATACCACTGAAAAAATGGTTTAACGCTTCGTGGACTCTGTATACAAGCATAAAAATAAAACATTTTTGCCGCGTAATACAACGAAGAAGAATATATTAAAATGTCGTATTTTATCATTTGTTGTCGACCATAGTGATAATTTGTTTAGATATATCCATGAAATGATCGTAATTGACAAAATGGTGGTAATTGTTGGCGTAAATTGGTAGCTATAAAACCAAATATGGGAGTGTTTCTGATAGTCTGTATACACATGTAAATGTTCTTTTATGATCTAGCAAATCATAAATACATGCAGTTAAAATTCTTACAAGTAAGTCGATATGCTTACATGCTATACAGAGCCCCTTTGTGATCTGCAAACGTATTGCATATATAATAGTGATCCACTATTTTCAAACTAAACCAGAACTAGTGAGCTATTGTAATCGACATGTGTCCGTTGTCCGTCGTCGTAACATCTTCTGAAACGTTCACACAAATTCTGCTAAAGCGCTTTGCCAAGTTTGATGTAACATTGCTAGAATGGTGCATGCATGGTCCTCAATTAAAACATGGCCATCACTGGTACGGAGTCTAGACATATTTACTTACATACATTTTTTAAATGCATTGTGCAAGGCGTTCACTTCAGAACGATAGGCTCCGATTCGTTACGGAATTTACCGATTGCTTAACGTAAATAGTCAAGTAGGACAATAATCAATTCCTTAACTACATCAAATCACCCTGGTGTTTCTGAATCAATGTCAACAATGTATGTACTAGTTATCACTTAATTAGAGACAACATCGATTTTGCAAATCATTGATCATGGACTTCAGACACTAATCGTTCAACAATACCAACAATCAAACATCGTAAGGGCACTAAGCGTCCAACAATAGGGGTAATCAAACAACATATGTATAGCCAGACATTGGCTGATCTAGCTGGCCATTCTGGTCCACACTCCGGGACTCTAACAACCATATTAAGGGGATTAAGGTAGCACAAGATTACGATATATTATCTAGATGCCAAACGCCTCGCCACCATTATCCCTAATGTGAAAATTATCGGAAAGTATTATACAAAGCAATGTGTCATTTACGTTGTTCACTCGTTTGTAAACACGAACCCTAAAGATAATTCGCACTGTACGTGTGGGCAGTTTATTTTGAAGTTGTTAGATTGTATAGGAACACACCATGTACCATCAGGACTGAATGTCACCTTCATACCCCACCCGGCGCTCTAACACCCTATACATCACACTCTCATTACGAGGGGACCAACAGTTGCATTAACATAATGATGGGTGTTAAGTACTTTAGGACCTCCGTTTAATGACAGCAAACCAATCCGAGACAGAGACCATGGTGAATGTACCATTACATCAGCATTTCCACATTCACTGCTGTTCAATGTGTAGTTTGACTGACTGAGGCGGCAATCGTTTTGGGTGGGATTTCGGGTTTGTGTACATTGTTGTGTTGTGGTGTTACAGTTTTCTGAGCTCGGCTGGGTAAGTTGGGTGCTGCATTCCCCGTCCAATTTTCTCATATCTTTTTCATTATAAAGCCACAATATATTTGTCCACAGTGTCACTGTAAAAATGTGACACAAGCCAAACTTCTGATTTTGACTGAAGCATTTGAAATACGCCTGAGTTGAATTATTATATAGATTATCAAATTTCCATGTCACGGAGAAGAAAGTTAACATAAACAATCGGGGTCAGTACGCTTCGTAGCGCATTAATATGTCAACATATCTGGACACAAATATGCTCAATGTTTACAATGAGACTGGTTTAACCTCTACTTATCATTTGAACAGTACCATAATGGTAAATATATTCCGTATAACGACGTTGGTGGCAGCTCGGGTATTTGGTGAAGGTCAACATGTCCTAATTTATGGACGTTTCTCACATGTATACAGAAACCATAAAACACAGCATAAAAAATACCCCTTATAGACGAAACGTGCCAATTGGTTGGCTTCCATTGCATGTTTGCTTTTGTTTTTCGTATGCAAGAAAAAGGCAGCGCGATCTTCTAACAGCTCGGCTTTCAAAAGAATTCTAAGGGAAATGAAAGATAACGACATTTTTGCAGTCTTGCAACAAACACTGTTTCATTGTTTAGATCGACGACAAAGGCGATGCCGATCTATCTTTTACGGTTGTTGTTCGTCATATACGAAGTCCGGCGCCATACAGCCGAGACTTTATTCGTTAGAATTATGGGAGTTTTACCGACAATTCTTGTACCCAATGTCCCACAATATACCTGCAAAAATATAAAAAATAAAAATTTTCGAGGGCTGTTTTCAACTGTTCAATCGCCAAACCACCCTTTGACACTTTAACTTCCCTTGTTATTGGGCTATCTAATGAAACCTACATTCGAGAGACTATTTCTCTCCTGTGTGTATGTTCACCGCTCCCCACTGACCATGGAACCAGTCTTTATACAACGGCCAAACATATTCTTCATGTTATATGTATCGTAATACTAACTATGCAGGTTACACACAGTGCTATACAGGTTGCAATTTGTACAAAGCTCTATCCTGTGTATCTGATGTGTCTGATAAGTGCTGCCTTCCATGGACGGTTTGTTGTCGCAGCCGATCGTCTTGTAAAACTACACGTATATACAAGGACTAGCTACATTTCATCTCTATATTGACACAAGCTGGTTTCGTGTTCAGACAACTTCAACATTTTTTACCATGCTAGGTTGGACATATAATTTCACCATCTTACTTATTCTGATAACTTACCGGTGTCAAATTCCGGTTCAGTATCGTACAGTCTGTCTTGTCCACTGTCACTGAATTCTTTCAACTCACCGTGATGGGAGTGAAATCAGAAACTGTCGATCACCGGTTAGCACGCAACATAAACAACGTTACTGTGTGTGTATGTCTGAGTGATCTGACGACCAACTCCAAACCATATTATAGTGAAATTAGACCATGTAAAAAATGTATCTAGTATTTATCCCTTATAGAATGTACATACCTCACTGAAAACAACAACGATGTTGAACAGTTCATAATCAATGTTTCATTGTTCAGATAGTTAAGTGTGCAATTTATCAGAATACGTGTGCCATCTGTTGAACAATACCGGCACGTATGACATGTCATCGTTTCACATTATTTCAGACTTTCCTGATGATGATCTGCATGTATTTTAATGATTTATCGCAACTATGATACGAGCTTAGATAGACCACACTCCTGCTATTAACGATGGTCGCCAAATAACGTAGCATTTTAATTACCTGTTTAGGACCTCGGACCAAGCTCTGTCTTCTGCTCAACTGCAAGACTTACTTAAAGCTACGAAAGAAACACATTTCTCCATTCTCAGTACGTTAGAAAGTCAATACCCCCTTGATTCGATTGTTTGGTTTGACAGCTGTATACATTGTTCGTCGCGTTCTTTGGTGTACGGGACTTTGGTATGAAGTAAGTATATGTGCGATCAACAACGTGTGTCACCTGCCAGAGTCACATGTCAGTGTATATAGTGAGACGACATAACCTGAGAAACACCGTCAACTATACAATATTGTACACGTGGCTGGGACACCTACACCATGACAATAATGTATGTTTTATAATGCTATTTCTATAATCCGTACTTTGAACGAAGTCACCAACTTCAGTTTGGAATACACATATAATTTGACATGCAGCATCGAATATAAGTTATTTTAACATAGAAGTTCTATAATACGTTTTAGAAATTATTTTTAAGTACATACGTTCTAGACACAGGTAACTTACTGTATCATTGATAAAGAAAATATGAAAACGAAAAAACATTTTATGTAAAATATATATTTTTCTATAAAGGTATATTTGTTCTAAAGAAGTCAGAATTTCTACAAATCAAAAAAAAAAAAAAAATGACTATCAATATGTTTATAAACTAATTATATTCATATAAAGCAATGCTTAAACTACTTCCATGCCAAATATCATCAAAATCTATCCAATAGTTTAAAAGTTATACTATGAAATGTAGATACTGTATCGAAACCGATCGCTGTGGTGCATTCAACACAAATCTAGTGCAGTGACTATATGGCCGTCTTCAGAGAGTGTTACACCAGCGACAGTTAAAATAAACGTTTAAGCAATGTATTTTATAATATTATTTATTTATTTATGTCTCAACTTTGTACAACATACAAACATATACTAATATAAAATATTTAAAACATTGCACGAAGTCATTCTGACAAGAATTATAAGAGACAAAGTAAAAGAGCAACACAGATACAATTATGTTACTCTACATACTTAAAAAACATACTAATATACTATATAAAAACATACCAGTACGCTTCCCTATCAAAGAGAAGATACATAGATAAGACATTATTACAAAGACATATTTACATATGTAAGACCAAGGAACAGCTGTTAATCTTTAAAGTAAAACCGAATTAAAAGTGGGATTAAAAAAAACTGAACAAGAAAAATGAGTTCTAATGCACAGTAATTAAAAAATGGCTTATGAAAACGATTATCACCCCGGTCAGACCGTGGATGAACTGATTAACAGCTGCTTCTTGTGTATGGAGATAAAATCATATACACTTTTATCATAAATAATATAGTCATTATTTACAGAGGTAAATATTTCTACTATTTAAAATATCATGACAGGTTTTGGCACATATTCTAGTAACTGCATGATTCGTAAAAATGAACTTAAGTTTTTCTTGATCAGAAAATAAATTAAAATCTGAGTTAATAGACACTGCTTTCTGCAATAATATGAAGTTAATTTTAGGCTTACATTCACCCCATAACATTGTTTGTGTAAGCCCCCATCCTTTTATAGGTGTTCAGAGTCTTCAGGAACTGGGTCTTCTTCGTATCCTCTAATAACATAAAATGACTAACATTTGATTTGTCTGTAGTATAACTTGACCAGATTTAGTAGGCACTCCGGACATATTCCGTGCACATTTCGGACAAAGTCGGTGCAAAAATAAAAAACCTTTCCGATAAATACCGACTACGCTTAAGGAAAATAATACATGCTTCTGAAGTTTAATGAGTGCCTACTAAATCTGGTCAAGCTATAGTCACCCAGCTGGGGCTGGTTGTGGTGAGAATATTAAGCAATAAACATAGCCGACATACCAGGACATCACTAATACAACATTATATTCATCGACCACACCAACTTTATACAGGCTGTTAAAAAAGATTGTTCTCAAAAATTAAATTCATACAAAAAATTATCTGAGCTAAATACGCAGTCTACAATTTTAATGTCTCACTCAAATAGCTTCATTTCATACCATACTTAAAGATTAGAACAATAATAGAACAATATGGATTTTAATCTTAAAATTTGGAACTAAATCATCGAGAACAAACATTTTGAACAGCCTTTACCTGTTGTCTGAGTAACCAGTTGATTAGGGAAACATTCGGCAATGTATCCTCCTTATTAGGGGTGCTTCAATACACACATACAACTAATAGGATCGTACCTGTGGACATATGTGAATATAGACAAGGTGAAAAGTTCGCCCAGTTTTCAAGCTATCTATATATACGATGTTAGTTAAGGTATGCGGTTGATTAAATAATGATGAAGCCTTGCAGGTGTCCAGCTTCACTCTTCATATATCTCCTAATGGCCTGCATGTATTTAAACTATTCAGATCTTACACCCCATTAACGGTACAGACATAGTCCCGATAGCTTTGGTAACTAAGTGGTAGAGTGTCCGCCTGGAGTGCGGGGCTTATGGTTATACTTATAGTACACAGTCCAAAAATTAATATATTTTGCATGTTTAATTGTTTAATTCTATATGACTCGATGATGCCGAGCATAGTCTTTATTTGCCAGTCAGCATTTTGCTGAAATATGGCAGGCATATGTGTGTCTCCGCCGGGATTTGAACCCGAGTCGCCCGGTAAGGCGGCAAGTGCGCTAACCATTGATAGCGAAGTATTAGAACATCCGCCTGGAGTACGGGGCTCACCGGTCTACTTACAATACAGACATAATTATATACAAATACATTTTACATGCACAAGATTCAAGATTTATTAGATATGTACCAAAATAGACTATATAACAAAGCATAAACATGTATACATGTCTCGTCAGTCTTGATGGTTAAGCGGTAGATGGTATGTAGGGAGTGCGGGGATTACTGGTTCCAGATCCCAGACTGTGTCATGTAAACGACGAGTAACCAGTAACTACTGATTGCCATGCTTGTCTCCTATCATAAAAGGGAAATTCATTATTTCTTCCACATGTCATATTCAAATAAAAAGAATGTTGCTGCATTACTACGAGTATAATCCAATACTGTGTCGGGTGTACTAGTACATGGGTACAGTATTCCCGCTATGATATAAACAGACACGTCAGTCTACAAACATTAAATTATGTTCCAACATGGTAGAATACACTAGCATGTTGTTATACATAGGTCAGTGGGTACTGTAATCTCTACCACCTTTAGGTGGTCGGGGAATTTTGTATATAGTTCAAACTGCCTGACATTTGACACGAGACCGCAAAGCAATGGTACGGGTAGACACAGTACGATACCCGAGCACAGTAACTATATAGAATTACAATCATAATTTGAGAGATTTCAGTTAACACTCAGTCTCATTTTGATCACCTTGTCCTTTATCCATTGTCATTCTATCCTGGTATTTTTGTGATAGGTTCATAATTGATAGTAAGGTCATTGGAATTTTTAAGTGCTTTACGTTTAACACTGGCAGAGTTATTTGCCACATTCTATACAATACTATGCAATACGCGGTATTCATTCCTACACCAATGGAGTGTGTTTCCTATGCATAGTTTCCACACAGTTTCATGCCCACTGTCTATAACTCTTTACATTTGCCAAGCAAATACTTCATCTTTATGTCTTATATGGTCGTCTTGAATAATTTCTCAGCTAGTCTAACATCTTCTTCAAGCAACTGGCAACTTTTCTGCATTTGGGGACATTTAGCTGTTACAGATTCAACGTACAATTCAGAAATGTCCTTTAAATCACGTCCTAAAGGACATTGAATCGTCAACGTGAATGAAATGATCATTTCGAAGTGAAATAACAAAAAACAAATGGTAATCCAGACCATACATTTTAAAGCAGTTAAAGGTGCGGCCCGTGCCCGAACGGTTAGCGGACATTTGCTTTTCATTTGTTCCAAACTAGAGATGAACTGGTTGGGCGCCCCGTCTCAGTCGAATGAAAAAATTAATACAGCATTTAGAAATGATTCAAGAGGGATTTGACTGTTGGTGAATGGCACATATAATGATCTTGTTTTGTAACATAAAATATTTAGTCACCCATATTTCAGAGTAAACTAATACTTGCTTCGTTATTCTAAATACATATTTCATTTCCTGAATGAAATAAATGCACCAGACGACGGTCATAAAATTTAACCGAATTTTATTCATTATAATATTGCAAATTCATTTTGGAATGAATGTTTACGATATGTCAATAAGTTGACGACTTACGCATAAACCACTGTATACCGCTAATTGGTTTCATATTTCAATGTGATTTCCCCATATTTATTGCTCGGACATCAGTGAATTATCACCGTTTATTTGAATTTTCGTTTAAAATCATTTCTATTGTGTAAAGTTGTTAAAACTTTCAAAATATATTTACACCAACTATAAGTATGGTAACGAAATACCGGTAAGTACAAATAGCAGACCAGGTTTCGAGCCATTGACCTCTGGGTTAGAGCCCAGTACGCTTTCACCATACCCATCTATGGAAATATGACAGTTAAATCCTATGTTGATAACGATCTGGCTGATTATAAATACCCCAATCGGGAAAAGCATCAAGTCGTTAATATTTTAGTACCGAGTCCTACTAAAGTTTTTATGTCTTAATATTAATGTTGGGTATATTCATAACATCTTTTTTGAAACTGGTCTGTGTTTTTTGTAACCCATATCTGGGATGTCAGCCTATTTGTAGACACCTCAAACGTTTTGGTTCGAGCACCGGTGCAATCCATAATATAAGACTATGTGATCCCGGCTAACCAGGTAGGCATATACAGCATCTGAACACATAAGTGATCGGGGGCCTTATTCACAAACATTGTAAGTCTAAAATTCAGACTTAGACTTTACATTCGCTCTCATTTTGTACATGTACAATGTATGTGCATTTACCAATTAGAATTTTAAGTATTTTGAAATTAATATGAAAGAAATAGCGAAAATAATGAAATAATAAACATCGTTTTAAAATACAAGGTACAATGTTGTCTGATATCTTTAATGGGGTATGAAAATCCTCAGGCCTACGAAATTATATCACAAACTATAGCTGTGCCTTCCCTTGATATTTCAAACATTCAAAATAAAAGACAGACAGTCTTGAAATTGTCTTTTATATTGAGTAGGTAAAACATTAGGGAAGTCAAAACTGTAGTTTGTGATATAGGCTAACTTTGTAGGGCTGTGGAATATGAGATAGTGTTCTGGGTTCTGGGTTCTGATTTGTGGTACAATTGTGTCAGGAGCCCAGCGATTGACCTGGGTAACCACAATTTTAAATATGGGGGGGGGGGGCAGTCTGCCCAATATTTAAATGTTACTGTTTAATGCGTTGAGATGTCAAGTTTCAACTTTTCAAGTTTTATTTCAAAGCTAGGCCCATGTGGGCATCAGCATAAACAATCAATACAACATTTAAAAAAAGGAACATAGCAAACACACATACTTATGCAGATTTATAAACTAAACAATCTATTATTAACTAAATGACTAGAAGTGAAGATAAAATGTCATAATATAAATACAGACTGAAATGAGTATTTTATGCTAAGAATTTGAGTTTTATACTCAGTTATAGTTTTACACTAGAAGGTGGTAAACATTATTTAACAATATGCATTATTTTCTGTGCAAAAATGGACAATTTTATACTAGGTAAGATCTATATAATAAGTATTTTGAAACAAGAGTTGTAAATCAAACATATTGGCTCTTCTTAATACTGTTGGCAGGTATTTTCTGCGGTCATTGTTAAAATGTGGACACTCAAAATTATAGTGAAACTCATCCCCTAAACTAGCATTATCGGGACAGAGATGACAATATCCAATATTCTGCAAATCCAAGATAACAATATCCAATATTCTGCAAATCCAAGATGACAATATCCAATATTCTGCAAATCCAAGACGACAATCGCCAATATTCTGCAAATCCAAGATGACAATCTCCAATATTCTGCAAATCCAAGATGACAATATCCAATATTCTGCAAATCCAAGATGACAATATCCAATATTCTGCAAATCCCAATTCATGTAAAGCATTATTAACATAAGTTATCCAGGGGGAATGGTATTGCGGTATTACTTTACTTAGCTGTATGTCTAAACTGTTCACTACAGTGCTTAACAAAAGAATATAATCATTTTGCGAAAGCAATGATATTATTTCAGATGCACAGTTCGGTTTCAGAAAAGGGCGCTCAACAGTGGATGCCATATTTATTCTAATGTCACTAGTGCAAAAATATTTAAATGAAAATAAACGCTTATATGTTGTTTTTGTTGACATGATGAAGTGTTTCGATTCTTTTTATAGAAATGCACTTTGGTTGAAATTATTTAACAGCGGAATTCAAGGCAAAGTATTAAGAATTGTCAAGGACGTGTACCAAAAAGTTAAATCCTGTGTTAAATCGTGTTCCACAATCTCAGATTACTTTGCATATGCTGTCGGTCTTCGTCAAGGTGAATTTATGTCCCCTTTGTTATTTTCCCTTTTTGTGGAAGATTTGGAACTTTACTTACAAAATTATACAAATTCTGGCGTACAAATTGGCGATATTTTATTAATATTGTTATTATTTGCTGATGACATGGCTATTATAGGAAAATCACCAGAAGAATTGCAATCTCATTTAGACCGTTTGAATGTATATTGCAATACTTGGGGCCTAACTGTAAATACAGCAAAAACAAGAATTATGGTTTTTCGCAAGCGCGGTAGGTAATTACCTACAGAAAGATGGACCTATAATAACCAAGTCATACAGGTGGTTGACGAGTTCAACTATTTAGGAACAATTTTACTTATACTGGTAACTTCGGTGCTAACATAGAGCATCTTGTTGGTAAGGCCTTAAAATCTTTGAATGTACTTTTATATAAATGTTATGACTTTGATTTGAAACCTAAGACACTTTGTATGTTATTTGATGCTTTTGTTCTACCGGTACTTAATTATTCATCAGAAATTTGGGGTTACACCAAATCTAAAGAGGTAGAGAGGATACATTTGACATTTTGTAAGCGCCTTTTAAAGGTTAGAAGTAATACATGTACAGCTGCTGTCTACGGGGAACTTGGTAGGTATCCTCTCTATATTCACCGCTATGTACGCATTATTCAATACTGGCTAAAAACCACGAACACTAATAATATAATGTTACGTTCAGTTTATAATGAAGCTGTGATTGATTCGGATAAAGGCCGTCAAAATTGGGTTTCGAATATTAGAAGAATTTTAAACAATTATGGATTCACGTATGATTTCGAAAATGCTGCTACAATTAATAAGACGTTATTTTTATCTGAATTTAAAAGAAGAGTGATTAATTGTTTTAATCAGGAATGGTGTAGGCAATTGCACAGTCCGGTTTTAATATTATACAAAGAATTTAAACCAGTACATGAATATGAATGCTATTTAGACGTATTGCCAAAAAGCCTTAGATTTTATTTTTGTAGACTTAGACTGTCAGTACTTCCATTAAGAATGCAAACGGGTAGATGTGCACGTAATCGTGTAAATAGGGAAGAAAGGTATTGTTTATGTTGCAACCAATTAGATTTAGAAGCTGAGTTTCATTTTGTTTGTATATGCTCATGTTTAGCGCCATTATATCGGCATTTATTTTTACCAACGTCCGTCCGTTTACAAATTTATTGAGTATTTAAATTCCTGTAACAAAAACGTTCTCATTAATTTGTCTTTATATATTAAGGAAGCTTTGTTCTTGCGAGCAACTATATTGAATGTTTAATTATTGTTTATCCTCATCTACAACTGTATTTTCCATCAATTGTTTTGTTATATTTGTTTGAACTTTCTTTGTATATAGATCACGTGATTATTGTATATTATGTAAATATGTATGTGTATCGGACGATGTACTTTGTACAAGTCCTAATAAAAATATGTTCTGTTCTGTTCTGATACACATTGTGAGGATCAAGTTCAAACATAAGTCAAGCACTGATCAATGTATCATGGCATACCCGTCCTTCAAGGGGAGATTACTCGTTATAAATTCCATAATAACGTGTATTGATTTACTTCCCGTCGTTGAACATTTGACATGTTTACTTTTTTTCATTGAATGCGACTATACACACGGTGTTAAATCTATTTAACTCCCGGTTATCACAAGAAATCGTATACACTGAATTATACAGTCTCCCAATTTATCATTCAGTGTCCGGAAATTACTTGTGCATTTGCTTGCTATGAGCCATATGAGTTGATGTATGTACACGGTGCACAATCACGTGGTTTGTGACGTCACATTTTGGTATCGCGAACAGTAATTTTGGTAAATGAACGCCCGATTTAACCAAGAAAAATCGCCGTAAGTATTTATTTACGCATGTTTTGAAATTATCATTTGTATGTTGCAAGTCCTTATATCAATGCATACCCCGACAACCACGAAAATGTCCCGGTCTGCTCTAGTTTTAACGGATTTGCGGCCAAACTGATAAAAAATCTCAAAATTGGTGATGGTATTACTGACAGCAGATTCAAGAACACCATAAAACCCGGTTTTCCTTGCCAGAGTCTTCCAAAGGCATTATCTGTTAGTACTTTATGCCTACAAACAGCTGATGACTGATTGTTTTGTTCATTAAAGCCGCTATTTCCAACGTAAAATGGGATTTAAAATAATGCTATTGCAGCACGTTATGAAAGTTAAATGATATTGCAACCAGCGGAAAAGTATGCTCCAATATGGTTCTGAACCAAGTGTTATTATGGTCAATTAGCCATCCGTATTGTGGTCATTTCCATAAAAAAATAACGATAGCTGTAGGCCAAACCAAATCATTTCTTCGTTTAGCGTCGGGTAGGTTAAGGCATCTTGGGAAGGAAAAAACAACAAAGTTTATAACGTCTTATATTTTCGAACTCCATTGATATATTGATTTTGAATTTCATACTTATCATTCGTGTTCACCATCATGTCCCCAACCCCTACACAGCAGTAGGATTCACACCAAACAGTTTTCAGTTATTGCAGTAGGTTATTATGATTGGTAATGCTTGGTTTTTTTAGCTATATAATAATGAACAAAGAAGTCGTTTAATTTCTTGGTGTTTTTCGAGTGTTTTGTTTTTTGTCTCAGTATAGCTAGATAGGTTTCCGAACTTAGGGTGGACGCTTAACGAAAATACAATTTGATATGGCCTTACTATCAGTATAATGTACTTTAATTTGAAGTTCGATTCTTACAGGAACCACGACTTCGACCTCCCTAAGCGAACCCGTGTTGTATGCAGGAAAAAGGTCACTACCATGAGCATTGACAGGAATGCGGTAAAAAAAGGTTCCCTTGGTGTTCGGAGGGACAGCAGTGCCTGGCGAAATGGAAGCAAGATTCTCCCGACGATGAGAATGGGGCTTGACAATGATGCACGACACATATATGCGTCTACATGAACACTATAATATGACAGCAAATTTTCTCAAAACAGACAATTCAAAATTGCCTGCGGAACGACTTTGAAACGCCATTGTTGGATATTTCGTGTGTTAGCAACAGGCCTTTAAGGTTAAAATTATGATGATGTGATCTCGACTTTTCTGACAAATAAAGATTCAACAAAGACAATTAAGAGGTTTCATTAAGATTTGATTTTAATATTCTATAAAAACCTGTTACTTCATTCATAATCATACGTTAGCAAAATAAAAGTCATTTATAATAAATAATTTTGTAATGTGGTATATTAAATGACGTCAGGAAAATTCGTTCTTCGGAAAATTCAGAATAGTACGAACGAAATGGTGTTTATTAAAAAAAAAATTTGTACTACAATACATTCTCTATTGACTGGTGGTGCTTATGTCCACTTTATTTAGTTTAAGCAAATTTAAAACTAGAACGAACTTTCAAGACGTTCTTTTGTTATAAGACAAAACAATTAATGCCAGAATTGTGTCATCGATACTATCTTGGTGTTCATCAATACACGCCCAATACACGATTAAGAGATTAGTTTAGCCAATTATTTCAAGTTTAACCAGAACTTGAGTTTTTAATAATGCTGTAATTAATTACAATAATTATATGTTTGTTTTCACAAATGATCTCATTCATAGTTTTAAGGTTTGCTACATATATGATTTAGCAAGTTTAAGTTGAAGGTGTATTGGACCGAGGATCGGTTTCTGATAGATTATGCCATGTGTTGCATCATTTTGGTTGTGACATCAAATACATAATGGTGTAAGATTTGACTGTACATTCGTGAACAACTAAATTTGTATTGTACAATATTCAATTCTGGCATTAATTAAATCACAGATTGTTGTAAATCACAGACAAACTATAAATAATAATTAAAGTTACAAAAATTATTATTTTGTATTTTGTCGACCGCTCATTTATCTAGTTATATGCCATACTGCGATCTTCTGCATGGCTATGCATATGTTCAGTCAATTAAAAACGTGGAAGTGCGTGATGGTTACAAATGTCACAACAGAATGTCCGCTGATTCTTCTCCCTTTTCTCATGGGCCTTTAAGTCGTAGTCAGTAGAAAACGTCTTACCACAGGTCGGACAGACGTGCATTTGTGTTGCAGCATGTTCATTGCACCTGAAAGATAATGGAATTAATGCAGACGTTCATAATAGTATTATCTTCATTATGTACATGTATGGGATCGTGCCGGGTGTGAGTTTAGCCATTTCAGAGTTTATACATGTGGTTAACGGCAGTTTTATGTTTTGTGTTCCTGTAATTAAAACAGTGTTCTACGTATAGTACCACGGGCCCAAATGGCAATTAATACTATTTCGTAATAAACAATAATGTTTAGCTTCTCATAATGTACCCATATGTGGAGGAAAACCTGAAACTCAATCGAACCCGAAGCTTTTCAAACCATCTTCATTTCATATATATAATGTACAGGTATTCTTCAGCTAACTATTTGAGATAATACTATACTGGTTGCAACATCATTTAACTTTCATAACGTGCCGCAATAGCATTATTTTAAATCCAATTTACGTTGGAAATAGTGACTAAATGTACAAAACCATCAACCATCAGCTGTTTGTAGGCATAAAGTACCAACAGATGATTCCTTTCGAAGACTCCAGCAAGGAAAAGTGTTTTATGGTGTTCTTGAATCTGCTGTCAGCAATACCATCACCAATTTCGAGATATTTGGTCAGTTTGGCCGCAACTCCATTAAAACTAGAGCAGACAGGGACATATTCGTGGTTGTCGGGGTTATGCATTGATATAAGGACTTGCAACATACAAATGATAATTTCCAAAAATGCGTAAATAAATACTTACGACGATTTTTCTTGGTTCAATCGAGCGTTTATTTACCAAAATTGCTGTTCGCGATACCAAAATGTGACGTCACAAACCACGTGATTGTGCACCGTGATGTAGCGTACCAAGCAACGATACTGTGATTCGGTTTATACCGCCAGTCGTTAATTAATTCTCAAACTTGTTGAATGTGGCAAAGGGATAATGGAATTATGTTCCGATGGTGATTGTACAAATAATAAGTATATACACATGGCTCATATTTTGATGCACATATATATGCCTTCCGAATTTATATAGGTATTTTTTTTTCTTTTTTATATGCTTGATCAATAACTGTTATCAGTTGTAATTTAAAACAAACTAAATTTCTACATTAAAACATATTATGCACAGTGAATGCTAACTAGCAAACATACTTATAAGACAATGATATAAACTGTCTGCAAGGCGGATGACGACGACAACTATGCATAAAGACAACTAGATTACCACTCACTCACTTTATTATAAATAAAAACATAAACAAATATATAACTTCTTCAAAGTGGCAATAAAAGCCAGCCTTCAAATAGCAATGTGTAACTTTGTTACAGAAGTAACCATTAACGACATTTTCACCCACCTCTATACAACGACCAAACTTTGTTATTTACAATGGGTGATTGAGTCAAACACACACTACTCGCAACATGTTACTTACTTACTTACTGCCCATTATGCCTTCTCGCAACATGTATTTAGCTAGTATTATATGTCTATAACAATTGAATGTGGAAATTTAGTTTGGAACGATCACGCATGTATGGAACGATCAATAACAATTATTCATATTAATTGAAAACCAACTAAATTTCTACCTTAAAGTGTATAGAGCTATATCTAACGGTCATTCAATGTCAAAATAATTACTTGCATCATTTTTAGTATGATACTAGACTACCTTAATTGCAAATTAAAACTTTGGATGGGTTCGTGTACTTTGATGCAATCGTCGGAAAATAGACGATTTTTATAATTTCAACCGTCGACTTAGGGTGTTTTAGAATACTTTTGTTTGAAAACGGACAGTTTGCATGTCCAATAAATCACAGAGAGAGTTTCTGTTGAAGCTAACGCTAAAAATGATCTAATGGATATAAAAGCATAAATGTTTTTCAGTTTTTGAATTTTTTTTTTTTAATATATCGTCAGATATAGCACTATACACTTTAAATGTTTTATGCACAGTGAAGGCTTAGTTGTAGCATACATATAAATTGTGAGAAGACTATGGTATAAACTGTCTGCAAGCCGGATGACGTCGACAACTATGCATGAAGACAACTGGATTACCACTCTCTATATTACATATATCGTAAAAAACTTCTACCAGACTCAGTACAACGACCACACTTCGTAATACACAGTGGGCGTTGTTCATGACAAATTTATTCCACATTTCATTGAAAACTATCGTATAGTAACTTTCTTTAATTGAATAAATTAAAGTTAATCTCTGCATTTCCAATTAGTATCAATGTTTAATAAGTCAAATATACACACAATAAAAACTTAACCACAAAATGACAATAATGGGACACGGGGCACCCTGGGACACGGGGCACTCTGGGAAACGGGGCACTCCGAGACATGGGGCACTCTGGGAAACGGGGCACTCTGGGACACGGGGCACTCTGGGAAACGGGGCACTCTGGGACACTGGGAAACGAGGCACTCTGGGACACGGGGTTTAGGATATACTTAGAGTGCATTGATTTTAATCTTAATTATACCGAAGACTCACTTTATCAAGTTTCAGGGATGGCAAGGTATACAATACATGATAGACGGGGTAATGTCATGTATCTATATCTATGTTAATAGTTAATAATGTTGAGCTGTATGTCGCCTTTAAATTGCAATCGAAAGAATTGTTAGGTTATGATCTCTTTGAAAATGTTGGTGCAATATAATGGTTGGACGAAGTTGGAGTACAGTATATGTGGGGCACTCTGGGACAGGGTAAACTGGACATGCAAACCAACATACGTTTGATATGTACGAGTAGATAACCCCAGTCACCGCAAATCGTAATAACTTTATCATAATAAAAAATGTTCTTTTTGGTATGCTAATGGCATCAAATAACAGTAAATAAACTATATCTACATCGAAATAATTATTTCATAAAGAGTAAAACATTAGAAAATGCAGATATTATATTTTTAATCTCCTTTTCGTTAGAAAAAATCCTTTTCGTTAGGATAAGTCCTTTCGTGTTTTAGTCATAACAACTCATTCTGCATTCTGATCACCTCGGTTTTTATCCAATGGTGTATTTACCGGAGACAAACGGAAATGGCCGAGCTTTTACGATTGCTCATTCTGATCACGTCGGTTTTTATCCGATGGTGTACCGGAGACAAACGGAAATGGCCGAGCTTTTACGATTTGGTGTCACACCGGTGAATTTTCTGCCATTGAAATTAATGCAAAATGACCCAAATTCGCATCTCTCCCTCCGTTTCACTGACATTCCGGGTGATTTTCTGTGGCCGTTTCCATAAAAAGCAATCCCTGTTATCCAAAATAAGCTGGAGAAAATGGCATGTCGATAGTTTCGTTTTCGAGCTACTGCAGGGATTCTGGAAGGACAACGCTATTTTCCATGCCTCAAAAGCTGACTTGACCGAAGCACACATACATTGTCAGTCTTCAGCCAGGGAAAGATAATTCAGAAAAATATCAATTAAACACTCTTAAAAGTTAGCATGCAGGTCATATTTGATCTACATTCATGTAATTTGGTCATCAATCAGCATTTTCCACATTAAAACAGTGCTTCCACAGACATATATCAAATTTCTGAAAGGGACTATTTTAGTGACACCATTTATAACACCTTTATCTTGGACACCGGAACATATACATTTGGTGTGCTCTTGACTCTATTCTTAAGCAGGTGCGCTAAAAACAATTTTCCAAATTTAGTAACACTTAATTGGAAGTGACGTCACTGGAAGCCATTATTACACAAATTGAACCGACCGACTGGGAAGTGACAGCTAAATTTGACAGTTCTTTGTTTAAACTAACGCCACTTGGTAAGTTTGTGTTTCATAATATAAACAAGGTTTTTTAACTTCGAGCCACACCCATATTTTAGAACCTTATGTGAGTATGCCGTTGATTTATCTTCCGTTGAAATATGCTGGATTTAGGGAGTGGGACTCGAACGTGTGGATTAGTGAGTGGGTGGAGTTCGGAATCTTGTTTGTGTCGGAATTGTTGATGTTTTGCTTATATGTACTTTGTAGGGCGTAGTTTTGTTCGTTTTTCTGAAACTATCAGATAATTTCAGACCGTTTGATATGTGAAAGTAAATTTTTATTTTTCCTCATTGTTTTTTGTTTTCCTGGATTTTTATGATCATTGTTCACATTCCTTCATTCAACCCAGGATCTTCGTAATGGTCCAGTCTGCTTGCTCTGACGTGGCTCTATGGGTATTAGTAATTTACAATTAGATTAATGCACTGGTCAGTACAGACTAACAGAGGAAGCTGGAAGGATCGAAGGTAAAAAACATGGCAGTGGCTAGGATTACGGTACCGTAATCCTAGCGAGTCCTAGCTAGGGCTGTCTAAAAAAAAAGCCTTGCATGACCTTTGAATTATATTTTAAAAACGCATACAGTATCAATTGTTTACACTATTCTAATTTTATAATATTCCTGATGACATGCAAAGAGTAATCAGTTACAAATTAAAATACATAATTTTTTTTAATAATTAAGAAACTAAATATGACTACGTATCACTACGCGCTGTCACAACGTAGATCCAGTAGTAGGCTATGTAAATTGTGAATGAACAAACGATTTAGCTACTTAATGTTTATTTCGAGGACCGAATGACGAACAAACATATCAGATCTACTACCAAAATTAGCAACACAATTGGTTTCGATCATGACAATCAATTTCAACAGAACTACATTTGCGTATTTGACCATGTACATTAATTAATTTATAAACATTTGGACCGCCTCTATTTTCTTCCCCTGCAAAGACAAAATATTAGCAAAGTAAAATTCCAAGCATGATATTCTGATATTTCTATTAATTTGTCAATGAATATACCAATATTTGTATAATTTAACGCTTAATTGCACTCGGTATAAAAACTTCCGTAATTCTAGACAGCCCTAGCTAGGACACGCTAGGATTACGGAACTTCCGTAATCCTAGTCTGTGAGTCTTGGATTACGGTACCGTAATCCTAGCCACTGCCAAAAGACATTGCAGTAACTAGAGTTCTGTTCTGGTTACTGGAGAAACTTGCGTAAGGCCAAAGGGCTCACTGAAGGCGCCTGCCAGACAAGCTTGCTTTTTCTTGACGTCAGGGATGTTCTTTTAAATGATCTTTTAAATTGAAGTTATATATCACAATACAAATTACAATTTCAGTGCTCTACAGACAACTGACCATGACAAATTGAGTTGTTCGAATTTTAAGTTCAGTTGTCCCAATTAAAACAAGCAGTAGTCCGGTCGCGTTCATAACTAAAGGCCACATTATGTTACTAAAGCGTTTCACCATAGGTAGCCCTTTATGTGAGCTCAAGACAAGGATATATATGCTCTTCAATTCAGGAAGCTACATACTGTTGTCAATGTAAATCATAATATCATATTGTAGTTCATATGTTGAATTTGAACTTATCCAAGTCAGATTCCGACTGCAAGTTGACACTACCTAGTAAAGTTTGTTCTGTATATAATTCTATGTCAGTGTGCTGATGTTGCAAGTATGCACTGAGCTGTGGTTGTGCTAAATACTAAGTGGCTAATCACACTTTTTTTTTAGTATTTAGTATTTTGGTGCAATCAATCACTAAATGATTCTTCTACATGTTGCATTATATGTTTGACAGATGCCACACTTTACTACAGTACTTAAATAACAATGGAAAATGATTTTAATTTATTATTGATAGCTAGTAGCCAATAATACTAAAGAAACATAAACATAATCAACCAAAACGAACTTGTCCGAAAATGCGTACGTATCCGAAATCGGGTCACTCGCGTGTATCTCGTCGTCTTATTTCCGATCATTTGTGATCTGTACCAGTTAATTAATGAGTCTTTAGTCATCAAGATATATTAAATACTTAATTATGATGTGAAATTGAAATAATACTGCCGTTGCGTCCTTGGCAAACCTGTTTTATGCGTCACGAAGATATAGAAGTTATATGTCCAAAAGTTCCAATTAAATATACAGTAAATTACTCTCGGCAACCCGTGACAAATAACTCGCTGATTTTCAATAATATCGTGTCAATTACTCAAATTTGATACACACAAATATCGAACACATTATGACATCAAAGACGCCGCTCTCTTACTGAGTTGCCGCACGGTGCGTTTTGATGTTGTTAGATCTTACAGTAGAGCGGCGCCGACTGCTTCAAAAAACCTTGACCGAGATTTTCGCGGGTGGTGTCGATTGCTTGCTAATGTTTTACTCTGAGTTGCAAGTTCGTTGGATTACTGTAATATTTCTATGTAGGAATGATTTTTGAGGAATATACGTGCATTACAGGTATCTGATGATTTTCATTATTGATACGTCTTTTAGTGACATATTTTAATTAATTACTCGTCAATATTGCGCACGTGCGCGGTTGCACATAGACTGTCACGGTACCAAATTTTATCCAATCAAATTTTAAAAGGCGGAGCTTCGACGCGAGTTTGCATTTGTTTGTTGGTCTTCTTAATGAGCTATATGTATTATGTAATACTAAGCACCTTCAATATATAAACATGATATTTCAATTGCGAGTGTAAAATGTTTTCACTGTAAAAGTCTGGTACGGTAGAGCAATCAGACACCGCTTAACCACCAATTATTCCAAATGTACCGATAACATGGTGGCTCCCAAAAAAGAGCTGAATGTTTTTTATTTGAAAGTTGCACAACAACGTGATACCAGGTTAACTGAATCCTTCGTCAGCACCTCAGAAACTATCAAATATCAGTCCGAGAGAAACGGTTGCATTGTGTTCTAACTAGTCCAGTCATTTTAAATTTTAACCTCAAACTAATTGCAAAACAAACAGTTGTGTGTTTATATGGTGCGTAAAGCTATCCTTAGCAATGTACAAAATGTCCTAATTGAATATTTGTGGGACTTTTTGAGATATTTACAAATATATTCAATTGTCACATGTTTTCGCGATATTTGTCACTTTTGATGTAAATAAATCTTGACTTGTACCAGTAACTTATTTTTACATCGTGCTTAGAGGTCGCAATTTTGGTCTGATTTTTATGAAACTTGGCAGCAATGATCATCGTAAGCTAATCTAGGTTAAATAAAATTTTGAGTTAACCGGAGCCAAAATCTAGGTCACTAGGTCAAAACATAGAAAAAACAAGATATAGTCACCAGGGGTCGCAATTTCGACCTTACACTTGTGAAGTTTAGTCACAATGATCCCCTTACAAAAATCAAGGTCATGTATGAAACATGGATTAACCTGAGTTAAAAACTAGGTCACTAGGCCAAATTATAGAACAAATCTTTAGAATGCACCCTTTTTACATAATCTTTATGAAACTATGTCACATGGATCATGAAGACAAAATGTAGGTCAAATTCAATATTTACTTATCATGAGTTAAAACTAGGTCACTAGGTCAAATAATAGAAAAACCTTCATGCGCCAAAAATTCGCATTTATTATTGTAACCTATTGATCTAATTTTGACCCAAATAACTCAATAACATACTTGTCTTAGATGTTTTGATATGAGCATTGTGACCAAGTTGCATAAATATTACACCAAAATTGTGAATTTTGTACCTACACAACGTTTACCTTTGATTTTAACTAGCGACCTACTTTTTGACCCCGGATGACCCAATTTATAACTTTGACCTATATTTTATTGATATTGTTATTGTGACCAAGTTTCATAAATATAAGGTCAACATTATGACCTCTAGCGACTACACAAGGTTTTGCAACAATTTGACCTAGTGACCTAGTTTTTTACCCTTGATCATCCATTTTCAACCTTGGCCTAAATTTTGTTCAGATGATCACTCTGACCAAGTTTCGTAATCATAGAGTCAAAATTGTGAATACAAATGCAATTGTGGACGAACAGACATAGAGAACAATCGCTATTTCTCCAGAATCGATAGACATTTTGTATATTTTCTGTATTGTATACTGTCCAAACACAAATATCCTTTTTCCATAAGACACACATGTATACAACACATGATATGTGTAAATTTTAAACAAATTGGATTAATATTAAAGAAATGAATAAAACTTTTGTTTCCCCTTCCAAGTGCTATTTTGAGTCATTTCGCGACATTTGAATGGGTAGTATACCAACACGTAGACTGGCAAATATATGAAAAGTAATTTGTCTGATGATAAAATAAATATTTGTATTCGACAGAAGAAGGTTGTATCTTTCAGAAAATATAAGCGTTAAGATGCAATTAGTAAATATTTATTAACGACTTACACAGGAATTACTAGAACTTAAAATTCCCCGTGTAGTATGAAATAAGGAAAATGCTGAAATTGCTACCAAAAGTGACCTTAAACATGTTGATTTTTTTTTATTTTTCCCACTGAACTCGCATATTTGACGTTTTGTCTGTAGTCAATAATAGTCTGTAGATGATGAAAATGCAAAGAAACTCTGTTTTGCAATTTGTTTGAGGTTGACCATATTTTTTAGCTTCAATGACTGGACTAAACTGGCATTGGTTCGCAATGTCTGTATTTAAGTAATAAACAATGAGACTGAAAGTTTCTGCTGTTTGCTAAAATGGGGTTCTTTAATATTTTGATTTCTGGGAGCAAACTAATCTTCATTGGCATTCACTTTTTACATCAATACATGCCAAAGCATATTACCTAAGACCTCAAGGTAAATCCCTTTTCTATGCAGCACATTACTTTGTTCATATTAGTTTATTTGTTAATATCTTATTTTGGTATGTTTTGATTTCAGTGAGAGAGTTTATAAACAACACAGATCATAATGAGGGAGTATAAGTTGGTTGTTCTAGGAAGTGGTGGTGTAGGAAAATCAGCCCTTGTAAGTTTAATTGTTTATACTTGTGTTGAATCATTAATGCCTATTTCTAACAAGTTTTCTTTCATATTCAAATGCCAGTTAATGATGTGACAAGTTTTTCTGCAATTCATAATTAACCATAGCCTGTTCTTTGCCAAGCAACTTCTGGCACCTGATCCATCGTCCACACATGGAGAACATGAAACATGATGAAAGTGAACTAGGAGAAGTATTATAAGTATTGTTTTCTTTCACTAGTTAACTTGTATTATTTAGCTTGATATTCCTCCCCGCAATGTAAGTTGTAAGGGAGGTATACTGTTTTCAGCTTGCGATTCTTGTGAACGGCATTGTCCTCCTACAGTTATGCAGAGTTTCTTTCAACCTCTAACGCATGAAAAACTTAAACCTGGGCTTTTGTCAAATATGGATGAAGGGGTCTTTCACTAAATCTGGGGAAAATTAACAGTTAATTTTGCAAAAGGGAAGAAAAAATCTTGATGTAAATGAAATTTTAGGAAAAAACTGCATGATTTTAATAAAAAATCCTGAGGGGCTTATAAACACCTACTTAAGAAGCAACAAAATCCTGCTTAACATGTAGATCTATAATAATAATAATAATGAGCATGAAGGTTGAAGGAAAGAATTGTGGCTGATATTATTTATGCCAGAATTATGGTCCTGAGTGGGGGTATATAGGATATGTCTGCCAAATAGTGACAGTTCTAGTTTGTGTCACCTGACAGTCACCATGATATCACTTATTTCTAATTGAGACTGATTCCCTCTTGATTCTATGTTTCAGACTGTGCAATTTGTTCAAGGTATATTTGTTGAAAAATATGATCCTACGATTGAAGACAGTTACAGAAAGGTAAAAGTCATATTAACATCATTATTCTTATCTAATAGACGTGTCACAATTTATGTCAGGGGACTTGAAATATTTCTAGAGTCCACTTGTCCATGGACAAGTTGGGCCCACAAGTTCACTTGTCCGTTACTCCGTACCAAAGGAACATTCGGGGATAGTATATTTACAACGCTTCTCATTTATCTTTGAAAGATTTGTAACAATGTGTTATGTTATTGTACAGTTTATGTGTGTACAGTCCATTCAAAGTCAAATGAGAACAGTTGTTAATATAATTTAATATGCTATCTTCCGACAGGTGAACTATGTTTGTCTAGTTTTAACTGGATATACCTGAGTTAACGGTAATTACCGCTCTTTTTATGCCCCCGTATCGATAGATCGGGAGGCATATAGTAATTCACCTGTCCGTCCGTCCTTCCGTCCGTCCAGCCTGGTTAACCCAAATTGACCGTTTCGTCTAGCATTAAAATGGCTTGCTACAAAGTTTTCAAACTTGCATGGATGTTGTATATGACCACTCTCCACGCGCCTGTATCACCTGACTCCATTTTGACCTTCACCTTGACCTAATTTTGGACTTAGACTTATTGAAAGGTAAAATTCTTGGTTAACCCAAATTGACCGTTTCTTCTAGCATTAAAATGGCTTGCTACAAAGCTTTCATACTTGCATGGATGTTGTATATGACCACTCTCCACACGCCTGTATCACCTGACTCCATTTTGACCTTCACCTTGACCTAATTTTGGACTTAGACTTATCTCCCCTTTAGTATTTTTACAATAAAATTTTGTCTGGAGCGTATCTTCAAACCTATTTAACATATTGACTTGAAACTTGAAATATAAATAGATGGCAACATTGACAAAGAACCATAATACGTCTGTCTTAAATTTTGAATTATCTCCCCTTTAGTGTTTTTTATGCCCCCGTATCGATAGATCGGGAGGCATATAGTAATTCACCTGTCCGTCCGTCCGTCCGTTCGTCCGTCCGGCCAGGTTAACCCAAATTGACCGTTTCTTCTAGCATTAAAATGGCTTGCTACAAAGTTTTCAAACTTGCATGGATGTTGTATATGACCACTCTCCACGCGCCTGTATCACCTGACTCCATTTTGACCTTCACCTTGACCTAATTTTGGACTTAGACTTATTGAAAGGTAAAATTCTTGGTTAACCCAAATTGACCGTTTCTTCTAGCATTAAAATGGCTTGCTACAAAGCTTTCATACTTGCATGGATGTTGTATATGACCACTCTCCACACGCCTGTATCACCTGACTCCATTTTGACATTCACCTTGACCTAATTTTGGACTTAGACTTGTCTCCACTTTAGTATTTTTACAATAAAATTTTGTCTGGAGCGTATCTTCAAAACTATTTAACGTATTGACTTGAAACTTGAAATATAAATAGATGGCAACTTGGAGAAGTGCATTGACAAAGAACCATAACTCTGTCTGTCTTAAATTTTGAATTATCTCCCCTTTAGTGTTTTTTTATAGTCAAATTTTGCTCTGAGTTTATCTTCAAAACTATTTAACATATTGACTTGAAACTTGGAATATAAATAGATGGCAACTTGGAGAAGTGCAATGACCAAGAACCATAACTCTGTCTGTCTTAAATTTTGAATTATCTCCCCTTTAGTGTTTTTTTGTAGTCAAATTTTGCTCTGAGTATATCTTCAAAACTATTTAACATATTGACTTGAAACTTGGAATATAAATAGATGGCAACTCCGAGAAGTGCAATGACCAAGAACCATAACTCTGTCTGTCTTAAATTTTGAATTATCTCCCCTTTAGTATTTTCAGAATCAAATTTTGACAGGAGTGTATCTTCAAAAGTGTTTAAGATATTGACTTGAAACTTGGTATATGAATAGATGGCAACTTGGAGAAGTGCAGTGACAAAGAACCATAACATCTATATCACCAGATCACACATGAAGTCGATCAAGGCACTGCTTTCAAATGTGGCATATTCTTTTACCATCATAAGCCCCTTATAGTTCAAAGCCATGTAACACTATCAAACATTTTAACTGAATAATGGCCCCTGATTGACTTAGCTTTTTATGGAGATGGCTTCCACGGGGGCATAAGCGTTTATTGAACGCAGTCTTGTTTCCAATGAGATAGTTCCCTCATTAGTATTACTTATTGAATCGACTTTAACACTAAACAGTGTGTTATGTTATTGTTTATTTCAGCAAGTTGAAGTTGATGGACAACAGTGTATGTTAGAAATTTTAGATACAGCTGGAACGGTACTTACATTTCTTTCATATATACTAATGTTTTGTTGATCAGTCAATATCTCTTGTAAGTTGAGTTTTATGTATTCTTCTGGTTAGAAACTAATTTGAGTACACGACAGGGGCTTACAGTGTAACTTGCATCTGAATTTAATAATTTTAAGTAAACTTTACCATTATATTGGCCAAATACCCATTATTTTGATAGAACTTGGCCCTTCAAACCAAAATCTTAAGAGTCTAATGCACTAGTCAGTCATGTCAAGTACATCCGTGACACAATCTTCTCACTGGTTTTATCCATCCTTTATTTGCCTGAAAATCAGCACTGTTCGAATCCTGAATTTTTTCTAACATTGGTTTCAAGAAGCAATGTTTTCTCTGGAAGAGTTCTGATCAGTTCTTCCTACCATATATTGTGCAGGTTTGCCCTGATCACACTCTTAGTCCTCATACACAGTGATACACTGCTGTAAAAAATACTTACTTATGTAAGATAACCACATTTTTGCCAGCATTTCAACAGTGTTTCATACTCTTGCCTGTTGCTTTCATTTTGATAAGATTGGCTGGCCTGTGTCGTTCTGAGTACTTCTGTTCCCGTTGTTGGTCAAAATATTGACACACCATAATATTTACACGGCATGACCATAACATATTGATTTAAATCCATTTGTGACATCATCAGTGACACAGTATTTGTGTGGTATTTCAGGAACAATTTACTGCTATGAGAGATTTGTATATGAAAAATGGACAAGGTTTTTTGTTGGTATACTCTATAACAGCTCAGTCAACATTCAATGATCTGCAAGATTTAAGAGAACAAATCCTTCGTGTAAAAGACACAGATGAGGTAGGTTTACATATTCACTATATCTCATAGTGTGATACTCATTAAGACAGCAAGATGACTAGAGTGTATTGTATAATAGGGGACTGTATTAGTCAGTATATTCCAGGGGTTAAATTATGGCTATTCTTGTTTCCTGATATATTAGAAGGGATTCCACTGACATTCACAATTGGAGCCATTTGCGAAAGAATTGATTGGCAGCCATTTTCTAATCATATGACTGAAAGTAGTTCAATATGTCACCTTGCTATTTGAGCCTATGTCAGTGGTATATTGCAGTGCATAAAGACTGAGGGGATCAGAATGATGTATTGTAGTTGATGTGAAGGGGGGGGGGGGTAATTGCAGAATTACTATATTACTGATACTGCTGATTGGCAGCTAAAGCTTTGTTTGTTTCAAACGTATAAAGTTCCAAACTTTGTTTTATTTGTCTCATGACTATGATGAAATTGAGAATATCAGTGATAGACATCAAAGTGCCGTTTCCCCCTCTACTCATCTTGCTGAATATATATAAATGTGACAAACTGTTGAGGTATATATAGTGTAACATACCTGCCACTCTGTACTTGTCATTCAGTATTTATTTCAGTGTGTTCGTGTTGAAATAATTGTTACCATGACAAACTTCCCTGTGATATCATCACTTCTATACGGTTGCCATGGAGACTTACATATAAACAAGTTATATGGCATTAACACATCACTACTTGATATCTATTGTAATTATATTCAAAACAATTAACAAATACACACATGCAGTTACGGTATTTTGGAAATATCCAGATTACCAGTGCTATGTGTATCATTAAGAACTAAATCACGGCCTATAATTACAAATTGTCAAACTATTATGTCTAACTCCACTATACTATAGATTGTTTATTTCCAAATCTTGGTTGGTTTTCGTATGTTTTGTTTTTATGTGAAGGGTAGTGAAGGGGCTAGGCTTACATTTTGCAGTCTTTGGTATAACTATGCTGGAACTTCTGTAGTATTTTCACATTCAAACATTCGGTTATATTTTGATTACCGGTAGCAGAATTGTCCACGTCAGTAGACCATGTAGTTATACCATCGAATTTCCCCTGGGTGGGACCCTAGCATGGTGTTTGTATGCATATCATTTTTTCAACCTAAGTCTGCATGTACTGTTTTCGTAGTTGATATTTTACTTTCTGATCTTCCTTGATTTGCATCATAAACAAGATGCCTGTAAGGAGCCTGTTCCTTCAATGTCGGGTTATCTTCATGTGCATTTATATATACATGCTCTCTAATGCTTTCATCAAGTATGTCAATCATTTTATGTGCCTCACCTTTCTAATGTGTATGTTGCCATGGAAACACAATTTTGAACCACCCTGCATTTTCAAGCATTATTCCACACTATATGATTGAAGTGAACATTGAATGATTGAAGCGATTCACGCCTGGCGTGTTGTCAACACTTGTCTTAGTGTTTATACATCTGTGTATGTGTCTGTCTGTCTAAGTATGATCCAATCTGCAACTTTAATAAGTTCATAGCAATGATACATGCTGGTTGATTCAGTGTATTTTATAACATAAAGATGAATAAAGTTCTTACATAATTAACATGCTGCTTGAGACCATTGATTAGCTTCACATGTTATATGTTAAATGTTTCCTTGTTCGGCTACATCACATGTTAGCAACGTTATTTTAACTTGAGTAGGTTGACATTTGATAATGTAGTAATTACTTATTAGTACAAATGTTGGGTGTCCCATGTTTTTATCATTAACCTTATTTCATCACATGTTTAGTAATTAGTTGTGTTACTGTGATCGTTAGTGTCTTATTTTGAAATATTCATGTGTATGTTAATCGCAGTAATCATTTTACGTGACCGATCAGTCTGACATTTTCTGGGCGCATACTTGGATGGCTTTAAAACCGAGATATTTTGACATCGGGAGATTTTGATGCTAAGCTCACGAAATACAAGGAAAACCTGGATTATTCAGGTGACTAGTTTTTTGTTGTAAAGTTTTTGTAGCACTTTGATTATGCCTAGGTGTGTTTTTCTAGCACATAGTAATAAAACTCTAGTAACTTTATTTAAAACTTAATATCTCTCAAATTTTTATAGGAAAGTGTTTACATTTAACACGCAAGTTTGCTCTGTGATGTGTTTGTTTTGTTTTTAGTTTGGAGATAAACTAAATCAAATTTACTAATTATAGAAACCTCATCTCGTGTCATTTCGTACACCGGTTATAAAACAGTAAATATTTTATGTCTTACACACATATTTTGATCAGATCTATTATATCACCAGATTTATATATAAAACACAGAATTGTGTATCATATACTATGGTCTTAATGTCTGTCTCTGTGAAATCTAGATCAAGTTCATAACTGGGTCATCTGGGTTAAAAACAAGCTCACTAGGTCAAATCACAGAAAATACATGGTAACACTCTATAGATCACATTTCTGATTTTATCTGTATGAAATTTAGTCACAACCTGTGTCTATGTCAAATCTCGGTCAAGTTCAAAATTGGGTGTTCTGGTGTAAAAAACTAGGTCACCAGGCTATATCCTGTTATCCAGAAAAACATATTTAGGGTCAAATAATTTGGTCATATCATTACACAAAATATCTGATTCTGCCTAAACTGCATATATTCAGATGAACACTTTAGATCCACCGACCCTCTTGTTTCTTTATTAATTTTTTAGACTGGTAAATTTATGTCCTGAAATTACATATTTAAGAGATAATTTTCAGACACTTGGTGTGCTTCTTGCATGGCTATAGATGCATAGTGCTTACACTAGATGCTCATGTGTTCTTGTGGTATTTGTGAATTAAATATGTTACATTGTTTTCTTTGCACTCTCACCTCTTTCTGTAGATTTTGTTTTCATTACAGTCTTTCTTGTGCTTTTTGGTATTTTGTAACCTCCATTTCAAGTTCATCAGATATAACTACACTACCCATATGTCCTGTTCTTTCTGAATATACTCGTTATACAGAGAGACTATTTGGTTCCATAATCACAAAGGTGCCTTGACTTTCCAGTTCATTGCTGAGTCTGCTTTTGCTCATTTACTACTCATTTACTTGTATATTAATTTTTAGTTCACATTATTATTGTTGTACAGAAGTATAACAGTCGTTGAAACATTTATCAGGTGCTGTATAGGAATAATATTCAATAATGTGTAAAGAATTGGATTGCTTTGATTGCTATGGTTAAGATGTTTTCCCTTGAAATTTTCAAAATGCCACTTTATGACTACCTAGATTCTGTAAGGCTCAAATTGTTTCTAAATTAATGGGTTAATTTTCATATTTATATTTAACCTTCAATTGAGCAAGAAATTATCAAAAAGATCCCTGAGATGCAGCCATATAATTTCATTTAATTATATCACGGTGGGGAATCACATGGTTTCGATGGTAGGAGCCAACACAAAAATGGCGGCCAAATAGCGTCGACTTAACCCATATTTGAGGTAAATATATAACATCGAGACTCGTTTATTTATGGACATTCCGGTCAGCACGCTATGGCTTCTCCACTGAATCTTTTGGTACCCTACTTTCCACGATTGATCCCGTAGTTTCCTCAAACACTTCGATATTGTTCCGTAAAATGACTGAACACTAGCGGGGTAGACCTCAAGATAATGACGATTTTGACTATATTATGATCATATCTCCTTCATATCATCCGTATTTCGAGCAATGCCAATGTGCGAACATTTCGCCAACATTTTCCAACACAATTACCACCAGAATATCATGAAATTTGGTTTACTGAAAAATTTAACAGTCAATTTTCATGAAAGATAGGATCCACGCTATGGGTAGGACACACGATTGAACCTGGGCAGAGCGCATCCATCGTTGCGGTCAGTAGTTTTCTGCGGTTCTATCGATAGGAATGTGCGGACACATAATGTTCATTTATACAAGTATGCTATTAGTCGACAGCTTTCTACGCTTCAATCGATCGCATGAAACGCTTACCAATCAGTTCACTAAGTTGACTGTAACCTTGACATGACGGCCTACTCGATCTGTACTAATTCATCTACAAACAAGTCAGATTATAATTAATATGTCTAATTAGGTATTACACGAAGAATTTCATAACAATGCGGACTAGACAAATAGCGTGAACATTAATATAAGTGGAATTGAACAGCTAGTCGAGTCGTAATTTATTGTTTGAGATATACCAATGTTCGCTGTGAGATATTTGGTAATATTTTTTTATAATTGAAATATTATATTAAATATTTATGGTACCATCATTTTAACCAAATAGTCTTTGCATTGCCGCTGGACGGCTAAAAGTGGGAATATGGGAAGTTATAATTCTGTAGTGGTGGAATGTTGTGGAAAGCTACTGCTAGCTGTGCGATGCTGACGCCTTGAATTCAGTTTTTTCACTCTTTTCCGTCGTCCGTCTGTCGTCGTCAGTCAACAATTGGCTTGTGTACACTCTAGAGGCAACAGTTTTGATCCAATCTTCATGAAACTTGATCAGACTGTTGTTCTCTATGAAATGTAGGGCAAGTTCAAAACTGGGTCATGTGGGGTCAAAAACTAGGTCACTAGGTCAAATCTGAGAAAAATCTTGTGTACACTCCAGATGTCACCAATTTGTTCCAATCTTCATGAAACTTGGTCAGAATGTTGATCTCAATAAAATCTAGGACAAGTTCGAAGGTCAAAAACTAGGTTACTAGGTCAAATCTTATGAAAACCTTGTGTTCACCCTAGAGGTCACCGTTTTGATCCAATCTCTTCATGAAACTTGGTCAGAATGTTGTTCTCTATGGAATCTTGGCCAAGTTAAAAATTGGGTCATGTGAGGTCAAAAACTATGTCACTATGTCAAACCTTAGCAAAACCTTGTATTCACTCCAGAGGTCATGTTTTTGATCCAATCATCATGAAACTTGATCAGAATGTTGTTCTCTATGAAATCTAGGCCAAGTTTGAAACTGGGTCAAAAACTAGGTCACTAGGTCAAATCTTAGTAAAACCTAGTATTCACACCAGAGGTCACAATTTTTATTCAATCTTCATGTAACATGGTCACAATGTTGTTCTCTATAAAATCTAGGCCAAGTTCAAAACTGGGTCATGTGGGGTCAAAAACTAGGTCACTAGGTCAAATCTTAGAAAAACCTATTGTTCACTCCAGAGGTCACTGTTTTGATCAAATCTTCATGAAATATCGTCAGAATGAAGGTTGTACTGATACCTAGACCAATGTGCAACAGGTTAGCGACATAGGGCCCTGAAAGGCCCTCTTGTTATTAATAAATGTTCCGGAAGGTTTTCCGAAACGAGCAGAAATCGGCATCCCTTCCGCATAGCTTCGGGGTCTAAGTGGATGGCGGGTCTCAAGCATTATTACATCTACACTTTAATTCTGTCTCAGTATATTCATACTGTACATATAGTATAACATAATGGAAACAACTTAGCCTTCATTTCACCCGTGAATACCACATACAATATAGTGCAATAGGAAACCGGCGATTATCGGTACCAAAGGATACCGGTATTTAGCTTTTAGTTACACGTATACTATATACTCGCATAAATTGGTCATCAATATACTAGTATGCATCCTCGATTTATAATGGAAATTAACGAACTGTCCTCGGAACGGCCTGTCGATTTCAGATTGTAAACAACGGGGTATTTTGTTCACTACAAATTGGCGACTTGCAGAGATGATTATTCTAAGGATGAAAGTAAAAATAGATCAAATATGGATGCCAAATCTATGCCATTTAGGGATCTCTATAACCTGTCAATTTTCATGGTCTTATAAGGTAGTAAAATATTGCTGTTTCTGAAACTTAGTGTGACTTTAAGCTAAGGTGCGACTTTTTCAACGCATTGCTCTGAAAGAAGTGAAAGAAAAAATCAACTTGATGACCTATGACATAGAATATTGGACAATATGTGTTAAAATACAATGTATAAGCGATTCATATACGATTAACTGGAGAGTCAAGCTATTTCACACAGGCTTATTATCACCAAACAGTACTATCATTTGAAACAAATTTTTGCAATACACTGATCGGCACACATACACGAATTACGTGTATTCACGGTTTATGCATATTATTTGTTTAAAAAAAATTGCTGTCAGACTAACATACCCCGTCGACAAAGGACCACATTACATTTGTATTTGCAAAATCAATCCATCACTTATTATTTCTAAATGTCAAGGTTGTTCATACGAGAAAGTTTTAGGAAACTCCAGCAACAACAGTTACTGTAGGTCGAGTTGTGTTCACAGACTGACTGAAGGACAGACAGTACACACCCTACGACTGTGTTGTGTGAGCTTATGAAATTCAATTATAAACAAAATATGCCAGGAAACTTACTAATTACATACATGCACTTGTACATGGACCGTATATATACTGATATACTGTTACTTATTTAGCTTCCTGACTTGTATAAATGAACACTATATGCCCGTTCCGCATATTTCGATCGATAGAAGTGTAGAAAACTGCCGAACTGTTTTATTTTTCAGAAAACCAAAATATATGATATTCTGGTTGTAATTTTGTTGGCAAATGTTGGCGAAATGTTCGCACTTTGTAATCTCATGAAATACGGATGATATAAAGGAGATAATAAAAATTATGGTCATAATATGGTCAAAATTTTCATTATCGTGAGGACTACCCCGCTAGTGTTTTGTTATTTACGGAACAATATCGAAGTGTTTGAGGAAACTACGGGATCAATTGTGGAAAGTAGGGTACCAAAAGATTCAGTGGAGAAGCCATTGCGTGCTGGCCGGGGTGTCCATAAATAAACGAGTCTCGATGTTATATATTTGCCTCAAAATATGGGTTAAGTCGAAGCTATTTGGCCGCCATTTTTGTGGTGGCTCCTACCATCGAAACCATGTGATTCCCCACCGTGTATATGTTGTTACAATGTGCCTCTATGGAAGGAAGGGTTAAGGTATTAAGCCTATATACAATGATACAAACACACATGTTAATACAGCATTGCTTCAAGTTCATCTTGTAGACAATTTCAAACATAGATTCACGTTCCTACTAATACACTGCTCTTGTTCACAAATATTTGCTTCACATACTTATATAATATTCAATGCACATTGAATTAGTTTTAATTTCACATACTGTTTTAGCTCACCTATCACATAGTGATAAGGTGAGCTTTTGTGATCACTCTTCGTCCGTCCGTCATCTCTGTCCGTCAACATTTTCTTCATATGACTTCTTTCCTTAAACAATGTGGCCAAATTTTCTAAAACTTTGCAGGAATGTTCCTTGAGTTGACCTCTATCAAAGTTGTTTAAATGGTTCCAGCCTGTTGATTAATAAGGTCATGAGGCTCTAAAAAGGAGTTTTTAAAATGCAAACTTAAAAAATCTTCTCGTCTGAAACTACAAGGCCCAGGGCTGTCATATTTGGTATTCAGCATGATCTAGTGGTCCTCTACCAAGACTGTTCAGGACTGGGGTCAAAATTGGTATGTAGCATCATCTAGTCTTACTTCTTAGTGCATGTAAATGATTTCTAAGGTCACCATTGGTGCATTTAGAGTTTTAGACAGGTGAGCGACCTAGGGCCCTCTTGTATAGATATAGGTATTTGATGTAGCTTTTCTAACCCGTAACAAAATGACAATGTTGTAGTAACTAGCTTCTAACAAATAATTGAAAGTTATCTATTGCTCTAATATTTTGGTAATTGCACATGTAGTTTCTAGTAACATAGTGGAATCAAATTTGACAGCGGCTGCTACATTACTGCCCTATTCAGGCATTTTAGTTCTTACAAAATCTGAGTAAAGATCAAACTGTTAAAACCTTCAGGGGTCAAATTCAACATTTTTGAGGGTCAATTTAATTTGATTTCAGCAGACAGGGTCCAGTGATTGGGGCGCTGGAATCGTTCATGTAACATGACTTCCCTGTTGCATCTGGTTATATCATCTGACCGTTTGACAACATTGTCAATTTTCCTCCGCATGTGGAGACATTACCAGCTCTGTGTGGAAGGGTAAGTTAGTACTGGTGAGGTTACAGTCCAGGAATACTGGTAAGGTGAATGAGCCATGGTTTGTTAGTAACTTACTGGACATTGGTTAAGAGTTGAGACATTAAACCAGAATACACAAATAATCCTTGATTGAATTTATCTCCTCTGAATCCTCATGTTGCATAGAAACACTGAGCTTCACATATCACCATGCATGATGCAGAGAACCGTTAAAACTTTCACACTAGGAATTTATTACATGCCTCTCCCATAGGATTACGTTCCCATTCAAACAAACTATGTGTACACAATATACTACTCCCCACATATTCCTTAGTATTCAGTCTCACGGTGGACATACTACGTTACTTTTTGGCTAAGTCTACAAGTAAAAATATGTAAACAAAACATTAACAGCAATAAGTATCGTATTCTTTGCCGATTTTAACGAGATATGTTTGATGCTCAAGCTGAGAATAAACACTTTGGGCATATTCAGGGGTGTCATTTTCCTGATTTATCCAGAATTCCAGATTTATGTTTAAAATATCTCATGAAATGGCGAAGTTATGCTAAATTTAATCTGCTCTGAATTACTTCAATACAAACTGAGTTTAATATTGACATAATCACATTGAAGGCCTCTTGTTTGGCAAAATATTTGGGTTGCATACAATTTTCATGATTTTGGATTTGGCCCTGTTGATATCCCTGTATATTAGAACTATCTCCACTCACCTACATCACCTAAGTTCACTTTGACCTTCACCTTGATATACTTTAAGGCTTATTGAAGAGCCATATGCTTGGTTAACCCAAACTCACCATTTCTTCTTTCAGACTTACATCAATATGGCTTGCTACAAAGCTTTCATACTTGCATGGATGTTGTATTTGAACACTGTCCACGAACCTAGATATCACCTGACCTCCTTTTGACCTTCACCATGACCTCATTTTGGACGAAGTGAAGGGCCATGCAGGATTCCTTGTGTCACAACCTTTCTGTCTCTTCATTCAAAGGCGGAGGTCATTGTCCAATTTGGCAGGGATAAAATCAATTGGTCTTGCACTAGCACCAGGACAATTTTAATATTTTGAAAGCGGTTAATTCTTGGTATGAAATTGATTGGCATGGTAGGGTTTATATTGTATTAAAACGATTAGCAGTTTGCAAAATTGAAACTGATTTCACAATCACATTGTAATTGGGTTGTATACAGTTACCAGTCTTACCTTGCACTCCTCGGTAGGGTTTATATTGTATAGATCGATTAGCGGTTTACCTTGCACTCCTCAGTCAAATGAAAAAAAACACACAAAAAACCCATATATAAACATGTAAAATCCAGTGCAAATTAATCATAATGGCTCTTTAGAGTCAGTCTGAAAGGAAACCCCTATGAACTACCGGTCAGTTGTTCTGTCAAGCACATCAGTCATGAATCTTAATTATCATTAAATCAATGAATAAAAGAAAAGTTTTGCTTACGTTTAGTAAGGTGTTCAAAGATTTACATTCATGGTATGGGGCTCAGAAAAATAAGACACTGTATATTTTGGATTTAGAAAATAATAGTATTAAACCAAGGTGTAAGTTTTCATATATTAAGTTACAGTAATAGTGACAGGGTGTATATTTTATGTTTTTCCTGTGCAATTTGGTTCTGGTTTTCTGAGTAAATATTGTCTATGTGATATTGTGTACATAAAAAACAAGTTAAAATTAAAGAAACATTTTTGTTTGCAATGATTACAGGTTCCTATGATTCTGGTTGGAAACAAATGTGACCTTGAAGATGAAAGGGTCGTAGGCAAGGACCAAGGTCAAGGTCTAGCTCAAAATTGGAGCAGTGCTTTCCTTGAAACCTCCGCAAAAGCTAAAATTAATGTGAATGAGGTAAGACAATATTATATTTGTGTTGGTGTGGATTACTGGGTTCCTATGGAAATTGTTGTCTTATCAACAGTGGTCCGACGAATCTGGCATAATCTGACATAGATTAGAAAGAATTATCTTGTCTGCACAAAATAAAAGTTATTCGATGAAAAAATCAAAGAATTGACAAAGTTATGGTCAGTTGAAGTTCCTTATTAAATCTAAATTTAAGCAATAAAACCATGTTTGAAGCCTTGTTAAGGTGTTTGGATGTGTGCTTATGTCATCTGAAACAGACATGCAACTCATTTTCAGGATTGGCCATTATGCCTCTGCAGAATCCATGTATTAAGTTAAATTTATGCAATATGGACTCCTACTTAGTATTATATTTGTTTGCTCATGTAGTGTGTGTGTGTGTGTGTATGTCAGCCAGTCTGTAGTCCATCTAATCAACAAGATGGATGCCTGTTTGATAAGTGAGACTTAGAGCGCTAAGTCTTGGTATATCAACCAAATCATAGAATATCCATTAATGAGTCAAGCAGGTTAATACTTTATTCAGGAGCATTCGTGACACTCATGTCCTCCTGATGTGAAGAAGTTGTCAGATATTTACAAAAGAGCAATTTAATACCTAGTCAATTATTAATTTCTGGAATATTGGAATACGCTTCAATAACTGTGTGGTAGAGCATCTGCTGAAAGACGAAAGGTCTCGGGATTGATCCCTGTATTCTCATTAAATATGCTACTGGTGAAGCTCACTTGTTACACACTCATCTGTCTAAATCAGAAACATAGGATTTAGAAAACTCAAGTCTGTCATAAAGCTAAATGCTTGAAACCTGAAATTTTATAGCAGAAATAGAGTTACTATTATTTTGAGTGTATATTTGTAGATTTTCAACGACCTTGTACGTATGATAAACAAGAAGGATCCAGGAAATAGGAAACGTCAAGGGAACTCTAACTCATCAGGATGCTGTTGTGTCATGCTCTAAGTGAAATACCATTCTGTTAAGGTAAGAGTGTTGTCATAGTAACTATTCACTCAGTTCAAACATTCTACTATTTCCTCAAATGATAAATTCATCAAGTTTCATTCATTTGATGGAAGTTTCAGCTATTCAGTCAGTGATAAAAACTCGTAAAATGAAAACTTTTGTAGGGGTAATGATTAAAAGTCTTGATTCAATTTTTAGCTCACCTGAGCACTTCGAGCTCGAAGGTAAGCTATTTTGATCACCCTTTCACATTTTGCAACACTAGTAAATACTCTTTCCCTGATAAGACCTGCAGTAAAGGTTTGCTATCAATAACTCAAAAACAGTTTGGTCTTTGATTTTCATATTATTATTGAGGCTGAGCACCCTGGAGGCATACATGTTTTACAAACATCTCTTTGTCTTATTTTGTTCTAGTCTTTTGTTATAAATGCATATTTTCTGTATATTTTCAGGGGCCAAATCAAAGAAGAAATTGAGTGAAGTCTATGTGTAAAACGTTCATTGTCCACCTGTATCAACACCATGTTCATAGACAATATTGCTCCACACATTCTATGAATACATTATTTCAGTATTTATATGAATTTGATTGTACAATCCTGTTCTGCTGTGAAAAGTTGTGGTGATAAAGACGATAAGATTTTTTTATTCTACAGATTTAGCTCATCTTAGCACAAAATGCTCAAGCTGATGCTCAAGCTGAGCCATTGTGATCTCCCTTTGTCCGTTGTCAACATTCGGACTGTGAACACTCCAGAGGTTATAATATTTGCTTAATCCTTTTGAAACTTGGTCAAAATGTGTGTCTCTGTGAAATCTAGGCCAAGTTACGATGGTCTTCTGGGGTAAAAAACTAGCTATTGAATCTAGGACAACAAAAAAATACTGATTCTGCCTAACTTGCACATCTTCAGGTGAGCGCTTTAGGACCAATGGCCCTCTTGTTTTACTGTTAATAATTTTTACATCTTTAACTTCTTATTCTGGTCCTGGTGATGATGTGTAACTACTTGCTTTTAAATCTACTTATATATTGCTTAGAAGCAGTTTTAATGATATAAACTATCTATCAAGCCAGAAACCCCAACATTCTTTGTGATATTTAGGTTCTTTTCAAATGCTTTTTGAAACGTTGATTTACTTTTGTGTTATATTTAGGAATTCATTCTTTTTATCTGAGATTTTTTTAAAGATACGTTAATACTTTACCCCTCCCCCCGCCCCATCATCACATGATAAAATATTAGGACATTTATAATTCAGTGGGGGCATGCAATGACCCAGATTAGCTGCTTTAGAAAGACATATCTTAACTGCTGCAGAAAATAAAAGTTATTTGATTTAAAAAATCGATAAAAAGACAAAGTTATGGTCTTTTGAAGTTTTATATTCTGAGTTTTACCAATAAATCAATGTTTGAAACATAGATAAAGAGTAGGAAGGCATGCACATGGCACCCGAAGCAGAATTGTAACTTGTTTTCAGGATTGGGCATTATGCCTCAGTAGAACCCCTGTTAACAGTCTTACTTCCCTAGGTGTTTACAAGAAGTTGTATTTTACCACTAGTAATATATAGATAGGGTCACTCAGCAAGATTGACCAACTGTTGAAAAACATTCAGTTCACCTGTACATAATTCTTGCCTATTAACTAATCAACATGCATTGCATATTTTATGAAAGTAAATTGATGGTTTTTAAGTATTTGATGAGTTTTTTTGTTTGTTTTACATTTTATCTCTTGTATTAATATACTGTTCTTGAATGTGATTCCAAACATGGACTGTGCCTATATGTACATACATGTATGTATGTATGTATGTATGTATATATATATGTATGTATGTATGTTGATTGTTTATATGCTCCATTCATTTATGTAAGAATCTCGAATGCTTATCTGCTATTGCAGTGTCTTGCTTGCGGTATTGCTCATCATACAGAATGTCTTGCAGTGCTTGGTTTTTTTAGCTCACCTGAGCACAAAGTGCTCAAGGTGAGTTATTGTGATCACTCACCGTCCGTCGTCCGTCCGTCTGTACGTCCGTCCACACTTTCAAACGACATCTCCTCTGAAACCATTTGGCCAATTTGAATGAAATTTTGTCAGGATGTACGTGGCATTGGGGATTTAGTAATTGTTCAAATTATGGCCCTGGGGTGAAAATTTGCCCCGCCCCGGGGGTCACCGTTTTACATAGACTTATATAGGGAAAACATATAAAAATCTTCTTGTCTAAAACAACAATGTCTAGAGCTTTGATATTTGGTATGTAGCATCATCTAGTGGTCCCCTACCAAGATTGTTCAAATTATACCCCTGGGGTCAAAGTTGGCCCCGCCCCGGGGGTCAACAGTTTTACATAGACTTATATAGGGAAAACATATAAAAATCTTCTTGTCTAAAGCTATAATGCCTTGAGCTTTGATATTTGATATGTAGCATCATCTAGTCTTCACCTACCAAGATTGTTAAAATTATGGCCCTGGGGTCAAAATTGGCCCTGCCCCGGGGTCAGGTTTTACATAGACTTATATAGAAAAATCATATAAAAATCTTCTTGTCTAAAACTACAATGTCTAGAGCTTTGATATTTGGTATGTAGCATCATCTAGTGGTCTTCTACCAAGATTGTTCAAATTATGGCCCTGTGGTCAAAATTAGCCCCACCATTGGGGTCACCGTTTTACCTAGACTTATACAGGAAAGACATATAAAAATCTCATTGTCTAAAACTGCAATGCCTAGAGCTTTGATACTTGGTATGTTGCATCATCTAGTGGTTTTCTAGATTGTTCAAATTATGCCCCTGGGTGAAAATTGTGCAGGGCATTTATAATCAGGTGAGCGATATAGGGCCATCATGGCCCTCTTGTAATTAAGATGAAATAAGATTTGTTTTATTTAGTTTTTGCTTGGAGACAAGAATTTGGATAAAAGTTCTGCAAGAATATCAGTTCAGATAGAGTTGTTTTATTTCACTTTTTGTGTTTTCCTTCATATATAAGTACTGTTTGTTTGTTAAATTAGCAATGTGGAAATATGGGCTATCCTATAATGTCAATCTAAGCCAACAAAGAACTTTATTTTTGACTTACCCAAACTTCCACTTATACTGTAATTGCTTATGGCTGAAATTGTAATCAGAAAACTAATAACTAGTATCTTAAATGTTACTATGGACAGGATACGTCTTGCTGAATAAAACAAATGTTCCAATTTATGTAAATAAGTTGTTTGGTAGCTGTTTCCATGGTTCCACAATACCATATTACCTGATTGTCATGCATGTTATCAGAGGTTTCATTTTAGTTTCAATGGCTTTAAATCCTTAAAGAAGTCGGCATATTTTATCTGCATTTTTGTATTTACATTTTGCTTATACTTTAGTTTCCACTGAGGATAAATTATATGCTCTTATGTATTATTATTTTGTGTGCAATATTTATCCCATGTTTGTCACTCAGAAATTTCTGTTTTCACTATTTAAGCATAACGCATACTATCATGGCCAGTTTTGAATCGTATAAGATGCATCAATCAGTAAATGTTACGGAAGAATAATGTATGTCTTGCATCATAGAAAATTTGAACAAATGTTATTGATAGGGTCTTTTGAATGTTAGGAATGAAACAAGTAATCAGCAACTAGACAACTTGCTTTGCTAAATTAAACTTTACAGCAACTAGACAACTTGCTTTGCTAAATTAAACTTTACAGCAACTAGACAACTTGCTTTGCTAAATTAAACTTTACTCAACTCTTAAATTAGAAATTTTAATGAGGAGTTAATTTGCTGTATTGGCAATATTGATAAGTTGTATGGTTTAACCAAGCGTTTGTTAATTCTTTGCTCGCTCTACATTTGAGGTGATTTATTATACTGATTTTGAAAGAGTTGCCTCTAGTAAGTTGGGGTAGCTCCCATCTTCTGTACAATGATACCTCTCTATATGCACGTGTAATATAACAATGAGATGTTTGTCTGTCTGTGTGTTTGTGGAATGTATTCTACTTTCATACTTTCCTTATATTCAATCCTATTCACACTTCTATATCTAACAACATAGTGTACACATTAGATGAAGGGATCAGCCAATCAAAACATGTTTTACACATGATTGACCAATAGGCATTGTGTTTTCTGAAATGTTGAGTCCTGGTTCTAGATAACATTACTATGGTTACTGGATTAGATAACATTACCATTGTTACTGATTCTAGATAACACAACACTACTGTCTGGTTCTAGAATCACCTGTAGATTAAACCTTGCAACATTGTCTTCTAATTTTCTGTATTCTATTTTATGTTTGACTGTTGATGTAAATGTAGTATTCTTATATTTTCTGTACCTTGTTCAATATTAGTTTGCCTATTGAATATAAAACATGTACTATCAAACCACTGTGTTGTTGTTGTTGTTCAATCTTCACGTCCATCAGTATCACAGGGGTCTCCACAACCTTGTATATGCATGATCGTCAACATCTGTGGGTGCGGTGCTTTATTGTCAGAGTCATTTTGTCAAAGGCTATAAAAGGTATTCATTTGCAACTTGGCATAGTTATTTACCATCACAAGAGGAGTCCATACGGACAAGGGTGATAACCCTATGACCTCTATATTTATTTATTTATCTGCCCTTGTTTTGACTAAGTTAATAGAACTAGTGGGAATTTAACACAAACTGAATTTTCTAAAAAGCTGTCAAAGCTTTCAACACAGAAGTTGATACACTTGTGAAATGTGATGACCTTTATCTAATTACAAGAGCAAATCATTCTATCTGTCGTTTCAAAATCTGGTTATCCGAGTTCAAAAAAAAGGTCACCAGGTCATGTGAAAGAAAAACCTTGTTCTAGGTCTGTTCGTCCGTCCGTCCAGCCTGGTGAACCCAAAATGACCGTTTCTTCTAGCATTAATATGGCTTGCTACAAAGTTTTCAAACTTGCATGGATGTTGTATATGACCACTCTCCACACGCCTGTATCACCTGACTCCATTTTGACCTAATTTTGGACTTAGACTTATTGAAATGGCTTCCACGGGGGCATAAGCGTTTATATAACACAGTCTTGTTTTATCTATAAAATCTAGGTCAAGTTCGAAACAATTGGGTCATCTGGGGTAAAAACTAGGTCATGAGGTTACATCAAAGTAAAGCCTAGTTAACACTCGGGATGGTACATAAATAACCTACTGGTAACCTTAATGAAACATTGTCACATTATGTATAATCTTTGTAAAATATTTGGTGAGGTACAAGTTTGTTTAGCTCGGGTAAAAAATTAGGTCCCCTGGTTATTTCCAGAAAAAATTATTTAGGGTCAAATAGTTTGGTCATATCATGACAAAAGATTAGTGATTCTGCCTAAACTGCATGTCTTCAGAGGTGAGTGCTATAGGGCCACATTTGATCAAACAATTAACATGTTAATGCTTTGAAATATTCATGTGATTCATTGGGACAAGTAGGACAATATTATACATGTAGTTTAAACGAACTTTTATACTGTAACATTGGATATATTCAGCTTCAAACATGTAGTGTTCACGGCAACCATGTTGAAACATTCAAAAACAACAGTTACACAAACTACACATGATTATTAGATACTGTAAAATCGTTAGTTTTCGTAGAGGATTAAATTTCATGGATTTCGTTGTTTACCTTCAACTATGAAATCGAACAATAATTTTGACCCTTGTTTTTATTACATGAAATGCAAAATCCACAAATTAACGTCCCATTGAATTTTTTTTTTACCAGAACCATGAAACTTCATCCCATTGAAATTAATTGATTTTACAGTACATTTGTATATAGAAGTGAAAATGATATTGCACATTTCACTGGCTTAGAATGAGAAGGTCATAAGTACAAAATCAATATATTGAGAAAACAAAAAAAACTGTCTGCAATTTATTCTTTACTTATGGTAAAACAAGCTTTCATAGCTTCATTTTGGTCAACTTGACAAGTTCCGATTTTCATGAAAAAAGACTCATAAGAAGCGCCAGTTACTGGAGATTACAAATATGTATGAGTCTTATAAGGGTGTAAGTAGTAGTTACGACCTTCTCATTCTAAGCAATCGATTTAATGGTATGATAACATTATGTTGTATATTCATTGTGACTAAATTACTGTAAATCTATTGAAAGGAAAAAAGTCGTGCACACTGAATATAAAAAGGTGCCAGATACGCTATGCTCGCTTGGGATAATTTTACATTACGATTTTTACTTTATGATGATCAACAACACTAAAACTGTTATCTGAAACTTTTTGGTTCCATATAAAGTAAATATAACCTCCTTTTCACTGTTTCTTATGAGCTATTTCCCTCGAACAAAATGGTCCGATCGCGCGAAAAAGTCAGGGAAAACTGCTCTCAAGTCAGGGAAAAATCAGGGAAAAGTCAGGGAATTTTGTCTTAAAATATTTGTGGGAACCCAGTCAAAACCACAGGTAACTGTATCATTGATAATGAAAAAAAAAGAAAGGAAATATAGAAAAATATAAATTTTACCAAAAAAAAGTTTATCTTTATCAATAATACAGTTATTCTGCTTGAAACAGACCTAAGATACTGGTGGGATAGACGTGTGTTCTCACAGTGTATGCAGTGCTTCCTCTGGCTTATATTTTTCTTGCGCCACCACATTCGCCAAATGAAAAAAGTTGTCGCCACCTATGCGCCACTTTGACCAAAATTGAAATTATGTAAATCTTGTATTCGTATATATTTCTGTTTTATGTGTATTTTGATATGTGTCGATGGTAATGCATTAATTGCATTTCTTATGTTCCTTTTCAGTGTGAAGTCATCATTGTTACAAATATATTTACAATTATTCATATTTTCTATGTTCTTGACAATATGCTAAACATTCATCAGAGAATAGCATGCTTCCAGTATGCTAAGCCAAGAAGAATATTTATAACATATTTTCAAGAGCAAGAAAATAGCAATAAATCCTTATAATATTTCATGAACTGAAAAACTAACAAACAAGAACACTGTTACATAAATTTTAATCTTGCCTTTTGAAATTATATTAATGAACCAAAAAACAATAACACTTAAATAAATACACATGCCACATGTTGCTTCAAGAGTTCAAAGTTCACAGTTCTGATAGTCTTACAGTACAATCACAGTAATCACTTTTACTTAAAAATACGCCTGTCCTTAACCCCTGACCACCTTACAATCAAAGTCTGATCTAGATGGGCCATTAATAGAAATGTGCATCAGATTCTCTAAAGAAGAGGTTCAGAGAGAGAGTTCCTAAGACAGGCCCAATTAACCACAAAACAAGTAATTAGAAATACAGTCCTGGCTTTAATTATAACAAACACCGACTCGCCGACAAACAGAACCATGCTAACTGTCATTATCTATTTCTTTCACCAGGTACCAACTGTGGTACAAACTGCTCTAAAATGCGTGTATTTCGTAGTGATCAAATATTTCAATTTCAATAATACAATCATCTAACCCCTTTAATTGACATTAATTGCCCACAAGACCGCTTAATCAGATTATCGTTATACAAACAATACCACACTTCAATCGTAATCTTCCTGATTGCACTCGACAGACCCCAATAAACATGTCAAACTGTGTAAACAAACCTGCTCGCTAATTGCTTCACACATTTCCAGTGTGAGACCGTTTTACGGTAAATTTACGACATGTGGCCGTAAAACGGACATTTTGCGACATAGATGTAAACATTATCGAAAAAAATGGCCGATTTTTATGTTTGTCGCCAAATTGAATTATCTTGCGCCAAATTTTAATTTCTTGCGCAAATGGCGCCATTGGCGAACGCCAGCGGAAGCACTGGTATGTTGTGTATATATCAGGTACCTATTATACTGGGGGGATAGACATGTGTTCTCACAGTGTATATTATATATCAGGTACCTATTATACTGGGGGGATAGACATGTGTTCTCACAGTGTATGTTGTGTATATATCAGGTACCTATTATACTGGGGGGATAGACATGTGTTCTCACAGTGTATATTATATATCAGGTACCTATTATACTGGGGGGATAGACATGTGTTCTCACAGTGTATATTATATATCAGGTACCTATTATACTGGGGGGATAGACTTGTGTTCTCACAGTGTATATTGTGTATATATCAGGTACCTATTATACTGGGGGGATAGACATGTGTTCTCACAGTGTATATTATATATCAGGTACCTATTATACTGGGGGGATAGACATGTGTTCTCACAGTGTATATTATATATCAGGTACCTATTATACTGGGGGGATAGACATGTGTTCTCACAGTGTATATTGTGTATATATCAGGTACCTATTATACTGGGGGGATAGACTTGTGTTCTCACAGTGTATATTGTGTATATATCAGGTACCTATTATACTGGGGGATAGACATGTGTTCTCACAGTGTATGTTGTGTATATATCAGGTATCTATTATACTGGGGGGATAGACATGTGTTCTCACAGTGTATGTTGTGTATATATCAGGTACCTATTATACTTGGGGGATAGACATGTGTTCTCACAGTGTATGTTGTGTATATATCAGGTACCTATTATACTTGGGGGATAGACATGTGTTCTCACAGTGTATGTTGTGTATATATCAGGTATCTATTATACTGGGGGGATAGACTTGTGTTCTCACAGTGTATGTTGTGTATATATCAGGTATCTATTATACTGGGGGGATAGACATGTGTTCTCACAGTGTATGTTGTGTATATATCAGGTACCTATTATACTTGGGGGATAGACATGTGTTCTCACAGTGTATGTTGTGTATATATCAGGTACCTATTATACTTGGGGGATAGACATGTGTTCTCACAGTGTATGTTGTGTATATATCAGGTACCTATTATACTTGGGGGATAGACATGTGTTCTCACAGTGTATGTTGTGTATATATCAGGTACCTATTATACTTGGGGGATAGACATGTGTTCTCACAGTGTATGTTGTGTATATATCAGGTACCTATTATACTGGGGGGATAGACATGTGTTCTCACAGTGTATGTTGTGTATATATCAGGTACCTATTATACTGGGGGGGATAGACATGTGTTCTCACAGTGTATGTTGTGTATATATCAGGTACCTATTGTACTTGGGGGATAGACATGTGTTCTCACAGTGTATGTTGTGTATATATCAGGTACCTATTATACTTGGGGGATAGACATGTGTTCTCACAGTGTATGTTGTGTATATATCAGGTATCTATTATACTGGGGGGATAGACATGTGTTCTCACAGTGTATATTATATATCAGGTATCTATTATACTGGGGGGATAGACATGTGTTCTCACAGTGTATGTTGTGTATATATCAGGTACCTATTATACTGGGGGGATAGACATGTGTTCTCACAGTGTATATTATATATCAGGTACCTATTATACTGGGGGGATAGACATGTGTTCTCACAGTGTATGTTGTGTATATATCAGGTACCTATTATACTGGGGGGATAGACATGTGTTCTCACAGTGTATATTATATATCAGGTACCTATTATACTGGGGGGGTAGACATGTGTTCTCACAGTGTATATTATATATCAGGTACCTATTATACTGGGGGGATAGACATGTGTTCTCACAGTGTATATTATATATCAGGTACCTATTATACTGGGGGGATAGACATGTGTTCTCACAGTGTATGTTGTGTATATATCAGGTACCTATTATACTGGTGGGATAGACATGTGTTCTCACAGTGTATATTATATATCAGGTATCTATTATACTGATGGGATAGACATGTGTTCTCACAGTGTATATTATATATCAGGTACCTATTATACTGATGGGATAGACATGTGTTCTCACAGTGTATGTTGTGTATATATCAGGTACCTATTATACTGGGGGGATAGACATGTGTTCTCACAGTGTATGTTGTGTATATATCAGGTACCTATTATACTGGGGGGATAGACATGTGTTCTCACAGTGTATGTTGTGTATATATCAGGTACCTATTATACTGGGGGGATAGACATGTGTTCTCACAGTGTATGTTATATATCAGGTACCTATTATACTGATGGGATAGACATGTGTTCTCACAGTGTATGTTGTGTATATATCAGGTACCTATTATACTGATGGGATAGACATGTGTTCTCACAGTGTATGTTGTGTATATATCAGGTACCTATTATACTGGTGGGATAGACATGTGTTCTCACAGTGTATATTATATATCAGGTACCTATTATACTGATGGGATAGACATGTGTTCTCACAGTGTATGTTGTGTATATATCAGGTACCTATTATACTGATGGGATAGACATGTGTTCTCACAGTGTATGTTGTGTATATATCAGGTACCTATTATACTGGGGGGATAGACATGTGTTCTCACAGTGTATGTTGTGTATATATCAGGTACCTATTATACTTGGGGGATAGACATGTGTTCTCACAGTGTATGTTGTGTATATATCAGGTACCTATTATACTGGGGGATAGACTTGTGTTCTCACAGTGTATGTTGTGTATATATCAGGTACCTATTATACTGGGGGGATAGACATGTGTTCTCACAGTGTATGTCCTGTATATATCAGGTACCTATTATACTGGGGGGATAGACATGTATTCTCACAGTGTATGTTGTGTATATATCAGGTACCTATTATACTGGGGGGATAGACATGTGTTCTCACAGTGTATATTATATATCAGGTACCTATTATACTGATGGGATAGACATGTGTTCTCACAGTGTATGTTGTGTATATATCAGGTACCTATTATACTGGGGGGATAGACATGTGTTCTCACAGTGTATGTTGTGTATATATCAGGTACCTATTATACTGATGGGATAGACATGTGTTCTCACAGTGTATGTTGTGTATATATCAGGTACCTATTATACTGATGGGATAGACATGTGTTCTCACAGTGTATGTTGTGTATATATCAGGTATCTATTATACTGGGGGGATAGACATGTGTTCTCACAGTGTATGTTGTGTATATATCAGGTACCTATTATACTGGGGGGGTAGACATGTGTTCTCACAGTGTATGTTGTGTATATATCAGGTACCTATTATACTGGAGGGATAGACTTGTGTTCTCACAGTGTATGTTGTGTATATATCAGGTACCTATTATACTGGGGGGATAGACATGTGTTCTCACAGTGTATGTCCTGTATATATCAGGTACCTATTATACTGGGGGGATAGACATGTGTTCTCACAGTGTATGTTGTGTATATATCAGGTACCTATTATACTGGGGGTGGGATAGACATGTGTTCTCACAGTGTATATTATATATCAGGTACCTATTATACTGGGGGGATAGACATGTGTTCTCACAGTGTATGTTGTGTATATATCAGGTACCTATTATACTGGGGGGATAGACATGTGTTCTCACAGTGTATGTTGTGTATATATCAGGTACCTATTATACTGGGGGGATAGACGTGTGTTCTCACAGTGTATGTTGTGTATATATCAGGTACCTATTATACTGATGGGATAGACATAATGTTCTCACAGTGTATGTTGTGTATATATCAGGTACCTATTATACTGGGGGAATAGACATGTGTTCTCACAGTGTATGTTGTGTATATATCAGGTACCTATTATACTGGTGGGATAGACATGTATTCTCACAGTGTATGTTGTGTATATATCAGGTATCTATTATACTGGTGGGATAGACATGTATTCTCACAGTGTATGTTGTGTATATATCAGGTACCTATTATACTTGGGGGATTGACATGTGTTCTCACAGTGTATGTTGTGTATATATCAGGTACCTATTATACTGGGGGGATAGACATGTATTCTCACAGTGTATGTTGTGTATATATCAGGTACCTATTATACTGGGGGGATAGACATGTGTTCTCACAGTGTATGTTGTGTATATATCAGGTACCTATTATACTGATGGGATAGACATGTGTTCTCACAGTGTATGTTGTGTATATATCAGGTACCTATGATTCTGGTGGGAAACAAATGTGATCTGGAAGATGAGCGTGTAGTTGGCAAGGACCAAGGTGCTAATCTGGCTCGTAGTTTCAACTGTGAAATGTGCGGCTTCTTGGAGACTTCGGCCAAGGCCAAAATAAATGTGAATGAGGTATGTACCAATGATATAATCATCCCCCATCAACACTTACTGTAAACCTAGAAATTATTTCGCGCGATTTAAGTTCGCGGTGTTAGCGGATTGTAAAAATCCGCAAAAGTAAATAGCCACGAATACGTCCAGGACAAGAAAAACTCTCGAAAGTTCATCATTTTGGTAAGACGTTTACAAGATCGTTTTAGAAGTGCTATTATGTCAAAATATGGAATGTTAGGTTTATATCTTTTTTTTCTGAATAAAAGCCATTTATGATTACGGTGCAATAAAGAAAACACTTTAAAAAATGTTCTTGAAAAAGTGTTAAACAATACACTCAATAATTATATTAGTTGCATGCGTGTAAATAGCGTTGTTTGTTATGTCATAATGCTGAAGGACTGATAGTGTCAATAAAACTGTGAAAACATGACCAGCGTAGTTTGCCATTTTTGTAAACAATACAATAGGTTACTATCTACATCAAAAAGAGTTTGAGAGGGTTTAACAAAGGTGAGAACTATAATTAAGAAGCAATAATATACGAAACAGGCAATGTAGGTGACAGGTTATAATATCAATAATTTTGTATATATGCGACTTAGTTTTCGCGGAGTTCGCGGGAGACTTAAAAACGCGAAAGTTAATAGCCGCGAATATGCCGACGATCGGCAAAATGCGAAAGTTTGTATCCGCGAAAGTTTCTAGGTTTACAGTACTTCATTGTGAACACGCGGCAATACAATCTAATATAAAACAGTTGGCCATGATCGCCAAGCCTGTGTTAGCATTTTAATTGACCTTATCCAGTCACTTCCGGCAAAATTGGCGGGAGAAAGGGAGGTCGGATAAACTTTTTGATATCTCATCAAGAGATCATGTGACTTGGGATATATCCCGTCAACTGACCACGTGATCTGGCGGGACTTCATTCTTAAGCGGAGTTGCTGACTGAAACTCTGTACCCGAGGATGAGGTTTTCCTATTTAAAATGAGCCTGGGTCGATCAATAATGTTTTTCGACTTACCTGCGTGTACATGACGTTATCAAGATGTCCAACGATGTCAGTGAACAAACGTGACATTACGCACAAATAATGAAAAGGCAACTAAATAGTCCCGACTTCTGTTTACTTTTTAAATCAGATGTAGTGACTGGATAAATAGAATAATAGGTTAGTGCCGTGGAGTAAGTAAAAGTTTATCTGGCTCGGCTGCAGAAATTGTTGGATTTGCCTATAGCTTACCCGATAAATTCCTCCGCTTGCCAAATAAACTTACTCATCTAAGGCACTAACCTATTATTCTCTATTTAATCTGTTCTAAATATTGGAATGCAATTGTGTATTGGATACAGGTATGAGACAGGTATTGTATCAAAGAAAAGAGTCTAATACTCTAAATTCTGAAAATACAAATACTATGCCCATCAGAGAAAATATCTAAAGCATTTAATTAGTTGAGAGCTATATATTAATCTGTAGAAGACAACAGCTATATTTATAATAACAATTCAAGTGCTCCAAGTACCGATTTATCTTAAATTGAGACTCTGATTTTTGCAAAATCTCAATTAGAGCTGAGGTTTCTACTTTAGATGCTTTGAAAGTGACCAAGTAGACCAAGTAGTTTCATCCAAAACTGGAATTTTCTCCCATTCAAATCAAATGATTTGGTGATTTGTCATTTCAGATATTCTTTGATTTAGTTCGGATGATAAACAAAAAGAATCCAGAAACAAGCAAAAAGAGCAAAAAAGGCAGTAAATGTGTGTTAGTATGAGAACTGGATCTGATATCTTGTAAGTGGACATTTCTTGAGGCATACATCCAAGATTGGCAAACCAAATGTGAAGCCTCGTTTAATACAATTGTGCCTAAGGGTTTATGTTCAATAACTTAAAGAATGTTTAGTCCTAAGATCTTAAAACTTTGCATACATGGAAGTTGGTTAGCAACAGTAGGTGACCCAAATGATGTTGAGGTCAGTAGACCTAAAGGATTTCCATGACTTTTAACACAACTGACTGGTTGTCATTTGGCTTCCAGGGTAGCAAACAGGTTTTACAGAATCCCTTGTTTAAACAATATTCATGATGTATTGTGTTTACTGTATTCTATAGTTTATATATGGCAACAGAAACACTACTTCATTTGACTGCAGAATATATTGTGAAAAAAGAAATGCAGATGGCTGCAGATTGAACCTTTAGAGCTAAATGAAAAACGTTGCACCTTTTATGTCGTTTTTTATGCCCCATCATCTTCTAGTACTGATGCAGAGGCATAAAGTGATAAGTGATTGTCCTGTCTGTTAGTCTGTATGTTTGTTTGAAAATGTTAATCAAAACTTTCCAGTTGTTGAAACTCAAATATTTTTATGCCCCCGAATTGATAGATTGGGAGACATATAGTGATTCACCTGTCTGTCCATTCGTCCGTACGAGGTCAACCTAAACTACATGTTCCTTCTTACATCAATATGGCTTGTTACAATACTTTCATATTTGCATGGATGTTGTATTGGAACAAACACTGACATCACTTGACCTTCTCCTTGACCTACTTTTAGACTTAGACTTATTGAAGGGCCATATTCTTGGTTAACCCAAACTCCCTGTTCCTTCTTACACATCAATATGGCTTGTTACAAAGCTTTCATTCTCATGGATGTTGTATTGTAAACATTGTGTTTACTTGTATTTTCAGATATTGTTATATGTTAGTACTATAAGTGGGCCGTGATTAAGCAGAGAGTAGAAGGAGACCTTCAAGAAGAGAACGACATGTTCAATCTATACACATATATACATCTACATGGGTTTGACTAAAATATGAAAGGAGGATTTTTGGCGCAACGAGGCGAATCGAGGCGAAACGAGGATTAAAATTTTATATTATATGAATTCTAGGTATTATTGGTAACAAATATTAATTCCAAATAATTGTATTGTGCATTTGAATGGCATTAACTTGTTTCTTTCAATTAATCATCAGATTCCTTTTAAATAATCTTTAAATAATCTAATTTGAAGCCTCGTTTCGCCGACCGTACTGTAGACATTGAAATATCGGCGAAAGGAACTTTACCTATCCACTCAGTTATGTCAAAGCCTCCTTTCGCCAACTGTTGACTATATAATATAGGCGAAAGGAGCTTTATGATACTAATTTAAATTTACTTGTCTCTTTTCGTCGTTGGTATAATGTAAAACTTAGTTAATTCTAGGCTCGTTTTGCTGAACGCGTAAACCACAATCTGCGAAAGGAGCTTTATCATACCAAATTACCAGCTTAGTTATAATATAGCCTCCTTTACCGACGGTAGAATGTAAATTGTCGGCCATCCAAATACACAATACATTTATTTGGAATTAATATTTGTTGCCAATAATAACTAGAATTCATATCATATAAATTTTTAATCCTCGTTTCGCCGACCGTAGACATTGAAATATCGGCGAAAGGAACTTTACCTATCTAAAAGAGTCTATAATATAACTAACTTGGTAGGTAAAGCTCCTTTTGTCGATATGTTAAAGTCATCAGTCAGCGAAGGGAGGTTATAATACCATAACTATTTTATAATAAAGCTCTTTTCGCTGTTTTATCGTACATAACTAGCAGTCCAATTTTGTTGAAAAGAGCTCAGCTATTTCATACGAACTTATTTGTTAGATCGTTGATTGAGAATTTATTTGTTTTCTATGTTGACTATTTGTATGTATGTAATTGAATACATAATATTATGCATATAAAAAAGTATATTGTTGGCCATATCAAAATGATAACTAAATTAAATTCTTCTGTTCTAATCATTCAACAATGATTGACAAATGAAACATTACTTTCGCAAACCGTGTGTCATTATTTTAAATAGATTATCGACGATCATAATTAGATTAACCATGGATTATCACATATAGCCACGTGTCAGTTGAAAAACTAATTATCAAATATCAAGATGGTATTGTTATAAGTCACCGACGAAGGGTCACACCTTTGTTAATTGAGTAGGAAGTGTCAAGGCGCTGCTTATTGCTCGTAAAACTAGTTTCACTGTTATATCATAGACAACGGCGGCGAAAGGAAGCAAGCATATTACTAAGTTGGTATGATAAAGCTCCTTTCGCAGATTTTTTACTGTCGGTGTAAGGAGGTTATAATATAACTTATTTGACAGATTAAACTCCGGTTGGCCGAAATTTTAAAATTTAAGTCTGCGAAAGGAGGCTAGAATATAACTTAGATAATATGGTAAAACTCGTTTCTCTGTTATATCATGGTCAATGGTGGCGAAAGGAGGCTAGCATATTGCTAAGTTGGTATGATAAAGCTCATTTCGCCGTTATTTTACTGTCGGCGTAAGGAGGTTATGATATAACTTATTTGATAGATTAAACTCCGGTTGGCCGAAATTTTTAAATTTAAGTTGGCGAAAGGAGGCTAGAATATAACTTAGATAATATGGTAAAACTCGTTTCTCTGTTATATCATGGTCAATGGTGGCGAAAGGAGGCTAGCATATTGCTAAGTTGGTATGATAAAGCTCATTTCGCCGTTATTTTATTGTCGGCGTAAGGAGGTTATGATATAACTTATTTGATAGATTAAACTCCGGTTGGCCGAAATATTTAAATTTAAGTTGGCGAAAGGAGGCTAGAATATAACTTAGATAATATGGTAAAACTCGTTTCTCTGTTATATCATGGTCAATGGTGGCGAAAGGAGGCTAGCATATTGCTAAGTTGGTTTATTGTCGGCGAAAGAGGGTTATAATATCACTTATTTAATAGATTCAGCTCTTGTCGTTGATATTTCGAATGTGGATCCACAGTCAGCGAAGGAGGCTAGAATATAATAAAGTTGGTGTGGAAAAACTTGTTTTGCTGTTATATCATAGCAAAGGAGTTATTACAGAACTAAGTTGGGAGATGAAGCTATTTTTGCCAATATTTAAGCAAACCTTCTACCTACGTTTTCAAGTTTACCGTCGGCGAAAGGAGGCTCATTTTGTCGATATCTAATAGTCACCCGTCGGCGAAATTAGGCTATAGCATAACTAAGTTAATTGATATCCTAAATCTCCTTTCACCAATATTTCATGGTTTACGATCGGCGAAAGGAGACTAGAAAGTTACTAAGTATGTATGATTAAGTTCCTTTCGCCGATATTTTGCATGCTACCGTCGGCGAAGTAGACTATAATGTAACTACGTAGGCATGACAAAGCTCCTTTCCAGACAATTTGAATTCTAACTTCGACGTAATTTGGTATGATAAAGCTCCTTTCGCCGATATTTCAATGTGTAGGGTAAGGATACATCCATATAAGGACCATCATATCAACTCCTTTCGCCGAAAATTTGAGGCTATGTCATAACTAAGCTGGTAATTTGGTATGATAAAGCTCCTTTCGCCGATAGTTCGTGGTTTACGGTCGGGGAAACGAGCAATGAGTATAACTAAGGTGATATGCTCGTGCTCCTTTCGCCGATATTTTACATTCTACTGACGACGAAAAGAGACTAGTTGATCTATATAATTAAATGAGTATCATAAAGCTCCTTTCGCCGATATTATATAGTCAACAGTTGGCGAAAGGAGGCCATGACATAACTGAGTGGATAGGTAAAGTCTTCAGCCTCCTTTCGTCGACCGCAGACATTGAAATGTCAGCGAAAGGAGGCTTCAAATTGGCTTATTATGCAATAGTGACATTATTTATTGATAGGAACAAGTCAATGTCATCCAAATACACAATTCATTTATTTGGAATTAACATTTGTAAAAAATAATAACTCTAATTCCTATAATACCAAATTTTAATCCTCGTTTCGCCTCGTTGTGCCAAAAATCCTCCTTTCGTATTTTAGTCATACCACATCTACATGATATGATGCTGCTCTACCTAGTCAAGCTTGCTGAAGTCTTATTATGTCAGAATAAATTCAATTTCTTTATTATCATCTACGCCCCCTATTTTTTCATACAGGGCTGACCTTTTTTATGCTCCCTGAACATATAGTTGCCACTTTGTTTTATGTTTTAACTCACAATAGACTTTAAAAATGTTGCATAACCAACAATTGCAATATGCCCGAATGAAAGAAGAAAAATCAATACAAAGTCGGAATCCTTTTTTTTCAAAAAAATTGCTTCCTACCGATAACTTCATAAAAGGTTGATGATAATCTAGGAATACATTTATACTGACCTTACATTTTGATAGAAGTATGCAGTGATTAGAACATATATACTGACAATCTGACAATACTGTATGGTAAGAGATATCTCACAGTAGCATGTTCTTTTCATCAAAATTATTCGTCTTACTTTGTACTTATCATTCTAGCAATCTGACTTATATATTGCAAAATATAATATATTGGAATTATTTGTAAATTCAACATTAACTATAACTGTGTTCTACAAAAAAGGTGTAAATTTTGTTTCAATTGAAAATCTAAGTGTAAAGAACGAATTCAAACTTTCCTTGTTTAATATTTGGTGTATTTCAACTTAAACATGCATACAAATGTTATGCTTGTACTTTTATAGAGTGATATAAATTCAAAATGATTTCCAAATTGTTTAATTATCACTATCATGTGACGATCACAGGACGATCACATGATGATCACATGACTAGTTTTCTTGCCGAATCAGACGTGTGCACATCTAGAACATATATTAAAAGTTGTAATAGTATGGTGTAAAGGGTTAATTGTCTACTATCTGATCATTGTGTACAGTTTACAATGTACAAGTGTTGTATAAATACATGTCTGGCATTATGTGTTGTTTCCAGTCTGAAGTCAATGTAGCTTAAAACATCATCAATATGTGATAATTTTCTATGTGATCATGTTTGTTTTACTCATTGAGAACTTTGTGTGTGATGTTCCATCACATGGATTGAACTTTTACACACAGGAGGTCAGATGTTTCTACCATTTATTAGCTCACCTGACCACAAAGTGGTCATGGTGAGGTTTTGTCATACTGAGATGTCCGTCGTGCGGCGTCCGTCAACAATTTCTTCAAACGACTTCTCCTCCTAAACCGCTTGGCCAAATTTGATAAAACTTAACAGGAATGTTCCTTGGGTGGACCTCTACCAAAGTTGTTAAAACATTTCCGGTCTGTCGCATAACTAGGTCACACAGGCTAAAAATAGATTTTCAAAAAGGAAACTTTAAAAATCTTCTTCTCTGAAACCGTACGGCCTAGAGCTTTCATATTTGGTATGTAGCACCACCTTGGGGTCCTCTACAAAGATTGTTCAAATTATGTCCCTGGGGTCAAAATTGGCCCCACCCTGGGGGCCCTTAGTTTTTAAATAGAGTTATATAGGGCAAACCTTAAAAAATCTTCTTCTCTGAAACCGCTTGGCCCAGGGCTTTCATATTTGGTATGTAGACTCAGCTAGAGGTCCTCTACAAAGATTGTTCAAATTATGTCCCTGGGGTCAAAATTGGCCCCGCCCCGGGGGCCCTTAGTTTTACATAGAGTTATATAGGGGAAACCTTTAAAAATCTTCTTCTCCGAAACCGCTTTGCCCAGGGCTTTCATATTTGGTATGTAGACTCAGCTAGAGGTCCTCTACAAAGATTGTTCAAATTATGTCCCTGGGGTCAAAATTGGCCCCGCCCCGGGGGCCCTTAGTTTTACATAGAGTTATATAGGGGAAACCTTTAAAAATCTTCTTCTCCGAAACCGCTTTGCCCAGGGCTTTCATATTTGGTATGTAGACTCAGCTAGAAGTCCTCTACAAAGATTGTTCAAATTATGTCCCTGGGGTCAAAATTGGCCCCGCCCCGGGGGCCCTTAGTTTTACATAGAGTTATATAGGGGAAACCTTTAAAAATCTTCTTCTCCCAAACCGCTTAGCCTAGGGCTTTCATATTTGGTATGTAGACTCAGCTAGAGGTCCTCTACAAAGATTGTTCAAATTATTCCCCTTGGGTCAAAATTGGCCCCACCCTGGGGGTCACCATTTCACTTAGACTTGTATAGGGAAAACATATAAAAATCTTCTTGTCTAAAACTACAATGCCTAAGAGCTTTGATATTTGGTATGTAGCATCATCTAGTGGTCCCCTACCAAGATTGTGCAAATTATGCCCCTGGGGTCAAAATTGGCCCAGCCCGGGGGGTCACCGTTTTACATAGACTTATATAGGGAAAACATATAAAAATCTTCTTGTCTATAACTACACTGCATAGAGCTTTGATATTTGGTATGTAGCATCATCTAGTGGTCCTCTACCAAGATTTTTCAAATTATGCCCCTGGGGTCAAAATTGGCCCCACTCGGGGGTCACCGTTTTACATAGACTTATATAGGGAAAACATATTAATATCTTCTTGCCTAAAACTACACTGCCTAGAGTTTTGATAATTGGTATGTAGCATCATCTTGTGGTTTCTACCAAGATGTTCAAATTATTCCTTTGGGTGAAAATTGTGCAGGGTTTATAATCAGGTGAGCGATATTGGGCCATCATGGCCCTCTTGTATTACTTTAATAAACTAGAATAAATAATTGTCTAGACTGCTGTAAAATAATTTATTTTCATGAGCATGAAGCAAGTTTTAGTGGAACTTGGTTAAATGATTTCTATTTTAAAGTGGCTTATAACACACTAGGTGATTTTAAAGGTCTGTTTTTTGTTGTCTTTGATATTGTGGTCAGACTAATCAACATATTATGTATACCTTATAATGTGAATTCATTTATCTAGGTAGGATGACCCTGTTAGTTCATACAAAGTTACAATGTTCTTAAACAAATATTTGTTTTTGTTACATGGTGGAGTTTTGATGTTGTATTGTTGTATTTGAGAAGCTGAATATGCTTGTTATTTATATTATAAGCTACATTGCTGTTACAACATACAAACTAGAGTCGTATAAAATGTGCAGACTGCTTAATACTGTCAATCATTTAGATTTTAACAAGACTACAAATTTTGCACACGACAAGGGGCCTGTTTTATAGAGATATTTAACCTCACTTACTGAAGAATATTGAGAGTATACAAAGTGAGCCCATACATTGTTGTGAATTAAAACTAGTTACTTATGATCGTTCTAATTCACATAAGTTTGCTTGGGTATACTAGCTGTCTTAATTTGCTTAAAATAGCAATTGATTTAAGTTTAATCTAAACTAAGACCTTATTACTATAAAATAGGTCCCAGTACCATTGTTTGTAAGATCTTAAACATTGTCAAATCATAAACTGAATGTTATGCCAGTTTTCACTTCAAAAATTGATCTTCTCTTCTTTCATCAAACTGTTATTGCCTCATCACTGCTTGTGTAATAATTTCTGTTTACTACAAACGATGCAATGTTGATTGAAGTCATTGTATATAACATTGTCTGCATATCATTATTATGTATTTATATAATATACTTTATGAATATGCATGGATATTTGATAAGCTTATATTATTACAATGTATGAGTATTTAACTTTATACATATATACATACAGTTAGATTGTGATCTGAAACAGTTCAAGTATATCTCCTTTACAAGCTTATACATACAGAGTGTAGGATAATAGCCCCTACGGACAAAACCCCCTATGCTCATTTTTATACATGAGGACATAAGCCCCTACACATTTTTTTACACTAGGACATAAGCCCCTACCTACCTTTTTACACTAGGACATAAGCCCCTATGCATGTTTGTTTGCAACATGAACAACTCAGTCATGCACCAGTGTCTACAAGTTCAATTTTTAGCTCACCTGTCACAAAGTGACAGAGTGAGCTTTTGTGATCACTCTTCGTCCGTCGTCCGTCCGTCCGTCCGTCTGTCAACAATTGGGTTGTGTCCTCTCTAGCGGTCACAATTTTGGCTTAATCTTTATGAAACTTGGTCACAATGATCATCTTAACAAAATCTAGGCCAAGTTCGATATTGGGTCATCTGAGGTCAAAAATTAGGCTACTAGGTCAAGTTATAGAAAAACCTTGTTTTTCATTTTGTCAAAGGGAGTGTACTCTGTAATTATTACTGGTTGTGATCATGTAAGAGTTGTCTCTCTTCCTATATTTTAGTTGTAGAACTACGAAATGTGTACTTGTTAGCAGCTTTGAGGCTTTAATTTAAATTAAATGCAGAATGTGGATATTATGGTTATCATCGTTTACAGTGATTGTATGTTTACAAACTATTAAACAATTATTAAGCTGTAATTATAGTCTTATGCAACCTTACTAATCGTTTTACATAGACTTATATAGGGAAAACATATAAAAATCTTCTTCTCTAAAACTACAATGCCTAGAGCTTTGATATTTGGTATGAAGCATCATCTAGTGGTCCCCTACCAAGATTGTTCAAATTATGGCTCTGGGGTCAAAATTGGCCCCGCCCCGGGGGTCACCGTTTTACATAGACTTATATAGGGAAAACATATAAAAATCTTCTCCTCTAAAACTACAATGCCTACAGCTTTGATATTTGGTATGTAGCATCATCTAGTGGTCCCCTACCAAGATTGCTCAAATTATGGCCCTGGGGTCAAAATTGGCCCCAGCCCGGGGGGTCACCGTTTTACATAGACTTATATAGGGAAAACATATAAAAATCTTCTTCTCAAAAACTACAATGCCTAGAGCTTTGATATTTGGTATGTAGCATCATCTAGTGGTCCCCTACCAAGATTGTTCAAATTATACCCCTGGGGTCACAATTGGCCCCGCCCGGGGGTCACCGTTTTACATAGACTTATATAGGGAAAACATATAAAAATCTACTTCTCTAAAACTACAATGCCTAGAGCTTTGATATTTGATATGTAGCACAATCTAGTGGTCCCCTACCAAGATTGTTCATATTATGCCCCTGGGGTCAAAATTGGCCCCGCCCCGGGGGTCACCGTTTTACATAGACTTATATAGGGAAAACATATAAAAATCTTCTTCTCTAAAACTACAATGCCTAGAGCTTTGATATTTGGTATGTAGCATCATCTAGTGGTCCCCTACAAAGATTGTTCATATTATGCCCCTGAGGTCAAAATTGGCCCCGCCCCGGGGGTCACCGTCTTACATAGACTTATATAGGGAAAACATATAAAAATCTTCTTCTCTATAACTACAATGCCTAGAGCTTTGATATATGGTATGTAGCATCATCTAGTGGTCCCCTACAAAGATTGTTCAAATTATGCACCTGAGGTCAAAATTGACCCCACCCCGGGGGTCACCAGTTTCTATATTTACGCTCTACCTTTGTTAGTCTAAATTGTGCAGGGCTTCATTTATAATCAGGTGAGCGATATAGGGCCATCATGGCCCTCTTGTTTAAGTTGTAATTAAACATCAAATGAAACACAACATAATAATAAATAATTATTGTATTTATAACAAGTTTCTATGATCAAAGGAGTATTTTGATGCATGTTACAAACAGATAGTCACTACAATACATGATAATTGATCTTATTAAGCATTTTGCAGACTAATTATCTTTCAATTTACTAATTTTATACCCGAAATTAATGCAGTAGATACAAAAGAACAGTTTGTACAATAATTGTTTCTTAATTAACCATTTAATATCAGAAGAAAACATAGAACAGTACAAACAAAACATGCATAGGAGCTTATGTCCTAGTGTAAAATATGCGTAGGGGCTTATGTCCTCATGTATAAAAATGAGCATAGGGGCTTATGGTCGTAGGGGCTTATGTCTGTCCCCCACAGAATTATAATAATCAGTTTAAGTGCAAAAACTTTAGCGGAGTGCTAGAACTTCTTACGGGGTGCTAGGACTGCACCCTGACAACAGTGAGTGTTCTTGGTTTCTTCTGAATTTTTGTGCTAATTTGAGTTAATAGTATGCATGTCTCCAAGTGGTGTCGATATTAAACTACGAATACAAATCTATGCTATGAATAAGCATAGTTAATATGTTTTAAGGTACTTTGGGTCAGTCTTAGGGCAGAGCTACAGGGGATATGCATGTTTATTGTCTCATGATTGAACAGGAAAGGAATTCATGTCACATACAGATTAAGGTGTTATGCTGGGTTAAAGATTTATTGTATATTATTTTATAATAGTACTTATATGATATTAGCAAATATATATGCTTGAATTTTAGCATACCGGTCAAATAGATAGATTTTAATTGTGGTAGATTTAACAAGTTAGAATTTTGTTCACATATGCAAAATAACTTGCTTAGAATTCTTGCTAAGCATTACAATGTTTCTATTATATTGTTACTAGCTAAATAAGTCTCCATACTGAAAGTGATGGTTGCTTAGTAACTGTGGTGAACCATTTACTCCAAAACATATTTCAAGAACAATAATTTATTATATATTTTCCAATGTGTATGGAAATATGACTGTATTATGGTTAGATGTATATGGAGTAAGGAGTCAAGAAGTATTTTAAATAAAACAAGTGCTATCTTACAGTCTGTCCTGTGCTAGTGTTACAGTCTGTCGCTGTGCTAGTGTTACAGTCTGTCGCTGTGCTAGTGTTACAGTCTGTCGCCGTGCTAGTGTTACAGTCTGTCGCCGTGCTAGTGTTACAGTCTGTCGCCGTGCTAGTGTTACAGTCTGTCGCCGTGCTAGTGTTACAGTCTGTCGCCGTGCTAGTGTTACAGTCTGTCGCCGTGCTAGTGTTACAGTCTGTCGCCGTGCTAGTGTTACAGTCTGTCGCCGTGCTAGTGTTACAGTCTGTCGCCGTGCTAGTGTTACAGTCTGTGGCCGTGCTAGTGTTACAGTCTGTCGCCGTGCTAGTGTTACAGTCTGTCGCCGTGCTAGTGTTACAGTCTGTCGCCGTGCTAGTGTTACAGTCTGTCGCCGTGCTAGTGTTACAGTCTGTCGCCGTGCTAGTGTTACAGTCTGTCGCCGTGCTAGTGTTACAGTCTGTCGCCGTGCTAGTGTTACAGTCTGTCGCCGTGCTAGTGTTACAGTCTGTCGCCGTGCTAGTGTTACAGTCTGTCGCCGTGCTAGTGTTACAATGTAGCTGGCCGATTATTTCTGTCTATGTTTTGACAATATTATATAAGCCTGCTTACATTGTATTCCATACTGGTTTCTGGTAGATATATTGTTAGCAAGGTGTATGTATTTATATATGCGGTCTTCTATATTAACTTTTCTTTATCATTTTGCATTAATAAAATGTAGTTAAAATTGTATTGCTATTGTTTTGTATACCAAAACTACTGGATATCCTTTATTATTAGTGTCACACCATCACTTCCATCAATATAAACCCATCAACACTTACTGTAAAATCATTTAATTTCGATGGGACGAAATTTTCGTGGTCTGGGTAAAAAGAACATTTTATAGGACATTAATTTATTGATTTTGCATTTCAAGTAATAGGGGATTAAATAGTTATACTTCTTGTTCAGTGGGGTTTAATTTCGTGGTTGAAGGTTAACCATGAAATCCCCGAAATTTAACCCCCACAAGAAATAATGATTTTACAGTATACTATTTGTTGAGTGTACTCTGTAAAATAAATTTAGAAATATATCGAGGATCTTACATGAGTGACTTTTCATATTGAATTTATTAAACAAGTTGAATAAAAGTGATAAAATATGAGGCTCTGTCGAGTATTTTATTACTTTTATCCAACAAGTTCAATAAATTTAATATGGAAAGACACGAATGTAAGATTCTTTTTATCACATAAACACAATAAACCATTTAAATAAAAAAAAGATAATAGTAGACCCACTTCCCCTTAAGAGAGAATAAAATTGAGGTGGGTAATGGGGTTAAGAATAAATGAGCATCTAAACATAGTGCAACACAGTGACTGTATTTCAATTACATTTAATTTAATGTTGAAAACGAAGATGAGCCGAGACGGGAATATTTGAACGGTAATAACTTCACAGACCTTTTTAGTAGGCCCTATCCGGTTTTAAAATTAGTTTGGAAAGGGGAACAAACTCGTACGGAAAAACGGGAAACGTCACATACATTGTGACGTCATGTTTATGTTTGACGTCATGACTACTTCGAATTTCCGGAAGGAGATTGATGAATTTTAAAGAAATACAATTTTGAAACTCAAAATGCATTAAATTTTGCGGGAAGTGTTAGCCTATGCTTTGTTAAATAAATAAATGTAGGTTTGTGATATTTATTATGTTTGAATTGAATAGCCTTTGTAAAATTCTCATTGAGATTTTCAAATTTGCCTTGTCCATCGATCTGACCTGTACCGCTGACGATAAAATCACGGTCGGCCATATTTGTTTATTTTTTTTACAGCTCGTATTTAGACATACAAATAGTGATTAACCCCCCTCATTTGCATACTTATGATATTATTGAGTAATGTAATATCGTTTTTATGTAATGGGCTTTATTACACTCCCACACCGTGATTTATGTGATAATAAAGTATATTTTTATACTATGACTCGTTTTGAGAGAAAAATAATACTAAGTTCCTTTGACGTTTAATATGAAATGTGGCAAACATGTTTTCTAAAAATGGTTTTAATAAACACAAGCTACCTGCTTGTCTAATAACGTCAAACAACGTAGGGTAGCAACGCAAAGTCACAGAAAATACCAGCATCACATGTTATACCCATCATTATTTGATTGCTGCCCATACGCGTCTTTGAAAACTTGGAAATTCAATCAGTTGTAAACATGTTTATTTGATATGATGGTCCATTTATTTAGTGACAACCGCTCCGGAAAATGCAAGTTACTAACGTCATCAAATTGACATTATTTGTCATCAAGACTATCAAGACTATCCAGCATATGCTGCAATACGTGATATAACGTGACAGCCTATCAATTGTACATGTGTAATGAATACCTGTCATGTGTTATTCAGATGGAACCATCTCTGATGTGATGTTGCTCTTGGTTGCGTGCCTCAACGTCAAACCGACGTAAGAGCGTCGGTAACAAAAATGTTCGTAGTTAAAAGATTTCTGGATAGCTGACATTGTCACACATACTTTTCTTAGTAAACTTTTCGCAAATAATTGGGGAAGACAATAAATGGTTACATTGTAACGTCAATTTAATGTAGTTAAACTCGATTCCGGACGTTGAGATTGTTACGGAATGCTGATTACGAATGACAATTCTTGAAAGCTATATATTTGTTAGCCATAGACCTACATGTGTAAAGATGAGGATTTAAGTCATCATGGTCATCATGACTTGTTTTGTTCGAGTGTTTTGTCTCAGGAAAGTTAGATAGGTTTACAAACTTAAGAAGGACGCTAAACGAAGAAACGTTTTCGTATGGCCTTATTGACTGTTCTTCTGAGAGGCATGTATCACACAAAAGTGTTCTCATCTTGTTATTGTTTCAATATTTTGGTTAAATATTACAAAATTGCGGGCAGCGTGTATGTGAACAACATTTCACATATTCTGTCGATATATTTATTAGTTGTATAATATTGATTTATACACGTTTAGCGAGCTTGAAAAAATAGGGGAGACCGGGGCAAGATGAACCACTTTAGAAGTTTTTTAAATTTTCTATTGTTATTTTTAGAACTTTTCTTTTATTATTGTTGCGAATATATCAAGAAATATATGACATATTATACAACAGCAAACATTTTGTTTTAGATTAGTACGAAATATGAAAATCTTGTTGATTTAAAAAGGGTGTTGAAGTGGTTCATTTTGCCCCGTGTACGGGGCAAGATGAACCACAACACGGGGCAAAATGAACACTTGAAATTGTATTGCTTGAAAACAATGTATTTATTGTAAAGTAGCATACAGATAGGTCGGAACTCATGACAGTTACGATATACAAGGATATTTATAATAATATATTATTATAGACGATATACAGGGGTTAATGAAACATTACTAAGAACAAAACAGTACAAATTCTAACATTTTTTCAATCATTGAACAATTTCATTACAAAAAAAATCATTAGATCGTAATTATTGATAATTTCATTACTTAATTAATTCGAAGGATAGCAACTTATAATGACGACAATCACCAGTCGCAATGTTATAGATAATATGTTTACTAGTATTTAACACACATGTACTAACATCAGTATTGTTTCATTATGGTTCTAGTAACATATCTTAATCGCAATCACCACAGTTGTGACAGATGTAAGGGTATTTGCTTGTTTTGTAATGCGGTACATGCTTCATGTGACCACTGTTGATACACCGAACAACGAACTCATTCCTTCGGGGTTGACTATTGCTGCATGACTCCCCACAGACAATACAATACCATTCATCACCGTCGGAAGCAGACAATTCAGCCCTCCTCATTTTCGTCACGTTTGGCTTTTTCATAATTTTAAATTAGTGCTTTTGGTTCTACCCTTATCATTGGGAGAGCTTTCTTATTGTGTTCTACTAGCCTTAGCAAGTATTTCTGCGTCTATTTTTTCTTTCGGGACTTTCTGTAAGAATTGCAGTATATTTTCGAGCTCTTGCTTTGCTGCCTTGTTTACGAGGGGGTGCTTTCCTGTGTGAATGGATGTTCAAATGTGACATTATTGGTGTTGCAGTGAAGTTCCATGCTCTGTTGATTCATAGAGCTACATAGCTCTATGGGTTGATTCTAGGACCAACAACAATGGTCTCCATGCATTAAAATGGCTGTCAGCACAACTGCCTTTTACAGCCATATGATTGTCCCCGTTAAAAACCTACGGCGTTGGTGTTTACACCGCTGTCAGAAACGCGATATACAATGGATGAAACATCTTTAAGGTTACACAATGCAGGAGGTAATACAATGTCAGCTCTTTTAGTGGTGTACGTGTTATTTCTTACATATTTATCTATGTCTTTAATCAGTTGACAACTCTGAACATAAAAGCCATGGATGAGATTTAATTTTAAAAAGGGGCAAGATGAACCACTGTTCGACTTGCCCCGGTCACGATGGTTCATTTTGCCCCAATGCCACGTGGTTTACATTTCATTTCACACATCGTTATTTTATACCATGTACAACATTGTCTTTGCTTCTGGAGACAGAACAATCGAAGATGATAAATATAAAACGGTAGGCCAATACTTTATACAAAATATTTTTTCCGCAAGATTTTTTTTTCAAAAAGTTTAAAATTTACTTACATGACCTTGAAATCGATAAACTCCGACAAAATCGATATGCTTCGTTCTATCGGGCCGAGTACTTTATCAAAAGATGGCGGATAAGAGGATGTTTCCTCCGATAAATTTAAGGGCTTCACAAATATCATGATCAATAAAACAAATCAAGTGGTTCATCTTGCCCCGGTCTCCCCTACGATATAAATAAAGTGTTCGCTCCAGACACACCCCCTAGTTACGGTCATGATAAATAATTATTTAAGTTATTTGGCGACTGAAGCGAGCCAGAAAAAATGAGAACAATGTTATAAAGAGAATATATTTCACCCTTGAAAAAGACTACTACCCGATGCACCCCCCCCCAAATTTATTTGCGGTCTATTAGTATAGGTTCTCTTATTTATATGTGTAAAACAAACTTCCTAGTGTTAGTTGGCAAATTTTACAGGCATTTCCATCTAATATTTAGGATATGTTAAATATCTATTAAAATAAAGAACAATTTTAAACTATTGATCAACTCGGTGAAAAAACTTATTTGCTTCATTAAAGATTCTCAATGGGGCAAGTTTTTGTTACAATTAAGTTACCAGTATTAAAATTACCTTTCAACTTTGCATAGCCAAACTATTGTGGTCACATGTGCCAATAATGACCAGCAAGTAAGAATTGTGTTGAAAAAATCTTCAGCTTTTTTGGAAAGTACTTTAATTTTTTGTGGACTTTGTTTTTCTAAGAAAATGCAGGTTATTCTGGTAAATTATTTCTCTTTTGCTTGAAAAAGACACTATACGAGACACATGGCTAGTTTCATTAAAATCGTACAATGCAAACATCATTTAAGAGTGATTGGAAACTGGACGTCATGATTTGTATATGGGCGTTTTTCAAAAAAAGTGCAAATTGTTGTCCCAGACATTTATTGACTCATAAAATAGTGTATATAGCTCTCAACTGAATCCAACAGTTGTCATGTACAAGATTTAACATATTTCTATCTACCAAACCCTGCAAATGTCTATATAAACTGCTTATATCCTTCAAATTTTTGCGATTAAGAATCTAACTCCCTGAAAATGGGCTGTCCCAAGCAGTTCAGAGTGATGTTGTTCCTTCAAAATCTCTTGTATTATATGAATTTATCATGCTAATTTAAGCTAAATATAAAGATTTTGTACTTTGCAGTAGAGGATAGTCAATTTTTCTGATTGGTCTGGAATAAAACCAGTGTTTTTTTACGTGAACAAGTGTGTCCCTCACTTTTGTTCCATCCTGTTACCTTACTGGTAAAACAGGAATACATCAAAGTATTTATTCCTAGGTATAATCCAGTTATAATTACTTGATAGAAGTCTCCTTAACAAAGATAATGGGGAAAGGGAATATTATGTTTTATTAAGAAAAATAGTGTTTTTTATAAAAATCATACAATCATATTTGATGGTAAAGCTTAATTGTCCATCCTGTTACCATGCTCCATTGCTTATAAATTCAACATAATGACATTAAAACTCAGACATACATTTAAAAAACATTGGGAAATCTTATTTTCACCTTAATTATGACTCTTTAGAGGGATAATTATTATTCATAGGAAGAATTACAATAAAATTTTCCATCCTGTTACCATGCTTTTTTGTTCCATCCTGTTACTTCAATTTTGGTAACAGGATGGAAAAATAATGGATATATTGATCATAAATTCCGAATTGCTTAATACCTTACAGATTTTTAAATGTCATTTTAAAAAAGAATATCTTACATAACAAAAATATTTTTTAATGTACTTTGCTCCCAATACTTAAGGAGGCAGAGCTTCTTGAAATAGAAATTACGGCCATACTTAAGGTAACAATCCATCTTAATTGTATGTCATAATGTATAATTACTTCTTTTGTCAAATTGAATGATTACAGAGTATCAGTGAATATCTCTAATAATGAAATCCTCCTTGAATGACTTTTTTGTGGATGTTATATTTGACTGACAGGGCTGACAAATGAAGGTGCTTTCCATCCTTTTACCACATTTTCCATCCTGTTACCAAATTTGTCCATCCTGTTACCGTTTTTCCGTCCTGTTACCATCAGATTTCTAAAGTTTTCAACTTTGTGTATTATTTTATATGGAACTCCTTAATTAAATGTTCACCCAGTTGGCATATGCAACAGTATTTCACTGAAAATTTTGTTTTAATATTAAATTGCTTACATTAAACAGTTAAATAGTGTAATTATTACATACATGCGCAATGAGTGAAGGTGTATTCTCATGTAAAATGGTGTTTTTGTATTAAATAACTTAATTATTTCTGCATATATACAACAAATATAATACATTTGATGATTTGCAACAATCAAATCATATCTATTTTTATTATATTAAAATTAATTTAGAAATATTGGTGTGGTAACAGGATGGAAAATGATGTTTTTTGAAAAATTCAAGCAATTATATTTACATTTTTAGCGAAGCAGGAGGTCTCCCCTTACTTGGAATGTGTTTGTTTATAATAACTCTTTCTAATCATGTTAAAAAAATTTGATTTAGCATAATTTTTTTTGATAATAAATTTGTTTCAAAATTTGCACTTTTTTTGAAAAACGCCCATATCTCTTAATTGCTGATTATAACACAGTGGATGTGAATGTACCCTAAATAGAGTAGAACTGGCTTTATATATGGACATATTTTGAATATTGTTTTAGAGAATGTCGACGAAGTATAGCTTTTTCGAATACACTTAACAATTCTATCTAATTCAGTACCCAGTGTGCACGCGCGGGGCGTGCATTATTTATGAAACAGCTCTCATATCGCTGGCTTAGAATGAGGAGGTTGTGACTACTTATACATATTTTAATTCAGCGTCACAAGGTTCTTCTTATGAGCCTATTTTCATAAAAATCGTAACATGTCATGTTGACCTAATTGAAGTTGAAACAGCTTGTTTTACCATAGGTAAAGAGCAATTTTTGGACAGTGTTTTATTTTTTGTTCTCAAAATATTGATTTTTGTAGTTACAACCTTTTCATTCTAAGCCAGCGATATGTCAAGCACCCGGCCCGGTCATTATAAACATTGAAGAACGTACTCCAAGCTCCAACTCATACTCCATTCTCTAATTGGAGTATTTGTTAGTTACAAAAACTGCTGTAACTTTGTTATTACTGAATGAAAACATATGCAATTGGGGTTCATGTTCTCAATTAGAAAATTTGCTACAAGTTGGTGTTGGTTTTGATGCAAAATTCTTAAAAAAGTTGTTTTTCAAGTTTGAGCATGGAGGATGAGAATGGAAAATGCTTATAATCATCGGGCCTGGTTTATCTCGAGTATATGGCTTGTCCTGGTCATTCTTCGAGATAACAACGCGTTTAACTGAAGTAAGATTCTATGAGGGTCTAATATATGACTTCGGAAATTTATAAATCAAGAAACAAGCAAAATGTACATTTTAGAGACATGTTTAATTGTACAAAAATACATTAATCTTGGTATCTTTCATTTTCAAATATTATAAAAGTGTTTTCTATAAAACTAAACAACTATTAATTTACATAGTGATGATTAGGATGCAATGTGAATGATTTCAATGTAAACAACATATTGTACCAACATAGTTCATACATAGAAACAACTTATTGTACCAACATATTTCATACATAGAAACAACATATTGTACCAACATAGTTCATACATAGAAACAACATATTGTACCAACATATTTCATACATAGAAACAACTTATTGTACCAACATATTTCATACATAGAAACAACATATTGTACCAACATAGTTCATACATAGAAACAACATATTGTACCAACATATTTCATACATAGAAACAACATATTGTACCAACATATTTCATACATAGAAACAACATATTGTACCAACATATTTCATACATAGAAACAACATATTGTACCAACATAGTTCATACATAGAAACAAGAATTGTTGATTGCATTTATAATAGCTGGGTTTAATGTTACTTTTAGTATGGAGACCAGTCTGGAAATGCAGCCATGCTATTGGTAACTTATGCACAATTTGAATTATTGACCAATTAGACTGGTTTCCAAACTAGGATAATCTTGAACCCAGGTATGTAAATAACATGCACAACATGAACACATAAATGTAAGATGATGTCTCACACAAAATGCATTGCAATATTTGAACATAAATGAGGAGATGTGATGTACAAAATGCTCCACCAATTTGTTGGTGCAGGTTGTTTGTTAGAAGGTTATCAAACAAATCCATTATATTATACCAACATATGTAATATTTCCACTGCATGTTTACTATCAATTTGTTCCGTGTAGGTGAAAATAATATATTGCCAGAGGTGTGCCTAGGCTTACGCACTTACGCACGTGCATATAGTTAATTTGAAAAGTCGAAAAATAAAAAAAGCTAAAAACGCATAAAAATGTTAGGCTAACCCGGGTTAGGTATAGCCTAACCATTGTCGTCATAGTTATTTCCGAAGAAATCCGTTTTTAAGAATGAGCGAGAAATAAATAATAGAGCTGTCCATTTTTTCTGGCTTGCTTCGCTCGTCAAATGCATTCAATAGGTAATGTTGTCATGCAGAAAACCAGTTCGGGTGACAGGAAGGTAACATTTTTTTCTAGCTTGCTTTGCTCGCCGAACAAGTGTTTGTGCTATGTAGCTCAGACAAAAATTCATTTTTATACCATAAATGGTATCATGTAGATAACAATTAGGTTTGTGTGACAAATTATGCCTATATTGCTATTTTTCTGGCGAGCGAATCCCGATCTCTAGTTTACAAAATTAAGAAACAATGCATTTTTTCTGCTCGCATCGTTCAACAACAAAATTCAAGCATTTTAGTTCATGTAGACAACAAGCTAGTATTTCAGGCAGCTCAGACTAAAACTGAATTTTTTCTGGCTCACTCTGCTCCCGAAATAACTTTGATGGTTAATAATAGCATGTAGAAACGGTGTTTGTGCGGCATGCAGCTTAGATAAATAATGAAATTTTTTAGCTCGCTTCGGTCGCATAATGAAATGATTGTTTGTAACTTTATAGTATCATGCAAACATTTTGTTATACACTGTAAAGAAAACATGCTTCACTATTTACATGAAAATGCGTATTTGCGCTAAACCACTCAGATAAAAGGTGCATTTTAAAAATGCTCACAAAGGGCCAAAACTGTCACATGCTAGGAAAAGTAATGTATATCTGAAGCAAAAATAATAGCGTATTTAAATACAATCCTGATGAGTAATTATGCCGTGAATCGCAAAACAATATAAGAAAACGTTCCGATTTTCTTGAAAATAAGCTCCTATAAAAAGCGTCTTGTGATGTTGATTAAAATGCACTCCACAATGCACCTACACTGCTGCATTGGGAATTTTTTTCCATGGGTGAGCATGCCCCCGGACCCCCTTGCCCCCGATTGCGCAATATGAGTAAATTACCAATAGTTCATGAATATACCCACCGACGGATAAAATGCATGATAAATGATACACAATTTCTTTAATGTAACTAAAATATACAAGAGGGCCTGAAATCCCTAGATCGCTCACCTGTTGCACATTGGTCTGGGTATCAGTACAACCTACATTCTGACCATATTTCATGAAGATTGGATCAAAACAGTGACCCTTGGAGAGAACACAATGTTTTTCTAAGATTTGACCTAGTGACCTAGTTTTTGACCCAACATGACCCAGTTTCAAACTTGGCCTAGATTTTATAAAGAACAACATTCTGACCAAGTTTCATGATGATTGGATCAAAACCACGACCTCTGGAGTGAACACAAGGTTTTTCTAAGATTTGACCTAGTGAGCTAGTTTTTGACCCAACATGACCCAGTTTCGAGCTTGGCCAAGATTTCATGGAGAACAACATTCTGACCAAGTTTCATGAAAATTGGATCAAAATGGTGACCTCTAGAGTGTACAAAAGGTTTTTCTAAGATTTGACCTAGTGACCTAGTTTTTGACCCAGCATGACCCAGTTTGAACTTGGCCTAGATTTCATAGAGAACAACATTCTGACCAAGTTTCATGAAGATTGGATCAAATTGGTGACCTCTAGGGTGTACACAAGGTTTTTATAAGATTTGACCTAATGACCTAGTTTTTGACCCCTCATGACCCAGTTTCAAACTTATCCTAAATTTCACGGAGAACAACATTCTGACCAAGTTTCATGAAGATTGGATCAAAGCGGTGACATCTAGAGTATACACAAGATTTTTCTAAGATTTGACCTAGTGACCTAGTTTTTGACCCCACATGACCCAGTTTTGTACCTAGCCTAGATTTCATAGAGAACAACATTCTGATCAAGTTTCATGAAGATTGGATCAAAACTATTGCCTCTAGAGTGTACACAAGCCAATTGTTGACGGACGACGGACAAAGAGTGATCACAAAAGCTCACCTTGTCACTATGTGACAGGTGAGCTAAAAACCATTATACATATCCTGCTTTCCTATAGTTTCGTGATGACTTTTTGTGATAAATATCCTATTATTTTCAGATAAGAAAATATTTTTTACGATGAAACAAATACCTGAACCCCTCTCTTTATGTTCAATGTAAAACATTACAAGAAATCATTCTATTTTCCAAGTAGCAGCCATCTTACTTAGTGGCCTTTACCTGTACAATCAGGTGACAAATTTCATATTGTTTTGTGAATTCTGATTAACTTGTCTGTAAAAAGCAGTCCGGGAATCTCTGTTTCAATCTATTCACAGCAGAATTTCATAGAGGTGCCACTATCATGTGTGTATAAGATGGTGGCTGTGTGTTGATTCGGACACACATAAATGAATAAGTATTTTTTTCAGATAAATAAATAATTCTTTTGTATGTTGTAGCACCACATTCATTCGCCAAAATCCTATAATTTCATAGAAATCGGACCGACGGTTAAGTGAGGATCTTGTTTTATGCATGCACTTACATTTACACACACTCCTAAGCAACACCTGTATTTTTCATGATGTCTCAAATATTCATGAAGGGATTTGATAAAAATTTGGATTACAAGTAGACCAACCCTTTACAAATACTGTATTAAGTGAATATAATCATGTAGGGAACATGTATGTATGACCTGCTGCTCAGGCAAACAGTTTTTTCTTGCTCACTTTGCTCGCTCAGTTCTGTATTTCGTGAATATAATCAAGTAGGGAGCATGTATGTATGACCTGCTGCTCAGGCAAACCTTGTTTTTTCTAGCTCGCTTCGCTCGCTCAGTACTCTAATATACTGTATATGTAGTGATTATCATTAAGTTGGACATATATGTATGCCTGCTGCTCAGGCAAACAGAGTTTTTTCTTACTCGTTTTGCTCGCTTCTAAAGTACTGTTATAAGTGAATATCATCAAGTTGAGAATGAGTATATGTGTCTGCTGCTCAGGTTAACTGGGTTTTTTTCTGGCTCGCTTCGCTCGCATAATACATTAAAATTTTATCAGTTGATTTCACATGGAGTATGTTACTATATATATATGCTCCCCAAAAACTAAATCTAAAAACGACCATACACTCTGAATTGACCCAGCTACGCCCCTGCATGGTCATTTACTTCTGAAGAAGTCCTGAAATTGTAGACACACGGCGGCCGAAAAATCTGACTACATGAAACTTGAACATATTGACCATATTTTAGAATTATTATTAGAATATTCGAAATATTGACAAACAATGATATTTCAACGCTTTTTAACCTTTTAAAAAATATGTAGTAAATTACAGCGCATACCTGTCTAATGGATTGGCCACTCTGTAACTTTCCTACTGCGCGACCACGCTCTTCAATAGTCACCCAGGCCATTTTTTTATACAAATCTGTTTTTTCAGTCAGACTGTCGCTAGAGAGGACTTCAATGACTAAACTATCGATTTTTGCCACTGACTACCATTTTCACGTGCAGCAAGAAGAAATCACCATCGCGCTACGTCCAGAACTGACAGAGTGTATAGTGACCACGGGGCAAGTCCCGACATCATTGTTGACGTCATCGGTTTTGGTAACCTCACAAACAACTTCTAAGTGCTCACAATTACTCATTGTCACCAACCATTCTGAATAATGACCAATGTACCACTACTAATTAAACTCACAAAAAAGGGCGAATAGTGTACATATTATTTCATTTGTTATTTCGAGTTGATACTCACGTACACAAATTGCGCTCAGTAAAAGTCTTGACGTCTAGAAAAGCGAAATTTGGACTCCCGGTATAGAAGAAATGATTTAGCTGATTAATTCAATGGATAAACGTCACCAGTACTGTAGATTTTACATGATGTTCCGGAACTACCTCTAGGTAAAATCTCCCATTATAATTATTATCGATTCAAGTTAGTTAGTGTGTTAATACCAAGCGCCAAACATAATTAAAGATTACGCATTGCCCCGTGGTTTAATGTGACGTCACGTTTTCTTTCTGTGTAAATAGTGACCCTGTATGATAACCAACATCTATGTTACGCTGTTAAATATGAAATCATTATTTAAAACAAAGATTTACATAGCCTCAAAGGATATGCACATGAATTCTCAAAAGGTTTCATCAGGTAAACGATCGGGCAAAGAAAACAACACCACTTTTCTACAGGATAAATCGCTGGGTTGCCCTGTGTATTCAATTCTACTTTGCTATAACTACCATATTTTAGAATATAACATATATTGTTCGTGATAAACATACGCACTGAATTCGTTAACGGTAGAACCTGATGTCTACCAACTTTGATGAAATTCGGATAATAGATTGTTTTACAATCGATGTTGTCTACATATTTTTTGAATGGCCCTCGTATGCTTGAAATATTGATGGTAAAAATCTTTTTTTTTACTTCAATCATTTGCCATCAATTTTTTTTACCCACACGTTTGGCAAAAATATGCCAAAACATGGTTCACGAAACCATAGGAATTCACGAAATCATAGGAAAGAAGGATATATATCATAATAGAGGATAGTATTCAGTACTTGAGTAAGTTATATACAATGCCATGTATTTCTAGGTAGTAGACATTCAAATACAGAAACCATGTGTGACTGAATCCACACGTAAATGAACTAATTATATTTGGAATGTTGTACATCAGAAATACAAGCTTTGTAAACTTGTCCACATAAAACATACATTAAGGGTAATAGAAAAAAACAGGTAAAAAATAAACATACATGTAAATAAATTTAGCAATAAAATGATACCAAACAGGTGATGTATATGTTAAAATTATGTTGCACATTTGAAATATTGTGTACAGCTAAAAGATTAACCTGACAATCAAAATAATGTATCCTTTAAAAACCTGTAATAATCTTTCTTACTACTAATACAAAACACCTGTATTATTCAGATTAAAAATTTGTCAAACACAAATGTATAAAATCAACAGAAAGGTTCAACTATCTGTGTCACAATACTGGGTAGTTTAAGAGTAATATGGTGTTTTCAACAATAACTATTCAGTTTTATATTTCTACATAAAACTAGTCAAACATCTGGTTTAATATGAATAAAGTTTTATATAACAAAAGGAGATCTTCATACTTGCACTCAACTTTAAATTTAAATTAAAACAATTAATGAAACATCGTTATTCCAAGAAAATTGATCAAAGTATCAGAAACAAGAAGCACTTATAATATATATAATGGCACATGCACACAAACACTGTAGTTGGTTATAACATGCATTCATCTAATAATATTCACAAAATCATAGATAATGAGTTAAAGTTCTCAATAGTTTGTATGATAACAATGAAGATGCAGTTTGTGCAGTTAGTGCAGAATGTTGTCATATTGTTGTGGCTCCCAACTTACTGCATATGTTGGTAAACAGATGTCATAGAAATATTCGCATTATTCAAGAATGGCCTAGTTACGTGAACAGTTTCGCTAGTGAAAATTACAACCTACCCTTTACACTGAGTACGCCCCCTATTTTAAGAACTGGAAAACCCATTACTTGGGACGGGTGACTTTTGGTTTGAACAAGGTAAGTATTTGATTTTCTATCTAACAACTTATAATCAATAAACTTCAACTAGTTCACCATATGCCTTAAAAGTTTCCACATACAGGTTGTCATCATTTTCTTCGAAACGATTCTCCAATTAAACAAAATAGCTGGTACCATTTTTTTTATTTGAAAATTAAATATTTGTACCGGCTATTTTATTTAATCCGGGAATCTTTCCAAAGAAATGATGACAACCAGAACGTGGCAATACCAGGGTCAAAATGATTGTTTGATGGGATTTGATTTCTTGGAAGAAGGTGAACCACGAAATCCATGAATTTTAATCCCCAAAGGAAAATGAATGATTTTACAGTATTTGAGTACAATGTCACAGGAATATTCACACCTCAGAGATATACATGTATGGACACACACTCTAGTGTTCACATTATTGTTCTGATTCTAACTGTAGAGTAATTCGGTCCCTTATTGCGTTATTCATTTTTGGAGCTGCATGTATAACCGGTGGAGAGGCACCTTGTAGGTATGTAGGTAAATTTGGTACTTGTTGTTGAGTACCACCAGTGTAATATCCAGCATTAGAACGTTCAGGTGTCTCTGCTACATACTGTAATAACAAGCATATCATAACAATTATTAACAAAATGTCAGGAAGTATCACAACCCCATGGCACCAGAATAATCATAAAGCAGGGTTCAAAATCATAACAAGAGTGCCCAAAGGTCCCTTGGTCGCTCACCTATCATAAAATGACATAAGAAATCAGTTTTTTTAACTTCTTAGAGACAAGTGGTTGAAGATTGGATCAAAACTGTTGCTCTTAGAGTGAATACAAGCTGTTTCTAAGATTTGACCCGGTGACCTAGTTTTTTATCCTACATGACCCAGGTTTGCTGGGGGATTACTTATCATGGTTAGATCACAGTGCATGGTGTTTGTAAACTGTGTCAAGTCGCAGTTGAGCCTCGTTTGGTCGCTAGGGTCACCGTTTTAAGTTTGCTAATTACATGCAAAAAGGACCAAAATAGCGTAAGCATAGCCAGCTCTTTGCTTTGTATAATTTCCTCACTTTTTGTAGCAAAAATGATAATCAAGAAAAACGGTTTATTAAATTGGGTTTTAGTAAAGTTAAATTGTATAAAATGGAGTGTTTTAAGTCTCTCAATGTATGCCCATTTCAGGGCCCAACCTATAACTATAAACATTGTACAATACATTATACAGCGACAAATGAGTGTATGAATTGATGTTTTATACATTGGTTTTCTTACTGTGACATTTGCAGGGTCTCAAAGGGTCTTTGTAGCCCTTGTCCAGTTATCCTGGCATTACATTACATGTAGCCACACTGGCAACTATCTATATTAACATTACATGTAGCCACACTGGCAACTATCTATGTTAACATTACATGTAGCCACACTGGCAACTATCTATGTTAACATAACATGTAGCCACACTGGCAACTATCTATGTTAACCCTACATGTAGTCACACTGGCAACTATCTATGTTAACATTACATGTAGCCACACTGGCAACTATCTATGTTAACCCTACATGTAGCCACACTGGCAACTATCTATGTTAACCCTACATGTAGCCACACTGGCAACTATCTATGTTAACCCTACATGTAGCCACACTGGCAACTATCTATGTTAACATTACATGTAGCCACACTGGCAACTATCTATGTTAACCCTACATGTAGTCACACTGGCAACTATCTATGTTAACCCTACATGTAGCCACACTGGCAACTATCTATGTTAACATTACATGTAGCCACACTGGCAACTATCTATGTTAACCCTACATGTAGCCACACTGGCAACTATCTATGTTAACATTACATGTAGCAACACTGGCAACTATCTATGTTAACCCTACATGTAGCCACACTGGCAACTATCTATGTTAACCCTACATGTAGCCACACTGGCAACTATCTATGTTAACATTACATGTAGCCACACTGGCAACTATCTATGTTAACATTACATGTAGCCACACTGGCAACTATCTATGTTAACCCTACATGTAGCCACACTGGCAACTATCTATGTTAACATAACATGTAGCCACACTGGCAACTATCTATGTTAACCCTACATGTAGCCACACTGGCAACTATCTATGTTAACCCTACATGTAGCCACACTGGCAACTATCTATGTTAACATTACATGTAGCCACACTGGCAACTATCTATGTTAACATTACATGTAGCCACACTGGCAACTATCTATGTTAACCCTACATGTAGCCACACTGGCAACTATCTATGTTAACATTACATGTAGCCACACTGGCAACTATCTATGTTAACCCTACATGTAGCCACACTGGCAACTATCTATGTTAACCCTACATGTAGCAACACTGGCAACTATCTATGTTAACCCTACATGTAGCCACACTGGCAACTATCTATGTTAACATTACATGTAGCCACACTGGCAACTATCTATGTTAACCCTACATGTAGCCACACTGGCAACTATCTATGTAAACCCTACATGTAGCAACACAGGCAACTATCTATGTTAACCCTACATGAAGCAACACTGGCAACTATCTATGTTAACCCTACATGTAGCCACACTGGCAACTATCTATGTTAACATAACATGTAGCCACACTGGCAACTATCTATGTTAACATTACATGTAGCAACACTGGCAACTATCTATGTTAACCCTACATGTAGCCACACTGGCAACTATCTATGTTAACCCTACATGTAGCAACACTGGCAACTATCTATGTTAACCCTACATGTAGCCACACTGGCAACTATCTATGTTAACATTACATGTAGCCACACTGGCAACTATCTATGTTAACATTACATGTAGCCACACTGGCAACTATCTATGTTAACATTACATGTAGCCACACTGGCAACTATCTATGTTAACATTACATGTAGCAACACTGGCAACTATCTATGTTAACCCTACATGTAGCCACACTGGCAACTATCTATGTTAACCCTACATGTAGCCACACTGGCAACTATCTATGTTAACCCTACATGTAGCTACACTGGCAACTATCTATGTTAACATTACATGTAGCCACACTGGCAACTATCTATGTTAACCCTACATGTAGCCACACTGGCAACTATCTATGTTAACCCTACATGTAGCCACACTGGCAACTATCTATGTTAACCCTATATGTAGCAACACTGGCAACTATCTATGTTAACCCTACATGAAGCCACACTGGCAACTATCTATGTTAACATTACATGTAGCCACACTGGCAACTATCTATGTTAACATTACATGTAGCAACACTGGCAACTATCTATGTTAACCCTACATGTAGCCACACTGGCAACTATCTATGTTAACCCTACATGTAGCAACACTGGCAACTATCTATGTTAACCCTACATGTAGCCACACTGGCAACTATCTATGTTAACATTACATGTAGCCACACTGGCAACTATCTATGTTAACATTACATGTAGCCACACTGGCAACTATCTATGTTAACATTACATGTAGCCACACTGGCAACTATCTATGTTAACATTACATGTAGCCACACTGGCAACTATCTATGTTAACCCTACATGTAGCCACACTGGCAACTATCTATGTTAACCCTACATGTAGCCACACTGGCAACTATCTATGTTAACATTACATGTAGCCACACTGGCAACTATCTATGTTAACCCTACATGTAGCCACACTGGCAACTATCTATGTTAACATTACATGTAGCCACACTGGCAACTATCTATGTTAACCCTACATGTAGCCACACTGGCAACTATCTATGTTGACCCTACATGTAGCCACACTGGCAACTATCTATGTTAACATTACATGTAGCCACACTGGCAACTATCTATGTTAACATTACATGTAGCCACACTGGCAACTATCTATGTTAACATTACATGTAGCCACACTGGCAACTATCTATGTTAACATTACATGTAGCCACACTGGCAACTATCTATGTTAACCCTACATGTAGCTACACTGGCAACTATCTATGTAAACCCTACATGTAGCCACACTGGCAACTATCTATGTTAACCCTACATGTAGCCACACTGGCAACTATCTATGTTAACCCTACATGTAGCCACACTGGCAACTATCTATTTTAACATTACATGTAGCCACACTGGCAACTATCTATGTTAACATTACATGTAGCCACACTGGCAACTATCTATGTTAACCCTACATGTAGCCACACTGGCAACTATCTATGTTAACCCTACATGTAGCCACACTGGCAACTTTCTATGTTAACCCTACATGTAGCCACACTGGCAACTATCTATGTTAACCCTACATGTAGCCACACTGGCAACTATCTATGTTAACCCTACATGTAGCCACACTGGCAACTATCTATTTTAACATTACATGTAGCCACACTGGCAACTATCTATGTTAACATTACATGTAGCCACACTGGCAACTATCTATGTTAACCCTACATGTAGCCACACTGGCAACTATCTATGTTAACCCTACATGTAGCCACACTGGCAACTATCTATGTTAACCCTACATGTAGCCACACTGGCAACTATCTATGTTAACCCTACATGTAGCCACACTGGCAACTATCTATGTTAACATTACATGTAGCCACACTGGCAACTATCTATGTTAACCCTACATGTAGCCACACTGGCAACTATCTATGTTAACCCTACATGTAGCCACACTGGCAACTATCTATGTTACTGTAAACCTAGAAACTTTCGCGGCTACAAACTTTCGCGTTTTGCCGATTGTGGGCATATTCGCGGCTACAAACTTTCGCGGTTTTAAGTCACCCGCGAACTCCGCGAACACTAAGTCGCACAGTCACAAAATTATTGATATTATAACCTGTCACATACATTGCTCGGTTCGTATATAATTGCTTCTTAATTATAGTTCTCACCTTCGTTAAACCCTGTCAAACTCTTTTTGATGTAGATAGTTACCTATTGTGTTGTTTACACAAATTTCAAACTACGCTGGTAATGTTTTCACAGTTTTATTGACACTATCAGTCATTTTGTATTATGACATACCCGGTAATAAACAGCGCTATTTACACGCATGTTCATATATAGAGTGTACTGTTAAACACGTTTTCAAGATTTTTTTCAAAGTGTTTTTATTATTGTACCTTGATCATAAAAGGCTTTATTCAGGAAAAGTACGTACACTTAACATTCCATATTTTGACAACAAAGCACTTATAATACGGTCTTATAAACGTCGTACCAAAATGATGAGTTTCCTTCAAAAACGAGAAACTTTCGCGTTTTTCTTGTCCTGGACATGTTCGCGGCTATTTACTTTCGCGGATTTTTACTAACCGCGAACACCGCGAACTTAAATCGCGCGAAATAATTTCTAGGTTTACAGTAACCCTACATGTAGCCACACTGGCAACTATCTATGTTAACCCTACATGTAGCCACACTGGCAACTATCTATGTTAACATTACATGTAGCCACACTGGCAACTATCTATGTTAACCCTACATGTAGCCACACTGGCAACTATCTATGTTAACCCTACATGTAGCCACACTGGCAACTATCTATGTTAACCCTACATGTAGCCACACTGGCAACTATCTATTCAGAGACTAGAGATGAATACTGTAACAATGAATGTTATGAACAAGGTATACACACCGGGAGAGCGTTAGCTTGATATGCTGATTGTGTAGGTGACATAAATGTTGGTTCATGACCTCCCTGTGCTTGTATACCTTGTGCAGTCCTCCATGACATGTCCTGTAAACCTGTAAACATGCATGTAGTTATTACTCTGATATTAAATCCTTTGTAAAGCAACACTCTTTGGGAGCTTCAATTTCTATTATTGAGAGGTTGTTGGTCTACAGAGGTTAGAGGTAAATGAAGACTTAGAGGAAGTTTGAAGGTGCTGTTACAAGGAGGTTCTACAAAGGGCCACTCTACAAAGGTTGCAATGTAAAACTTGTTACATCATTGCTCCATTTTGATTGGTTAAGTGGTCATGCGATCTGTCTCATGCGTAAATTACTTGCATTAGGGTACTATTCTTCCATCCAGTAAACAATAAGTTTAAGTTACAGCAATAAGCCTAGCTGTGAAATGAAACCGTCTAATATGTAGGTCTCTTATAAGAGTTTCTCTGAAACTCAATGAATTTACAAATGCATTTACAGTACAGAGAATATGACACAATCCTTGACCTACTCACATAATGTAATAGTGATATCTATATACACACCTTCTTTGTAAGTTTTCATAAGTGGGGACAATCACAAATACGCTCAATGTGGACTACAAAAACAAGTCTAAAGGACTGATATTGCATGATTTGCTTGGTAATTTAAATATTCAATGCAAAACCTTGTAATATATTCATGCATAATATATAAGTCAGGATCAAGCTAAATTATTGTGTGCTGTAGAAGAGTTACTATGTGCTATATACTTACTTGGATTGGGTGCATCTGGAAGCTCGTCTTCTGTTGCTCGAGTTGTTATTCTCGTTATTGTTTTTCTGGTTATTTGTGTACTAGAATCAGGTGGTGGATCAGTAGGGTCTTTCTTGGCATCTGTCCAAACAACTTGTGATGATTTCACACCAGACAGTGGATCTTCATCATATCTCATTAATGATGTACCTGGTGCAGGTATTTGTGGATCATCTAGTATAGTACCTGCTGGAACCATCGCCATCTCGTTAGGCCCGCCTCCATGTCCTCCACCTCTAGGGTTAGCATGATTGTGATATGGTGTAGATGTATAATTTGGTACGGACGGGTAACCTCTGTTACCTTGCAGGCTATCATCACTCTGACTGTGCGTAGTCATGGCAAATGCCATTTTTTGTTGTCCATTAGGGTTTGATTCAACATACCACTGTGCCTGACCAGCTTGTTGGTACGGTACCCCGAGTACACCAGGCGGGTACATTCCTGCTGGAGTCATGCCTGGTGGATAACCTCCCATTGGATATCTAGGATCATACTGTTGTACAGGTGGCTGGTACCCTTGCTGGTACCCAGCACCCTGATAACCTGGCTGGTACTGGTTGTCTGCAGCATTCCCTTCATCATCACCAGAAAATATTGGTGCATAAAGTTCAGGTGGAACATCTTCGTTATTATCATTACTGTCAGTTGATTTGATAGGAGAACCAGACAAGTCTTTATCACCATTTTTCTTTTTACCAGACCTTTTCCTTTCTTTAGAACTTTTTCGTTTCTTTTTCTTAGGTTTTGGTGAAGACTGAGCCTCTGGACCTGTAGTTTCCTCATCATTGTGTCTATTTAAGGCAGCGGCACTACTAAATGCCGAGGATTCACCCTGCGTATCTGTACCAGAAACTGTTTGTCCATTACTGTCATTTTCAGATTTCTGCCGTTTTATACTCGCTCTTTTGATTGCGTCTCTAAGTTCAGTGCCAAAATCTTGAGTTTTAGACTTTGGTACCTTCTCATCATCTCCTGAGAGTTTTTTCACCTGATCGTAATCGTACATATATCCTTCTTTATCAGGATTTAAATTCACAAATTTATCAGCATTACCATTCCTAGTATTACCAGCATCCTTTATTAACTTATCTTTAGCATTCTCTCTTTCCAGATCATTTATAGTATGATACTGATCAACATCTCGTTCCTCTCTGTCACTCCTTAAACCTCGCATTCTCGTGTTAGGTGAATTAGACAACTGTTTGGCATCAAGTCTTTCAAAAGGTTTCCTAGTACTATTATCATAACCATTTTGTCGTTCTCTATCCCTGTTGGGTACTCTCACTGGTTGAACAGCTTTAACTTCTCTTCTAGGATTATTCATACTTGTGTTTGTATTTACACTGGTCAATGATTCCCAAATCCTTGTATCACTCAGATCAAAATAACTCCTACTTTCAACAGCTTTTGATTCCTGATTATGCCAGGATACGAATCCTCCATTATTTGATCCAGGAGCTGTAGCAGTGATGTCAGTTTTAGACAGGTTCTCTGTACTTGCTTTCACTGTAGCTGGATAGTCGTACGGAGAGAGACCAGGTAGCCTGCCAGTCTTATAACACCAGCCAAGTAAGATAGCCGCACACACTAGTACTACAATACCCAGTACTATACCAACAATAGCACCTGCTGGTACTTTATATGTTCCAATAAACTCATCTCCAGCTTCTGTGTCAACTAAAACACATCAAATCATAATGTTATATATGATATGCATAAACATCAACGTTAAAACTGAACAAAAGCAGCAAAGGAAATATACCCCATTTCAGCAATGATAACATACATGCAATATTTTCCTGAAGCCTATGCAGGAGATAGGTGATGGAAATGCAGGAGACTTCAATGAAATGTAGGAAGATTTTTCTTGCTCAAACTTTAAACTTAAATCAATGAAGTTAATATGCAGTTTTCACTTATTTTACTTGGAGGACATTTATTATGCATGCTTCATAAAGCTATTTAAATTAATATTTGATATCATTTTCATCATACAAACCAAAAATGTCAAGGTTCCAGTATTCCAAGAAATGTAGGAATTTGATAAATTTGCCGAAAATCATGCAGGAGTAGAGTCTCCAATGTAGGATACTCCTGTCTGATGCAGGAGATCTGGTATGTATGTGATAATAACAGTACCAAAATGTCATAATATACACCGGTCTGGACAATACATGAATTAAAGTAAAAGTCAATAAACATGCATTGTCAACAGTTCGAGGAAGAAAGCTTTTGAATTAGAGTCTAGACAAGTCTCTTTTTTGTCATTCAAGGGTCATAATCCCTAAAGCCCTGGCACAAAGTGTCTGATAATAAAACTTTATCTAGATATTACACACATTAACATTGTCAACAAGTTTGCAGGCAATGAGAGTATAAAGGTTTTAATTATATTAGAATATGGACAAGGCACATCATTTAATATGTCCTTTTTTCAACAGGCGTATTATCCGCGTATAAGACCTAACAGTTTTGTTTTCCATCACCATCTTGGATATCAACAACACATGGTAACTCTGACTAATGACCAATGACTAAGATATATGCTATAACTGGCTCTGATTTGACATATCAAATTATTCACTACTGTATAGCGGGTATATTTCACGGTGTCCAATTTTCGCGTTAATTGATCCTTTTGAATTCGCAGTGTCTTGATTTTGAGCAAACGGCCATGACCACGAAAATAAAACCTTGTTTAAAAAAATGAAAAATTAAGGTCCCTGTAATGAGTAATGTAAGATTCACAGTGTAAGTACGTAAAAATAATATGGAAATTAAGTCTAATCGTAATACTGCATGAAAACCGGTTGTAAAGATGAATTGTTAATAAAGATTTTATTTTAAAATTGCAAAGATATGTTCATTTTCAGAAGTCCAATATTGCTATCCATAATCAATAATTAAACAAAATTACGGTCCATCCAAATTTGATGATTTTTAAACATTTTGTAAGTTACCATAAGCTTACATAAGAAAAATATGTATTCACAAACATTAATTCGGCTAACATTTACACATTAAAACTGTTATTAGAATCGAACAATTTTGATGCACCTGCTTTACTATACAATTCACACCTTATAATTAGGAATGCATGCATAGAGATTTAAACACTTTTTTTACAAATATATAATTTTGAATACTATTTCATACATGTCTTTTTACTATTTTATCTGAACCAACGCAATTTGGTTGATTTGTACATCTTGCAAAGCAATTGAGTCAACGTTGGGTTATTTCTTATAGCTCATTGACTTTAATGATGAAGTGTCTCCCTTTGTAAAAATTGCATATTTTTAGGAGATTAATTCGCGGGTTTAGATTTCGCGCATTCGATGTTGACCGCGAATATACGAAAATTAAACATCCGCGAATAATACTCGCTATACAGTAATTGAAAAACTATCAAAAACCAAGAAAAATGTCCAAATGGAAAAAATAATTGAAATACAAAATAAAATATTAGCAAATACTTTGTACTGTTCTGACATGCTTCATTTCAAATGTGTTAATATAGCTAGTATACTTATACTTACAATATAATTGTATTTTCAACTGAAAGTTACTTCCATGAAAATATTGTGTTGATGTCCGAGTGAGTAGTAATGTTATAGATCGATCTTTAGAATAGAAATGTCCGGTAGATGATGTAGAACCACACCCTAACATTCTCTGTAAGATATGATATAAAATCATGCAATCAAACATGCAATATGGTTTTCTCAAATTCAGTTGCAAAATACTCCACAAAGTCATGCTCATACATCAGTGGTTGTATGTTTCAGAAGACGCTGTCTGAACGAGAATGCACAAAGTGAACTTCAGTCAAACCATTTATATAAATTTAATGCATGAATATGATAATAACAGTCAATATTATTGAACCCCATTTTAAATACAATGTACCTAAATTAAACAGAAAACTCAACAATTATACAAGCACCTGCTTTAACAAGTCATATTTGATGTACACCCATTCACTGACTCATTTAGAGAGTTTGATGCAATGGTTGAGAATTCCTTCAAATATTGCAAGTAAAGTATGATCCGCTTAACTGAGTTCAATCCAGGTCGCAGCTGGTCATACCCTTCTATGAAAATTTGACCACAATCTAAATCAAAGTACTGAAAGTACTGACAGGCTGGCGAACTAATAAGGAACAATAGCTTTTCAAGTAATATTTCATCAAGTGATTTTCTAAGTCGAAAAAGAGGTTAGTGCTGGACTAAATAAAAAAAAATATAAAAAATTTGGAGCCGCCGTGATTCGATCGCTGGACCTTAGCATCAAAAAATTACTAAGCGAGTTGCTCAACCACTCGACCACGATCTCGTTGGAGAATATTGACCTAAATAATTTAACATAATAAAATTTATTCGTAACGCGTAGTAATAATTATCAACGCCTTTAAACACCTTTTCTTTTAATTTCATACAATTTCCTTCCATTTCAAGAAGAAACTAATATATTACAATCGAACAGAATAAATGAAACAAGGAAAGTTGAATGTTCTTATCTTGCAAAACTGATTAATGAGGAGGAACTATTTGCATTGAGTGTATAGATTCTGTGTTGTCAGTTTCGGGAGTAAATTCATCTTAGTGGATTTCATTTTTTAGGATTGTAATAGTCTGGCGCGAAATTGCCAGCCTCAAAATCCTCCAGTGTATTAAAGTGACTGTTGAAGAGCATCTTACTAATGGTTAGAGTTCAGTGTAGGAAAACTGGTTTGCTGAATCGACTATCATTTTAAACTGGAAATTCAGAAACAGCATTGAATCCAAATAAACATGTTGATAAAGCAGTAACTGTTGAAACAAATACTTACAATATAGTTATTCCCTGTAGTTTGACCATCAAATATACTTAATGAGACACCACAGTCTCTGAATGCAGCTGATTCAACCACAATCTCAAACTTATAGTTACTACTGGCGTACGAGGATTCAAAATGGACCCTACATGCTGTCGGAGGATTTGGTACTGTTACAGAGCCTCTAGGTCGTACAATAAATATCTCCCGTTCACCAGCTGGGAATGTTTGTCCACAAGCTGTCGGTGAATCCATATATACTGAAATAATGAAACATTCAATATCTCTAACATACAATTAAAGCATCTGTATTAACTCATTCTTAATTGGCAACTTTTTACTAGACTATTTACTCTGACTTTTCCCACACTCACTTTTACATATTTCATAATGTCCCTTTGCATAAAAATGAAAATAGGTAGGTCTGAGATTGATTTAGAGCCAGAATTGGTAAATGATTCCGACCAGGTTTATTCCACATGAAGAGCTAATCAATCAGTAAAACAGTGTTACCGCTTGAGTGATGAGTCCCTATTATACATACAATGTTCATATGCATAGGGGGGGGGGGGGATTTAATGCAAATACAGAGCAAGTACAAGAGGTATCTCCCATATAACATCTGACATGTTACAAATTGTACAGAACTGAACATGAAGCATGTACTATGGTTAGAATATCAGTACAGTACTATTCCCTTCAAGTTGGAGGTCATTGGTCACTCTGGCAGTGGAAACCACAGGTAACTGTATCATGTTTTTTTTTTTTTAAACTCATGCTTTTTTCATTTTTCAACTATACAGTTACCTGTGGTGGAAACCGTACAACCCTGACCTGCAGAAACCATACAACCCTGACCTGCACTTATGACTGTCTCATCGCTTGCAGACCAACAAACATCAGTGCTGTCTAACACACTTTCCTTATTCAATTACGTAATACCATATCAAATTGTAATATTTCCATGGAAATTTTAAATATTTCTGAAACATAATAATCAGTCTTCACGAAAAACTTTTCAAAGTACTAGCCAGTCGGGCTATCAACAAGGCAGAACTTACTAGCCCGCCAAGAAATTTACTAGTCCGAATATTAATTTATTAAAAGTAGATTTTTTTAATTGTTTTAAGATTATTTTAAGATTATTTTTAAGTCTGTGTGATATTGTTTGTTACCATATTGCTTATTACATTTTAAGCAAATATACATCACAGAAAACAGGACCATTTGATTTGTATTCTCAGAATTTTTTCACTAGCCATTCGGACTAGTCACCTAGAGAAAACTAGTAGCCCGACCTGGTTTTTACTAGCCTCGGGCTTCGGGCTAGTGGCCAAATTCGAAGACTGAATAATATAAATGATAAGCTTACTGTCCCTGGTATATACACAGCCACATATTAACACCACTACAATCATCAGCAGCTCAATGTGAATCTCTCCCATAATTCTCTTCTGAAATATACACATATAAAATTATAACATTGAGCATGAATTAACACTAGAAATGTGTTCATACCTGCACATGTAATGATTACCCCTGTTGTCAATTGACATAACTCTGTCAATATAATAGGAGAATCTCAATCACAATCCATTGATCCACTCCTATAACTTTCAATGTAATATTCCTTTGAAGCTCTTTTGACAAATACTTCCGCGTATAAAGCTTTAACTGTGCAACAGAACGTGCATTTAAATTTTAATAATTTCCTTCAAATTCTGAAATAAAATACATAGGTGAGCAATTAATGTTGCTCAATCTTTTAAAGATTTGTGCTACTGTGCTGCTTTAGCCTTGCATTGGAAGCCCAAAGGAAAAGAGAAATGCATAAGAACGAAGATCATGAGGGGGCACACAGTCAAACTGAAGACCATGGGACAGTCCTGAGAAACAATGGAGAAGTTGGCAAAAGAGGTCCTTGTTGCTGACCAATTATCCACATATATGCCAGAGGGTATGAAGTAAGCAAGCGGCTTTAGCAAATTTCAAGGTCTAATACACATGCAGACTACTTGGCTTATTATACTGCCTGAATAAAAATACTTCACAAATGTCAGGCTAAGGCCAGTAAGGGTTTCAGGTGTTTGTAAGCACTGAGTCCAATCATTCAGTGAGTGGAGCCGGCTGAGAACGCATGTGGAGCCGGCTATTTGCCGATAGAATAACAAACAAAGGTAAGAAAATCGATTGTCATTTTTGCAATTAAACCTCTAGCCGATGGAGATATGGCTGAGGATGACCTCTTATAACTCCGTTTTCATATTTCTATGTTCAATAGTATCAAATCCTCGTAGTTTCTTAGAACCTTCGGGATTAAATGCGCTCGGAACAGCGATTTTTGCGTACGTTCAACATTAAACTACTCTATCTCACTGAAAAAACACATTTTGGCCAAATGATTCTCCACGTGTCCCATAACGTTTCACAGTTTCTGGGAAGAGTAGAAAGTCAGAAAATGGGGTTTTGCTAAAATCTTGAAATGAACGGATGTGCCGACTTTTTTTAGCGAAATATTTTTGAACGCGAGTGGAGACGGCCATTAAAGAAACACGAGTTTTTTGGAGTTTAAATGTCTAAAACCGCCAGAAATTCACCTCATCTTCATTATATCGCCACTGTCTACGATGTGTCAAACGTTTAACACACAGTCTAGTACACACTTTTGTAAAGTTGCCATCAACGAAAAGAAAGAGAACTTTCACTCCGATTTTCACTCCAATTTCCACTGAATTAAAATCATATGTTGGCATCGACAATGAGTGTATTACAAAAGTTTGTACTAGACTGTGTGTTAAACGTTTGACTAATCGTAGACAGTGGCGATATAACGAAGATGAGGTGAATTTCTGGCAGTTTTAGACATTTAAACTCCAAACAAGAGCACCGCCATACGGGGCAATATACGCCTGAAGGGTTTTGTTTCAGGTTTTGGTAGCGAACTTTTGACAGTTGGAGGCAAAAGGACAGCCCTGAACAAAAAATGGAAGAAATCCCCCACAAAAAAACCGACAATGTGAACATGATTATAATTTAATTTTGTGGTTATATTTGTCATGACTTTGTTTGATATTCTAAGCAACTCACAATGTGGTGAAAATTTGTGTCAGGTTTCTTTAAAATCCTATAAGGAGTTCAAGAGTGACAGAGCTGAAAGGAAATAAAGTCATATGACCATTAACCCAAGTGTGACCTTGACCTTAAAGCAACCCCTCCAGAACATGATGTGATGAACATTTGTGTCAGGTTTCTTTAAAATCCTTCAAGAGTGACAGAGCAGAAGGGAAACAAAGTCATATGACCTTTAACCCCTAAGTGTGACCTTGACCTTAAAGCGACCCCTCCAGAACATGCGCTCTGCACGTCGTCTTCATGTGGTGAACATTTGTGTCAGGTTTCTTTAAAACCCTTCCAGAGTTTCAAGAGTGACAGAGCGGAAGGGAAACAAAGTCATATGACCTTTAACCCCTAAGTGTGACCTTGACCTTAAAGCGACCCCTCCAGAACATGCGCTCTGCACGTCGTCTTGATGTGGTGAACATTTGTGCCAGGTTTCTTTAAAATCCTTCAAGAGGTTCAAGAGTGACAGAGCGGAAGGGAAATTGCTAACGACAGACAGACGGACGGACGGACACAGAGGCGATAACATAATACAGCCCTTTGGGCGTATAAAAACTTGCTTTTCTTGAATGGCCGTCTCCACTCGCGTTCAAAAATATTTCGCTCAAAAAAATCGGCACATCCGTTCATTTCAAGATTATAGCAAAACCCCATTTTCTGACTTTCTACTTTTCCCAGAAACTGTGAAACGTTATGGGACACATGGAGTTATATATTTGAAGCATACATGAAAAATCATTTGGCCAAAATGTGTTTTTTTCAGTGAGATAGAGCAGTTTAATGTTGAACGTACGCAAAAATCGCTGTTTCGAGCGCATTTGACCCGAATGTTCTAAGAAACTACGAGAATTTGATACTATTGAAGATAGAACTATGAAAACGGAGTTATAAGAGGTCATCCTCGGCCATATCTCCATCGGCTAGAGGTTTAATTGCAAAAATGACAATCGATTTTTTTATTTTTTTTTATTTTTTATTTTCTTACCTTTGTTTGTTATTCTATCGGCAAATAGCCGGCTCCACATGAGTTCTCAGCTGGCTCCACTCACTGAACGATTGGACTCGGTGGTAAGGATATATTTATAAAGCAAGTCCTGGTTTGAGCCCCATTTCGGATGTTCATTTGTTTTACTTGTAACTTTGTTTATGAATCCGGGGTAGTCTCGACTTAGTGACTACTGTCACCTGTCCGTCCGGAGACAGAAAAAGAGTCTAGGATCTGGGGTATAATGACTAATCTGTTCATAAATTGTATGACCGTGTAGATTGTAGTATTACAGTATCAATACATCAATGAAGAATTTATTTGGTTAAAATTGGTAGCCCAGTATACTCTAATAATTAAAACCTTGTCCCATTATAGTATACGTACTGTATGTGACCATATTTTCTACTCCCGGTGGCTATAGTAGGGTAACAGTATGCCTTTGGCTGTTACAAACACGATGATAAGATCTTGACTTGACGTCATATTATATTTTGAAACAAAAAGTAAGTGTACTGACAACAGACAGTACACTGTATTAAACATCACTTAAATCACGAATTAACTTACCTGTGTATTACAATGTCAAATTTGGCTGAATTCTAAAATTATTCACTTTTTCGTATACTCTACATTTCACCCATAAGTTAGTTATAATAACCATAAAGAGTATGAGTTAATAATTGTGCGACACCGCCATGTTTTTGTCATTATTTCCTGCTTGCAGATGACCTAGTTAGCGTCTATCCACCTGTATGACTCGTCTGTAGTGTTTACCTGTCACCTGGTTAGGCTAGTCTAATCCATAAACTTTACTGTACTGTAAAGGGAGGCAATAATTACATTCTGATACGATATATTTACCAGAGACAAACGGAAATGGCCGAGCTTTCACGATTTTCAGTTAATACTATTTACGAGGAACGTTAATTAATAGGACTGGGGCCCTCACGATATCTGATTTACCGCACATATAATTTCTAACCCTCCGTTCATAATAGTCCATTTTGAAACTATGGTAACACGTGCCCGGCACATTCGTTCATCATAGTCCATTTTGAAACCGTGGTAACACGTGCCCGGCACATTCGTTCATAATAGTCCATTTTGAAACCATGGTAACACGTGCCCGGCACATTCGTTCATATTAGTCCATTTTGAAACTATGGTAACACGTGCCCGGCACATCCGTTCATATTAGTCCATTTTGAAACTATGGTAACACGTGCCCGGCACATTCGTTCATCATAGTCCATTTTGAAACCATGGTAACACGTGCCCGGCACATTCGTTCATATTAGTCCATTTTGAAACTATGGTAACACGTGCCCGGCACATTCGTTCATCATAGTCCATTTTGAAACCATGGTAACACGTGCCCGGCACATTCGTTCATATTAGTCCATTTTGAAACTATGGTAACACGTGCCCGGAACATCCGTTCATAATAGTCCATTTTGAAACCATGGTAACACGTGCCCGGCACATCCGTTCATAATAGTCCATTTTGAAACCATGGTAACACGTGCCCGGAACAGCACATCAATAACCACTTATGTCGGCTACGCAATGAGCTCAATCAAAAACACCACTTTGCATTTGTAATATTTTACCATTAACTGGGTCACACAAGGACAAATAACGTTACCATCATACCATGCCTCTTGTAAGTTAGTAATTAAAGGTTTCAGGAATACACTCGATTGATGGTATAGCAATTAGTTCGTGCATTATTCTGTGTCATTAAATGATTATGACTTTCATTGGTCTGCTTCTTTGTGTAAGAGATTCCCATTGCAGTTGTTAGAGCATAGCTGTGATGCTGCTTGTTCTCCTGTGGTCTCCCACCATATAGCGTGCCGCTCTTTTTTGTACACTTTTTCACAAATTGTAACTCTGAAAGGATCCCAGATAGTGACGGCATATTCCAACTGTGGACGTACTTACGATTTGTATATACACGTATACAGGGTGTCCAAAAAGAAAGTAAATAGTTTCAGTGCATTTTAATAAAATCTTAACGTTTTGCTTTCGTTAGAAATTGAGCACATGGTTAGTCAAAATATGAATTATTTATCCGGCATCAATTTAAAACTTGTTACTTGAATATTTTTTTTATTTTTTTCTAAAATTACCATATTCTCATTGTTGCGTCATTTTGACGTTATTTACGACGTTTCCCCAATTTCTGTTTTTCTGGTGTTTCCCGTCTTGCACGCATTCTTGAAAAATATGCATTGCATTTCACAAATGTCTTAACTGAAATTATATAAATGATGTGTCTCACGAGCATGGGTAGGTTTGATGACTTTTATTTGGCTATTTACATGCGATTTCGACAACAAAATAGAAAAAAGTAAGCCTATTGTGTTTGGTGCATTTGTTAAGCAAGTTCTTTCTGAACTCCACAGCGAATCCTTGTTTTGAATTTTGTATAGTTCATACAAGTGGAGCCAGCGTCACACATGGCACAATGCAATTTAAAAAGACCAGTTTGTAGATTTCTGTTTGATTTTAATCAACACTTTTAAAGAATGTGCACAAAACGGGAAACATAAGACGGACAGAAATTTTGAAAAGGTATTAAAATTACATCAAAATGACGTCACGGTCAAAATAAGGGAAATTTTGAAAATTGACGTTTTTTAAAAAAAATATTCGCGTAAACAATGTTCAAAATGGTTCCAGAAAAAAACTTACATCTTTTGTCTAACCATGCGCAAAATTTCTTTGCGATAGCAGAACATAACCCAAAAATAACCCAAAACTGTATACTTTCTTTTTGGACGACCTGTACTAATGGACAAAAGTCTTGTCTAGTATGGATTTCCATAATATCTTTTAAACGCGTAAACTGTCCTATCAGAACTGGTTAAAACTTTAAAAATCAGCTTACATCGAATGCATATTAATGTCCTCTTTCAATCGATACCAAATTTATGAGTGGGTGATGTTAAACAAAAAAGATATTGTACTTTTTGCAGACCGGACAAGACTTTTGTCCATTAGTAGACCGGACAAGACTTTTGTCCATTAGTACACTGAACCGCTTTAAAAACGCACCACAATTAAAAATAATTAAAATTCGTCAAAAATCTTTTTTTTTGCTAAAATAAATAGCTTACAGGGTTTGTTCAGTTCATAAGCTTGACCTAATTAAAGAAAACGATTTTGTTTTCATTCGAAATACCCCGCCCAAAGACCTTTTTTGATTTTGCATGTTTTGCACGTGCAGCTCGATCGCGCCGACCTATGTGGTCAATATTGACTTTAAACTGTACATTGATAAAGCAACAGAAACAGTATTTGCTAATGGTATTTTATTGCTGCGAATATCTCGAATATTTGTTCGGATGATTGTGCCTTCGCTTCCAACTGAAAAGAGCATCGGTGCCTTAGCATGGCGGTTCAGCTGCCTCCAAACAACGATTTGTGGGCTAAGAACATCGATTCCTAGCGAATAACACAGTCAAATACCGGCCTGGATGAAACAAGCTTAATGTATTGATCCCGATCTATGAGGAAACATGGCACTGGTTGTGCCACTGTAACTAGTTCCGCATGGCTGCACACAGTGTCAAAAGAATGTCGTGTGTCAATAAACAAGACATAAGTACATCATTGCATTTTCATAACTATTCTTATCATAATTGTCAATAAAAAGGAAAATCACTTAAGTACACTTTTTAACGAGTTTTCTCCCGTTTAGAGCCAAATGTCCCAATTTTTTGTCTTCATGCTCCTTCATAGTGTTGATTTTGAGGTGTCACATAAGCACCACAGGAAATATCCTGACAGTCTGATGCTCATAACCAAGATTTCAAGTTTAAATAAGGCTCAAATCCATCTTGATTCACATAATCCGCATATCTGGACCGCACTCGGTCGTATGGTATTAGCCAGACAACCAAAGCCACATAACATTAATAATTCAAGTTAAGCTTTGCTTGGATGGTTAGAAACATCACGTCAAACATAATTCTATCCTATTACGTAATTATTTTTATTCTTTAGGAGGAGAAACCACGTGCATGCATCAATGTAGCGGGCTCTTATAATTGCTTTGGAAATTGTGACTTTCACTTTCATGGGTCACTGTTTTATCTATATCATAATTTATTTTAAACTCGTAATAATGGCATAAAAATCACACAACTCGTTGAGTATAGACTGAAGATTATTAATCCGAAAATAAATAAACATAGATTGACGTTTTCATCACTAAAACAGATATTTCATATGTGGTGCGTTTTTAAAGCGGTTGAGTGTATAGTTGTTTACTTCTTCTTCGGTACTCGTTAAAATCCTGCTTGACAGACATAAATATCGAGGGAAAATGGGTGCAATTTCTATCTCAGGTGCAATGTTTTAAAAATGTTTTTGAACTGTGAAACTGTGAGATTTAAAAATGTCTTAACATGTTTATACACCGTACAATGCTTCTGTTCCATTTACATCATCAAGGTTGGCTGAACGGCCTGTTTGAAGCTGCTCAGGCTATCCAGATTGGTGATCATGGTTGGTAGGCTGTTCCAAGGGACGACAGTCCTAGGGAAGAATGACTGTTGAAACACTGTTAATCTGTAGAGGCCGGTATGTCACGAATCTAACTGAGTCTTGGTATCTTGTCGAGCGTAAGGGTAAATATGATACTGGAACTGCCACAAGGTTGTTAACAACTTTGTACATGAGAATCAGGTCTGCTGTTGTACGACGCTGTTCAAGTGCTGGCCATTGTAATTTCTGCAACATTGATGGGACACTATCAGGTTAGTTGTGATTGAAAGGTTTATTCAAGACGAATCGGGCTGCATTTCTCTGGGTTTGTTCAATTTGTTTGATCTGTGTTACTTGTTGTGGATTCCATATTGTAGAGCTGTATTCTAGTCTGGGTAGTATGCTCGTTCCTTGACGACTTTAGGGCAATGTTTGATGAAAAGTTTCTTTACTTTTGGACCACAGTTCAGATTGTATCTTAACAAGAAGGAGAGAGTACGTCCCTTACTTGCCTTTCCAAAATCCGTATTGTGCATCGTTGAGGATGTTATTTCTTTCGAGATGAGAAATAACATTGCTGTGTTTCACATGTTCAAGGGTTTTGCGGCATATTGAGGCGATGGGGGGGGGGGGTGGTGACAAAAACACGAATTTTCATGGAACTCACGAATTACGGAACTCTATACACCGGATTATAATGTGTAGGATTGCTCCTGTCGCCCTTCTTGAGCAGTGGAGTGACATATGCCTCATTCCAAGCTGTAGGAATTTTCCCACAATTTATGGATGTTTGGAAAATTGGAAGATGATGACAAGCTGCAGTTTCGAAAGATGGAATACTTCTGTGTCTTCAGTTGTAAACACGGATGTAAATTGTTGGTTTAATATTTCTGCTCACTATCACTTTCTAAGTTTCGATTCGAATTTAGAAGAGAAAATACTCCACTCGTTCCACAACGCTCTGATTTGATGTAGCTATAGAACTTGTTCGGATTGTTCTTGTTGTCTTCATCAAGCATGTCACTTATGTACTCGTAAAATTGGCTGTTGCAGGTATCAAGTCTTCTAATTTGATATTTCATACAGAACTTCGAATATGTTACATGGAACTTATGATCAAAGCTTTCATTTATGCGTGCAAAATCTCATACTTGTAGGAGTTGTACTTAAAGGGAAATTTTAGTAAAACACTTTGTTCTATCGCAAACTAGCTATAGCTAGGTTTAAGAAAGCCAGACATGACGCTAAACATAATTTAAGCGATTTGGTATGGCCTTAATTAGATCTACGGTACCGGAGTCATTTCGCTAGGTAATTATGTACAGTACATTCTACTTTAAATTGCTTATATTACATGAGGGATACTTACCTTAATTGGCCAGTAAGAATCAGTCTTATAATTTGTAATTGTAAGCCTTCAGTGTGTGATGTGTAATACACTTGTTGTATATTGGTAATAGACTGTTCAAATGAGTCTGGAGTTTCATAAAATACAACGAGTATGATTTGTTACATTTAACTCTCTCTTGTTGATAATTCTATCTCAAGTCTCACTGTTCAGAGAAACATTTTATTGATTCATTATCCTGACACCATACAAATCAGCAGTAAAATGGAACTAATTACGAGTGTCAAGCAAGGGATTGTTACTAGTACCATTTGGAAGGCCTTTGCTTTGTGACAACCTGAGATTGAACCAGAGGCCCTCATAATGGAAGCAAACGCTACACCACTAGGCTATGAAGGCAGTAAAATGATTGTATATTTTATATTCTTAAAGCACTCTGGCTACTGGTGAAGATTCCAGCACATTATCACAGCATTCATAAACAGGATGAGATTTCAGTACATTCTCATAGCATTCATAAACAGGATGAGATTTCAGCACATTCTCACAGCTCTCGGGATAAATAAGGAAGAACCCTTGAGTGTAAATCTAAATTTATTGATCAATATGTTTGTACATAAAAGAAATATACAAGAGTGTGTGTATGTAACAAGAGGGCCATTGGTCCTGAAGCGCTCATCTGAAGACATGCAGTTTAGGCAGAATCAGTATTTTTTGTTATGATATAGATTGATTTATTTCGCCATAAAATGAGCATTTACATAATATTAAAACATACAAATACAGTAAATGGAGACATGAATTAATAAAATAACAATGTTCGATCAACATTAAATTTCAAGGATAACACAAAAAAGCGTTTGAAATAGTTTCAAAAGGATTCAGTAAAAAATTGACATCAAGAGTGTTAACAAGGGTTTTCTGTGATATGACATAGTTATTGATCCCAAGCGACCTAGTTTCGAACATTGCCTAGATTTCATAGAGACAAACTATGTGACCAAGTTTAAAATGGTTTAAGTGAAAATTGTGGCCTTTAGTCAAATTGTTGATGACAGACGACGCATGGCGGACATTATGCAAGACAGACAAAGTGGCGATCACAATAGCTCACTTTCAGAACTTTGTGCTCAGGTGAGCTAAAAATGAAAATAAAATCGTGTTAAAACATCAGAAAGAAACGGCATGATTGTATTCTAAAGCCATTCCCTCTATTTTATGATGGGCTTCTGGTGATGGATGTAAATACAATGATATGTGTATGATATATTGCTTCAATAACACAGAATGACGTAGACGGTAGAACATCACAAACTCATTTCAAAACATAATGACAACTGCACTGACCAAAACATTTCAAACTATTGCATACATTACATCTGGCACAGTGATTATAATCAGTCCAATTTTAGTCTTGAAATAAAATAACCTTACTACTAAAACACAAAAAAAACTTGTGCACATACGTCTATGTCTCATGAAATAAAAATAGTAAATGGCACACTTTGACAATTATCAAATTTGACAATTATTACATACTTATCAAAAGGAAACATAACATAACATCAAGAAAATCTGACATTACAGAGGGGTCAGAATCTAAACACAATTTTATGCAAATTGTTTTATTCCACTAATTTTCTAAAATCACAGTGGAACAAATAACTGACATGAAAGAATAACCTAACTATACTGACATGAAAGAATAACCTAACTATTTTTTCAAATGATTGAGCTAGTAAATTACTCAAATAACAAGTAATAAGGGATTGCAAGCAATACAGAAGTCATCTACCTAGTTTTCGCATTGTCAATGTTTCTTTTGCCATGGAAACCACACTTTTTGTCCAAATCAAAAAATATATATACATTGTGCATAATCACCTTATTAGTCCATATCCACATACCAAGTTCCATAAGCCTAGCTTGAAAACTCTTATAGCAGGATCCAGATTTCTTGTATTGTGACAAAATGGTAAAATAAAATCATAATAGTTGTAGAATAAAATAAAACTTCAGGGCAAGACATAATATGATATTACACAACGTCAAGGCACCAAACACCCTTATTTTGGAATGTTACATCACTTCTTGATAATCTCTGGCAAGCACATCTCATCTTGTGTTTTGTTATATTAAATAATGCTTTAATAAATAAGGGCATATTTGCTATATACAAGACCTTTTACTAATAATAAGTCAAACTGTATTACAAATACATGTACACTGCCCGCAGCTAGGTGTGTCCATGTGCTGTAGCGTAAATGTCCTCTGTATAGTGTGTTAGCGACCAAGCTGGACCCCCATAAACGTCTAATGCAAAATTTTAAGTCTAAAACAGGGCAAATACGCATGGGTGGTTGAAGTGAACGGAACAGCAAAGATCAGCAATTTGATCCAATATAACTGCGCATTAAGTTACACACCAGTGACCATTGTAAATATATAATGAGGCCCATACATGAACATTTATTGCTATTTATATAAATCGAGCAACTGGGTAGAAATAATTGCAAGAAAAACATTGTAATTCTGTTTGTATTATAAGTCTAACGCGATATTCTGCAATGTCAATATAAACAGAAATCACTGACCATTACATTGATTTAGAGAGAGCGGAAGTGTATTTTACCTGCTCACTTCTATTCACCAAGTAAATTAAAATAACGGTAAAGCTTGGCCACATTGACATGAGCCTGACCTATTGATAAGCATAATTTAACAGTCGATATATTGTCTTCGTTTACAACACCAAGTGTATGTTTTCATAATCGGAGTGTATCACGAAACCGCTGAAGATGTAATACAAACACAAATATGAAATACCGATATTGCACGATTTGCTTGCGGAAATTGATATAATCAAAGCAAAAATCTATAATGTAATATATTCTTGCATAAAGGTCAGGTTCAGGTCAAAATAGCCAAGCTATACACATTGAAAAAGATAATCCCTTTTCCAATATCCTTATATGTTGTTGTACCTGATCTGCCTGTTTACTTTAAGTGGCACAGGTCCCAATACCGCGTTAGAGTTATACAAATGATCATTGCAATCAGTAGATGGGCCTCAACTATGTACACATTGATGACCAAACCAAATTAGGTAAGATTATCCATATGTGTACCGTTATAGTTGTTAAAAATACAATAGCATTATGCTAACTGGCTGATCGTAATGGCTTATTTTACTCCCTGTCCATTTGTTAATTAAAATACCAAAAATAATGCATTAGACACAATGGGGAAAATCTTAATTAGTGAGTACAAAAATATGAAATTTAAACACAGAGTTGGTAAAGGTTATTCACTGAACTATGCCAAATTTCAATCAAATTACATAATTACTTTTAAAGATACTTAAGGTTTATGGGGGTCCAGCTTAGTCGCTAACGCACTATACATGGGGAAACATAGTGTAGTTTCATTCTAATTTATAAAGTACAGCAGGAATATAAATTTTGTACTTAAAACATTTTGAAAATAAGACAAGTGTATGACATATAGGAATGTACAGGAGAATGGAATTACATTGTATAGGTCAATGTTGTGAATGAAGTACACAATGGTATTTATTTACAAGAACATTGCAGGTTCAATAGAACTGACCATATAAAAGACAAGCTACTATGTTATAACTAGGATTATATAAGTACCAGTACATGTACATATCAAACACAAACATGTAGTATAACTAACAATATATTCAACAATTAATAAAAGCAGTCAAAATTTTGCTAAGCAATTTAACAAAGCTCGGGTTTCAATTCAAACATTAGAAGCTAATTCTAGCGAAATCTATGTCAGCTGATAGCATTGGGACTGTGTTCAAAGCCTTGTCCTGTTGAACCAAATTCCCAGCTTCCCTAAACCTATCATTGATTGGTTGCCTTTTGATTGAATAACTTTATATAAATGCTGGATGACGGGAAGCTGACAGGTAAATATACACAGAATCTACCATTGCCTGCATGCAAGGACAATCTAGAAGGTTACAGAATCTACCATTGCCTGCATGCAAGGACAATCTAGAAGGTTACAGGATCTGTTAGTTCTTCCGTTTCATTAGTTCTACGCCACTTCCCAAGTTAGCCGAGAAGTCAGAGTCATCGTGTCCCAGATTTCTGTCCCCTGATAAATTACTGGCCCCTGTTGATGTACTTACTGGTGAATATCTTCCATCCATTGGTTGATAACCTCGATTCACCAGGTACGAATACACAGGAATCTGACCTGCAGGCATATGACCTTGAGGTTTGTTTGATTTATGACTGGGAAGATGTTCCCGTGGTTGCTTTGACTGGGCAGGGGGCTGCTGACCGTCTAGGGGTACTGAAAAATTAGCCTGATGATATGCATTAGGTTTGGATGGCTGTCGTTGAGGAGGGTATTGACTTTGAGGATACTGGGGCTGACCTTGCTGGTATGGGGGTTGAAGTTGGGGATATGGGGGTTGACCTTGGGGATATGGTGGTTGACCTTGTGGATATGGGGGTTGTCCTTGAGGATATGGGGGTTGCCCTTGAGGGTAATGTGGCTCCTGTTGGTATGACGAAGGTTGACCGGGATATCCATATCTAGGTTGTGGCTGATGAACACCAGAGGGTACATAACCAGGTTGAGGAGGACCTTGGAATTGCTGAGGTTGGGAGTTAGGTGGGGGACGAAAACCTGGTGGCTGAGGGGGTGGGGGAGGCTGGGGCACGTTTTGAAGCTTAGCTTTGTTTGGTTTAGAGTATAGAGCATCAGGTTTGTCCGGAGTTTCACTATTATCTGATTCAGCTTCAGACTCGGATTCCTCCTCCGACTCATTCTCACTATCTGATTCTTCTGTCTCCTCATCCGATCCTACACCTGTATCAACCACTTGTGCCTTCCTAGATTTCTTCTTAGGTTCAATAGAGTCATATTCTTCGTCCTGTTCTGGTGGAGGTAAAGCTTTCTGTGCACGCAGCACTTGTGGTGATGATTTCGCTGTCTTACGTGGAGATATGACACGTTCAACAAACACTGATTGTTGTTGTGAATCATCGGCTCCCACAAAAGTATGTTCATCAGCGGAAGACTCTGAATCGTCATGCCGTATTGCTTCTCTATATGTAGGTGGCTTATAGTTTCTTTCACTAAAGTTTTTTGTATCCGTACTGAATGACCTATCAGATGAACGATCATCATCATACTCATACTTTTCGTACCTATCACGACGTCTACGACCACTGTGCACAGATGATCCACCAGGATGTAGATTGACGTGTGGTGGTGGGAGCGGTCTTTTCATGGGTAAACTGGCATTACCTGTAAGTATATATAGTGATTATGAGTAAGCTTACAGGATCAATATATATAGACAATCTGGACATGCATTAGATAAAAAGAGAAAGATGAGTCTTACCCAGATACACGACACAACAACTCACTGAAAATCAATTGAAGCATAAAGAGCTGCCTGCCAACATTCACAAATATTCTACTAGTTCTTATGAGTGATAATTTGATTAAAATCCATAGAAATCCAATTGATATAACAAAGTACATGTACGAGGGGTGTTCCAGAAATAATAGGACTATTCTCATAACCTCTTACTTAACAATTACAATTTAATAAAATTTGTCCCATATGCATAACAATGTATGCTCTATTTACTATTAGCAACAGAATTTAGTTGTAGTTGATGATGCTTATACAAAGCGTTGTCATAGAAACCATGTAACGTCAAGGCGGGTCACACTAGTATTTGTCATTACCATCCTTATTAAAAAAGTGAATATCTTTATCACCACTTGATAAATATTAACGCCTAATTGTACGACATTACATGGATGACTCCTACATGCGGATGCAAACTTTCGACGAAATCGCCCTGTATTTGTTATCATAATTCAGTAATCAATTGTATGTATCCAAGCGCGTCATGGATGAAAATGACGTCAACGTCAAGAAACTGAAACCGCCATTTGTCAAATAATGGTATACAATGGGAAAACCGACAGTGCTTACCAATGAAATGTTCAAATACATATAATGTAGTGGCATTAAGCAGCTGATTGTGTTCTGTTGGTTCAAAATGTTTACAGATCGCGGAGTTATGAACTTACAAAGTAAGCACGGGCGAGGTCATAGAAAATTAAGTTGACGTTGATAAACACTGTTTGTACACTGATAGACGCTCCAAGGTTTGAGCAATTTCTAACATCTTTGCAACATATTTTTTGTTAACAGGAGTACGGAAACATATTTAAACAATCAGGACAGTGTTATTAGATCTGTTTAGAATGTCAGGATGATTATAAACAAAATATTGAAGGTTTCTTTTTTTGTTAAAATACTGTGCTTGAAATGCGACGTCATTATAACGTCACGGTGCGACCCGTCTCCTTGGTACATAGTATATTTAATGTTAAATAATTTTCTTATTGTTCAATCAATTTCTTTGATATTTCACATATTTATCAGTGAAAGATCAAAATTAAATTATAAACAATTAGTTTTCATAATTTCTAATTTGCCGTGTCGCTATGAAAAAAGTCCTATTAATTGTGGAACACCCCACGTATAATACGAAGGTACATGTATAATACGAAATTGGTGACCATTTTGAAATACATTCCTCTGAATTTGACATACAAGATGGATAGATATAGCTTTGAGATTTTGACCTGACCTTGACCTTCATGCATGGAAATCTTACAAGTTTCTTGCTTTGCATATATCAATGTCTGCGAGCAAATCATGCAATATCCGTATTTCAAATTTGTGTTGATATTACATCTCAAGTGTCTTTGTGATACTCCCGGATTAGTAAAACATACAATCAGGGTTATAAATTTATATAGAGAACATATCGACTGTATAATTAGACTAATTAAAAGGTCAGGGTCGTGTCAAATTTGCCAAGGGATAGTAATTGTATGTAAGAATAACCCAAGTGATCATAATTTACATTACTCAGAACTCCCATCAGTCAAATGCTAGTTCCAATTATCAGACATGTGGCCAATAAGTTTCACAACAATAACAAGGAAAATCTTTAATTTTACAGTAAGTTCTGTAACATGTTCTTAAACAGAGTCCAGTACAAGAAATTGTTCACATGCATAACAGATCTCCATAAGCTTTAAGGTTAATTGCTGTTTTAGTGATCTGCATAAAACAAGCTATCACAGTATACACCAAAACATACATCCACAATAAGCCTTACTCAGACATAAGCAAACGACAAGCAGATTGATTCACATTAGGAAATACATGCAGTTTGTGGTCACTATATTCTCAACCACATGCTTAATTAATTTACATTAAATATCTGTTAACAAATGAATCTGTAAATTCTGAGGAAAGTACAGTTTACACGGTCATTATTAACAGAAACATCAAGCAAAATGGACAGAACATTTATAAAGCACAGAGATACCCACAATCAAAAATTAATTATAAAGATGTATTAACAAACCCAGCTTAGAAACTATAGATATAATAGGAATCACACAACTACAATTCAACAGTATAAGCAAATGATGATATGTTCATAGAATGTATGCTCTACAACTTATCAACTGGTTTTCAATTTTTTTTGTGCCTCCCCCTAACAGGCTTGGGCACCAACCTTCCCTCGTGACTCTGCAGATGTAAGAGCACGAATAAGCGTTAACCCTTCATAATAAATCGATAAACATGTAAAAAAGTGACAATTAGGGACTTGGTTATATTATGTTTTATATGGCTGTTAACAGCATCATGTTACGAAAATAATTAAAAATATACACATGTTTCAGTGAAAATTACATAAAACTGATTTTTTTTCGAATATTGATTTCATTCAATTTCAGAATATTCAACATTGGGTCCCATCTCTAATAGTAACAGGAAATGTTGCCATGTTGAAACAGCACCTTGTGTCTAAAATGTTTGAAATTACAAGATTAAATACACTCTATATTAGACAACTAATTAATGTTTAATTATTATATTATGCTATCATCAGGGGTGATGGAATTTCTATGTTTACTTTTAAAAACTTGATATCTGTACTGTCTAGTTGTCAAGTAGTAAAATTTAACATTTTTCTCCATTTTTATATTTCTATTATATTGGTGGACAAATGATTGAAACTAATAAAAAGCATTAAATAAAGTCCTTATTAATATTTTTATTATGAAAGCCTCCATTTGACAGGTTAATTTTAACAGTATAATTAAATCAAGTAATATAGTTGGGAACATCGTGAAAGATAAGGAAGGGGAGGGTACATGGGATGATAATCTATAAATGATTCTATTCTGGTCTTGTACACTAAACTTCATAGTTTGAATACTCTAACAAGTCAATGGAGATGACAAGATTCATTCTCAAGGGCTGTACTATTGGAATATTGAATTTGAAAAAGACATACATGGCAGCATTGGAAGGGGAGCGGATATCAATTGTTTGTTTAATCAGATTAAATGCATTAAATGCCATATCTCAGCAATTGTTCCATATATGGCAGCCGATTCACCTTACCAGTTTTCCTGGACTATATCCCATCGGGAACAGGCAATTTCGCCACATATCATTCTCATATGATAATCATAATTATGCAGATCCTTTCATATTGAGAATCATATGGTGAAATTGCCTATGTAGGACTAATCAATTGATTAAAAATTCTATCCAGAACCAAGTAGCAACACACATTCACCCTCTACTCATACCCAACTGATACCCAACCAATACTAACTGACAAACATATTTCTCTCACATTATACAACCCATTGCCATCACAATATTCTATACATGCACATGATGTATAATATTCATCCATCAAACTATATAACAACAATAACAAGCATGCATCTCTGGCCATAATAAGATATCATATACCTGATCTTTTCTCTGAAGTAGATACATCACAACAAAGTTTAATCAATTGTCAGATGTGATGGTGTGTATGTTAGAATTAATCACACATTTAAACTTCCCGAAAGTGAGAAAAAGGATGGGTCAAAAGTCATTGAGGAAAAGCATTGTGGTGAACATTTTGTATGGGAAGTCAAACACTTGTTACAGCATGATATTTTAAAAGAAATTATGCTTGAGGATGCAACCTTATATGGCCCCATAACTACTAGCACATGATAAGTATTGCCATGAATTTGCATTTTGATGATGTTTAAGGACCTTGACTGTTTACCTATATTATATAATATTATGCTATACAAAATGCATGATGTAAGAAAATGAGCTGATTAGCTAGTACAGTAGGGACATTAAGCTACTGTATAGCGGGGGTTTAATTTTCGCTATATTCGCGGTCAACATCGAATGCGCAAAATGTAAACCCCGCGAAATAATCACCACAAATATATAAATTTTACAAAGGGAGACAATCCATCAAGGAGCTTTAAGAAATAATCCAACATAACTTCCCAAGACGTACAAAATGACACATTGTGTCGCTTCAGTAAACTACGGTAATAATAAATACTATAGACTACGACATGTATAAAATATTATTAGAAATTGGATATTTGTAAAGAATGTGTTTAAATCTCTATTCATGCATATCAATATCGTTTGAAGGTTTAATTGTAAGCCGTTTTATCACACTTGTTCAATTTTAATAACAGTTTTGTTTGCGGAACGTGTAAATGTTTGCCGAATTAATTATTTGTTTGTAAAAAGATCTACATATTTTTCTAATGTTAGCAGTTAATGATCAATATGTTTGGTTTATTGCATTTCTTTATACTCGTCACCGGATAATCCTTATGGGCGAGGCCTCCAGAAGACTTTTAGTACTTATAGTATTTTGGGGATAGTGCATGATAAAGAAGATGCCCTAATTCCAGAAGCATCTCAGGTTCTTTTTGCATGCCATATGTATAGCACCGATACGCGAGACCTAGGTTTAAAGTCTCATCTGAAAGACTATCAGTAATTTTAGTCGACCAACCGGGATTTGAACCCACAACCCCGAGATCAGTAGCGACTACTACACTCCTACTCTAACGTTTACCTTCCCTTCTAGGTCCAGGCCGTTAGCGCGAAATCAAGACACCGTTGAATTTAAAAGGATCCAATTAACGCGAAAATTGGACACTGGAAAATATACCTGCTATGCAGTATTTAACAAACAATTTGAGATTCAAACCAAATCTGTTCTCAATATCTTTAACTTTGCACAGGCAATGCAATGTGCACACAAGCCGGAACTATCCAGAACACTTTTCTGCACATCATGAACTGGGAATTTAGGGTGAAACATATTTTTTTAAATTCTACACAAAATGACTATTTCAACATGGAACACTTACTGTCCATATAGGAACTAGTATCACTGCCTGTATTGTGACGTTGAGATCTGGCTATCTTGGCCCGAGGAAGATTTGGTGACCTACGTATACTGGCAAACCCATTTTTGGAGCTTTCTGATGTCCATGGTTTGGTACTACCTGGCCCTGGTCCATTACCATGGGAAACTTTTCCATTTAGACTATGTAAACTTGCGGCAGTATTTACGTGACCTAGTTTATCTTCCTTCCACTTGCGACTGACACCCTTCTGTTTCCTATAACAGCAAATGATGACGACAACAACGATGATGAAAACCAGGGCAAAGCATCCACCAATAATTCCTGCGATTTCCTTGGTACCCAGCAGACGATAGTTATAGCCATACTCATCACAACCATACTCATTCTCGTAGTTACACTGTATTGTTTGAGCTTAAACACAAACAAATATTAATGAATATAACACACACAAACTAACCTGCTCCTGGATCTTTACAGTATGTATGTATTATAATATACAGAGGTGTTGCGAGGGGGGCGGCAGGAGTGACAAACGCCGAACTGAATGTTGTGCCTTGCATTAATAGTACACCTGATAAATATTTTCAATTCTCTCTGTTTACAGGAAAGATAAGTCTAAAATTGAACTATAGACGGGAAATACATTAAACCGCTAATAGATGGTTCGATGACCAGTTTAATTTGTTTGCACTATGCTACAAGCTAATACATTAAGGTCGATTGTGAAACATTAGTCATATAACTTAGTACAGGGATTTCCCGATCCCAATTAAGCATCCAGGGCCAGGGCGCTCAAATTCCAAAATCAAGTTTGCAGTAGCAATATCAATTGCGTTTAAAATCATAACCTTAGAGAGTAAATTACTGCTATAAATCACCAATTTTGCTGTTTCTGACCTTAGGCAGGTCGACGATTGGTTTCGTATTGTTTGATCGAATGATTCGTATGACGTATTATATTTATATCTCACTGATATTCATTGATTCCTGCTCAATTTCAGTCTTAGACAAGACAACTAGAACCATCACTGTCGTAATCAGGGCCCTGTCGTTATCAGGGGGTGGGGGAAGAAAATATAATGGTCCAAAAATATTACAATGCTTTATTTAGTTGAATAAATTTATTAAAGCAAGAGTTGTTGCCCTTTGCTACACATGTGTGTATTGTCACTGTCAATATGTATAGCAAGTTTCATTTGAATATCTGTAATGGTTTTGAAGTAATGTAGAAAAAAAGATGAAAAATGAGGAAAATTGTAATTTTACAAAGGGCCATAATTCATACAATATTGTAGCTGGAGTAACATAACTTGGCATACAATAGTGTATTGTTGCTGTGACCCAGGCACGGATCCAGGCAGTGGGCACGAGGGCCCGTGCCCCCCCAGTTGGCTGAGATTTTTTTTTAAAAACTTTGAATAAATAGTAAAACAGGTATTGAACAGACATCTCTAAATAATATGGGTATTTTTTCTTATGTTCTCGATGAAAAAGTATTTGTAAGATGGGCATTTTTCGTGCTTGCTTCGCTCGCAGAATATTTTTAATATACATGTATATATTTATACGTAGCTGTTACATCACAGAAAGCAATTACAAGAGAATTTTTGCCCTAGCTCATTATATTACCTTATGACTGTTAAATAACCATAACTAAACCATGAAGGTTAACTCTCAGAATAAAGAAAAATAGGTATTTCAGGGCTCCCAGATAGGCTTAGAATGCACTAGATTCATCCATTGCTTTGAAAATTTTCCCGGGGGAGTATGCCCCCGGACCGCCCTACTAATGTTATAATATTCCAATGGCCAAAAGGATGAAAGCTGGTGTATACAAATACTGTATGTGAACACTTACTAATATGCACGAACATACACGATGTACATGTTGACGCTTATAACATAAAAAGTACTATGGATTCCCCCACATCTACAAATGTACCCCTACCTGTGCATTTTCACACACATATTAAGCAATTGCCCCCCCCCCCGGGATCCCGTACATACCTAGTGCCCCCCCACTCAGAAATTTCTGGATCCGGGCCTGTGACCTTATGTTTAAAGTTTGAAGTCGATACCTTTAACGATTTGCAAGTTATTAAGAAACAAGATGCCAAAATGTCACAAAATACGCCCGTCTTGGTTGTGCTAGAGAAAAAAATATTGATTATGAAATAAAAGCCCATATTATGTCAAAACATTTTTGAACAATCATCTTGAAACTTATCTTGGCCAAGATATTACACCCATGAGCATCGTCAGCAAGTTTGAAGACGATCGGATGAAAATTGTTTGAGCTAGAGTACAGACAAGGCCAATTTCACATTTATTTTGGTAAAAGAAGGACCATAACCCAAGAAGGCCTGCACCTATTTGGCCTATAATCGAACTTGGCCTAGATATTAAACCCACAAGCATTGTCAGCAAGTTTGAAAACTGTTTGAGTTTGAGTACAGACAAGGCCAATTTCACATTTTTTTGGTAAAAGAAGGACCATAACCCAAGAAGGCCTGCACCGATTTGGCCTATAATCGAATCAAACTTGGCCTAGATATTACACCCATAAGCATTGTCAGCACGTTTTAAGATGATCGGATGAAAACTCTTTGAGCTAGAGTACAGACAAGGCCAATTTCACATTTTTTGGTAAAAGAAGGACCATAACCCAAGAAGGCCTGCACCGATTTGGCCTATAATCGATTTTGGCCTAGATATTACACCCATAAGCATTGTCAGCAAGTTTGAAGATGATCGGACAAAAACTGTTTGCGTTAGAGTACAGACAAATTACTGGACGCCGCCGCCCGCCCGCCCGCCGCCAAGGGTGTTCACATAATACGTCCCGTTTTTCAACGGGCGTATAAAAATGTGGACGGACAGACGGACGGACGGACGGACGGACGGACAGACGGACGGACGGACAGGGTGATTACTATAGGGCACCTGCAAAAAATTTCAGGGCCCTAATTAATGCTAATGCCCCCGTGGAAGCCTTGTCCATAAAAAAGTTTTATCAAAATTATATCCATAAGGATTATCAAATAAATTGGAATTTTCATCAAATAAATTTTCCTAAGTTTAATGAGGTCAGAAGCTATAGGTGTGTTGACAGTGTTCTAATCAGCACCCATCCAAGTATGAATGCTTTGCAGAAAGCTATATTGATGTAAGAAGACACATGGAGTTTGGGTTAAACAAGAATATATGGTCCTTTTATAAGTCTTAGTCCAAAAGTAGGTCAAGGTAAAGGTCAAACTGAGGTCAGGTGAAATAGGTATGTCGAGGTTTTTCTCATCCGTACAAGTATAAAAGCTTTGTCCCTTGAGAATGCTTAAGTTTTCTGGGGGTTTTGTTCAATCATTAAAATGTTGGTAATGTCTGTGACATGACCCCTAAATCCTCCCAATTTGAAGCATTTCTTCCCCCAATATGATTTATTTTTCATAACACGAGTAGGGTGACGAGAGGGTCACCCCACTCGTACAAACTCCTGTTGAACTTAGACAATTTTCTGGAGATATCCCTGTAGCATTTCCTCAGTGAAAAGAAAATATGTATAAGATATATTTCCTACCAATCAAACACTTCAAATAACATGAGAGAGGGGAACAAACAATGTTTATATAAGACCTTATCAACATAAGAGATGACAGAAACTCACTTACAGGGTACTGGTGTAGCTACAACTCTGATGTCAAACTTTGTGTCCAATTCTCCCCGGGTCATACGAAATGTCACAAGTTGTCCAGTAGTGAAACCAAACTCTAGGTTGGAAGGCTTCTGCTGTTGTTTATTAAATGCCCACTTGATAGAATAATAAAACAAATGTTAAAACATATAAATTACCATCATATTTTGACATATAGACTATTTTGGCAGTCAGGAAAAGTCATTTCTCAAAAATAAAAAAAGTATATATTGTTAATTTCTGCCATAAGTCAAAAACGGTTAACATTAATCTAATGAAAGTGCTTGTGTATCACACTATCAGGTATTTCTGTTGATATGTAGAATGTGTGTATGAGAGAGTGTGTATTCATTAATTAAATCACCTAAACACTTCAGTAGATAGAGCCATACAAGCCAGGGTGCCAGGTTAAAGCCCGGTCTCAACCAGTGACACTTATACTAGTGTCCCAGGCCAAAGCCCGGTCTCAACAAGTGACATTTATACTAGTGTCCCAGGTTAAAGCCCGGTCTCAACCAGTGACACTTATACCAAAGGGTCGCAGGTTAAAGCCCAGTCTCAACCAGTGACACTTATACTACGGTCGCAGGTTAAAGCCCGGTCTCAACAAGTGACACTTATACTAAAGGGTCCGAGGTTAAAGCCCGGTCTCAACCAGTCACATTTATACTACGGTCGCGGGTTAAAGCCTGGTCTTAACAAGTGACACTTATACTATAGGGTCACAGGTTAAAGCCTGGTCTCAACCAGTGACACTTATACTATAGGGTCACAGGTTAAAGCCCGGTCACAAAAAGTGACACTTATACTAAAGGGTCCAAGGTTAAAGCCCGGTCTCAACCAGTGACATTTATACTACGGTTGCAAGTCAAAGCCCGGTTTCAACAAGTGACACTTATACTATAGGGTCACACCTTAAAGCCCGGTCTCAACAAGTGACATTTGTACTAAAGGGTCGCAGGTTAAAGCCCAGTCTCAACCAGTGACATACTATAGGGTCGTAGGTAAAAGACCGGTCTCACCAGTGACATTTATACTTCGGTTGTAGGTTAAAGCCCGGTCTCAACCAGTGACATTTATACTACGGTAGCAGGTAAAAGCCCGGTCTCAACCAGTGACACTTATACTATAGGGTCGCAGGTTAAAGCCTGGTCTCAACCAGTGACACTTATACTAGTGTCCCAGGTTAAAGACCGGTCTCAACCAGTGACACTTATACTATAGGGTCACAGGTTAAAGCCTGGTCTCAACGAGTGACACTTATACTAGTGTCCCAGGTTAAAGCCCGGTCTCAACCAGTGACACTTATACTATAGGGTCGCAGGTTCAAGCCCGGTCTCAACCAGTGACACTTATACTTAAGGGTCACAGGTTAAAGCCTGGTCTCAACCAGTGACACTTATACTATAGGGTCACAGGTTAAAGCCTGGTCTCAACCAGTGACACTTATACTATAGGGTCGCAGGTTAAAGCCCAGTCTCAACCAGTGACACTTATACTTAAGGGTCACAGGTTAAAGCCTGGTCTTAACCAGTGACACTTATACTATAGGGTCACAGGTTAAAGCCTGGTCTCAACCAGTGACACTTATACTATAGGGTCGCAGGTTAAAGCCTGGTCTCAACCAGTGACATACTTAAGGGTCGTAGGTAAAAGCCCGGTCTCAACCAGTGACATTTATACTTCGGTCGTAGGTTAAAGCCCGGTCTCAACCAGTGACATTTATACTACGGTAGCAGGTAAAAGCCCGGTCTCAACCAGTGACACTTATACTATAGGGTCGCAGGTTAAATTCTGGTCTCAACCAGTGACACTTATACTATAGGGTCACAGCTTAAAGCCTGGTCTCAACCAGTGACACTTATACTAGTGTCCCAGGTTAAAGCCCGGTCTCAACCAGTGACACTTATACTATAGGGTCGCAGGTTAAAGCCCGGTCTGAACCAGTTACACTTATACTAAAGGGTCGCAGGTTAAAGCCTGGTCTCAGCCAGTGACACTTATACTATAGGGTCACAGGTTAAAGCCTGGTCTCAACCAGTGACACTTATACTATAGGGTCGCAGGTTAAAGCCTGGTCTCAACCAGTGACATACTAAAGGGTCGTAGGTAAAAGCCCAGTCTGAACCAGTGACATTTATACTTCGGTCGTAGGTTAAAGCCCGGTCTCAACCAGTGACATTTATACTACGGTAGCAGGTAAAAGCCCGGTCTCAACCAGTGACACTTATACTATAGGGTCGCAGGTTTAAGCCTGGTCTCAACCAGTGACACTTATACTAGTGACCCAGGTTAAAGCCCGGTCTCAACCAGTGACACTTATACTATAGGGTCACAGGTTAAAGCCTGGTCTCAACCAGTGACACTTATACTATAGGGTCGCAGGTTAAAGCCCGGTCTCAACCAGTGACACTTATACTAAAGGGTCGCAGGTTAAAGCCTGGTCTCAACCAGTGACACTTATACTATAGGGTCACAGGTTAAAGCCTGGTCTCAACCAGTGACACTTATACTAGTGTCCCAGGTTAAAGACCAGTCTCAACCAGTGAAATTTATACTATAAGGTCGTAGGTTAAAGCCCGGTCTCAACCAGTGACACTTATTCTAGTGTCCCAGGTTAAAACCCGGTCTCAAACAGTGACACTTATACTATAGGGTCGCAGGTTAAAGCATGGTCTCAACCAGTGACACTTATACTATAGGGTCGTAGGTTAAAGCCTGGTCTCAACCAGTGACACTTATACTATAGGGTCGCAGGTTAAAGCCTGGTCTCAACCAGTGACACTTATACTAGTGTCCCAGGTTAAAGCCCGGTCTCAACCAGTGAAATTTATACTGTAAGGTTGTAGGTTAAAGCCGGTCTCAACCAGTGACACTTATTCTAGTGTCCCAGGTTAAAGCCCGGTCTCAAACAGTGACACTTATACTGTAGGGTCGCAGGTTAAAGCCTGGTCTCAACCAGTGACACTTATACTATAGGGTCGAAGGTTAAAGCCTGGTCTCAACCAGTGACACTTATACTATAGGGTCACAGGTTAAAGCCTGGTCTCAACCAGTGACATTTATACTATAGGGTCGTAGGTTAAAGCCTGGTCTCAACTAGTTACACTTAAACTAGTGTCCCAGGTTAAAGCCCGGTCTCAACTAGTGACATTTATACTAGTGTCCCAGGTTAAAGCCCGGTCTCAACCAGTGATACTTATACTAGTGTCCCAGGTTAAAGCCCGGTCTCAACAAGTGACACTTATACTATAGGGTCGCAGGTTAAAGCCCGGTCTCAACCAGTGACACTTATACTAGTGTCCCAGGTTAAAGCCCGGTCTCAACAAGTGACACTTATGCTAAAGGGTCCCAGGTTAAAGCCCGATCTCAACCAGTGCCATTTATACTACGGTCACAGGTTAAAGCCTGGTCTAAACAAGTGACACTTATACTATAGGTTGCAGGTTAAAGCCTGGTCTCAACCAGTGACACTTATACTAGTGTCCCAGGTTAAAACCCGGTCTCAACCAGTGACACTTTTACTAGTGTCCCAGGTTAAAGCCCGGTCTCAACCAGTGACACTTATACTATAGGATCACAGGTTAAAGCCTGGTCTCAACCAGTGACACTTATACTAGTGTCCCAGGTTAAAGCCCGGTCTCAACTAGTGACATTTATACTAAAAGGTCGTAGGTTAAAGCCCGATCTCAACCAGTGTCACTTATACTAGTGTCCCAGGTTAAAGCCTGGTCTCAACCAGTGACACTTATACTATAGGGTCGCAGGTTAAAGCCCGGTCTCAACCAGTGACACTTATACTATTGGGTCGCAGGTTAAAGCCTGGTCTCAAGAAGTGACACTTATACTAAAGGGTCGCAGGTTAAAGCCCGGTCTCAACAAGTGACACTTATACTATAAGGTCACAGGTTAAAGCCCAGTCTCAACCAGTGACACTTATACTAAAGGGTCGCAGGTTAAAGCCCGGTCTCAACCAGTGACACTTATACTATAGGGTCGCAGGTTAAAGCCCGGTCTCAACCAGTGACATTTATACTACGGACTCAGGTAAAAGCCCGGTCTGAACCAGTGACATTTAAACTAGTGTCCCAGGTTAAAGCCCGGTCTCAACAAGTGACATTTGTACTAAAGGGTCGCAGGTTAAAGCCCAGTCTCAACCAGTGACATACTATAGGGTCGTAGGTAAAAGCCCGTTCTCAACCAGTGACATTTATACTTCGGTCGTAGGTTAAAGCCCGGTCTCAACCAGTGACATTTATACTACGGTAGCAGGTAAAAGCCCGGTCTCAACCAGTGACACTTATACTATAGGGTCGCAGGTTAAAGCCTGGTCTCAACCAGTGACACTTATACTAGTGTCCCAGGTTAAAGCCCGGTCTTAAACCAGTGGCACTTATACTATAGGGTCACAGGTTAAAGCCTGGTCTCAACGAGTGACACTTATACTAGTGTCCCAGGTTAAAGCCCGGTCTCAACCAGTGACACTTATACCATAGGGTCGCAGGTTAAAGCCTGGTCTCAACCAGTGACACTTATACTATAGGGTCACAGGTTAAAGCCTGGTCTCAACCAGTGACAAATATACTATAGGGTCGCAGGTTAAAGCCTGGTCTCAACCAGTGACATACTAAAGGGTTGTAGGTAAAAGCCCGGTCTCAACCAGTGACATTTATACTTCGGTCGTAGGTTAAAGCCCGGTCTCAACCAGTGACATTTATACTACGGTAGCAGGTAAAAGCCCGGTCTCAACCAGTGACACTTATACTATAGGGTCGCAGGTTAAAGCCTGGTCTCAACCAGTGACACTTATATTATAGGGTCACAGGTTAAAGCCTGGTCTCAACCAGTGACACTTATACTAGTGTCCCAGGTTAAAGCCCAGTCTCAACCAGTGACACTTATACTATAGGGTCGCAGGTTAAAGCCCGGTCTCAACCAGTGACACTTATACTAAAGGGTCGCATGTTAAAGCCTGGTCTCAACCAGTGACACTTATACTATAGGGTCACAGGTTAAAGCCTGGTCTCAACCAGTGACACTTATACTATAGGGTCACAGGATAAAGCCTGGTCTCAACCAGTGACACTTATACTATAGGGTCGCAGGTTAAAGCCTGTTCTCAACCAGTGACATACTAAAGGGTCGTAGGTAAAAGCCCGGTCTGAACCAGTGACATTTATACTTTGGTCGTAGGTTAAAGCCCGGTCTCAACCAGTGACATTTATACTACGGTAGCAGGTAAAAGCCCGGTCTCAACCAGTGACACTTATACTATAGGGTCGCAGGTTTAAGCCTGGTCTCAACCAGTGACACCTATACTAGTGTCCCAGGTTAAAGCCCGGTCTCAACCAGTGACACTTATACATACTATAGGGTCACAGGTTAAAGCCTGGTCTCAACCAGTGACACTTATACTATAGGGTCGCAGGTTAAAGCCCGGTCTCAACCAGTGACACTTATACTAAAGGGTCGCAGGTTAAAGCCTGGTCTCAACCAGTGACACTGATACTATAGGGTCGCAGGTTAAAGCCTGGTCTCAACCAGTGACACTTATACTAGTGTCCCAGGTTAAAGCCCGGTCTCAACCAGTGAAATTTATACTATAAGGTCGTAGGTTAAAGCCCGGTCTCAACCAGTGACACTTATTCTAGTGTCCCAGGTTAAAGCCCGGTCTCAAACAGTGACACTTATACTATAGGGTCGCAGGTTAAAGCCTGGTCTCAACCAGTGACACTTATACTATAGGGTCGTAGGTTAAAGCCTGGTCTCAACCAGTGACACTTATACTATAGGGTCGCAGGTTAAAGCCTGGTCTCAACCAGTGACACTTATACTAGTGTCCCAGGTTAAAGCCCGGTCTCAACAAGTGACACTTATGCTAAAGGGTCCCAGGTTAAAGCCCGATCTCAACCAGTGCCATTTATACTACGTTCACAGGTTAAAGCCTGTTCTCAACAAGTGACACTTATACTATAGGTTGCAGGTTAAAGCCTGGTCTCAACCAGTGACACTTATACTAGTGTCCCAGGTTAAAACCCGGTCTCAACCAGTGACACTTTTACTAGTGTCCCAGGTTAAAGCCCGATCTCAATCAGTGACACTTATACTATAGGGTCAACCAGTGACACTTTTACTATAGGGTTGCAGGTTAAAGCCTGGTCTCAACCAGTGACACTTATACTATAGGATCACAGGTTAAAGCCTGGTCTCAACCAGTGACACTTATACTAGTGTCTCAGGTTAAAGCCCGGTCTCAACTAGTGACATTTATACTATAAGGTCGTAGGTTAAAGCCCGATCTCAACCAGTGACACTTATACTAGTGTCCCAGGTTAAAGCCTGGTCTCAACCAGTGACACTTATACTATAGGGTCACAGGTTAAAGCCTGGTCTCAACAAGTGACATTAATACTATAGGGTGGCAGGTAAAAGCCTGGTCTCAACCAGTGACACTTATACTAGTGTCCCAGGTTAAAGCCCGGTCTCAACCAGTGACACTTATACTATAGGGTCGCAGGTTAAAGCCTGGTCTCAACCAGTGACATTTATATTAGTGTCCCAGGTTAAAGCCTGGTCTCAACCAGTGACACTTATACTATAGGGTCAACCAGTGACACTTATATTATAGGGTTACAGGTTAAAGCCTGGTCTCACCCAGTGACACTTATACTTGTCTCGCAGGTTAAAGCCCGGTCTCACCCAGTGACATTTATACTATAGGGTCAACCAGTGACACTTATACTTTAGGGTCGCAGGTTAAAGCCTGGTCTCACCCAGTGACACTTATACTTAGGTTGCAGGTTAAAGCCCGGTCTCACCCAGTGACATTTATACTATAGGGTCAACCAGTGACACTTATACTTTAGGGTCGCAGGTTAAAGCCTGGTCTCACCCAGTGACACTTATACTTAGGTTGCAGGTTAAAGCCCGGTCTCACCCAGTGACATTTATACTATAGGGTCAACCAGTGACACTTATACTACAGGGTCGCAGGTTAAAGCCCGGTCTCACCCAGTGACATTTATACTATAGGGTCAACCAGTGACACTTATACTATAAGGTCGCAGGTTTATGCCTGGTCTCACCCAGTGACACTTATACTTAGGTTGCAGGTTAAAGCCTGGTCTCAACCAGTGACACTTATACTTGTCTTGCAGGTTAAAGCCCTGTCTCACCCAGTGACACTTATACTTGTCTCGCAGGTTAAAGCCCTGTCTCACCCAGTGACACTTATACTTAGGTTGCAGGTTAAAGCCTGGTCTCACCCAGTGACACTTATACTTAGGTTGCAGGTTAAAGCCTGGTCTCAACCAGTGACACTTATACTTAGGTTGCAGGTTAAAGCCTGGTCTCAACCAGTGACACTTATACTTGTCTCGCAGGTTAAAGCCCTGTCTCACCCAGTGACACTTATACTTGTCTCGCAGATTAAAGCCCTGTCTCACCCAGTGACACTTATACTTAGGTTGCAGGTTAAAGCCTGGTCTCACCCAGTGACGCATATACTAGTCTTTGATAAAACTTACCAATTGTTTTCCATTAAATTCTCCATCAAATACATAGAAGTGTACACCTGGATCATCAATTCTAACAGCCAGAAATTGTAACTTGAACCTGTATGGTTCCCGAACATTCTCTGTATTCAGTGTGATAGAACATGATGTCACCGGCTGACCCTAAAAGAAAAATAAGGGATCATGTGACTGAAAATATGATATACTACACTAAACATGCATAGATATACTACACTAAACATGCATAGATATACTACACTAAACATGCATAGATATAATATGAACTAAGGCATTGCCTATATGGGTATTTAATAAATATTAGATAACCGCTAGGCTATATTTGTAGATATAGACACGGGCTCCAGTTGCTTTGCATTATCCAAGGGAGATAACAAATGCATGCAATCATTGTGAATTGTAATCTTAAATTTATACAGCACACAAGTCAATCATTCAAATTGTCATAATTTGATTCCAATTCAATAAAATCAAAGACGTACCTTGTTGTACTGTATTGTAGTATTGTAGGCCTACTTTAAGATGGTTTATTTATATTCCGAATATAGATAATTTACAGCCTCCGATGTTTGTCTTTCGTCCTTATCCGCTTGAAAAATCGAAGATGTTATTACATATAAGCAACAACGTATGGACCCTCCTAGTACACAAGTTTGTCCACCACAAATAATTAATGCACCAGTCAGTTGCATCCCCAGTTCCCCCGACCACAGGGATCCATGGCGGATAGCCAGGAAGACAGTCATGTTTTTACCATCCAGCTTCCCCTGCAAGGCAGGGGAAATTTAGGATTTATTCTGCGAAAACCAATAGCCCAAAGACAATATTTACCGGTAGATGTCAGGGGAAATGCGGGAGATTTTACCATCAGCTTCCTCCGCTGGCCGTAGAAGGGCTGTTGATTTTGACAACTCAAAATTCCAGAGCGCCCTTCCCCCCGGGCTGGGGTGCTGTGGATGAAACTAACTGGTACATAAGTCTTATACACACTGACATTAACAAAATAATCTCATAAACATTGCTTTGACAAGCTATACATTGAGACATAGATTTGTTGATTTGCATTGTTCAGTTGTTGACATGGAACGAATTGTAGCCAACTTACGTTCAAGCATCTGGTATGATCTGAGTGTTGATATCATTGTAAAACTACGTAAAAATGTCTAATAAAGACCAATTTCCTCGGAGATCGAGTACTGTTGTGATAAATCGGCTATTTAAATGAAAATTTCACATTTATATTTGATGATTCTTAAAACATCTTCCATGTGTAACGGGCGCATGGAAATCTCGCTAACGCTTGCAATGAATTGGCTAGTGACACGGTCCACGGTCATGGGGAGTAGAGGTATTTCTTACTTCCCTTTGTTTTTTAAAAATAGTTTGTTTTATTTATTACACATTTTTTTAAAAATAATAATTACTTGAAAGAGAACGATAGGCTCAACCGTTTACAGCTTACTATTTTTTTTATATTTCAAGGACCATTCTCCTCGGAAAACTGCCTGAAATTTTTGACCGGAAATAACTTTTTTTGAAAGCATTAGTACCTGCTGAGACTCAACGAAGATATGCATGTCACCCGTATTACCGGTCTGGGTATTTTCAATAGCCTGCGCTAAGATAAGATAAGATACTGTTTATTTTCCAATTTTGGGCCCACATATGGGCATACAATTTTGTAATATACATGGCCTAAAGTTTGAAATATACATTAACAATTAACAAATAACGATTCTTACACTACTAAACAACACTAATAACTACAACTAAGAACATATAGAACAGTAAACAAATAAATGTTAAATCTAAAGCAACAGGAGGTATATCGATATCATTCTAATTTAAATTCAATTTTACAATCTATCGTATGTGTGTAATACTATTTCTTTTCTGAAAGCAATCAGATATATAGTTTGATAGATATATTATAACGTCTTTATTTTCATTAGACATAAGCCAAATAAATTTATTTTTATTACTAAGGGCGACAAAATTGATCATTTTTGTATCGATACGTTTATACAATGACTGTCTCTCTGTTTTATAAAATTCACAGGATGTAATAAAATGGATCTCATCCTCAACTTCATTTAAGCTACAAAATTCACATATTCTTTCATTTGCCTCTAATTTCTTTTTGTCATGTTTAAGATATCTCCCAGTTTCAATTCTGAGTTTGTGTGTACTGATTCGAAGCTTTGTATAACATTTTCTGATATCTCTATTTTGGATAACATCTAGATAAGTTTCCTTTACTATATTAGTTTTAATCAAGGCATATGTTCTTAATTTACCTGTTTCATTTTTATAACTGGTTAACATTTTATCCGTGAATTGCTTTTTATACATGGCTATGAGCTTAGATTTAACAATACTATATAAACTCTTCTTATATTCATCCACAGAGCTAATTTCGAGATGTTTAAAAAGAAATTTAATGCTGGCCAACCAACAAGGTTTCTTTGATTCATGCAACATATTGTTCTCCATAAATGCACTCTTTAATAATGTATCTGAATTTAAGGTTATCAATCTACTAAAGTATTTAACAGTGGTAGTAATTACGTTAATAAGTACAGGGAATCTACCTAATTCTCCATAAATGGCATCATTGGTAGCTTTCTTATTAACTCCAAGTACATACTTTAAAAAATTCAAATGTAGTTTTTCACATTTGAGATCCATACCAAATACATTGTAATTTGGTTGTTTTGTTTTAACAGAATTAGTATTAATAGTTCCCCATATTTCGCAAGCATATAATGACACTGGTTTAACTGTATGGTCAAACAAATGTAACAAAGTTCTAACACTTGGCAATACTTCTCCAAAGCTTTTGGTTAATTTAAATTTTGCTTTTAAAGCCCTTTTATAAAGATCATTTTGACAATAGGTAAAAGTACCAGAGGATGAAAATAATATGCCTAGGTATTTGTAGCTTTTAACATGTTCTATTTCATTTCCTTGATACAAATACTTGTAAGATGACAATCTCCCAGATTTACAAAAGGTTATGATTTTAGTTTTTTTAAGATTTACTATTAATGCATTTTGTTCGCTATACTCCGCTAACTTATTAAGACAGTTTTGCAGACCCCTTTCACTGGATGATAGTAAAACAAGATCATCTGCATACAATAAGCAGTTAAACCTATAATTACCTAGTTCTAATTGATCATCATCTTTAGAAAAAAGGTCTGGAAGATCGTTTAAAAATAGCTTAAATAGATTAGGACTTAAGTTATCACCCTGCCTTACCCCTAGTTTTGGCACAAAGGGTTCTGTTAGCATATTTCCTAGTTTAATATGAATGTTATTATTACTGTACATGTCTTTGATAATTCGGTAGAAAGGACCTGATATCCCTATATCACATAATTTATTAAACAGTATTGGATGCATAACAGTATCAAAAGCTTTAGCAAAATCTATAAAACAAGCAAATACTTTCTTATTATTAGAAAAATACTTTTCTGTCAACGTTCTTAATACAAACATATGGTCTGAGGTCCTTGCCTTTGGTTGAAATCCAATTTGTGCCTTATTTATCACATTATTTACATCAAAATACTTTTGAAGGCGTTCATTTAATTCACTATTAAAAACTTTCGATAGACATGGCATTATACTTATGCCTCGATAGTTAGATGGGTCATTTGGATCACCACCTTTATATAGAGGTTTGATATATCCTTTTTTCCATTCATTTGGATAAGTTCCATTAACAAGAATACAATTGAATAATTTTGACAGACAAGGAACAAGTACATGTTTACCACATATAAGCATCTCATTTGATATGCCATCTAATCCAGAGGATTTTCCCTTTTTAAGTTTCTTAAGCGCAGTTTCTATTTCTTTATTTGTGATCTGATAATCAAGGTCATTAAAGGTAGATAACTTTTCTTTTGTTTTTAGCATATTATCAAAGTATAAATGTTGACTTTCAAACTGTTTTTTCACATTAAACAAGTTATGAAAGTGCTTTGTCCAAGTATCGGGTGGAATCTTTTCCGCATGATCCGTTTGTAATAGTTTTGTAGCTGTTATTTTATGTATCTTGTCAAGAGGTATATGTATTATTATTATTTTAGGTATGTGCATAGGAACTGAAATCTATCCTTGACAGTCACATTACAAACTTGTAAAATATAAGCATTAATAGTTTTTTATAACAGTTAATTTAGGTATCCTGTCAAGTGGTATATGCATTATTATTATTTTAGGTATGAGGATTTTAATTGAAATCCATACTATGCACATTACCTACATGTAAAAGTTAAAATGTTTTATAACTGTTATTAATAACGTATATGTACAGTCACATTACAAACTTGTGAAATATGAACATTAATAGTTTTTATAACTGTTGATTTAGGTATCCTGTCAAGAGGTATATGCATTATTATTATTTTAGGTATGAGGATTTTAATTGAAATCCATACTATGCACATTACCTACATGTAAAAGTTAAAATGTTTTATAACTGTTATTAATAACATATATGCATTTTGTCAAGGAGTGATTATTATTATTATTAATTTTAGAGCACAGGCATCTAAGTAGGTTCACTTGGGAATTCTACTGCTGAATATGAGTAATAAGGAAAGGTCTTTTATTAAAATAGGTTGTTGGAATATAAATTGTGTCACTGATAAACTTAATGATAAAGCTGTTGTTGATATTTTATCTAGTCATGATATTGTATGTCTT